>CM077092.1:1253801-1853801 GCA_039513925.1 Platanthera zijinensis
AGGCGTTGAGTGAGCTCGCCCCACTCGATGCCGGGCTGAAGGAATTGTGTGAGCTCGCCCCACTCGACGTCAGGGACTGATGAGTCGATTTGACTCGAAGCAAGGGACCTAGCTCGCCTGGGTCTTGGCCTATACTTGTTAGTAATGGCTACTTCCAAACCCACTTGCTGGATACGTGGTTTGTACAAAATCCCCACTCTTTGCGAGATTTGCACAAACTCGTATGAAACATCCACCCCACAGGATTCGGCGAGTGGCAGATTTTGAGGGAATCTCTCGTGGGGCCCACCAGCGGCTATATATATTGTGCCTGTATACTTGGCTGACCTTTTGACCTTCCCTTTAAAGTAACCTTGATAAGACACCGCTCCACAAAGAGGTCCTTGAGCGAGTGGCGCGATCTCGGCAGAGAATGCACCTCGCATCGCGGGATTGACTGACCTCAGCGCCCCGCCTCGTAACTTGGCCGAGTTCATCTCGCAAAAAAGGCGAAGCACCATCCGAAATATGTTGAGCCCATCTATAACGAGTTAAAGATGACCCTGAATAATAGGGCTGCTTAATCCACCCAGCAACCACCGCCTCTCCCTAAGATAAGGATGCCATCATTCCTCCCGCTGACCAGACCATCCGGGGGCATAGTGGAAGAAGTCCGCATCATGGGCTAAGAGCCCCCTTAACAGTCCACCAAATCAGGCATCAGACGGGCGTTTGCGGGCCTCATTCCCCAGCTTCGCCACAACAGGGTTGGACCTCCCAAAGGCTGAAGTCTCCGACTCGCCTTCCTTCTCAACAGCAACTGGCATATGCATTCGGGGGGTGGAAGGAACCGAGATCATCCCCACCCCCGGCTTTGCTCTCCTTTCTCTAAAGGCACCCCGCCATGGCTGCGTCAAGGTTCTGGGTAGTCCCCCTCCTCGCACCCGGCCTAGAGGAGCGGGGTGTGCTCGGTAGGCTCTTAATTTTCCAAATTTTGTTCAATCCTGGTGATGCTCGCCCTGGGTCTCAACCCCATATTTGTTCGTGCAGACCTCACCTTTAGACTCGGAGGCCGATGAGTCCGCCAGCCAAATTCTGTACTCGACCCTACCTTAACCACGCACCTTGGACTCCTTCCTGGATTCCGAGCTGGAGGGTACTGAATGGTCAAGGCGGGAACACCTAGTTCTCAAGAAGTTGGTGCGCGAGTTCCACGAAGTGCAAAGGGACAACCTCAGGCTGCAGCGGGAATGCGCCCGGTTGGCAGTCATGGCGGTAGTCAGCCCGACGTTGGAGGAGGCGTCTTTTTTCCCTGCTTCTTGACGAGATTGACAAAGCTTTCAATCAGTCCACCGGAACCTGGGGCTACTCCGCAAGCTCCGTACGCGGCATCCTTGATGCTTAAGATCACGGCAGTTAACCGGTTGCACAAGCAATATAAAATGGGCGAGTTTTCCCAAGTATAAATCTCTAAAGAAACACAGTAAGGTGGAGTTAATTTCGAGGAGGACTTGAGATTGAAGTCCTTATGTCGGAGGTAACGAAAAGGGTGGTTTGGTATTGCGATAAAAGAAGTGAAAATCTATCAACTACTCCTATGCAACGCCGCTATGTAATGCTTCGCCAGGTGGGATGGAAGACTTCTCGGGCCGATATGCACCGAATTGCTAAGCGGATGGGCGTGTAGGATAGAGGAATGAGGGTCGAGACCACCTCTTTGCAACGAACGCCACTAGCAATTTCTAGTGTGGCAAGGGTGGATGGTGGTGAATGGAATATGGCACACCTCAAGTAAATAACATAAACATACAATCACATAGACATGATTACACATTAACGTATTATACAATTAAGCACACATCATCAATAAATATAGTTTACATCAACACATATACAATAATAAAGGAAGAACAAGGCAAGAGATCGACCATATCTGAAGTCTTGTTGAGGTTCACGGTGGGAATCACCGGGTTGTCAATCCGCATCCAAGCTCGGTCCTCAACTGCGTCCGGGGTAGAGAAGGGTTGTCACCACTTCTAATGGCCCGTCTTCTTCATGTGATGATAGAGGAAGAAAGTTGCAAGCTTCCCTTTGCTTGGTGTATATGGCGCCAAACACTTGAAATCAGCCCAAGAGATGATGGAGGAGGCCTAGAGGAAGCTCTGGCTTTCATTTGGAGGTGAAAGTTTGCCCGCAGCACCTCCCTAGGGTGAGATTGAAGGAGATCGGCGGATCCCTTCATTGGAGGCGGAAAACGGCGGAAATGGCGAGCGATTTAGTGATGTCTGAAACTAGGGCGAGAGCTGCGCTATTTATAGAAAGCAGAAATTAAACAATGTGCACGATCACGGGCGCACAAGCAGTGGTCGTGCGCACAATGGACAGTGATTGTGCGTAATGGAATGACAAAATAAAGAGAAGAATTCGGGTACTACGCATGAGCAATGGCGCACGACCGATGGTCGTGCGCACTATGTCCAATGATCGTGCAATTCCCCAGACAGAACTCCAGGAAAAGAGGAATCAATGAACACGATTTGTGAGCACGACCGATGGTCGTGCGCACTATGTCCAGTGGTCGTGCGATTACTCCAGGAAGATTCTAGAAATCAGGGTATATTGCGCACGATCATCGGCACACGATCAGTGGTCGTGCGCACTATATCTGATGATCGTGCGCAGTATTCCTGCTTCCAAACATTCCCGGAACAAGCACACGACCCCTAAACCCAGCACTGATGTGTGCAGAGATTCCAGACAAGCATAAAACGGAGTATAGAAAATAAAAGTACAAAAATATACACAACAACGAGCCAAAAGTGCACTTCCTATGGAAATAAGTATAAGATCAAATATATATGATAACAAGCAAAAAGTGAAGTGCAAACAAAGGAATACTAGCCCAGATGAGTCGGAAAATAGGTATATAAAATGGACTCATCACACCCCCAGACTTAACTATTTGCGCGTCCCGAGCAAACAAAAATCTGAGCAGATAGGGAAAATTACTAACTAACAAAGAAATTGAAAAACAGAGTACCATGCGAAGTCGCATGCTCGCTTGAGTAAAATTACAACAGAGAAAATTTCTAAGTATGCAGAATAGAATTTAGTTTATATTTTTCACAATGCGTATCAAAATTTTATTACTACTCAAAAGTAGAATCACGGTGAATCATCCTATCACGCATAGGAAGAAAGTAGGCAAGCCAACTAAGGTGAGCTTTGCCAAGATCTTGGCTCTAGAAAACCTCCAAAGGAATCCACCAATGTCGAGGACCATACGCTTTCCCGTTAACACTCTCTCCGTGGAACTAGTTAGACTCAAGCGCGAATCCTCCGTAGGACTTTAGGATTAGAGATGGGGCTTGGGTTACGTTTAAGTAAACAATGATAAAAAAGAAGGCTATGCACCTAACCCAAATGAGTTAGCCTAAAACAAAAGAATCCAACCGCTAACCACAATACAAACGAGTACGCCACACCCCAAGACTTACTTTTAACATATGGGTGTGTGCACCGCCTACTCCAAATGTAATCACATAATCAAAAATATTCTCATTAAACTTTTTCTTTTCATTTTTTTCTTTACAAATATTTTCCTTCTTTTTTTTTCTTTTTTCTTCATTTTATTTTTCATCTCAGCAAATATAGACTTGGAACGCTTCAATATATTCACAAATAATATAACCACATCAACACCCCAACATGAAAATATAAAATACTAAGCTCGACTTGGGGTGTTCGATTAGGATAGGCTATGGGCTTTGGTGAAATCATGATGGAGCTGAATCAAAGGAAAGGGTAGGCACAACTGAGCTAGAGAGGATATGACGTTTGGAATTGTACAAAGCTCAATCGAGCCAAAATTATGGCCTACATCACCCTCACGATTGACTAACCATGTACCCATGCTTCGAGAGTAGCTTAGGGCAAGTTCTTAGCCACTGAGAAAGATAATCCGTCCTCCCACTCGAGCAAAATGAGTCTACTGACGGCTACACCATTCCTACACTACCTTTTGATTCACACCGGATCCACCAACTTTTGAGTAAATAAAAGTATCTACGAAAATAGAAAAAATATAAACCTATAAACATACAGAAAAATTTAGTCTACTCAAATTTCTATACGAGACAAGAGTAGTTGACTAGAAGCGCAGCAAGGTAAACATTTTACTCTGTCTCACAATACTAAGACAGCACCATAATTTTCCCAAATCTATCAAAGACACGAGTTTAACTCGCGCATGATAATAGCTAAGCACGCCCTCATGTGGGTGCAGTGGTGAGCGATGCAATGTACTAATCAAAATAAAACTATAAAAGCTTCTACTATGCACATGAAATATGCACGTGCAAGAGGTAACAAACATAAGCTCTCCCCAAGACTTAAACTAAACAACACATCATAAGATATGGAAATTAAAATCATAAAGGACTAAGGGAAGAGGATACCCAATGCTCAGATAGTGAGCATACCAGAAGACGCAGGAAAAGTAGAAGCAGGCCCGCCATACGAAGAATTACAACCCCGCCAATGCGTAGTTTCCATTAATACCTGCAGGGGTGAGCTCCGCAAAAACAAAAGAAAAATATACAAAAAGAAATACTAAAACTAAAAAGAGACTACAAAAAAATAAAATGCAGAAAATATAAGATTACTACTGGGGTTATTGTAATCCAAGCATGACTTATTAAAATCTATACAGTTCTAGCTAATGGGCCTATGAAATAAGAATACGCAGGTAACTGTTCCAATATCCGTTGCGGTAACGGGTACCGATGCCGAGATAAAATAGTTATCCCTCTGCCTAAATAATAGTACCTGCTCCTTTCAGGCAGAGGAGATAGGAATTAAGATGAGGAGGAGGACTGGTCCTCACTCATCTCACTACAAAATAATTCCTTTCCTAGCAAGGTATCATCCACCACAAGTTCGCTGGGGGCAAAGGTAACGTCAGAGGCTTCCACTGTGAAGGACGTAGGAACCTCCTCAAACAATAGGATGCACTCGCCGACAGTCTGAGCACGATGCTCAATGTCGACCCAACTTACCCGTGGAGATTCAACCTGCCCACAGGCTCATATAAAGAAGGGGGTCAAGAAATAAAAGACGAAGAACATAATGAAATAATCTGGGGAGTGATCCCGGTTTCACTCCCCAAAGGCTGAGGTAGAAAAATATCATCAGCATTATTGACAATGTTATAAGGCTTGGCCGGATCCATAGAGGTCTCCACCAAGACTTGCACTTCCTCCTTTGTATCGAGGTAGAATCCTCGACACCAGGAAGGTTGTCCTCCTCCATGGAGTGGAAACAATCCATGTGTCACAAGCCTCAACTTGTGTTGCACAGTCAAAAATGTCGTAAGAAATGACTAAAGTTGAATGCACAAAAGGCGGAGGAACTTTGCTTGGATAAAAGTCAAGCGCAGGTTCCTCACAATGAATTGGCTCCACACTTGGATATGTATGCACAGGAGAGATGGGCTCAGCCACGTCGAAGCCCAGATCAGCCACACATCTGGTGGTTATGTCTGAATCATTCCCTTCAAAACATGAAGGTGGCAGGGACACATAACCAAATGATAAAGGTGTGCCACCGATGGTAGGAATAGGGATGATTCGTATGTCCGTCTCATCATCCTCTTTCATAGCACGGAGGTACTCGACACAATATTTCAGGACATGATCTGTTCAATGACAATACAAACACTTTCTCCCAGTACTCTGCGGTCAATGTGAGATCGAAGAAGCATATTAAAATGGTGTATGCGGCGAGGACGATTGACCATAAGCTAGGGGCACAGTGTATGAAGGGTTGTACGAATACAGCATCTCATGAATTGTGTGCTGAGGCTTATGCTCAATATCTCTCGTAGGGCATTCATGAATAGCGTGGGAGGACATTCCACACCAACGAAATTGGGCATACGAATATCCCCACATGGTGTCGAAAAAGAAGATTCAAAATAATTGTGAAAATTACTAAATCCAACAATATATTACTATAGTTGCCTAAGAAAACAAAAAAAAAATCCAGATAAACAGAAATAACAAAACAACAGCAATATACAATGGAAAAGAAAGCAATCTCACGTCTCCCTCTCCAAAAACTCACACGACTCTGTTCCCCGGAAACGGCGCCAAAAACTTGATTCTAAAGAACACGGCAGTGAACCGGTCGCACAAGCAATATAAAATGGGCGAGTTTTCCCAAGTATCAATCTATGAAGGAACACAGTAAGGTGGAGTTAATTTCGAGGAGGACTTGAGATTGAAGTCCTTTGGTCGGAGGTAATGAAAAGGGGGGTTTTGGTATTGCGATAAAAGAAAGTAAAAATCTATCAACTACTCCTATGCAACGCAGCTATGCGATGCTTCACAAGGTGGGATGGAAGCTAGTCGGGCCGCTTTGCACCGAATCGCTAGGCGGATGGGTGAGTAGGATAGCGGAATGAGGTCGAGAGCACCTCTTCGCAACGCACAGCCACTAGCAATTTCTATTGCGAAAAGGGTGGATGGTGGTGAATGAATATGGCGCACCCTCAAGTAAATAACGCAAACATACAATCACAAAGACATGACTACACATAAACGTATTATATAATTAAGCACACATCATCAATAAATATAGTTTACATAAACAAATATACAACAATAAAGGAAGAACAAGGCAATAGATCGACCAATTCAAAGTCTTGTTGATGGTTCACGGTTAGAATCACCGGGTTGTCAATCCGCGTCCAAGCTCGGTCCTCAACTGCGTCCGGGGTAGAGAAGGGCTGTCAACACCTTCAATTGGTCCGTCATCTTCGTGTCACGATAGCGAATGAAAGTTGCAAGCTTCCCTTTGCTTGGTGTATATGGCGCCAAACACTTGAAATTAGCAAAATAGATGATGGAGGAGGCCGAGAGAAAGCTCCGGCTTTCATTTGTCGGTGAAAGTTTTCCCGGAGCACCTCCCTAGTGTGGAGATTGAAGGAGATCGGCGGATCCCTTCATCGAGGCGGAAAACGGAGGAAATGGCTAGATATTTCGTGATGTTTGAAACTAGGGCGAGACCTACGCGATTTATAGAAAGCAAGAAATTAAACAATGCACACGATCACGGGCGAACGGCCATTGGTCATGCGCACTATGGCCAGTGATTGTGCGTAATGGCATGATAGAATAAAGAGAAGAACTGGGGTACTACGCATGAGCAATGGCACACGATTGATGGTCGTGCGCACTATGTCCAATGGTCGTGCGATTACCCCAGACAAAATCCAGAATAGAGGAATCAATGCACACGATCAGTAGCGCACGATCGTTGGTCGTGCGCATTATGTCCAGTGGTCGTGCGATTACTCCAGAAGATTCTGGAAATCAGGTATATTGCGCACGATCATTGGCGCATGACTAGGGGTCGTGCGCACTATATCCGATGATCGTGCGCAGTATTCCTACTTCCAATGTTACAGGAACACGCACACGACCCCTAAACCCAGCATTGATGTGTGCAGACATTCCAGACAAGCATAAATGGAGTACATAAAATAAAAGTACAAAAATATACACACCCACGAGCAAAAAGTGCACTTCCTATGGAAATAAGGATAAGATCAAATATATATGATAACGAGCTAAAGGTGAAGTGCAAACAAAGGAAAACTAGCCTAGATTAGTCCGAAAATAGGTATATAAAATGGACTCATCACACCCCCAAACTTCACTGTTTGCACGTCCCGAGCAAACAAAAATCTGAGCAGATTGGGAAAATTACTAACTAACAAATAAATTGAAAAATAGAGTACCATGCGAAGTCGCATGCTCACGTGAGTAAAAATACAATTGAGAAAATTTCTAAGTATGCAGAATAGTTTATATTTTTCACAATGCATATCAAAATTTTATTACTACTCAAAATTAGAATCACGGTGAATCATCCGGTCACGCATAAGAAGAAAGTAGACAGGCCACTAAGGTGAGCTTTGCCAAGATTGGGGCTCAGGATAACCTCCAAAGGAATCACCAATGTCGGAGACCATACGTTTGCCCGTTCACACTCTCTCCATGGCACTAGTTTGACTCAAGCGCAAATCCATAGGACTTTAGGATTAGAGATGGGGCTTGAGTTACGGTGAGGTAAACAATGATAAAAAAGAAAGGCTATGCACCTAACCAAAATGAGCTAACTTAAAACAAAAGAATCCAACCGCTAACCACAAGACAAACGAGTACGCCACACCCCCCAGACTTAACTTTTAACATATGGGTGCGCGCTTCGCCTACTCCTAATGTAATCACAAAATCAAAAAGATTCTCAATTAAACTTTTTCTTTTCCTTTTTTTCTTGACAAATATTTTCATTCTTTTTTTTCTTTTTTCTTCATTTTATTTTTCATCTCAGCAAATATAGACTTGGGAGAACTTCCACAGATTCACAAATAATATAACCACATCAACAATCGAACATGAAAATATAAAACACTAAGCTCGACTTGGGTGTGCGATTAGGATAGGCTATGGGGCTTTGGTGAAATCACGGTAGAGCTGAATCAAAGGAATGGGTTGGCACAACGGGGATAGCATCAGAAGACACAAGCTGAAAAAAAGAAGCACAAGCTAAGATTAGGATAGGCTATGGGGATAGCTGAAAAAAAGAAGCACAAGCTAAGATTAGAATAAAAACAGCAATTGGCAAGGGAGCCACTTGCCTCACCACCAAGCTCCAGCAGCAGCCTTCACTTCACTAGCTCGGCACCAGCAGCAAGGCTACCTAGGAAGAAACAAAATCTGGAGATTCTTAGAGAAGAGGAAGAGAAGAAAACGGAAACCCTAACTCCTATGGACGGCCCGAGAGGTTTAAGAACAAACCTAGGAGGAAGACAGCCGGATCGGCCCTTCCCGAGAGGAAAAACTGCCTACCCCTCTCAGCAAATCGTCGGCCGAAAGCTCCAGCACCACCGCCTGATTTCTTCCTTCCGCTGGAAGCCAACCAGCCTGCTACTCGGGAAAAAGAGGAAGGAAGCTAGCTGGAATCTTATAAAAACCCTCTACTAACCACTAAAACCAAGCACAAGCCTTACCAGGCTCGGCCACACATGGCTTCGTACAATAAAGGCAACAGCCTGGCAACACACTACCGGCTAACAAAACGAACATCGAAACGATGCGAAAAAAACAAACGATCGCGGATTTCGACAAAACTCTCACCGTAGCTAATCACCCAAGCTACGAAAATAACGACGAAGTCAAAAACTACATCCGACAATCGACACTCGGGCTTACACCACCCAAGCCAAAGAACAAGCATTCCCTAAGAGGCTCAGCCGAGTCATCACAACTGACACAGACTAGCTGGGGAATCTTGCAAATAGGTTACACAAGGAACCTAAAGAGCTAAGACTACGCTCTAACAACGACAAAAGGCCGGAAACACGTCAATGTAATGCCAAACGATAAACAAACAAAACACTGAAAAACTGGGGGTGTTACACTCAACGCCATGGAACACAGGTAGGGACACTTTTGTGTCTCCACCCGTGTCCTGCTCGGGACAAAACACTCAAAGCCTTTTCACTCAAATCCATGGTCACTAAATGCCACTGAACACGGGTAGGGACACGCCCGTTTTCCTACCTGTGTCCTTCTCGGGACACACCACTCAACGCCATTTTATTACCACTCAACCCCATGGACACTCAGCGCCACTGAACACGATAGGGACACGCCCATGTCCATACCCGTGTCATACTCAACACGATTTTCAGCCTATTTCCTTCTTCTCTGTGAGTGCGCACCTGATCGCATGCACCCCCTTGAGCCTACACCAGCTCTCCCAACACCAAAAACACGCACAAGGGGCCTAGCGCGAATCGGTACGTTACACTAAACCCAGGCACAACTTCCCTTAATATAGGCTGGATAAACAACCCACATAGATCCACTCAAGGGACCAATCACCGGCCCACTGCCCTAACAAAGATCTCACAGATCCTTCTCATAGCCTTTATAATTTAGTCTTTACAATAAGAAAACCCAGATTTCTCAGAAAGCCTGATCAATCTAGGTCTCAACACAGATCTATCACGATCTATAGATTTTGAAAGTAGATGTTGATTCGACTAAAGAGAAATTGATCCCTGAGTCGATTTCTTCCTAGGCTAAGAAAATCTCAGCCCTATCTACTTCCCAGCAACAAGAAAATTGATGTTCAATGGTCTGTGGCTTGTGCTCAGAATCTTGATTCTGTTCTTGCTAATCAAAGAGCGGAAGATTATCTTTAAACAGCTAACCTGTAAGGCAGATTGCAATTCCTCTGCCATATTCTTCTATGTAGTCAGAACCTGGCACAAATATCTTCTTCTTCGATTCTGAGAAAGATCTTCATATTTGGCTCAGATTGAATCGTGAAGCAATTTCAGCTAGGGATTGCCTAGACTAATTCATCTTCCTCAAAGATATCCATTGCACTTGCTGTAGTAGATGTTGATTGCACCACGAACTCAGAAACCCTTCAGATTTATCAATTTGAAGTTCTTGGCTCTATAACAATGGCAGATGGAGACGACGAACTCCCACTTCTTGTTTTAGAATGAATTAATGTTAATCTGAAAATTAATTTGATCTCGATCTCAGCTGTTATTTATAATCACGTCGATTTGCGGGATGATTGACACATGTCTTAGTTTTAATAGCGGTTAAAACCTTAGCTTAATCAAATTGAGATTCATTGTAGACTAACGACGACATTAATGTCAAATTGCATCTTTTAAATAACGAATCTGAACTTCGTTGACTTGTTGACCTTACTGACGTCAGCATCATTCTGAACTTAGCAAAATCAAGCATCATTCAAGAAATCCTCTGTTAAACGAACTCAAAACTCAGTTCGACAAACCCAGAACTCATCCCGATGATAAAGTGAAAGCTGAGTTTGATGAACTCTGAACTCAGTTCGACAAACGCATAGATTAGCTCAACGAAAAGCAAAAGCTGAGTTTGATGAACTATGAACTCAGTTCGATGAACACATAGCTCAGCTTGATGAAAAGTGAAAGCTGAGCTCGACGAACTATGAACTCAGTTCGACGAACTCAGAGCTCAACTTGACAAAAAGTGGATAAGAAATACTCAACGATTCTAGACTTAGAATTTTCTTCGGCACTGCTAGGCGTTGAGTGAATAAGCCTTACTCAATGAATTTGGACTTGGAATATTTCAGAATACATAGTTGCGGTAAGCTGAAATAATAGTTTTTGTGGATTCTGCATCACTCCAGGATTATAACCTCAAGATAAGTAAAATACCTTTGTTTTGTGTTTCTATAAGTGCAATAACTGTGCACATCAGCTTCCAGCAACTATGTATTATAATTTGCAGTAGAAATTGATACACTAGTCCGCTTCTTGATGCTCTAGGACACTAGCCTTCTACCCAAAAACTGAGAGGGACCTGATGTACTTTTCTTGTCCTCTCTGCAACCTGCAAAGTCTGCATCTGAATAGCCAATTATCTCAAAATCCCTATTCTTAGGGTACCATAGGCCAAGATCTGGTGTGCCCTTTACATATCTCAAAATTCTCTTAGTAGTGGAGAAATGAGTCTCTTTAGGGCATGCCTGATATCTAGCACAGTCACATGTAGCATACATGATGTCTTGCCTACTAGCAGTGAGGTATAAAAGAGAACCAATTATCCCTCTATTTAAATTTTGATCAACAGGTTTCCCTGTCTCATGTTTGTCTAAACACATATTCTATCCCATGGGAGTTTTCATGGTGGAAGCATTCTCTATCCCAAGTTTCTTAATTAACTCCCTGTTAAACTTAGACTGTGATATGGTTATTCCGTTGTCAGTATGTCTTACTTGGAGACCCAAGAAGAACTTAAGTTAAACCATGATACTCATCTCAAACTTTGCTTGCATAAGTTTGGCAAACATCTTGCAAAGGTTATCATCAGAAGACACAAAGATAATGTCATCAACATATATCTGAACTAGGATGATCTTGCCCTTAGATTCCCTAATAAATTGGGTCTTGTGTATCTTCCCCTTTGAGAATTTAATTTCAATGAGGAAGCTAGACAATGTTTCTTACAAAGCTCTAGGGGCTTGCTTTATCCAATATTGAGTTTTCCTTTGTCTATAAACAAAATCAGTATGATAAGGAACAACGAAAGCAGGAGGCTGTTCCACATAGACTACTTCTTTCAAATCTCCATTCAGAAATGTTGATTTCACATCCATCTGAAAGACTCTAAACCCTTGAAATGCAGCATATGAAAGGAATAACTTGATAGCATCAAGTCTTGCTACAGGGGCAAACGTTTGATCAAAGTTAATACCTTCCTCTTGTCTGAACCCCTGAGCCACCAGTCTAGCTTTATTCTTAACTATAATGCCATTTTCATCAAGTTTATTCCTGTAGATACACTTGGTTCCAATGACATTATGTCCTTGAGGTATGAGAATCAGCTTCCAGACCTTACATCTTTTAAACTAGCACAATTCCTTTTGCATAGCTCCAATCAAAAACTGGTCTTGCTTAGTGTAACACCCCTATCCGTCGCATAGCATATAACAGTAGGTCCGGCCGGGGCCCGACGCCATATACTACGGACAGACCGGTTGGTTACGCGTTGAAACCATTCAACCAATTGCACGCCCTACACAACACCTAGCGGAAGCATTAAAATTAAGTTGCACAATTAAGAACCCTGCCAACAACATGAATGTCCACTACAATAACAACCGCAGGAATGATCCAATACACAGAAAAATAGAAATGGCCTTAAGGCCTTACATAGTTTGCTTGATACAAAAGTGTTTTCATACATTGGCTCGCAGGCCGGCCACACATGGTTACAATGAAACACTCAAAATTAGGCCTTCGAGGGCCGGCTCACCAACTTGGGCTTTAGCCGCTATTTTCCGCTCGGCTCCGCAGCACCTGCAAGCACAAACCACCGCCCGGTGGCAAACAAAAGCAACGGTCAGCTATGCTGACCAAATTATAACAATCTCGCCCCAAAACCGGGGCGGCAATGCTCTTTCCCTGCACTTTATTAGTATAGGCAATTTATTAGTGTAAACACACATCATCACAGGCGTAGGCTCGCACGGCCACACACCTCGTGCACTCAGGGCACATTCACGGCGAACCGGCCAACGTCACGTCAATTCAAGCCATAGACGTTCCCATTCCACCACCGCCCCTTGGACGGCCAACCATATGAGCATTTTGACTTCTTGGCCTTGGTCACGACAATTTAAGCCATAGACCGCCGAAGACTCTCATCCATGCCAACGGTCCCACCGAATGACATAGATCGGGTACGGTTCCGCCTGACCCGTGCTCATATCGCAACGGAAATTTAAGCCATATGTGCAGGTCAAGACTCACCGAGTCCCGTTTCCTCCACAACAATCACATAACCTGGTTATGTTCACGTTGGCTCCCCGGCCATCGTGTTGGCAAAACTAGCTTTTGCCCAGTTTTTCGGGTGCACCTTCGAGTTAATCTCCAAGGCTCCCTGCTGGAATCTACCACGTAGAAAACCCGAAAAACACCCAAACACCCGGAGTCTTCATCAGTTCATATGGAATGCAACATCACCGATCCGGCTCTACTTGTCCGGATAGGCTTCACACACAATGCCTTTGTCCGTTTTGGCATACGGACTCTATACAAGGGGGACTTTACATATCTACCCCAAGGAACGCTCCAACTCTTCGCTCACTCGCGAGAGAGGGCTTCCTATGCAAAGGGAAAAAGGGCTTCACATGCCCAAGGATGAGAAATCGTTACCCTTGCGTTCTTCCACAGCGCCATGAAAAACTATGTGGTTGGAAAGCACCGCAACGGCGTCACCTCCGCGAATCTGGACTCGGATCGCGATTCAGAGCTCCGACGCTCCACCGGCGGCCGGATCTTGGTCTCCAACCTCTTACCTTGCTCTCCCCTCTCTCTAGGATTTAGAAAGAGAATGGAAAGAGAGAATGAGGGTTTTGAAACCCTTATCCCGGCTAAAACCATCCAGGAGCAGCCCCCTACCGTCGGATCCAAAGCCAAGGAAAAGAACGGCCATGATTAGGCCTCAAATTATAAAATCTGGGCCGAACACGGGTTGCAACACGGCCGTGTGCTTGGCCGTGTCACCCATTCGCCATCTCGACCGCCTCGAAAACCAGCACATGGCATTCGACACGGCCTCCGACACGCCCGTGTTACCTGTGACACGCCCGTGTCGAGACCCGTGTCACGCCCCCTGTGTGCAATCTGCCAGCTTTCCCAACCCGAGAAGGACACGGCCTGCGACACGACACCCAACATGCCCGTGTCGGATTTGACATGCCCGTGTAAGGGCCCGTGTCATGGCCTGTGTGCCTTCCTCAGAAAACTGCCCAAAGTGATACGCCCTGGGACACACCCGTGTCCCAGGCCGTGTGCCTCAACTCGACGATCTTTGATCGTCAAAACGTCGACCACATGACCCGTGGCTGAACACGACTGTGTCATGCTAGTGACACACCCGTGTCACGCCCGTGACACCTGCTCTAAAATTCAGACTGGGCTTAAAACATCACCCGTCCCTCTTTTGAGTTTCGGGGTGTTACAACTCTCTCCCCCTTAAAAGAATTTCGCCCACGAAATTTACTAAAGGAAAACCATAGGAACTTAAAACTTTTAACGGTACCTGAGCGGAATAACTCCGGGTACTCCTCCTGCATGGTTTGCTCCCTTTCCCAAGAGAGCTCCTCCCGACCGCAATTATCCCTCCGGACATTAACCATCCAGATCTCCTTGTTACGGAGTCTCTTGACCTCAACGTCTTTGATACGAACGGGCTTGACCCTAGTCGTCAACCCTTCGTCCACCGGTACTTGATCCACTGCGATCACTAGCGAAGGCTCTTGCACCGCGTTCCGCAACACAGAGATGTGGAACACATCGTGTAGCCCACTCAACTCCATCGATAGCTTCAAATGGTATGCAGCTTCGCCGACTCGCTCCAGAACCTCAAAAGGTCCAAGGTATCTCGGGCTCAGCTTCTTCAAGCGTCTCACCCGCGAAACCCCCTTGAACGGCTTCACTTTCAAGTATACCCAATCGCCTACCGCGAACTCCACGTTCTGGTGCTTGGCATTGTAATACTTCGCCTGCCTGTCCTGAGCGATCAACAAGCGCTCCCGAATGATCCGAACCAACGAGGTAGCACTCTCCACCTCCTTCTTCTTGTACAACCTTGCCTCACCCGTTTCTAACCAATACAACAGCGTGCGACATTTTCTACCATATAGGGCCTCAAAGGGCGCCATTTGGATACTCGCCTGGTAGCTATTGTTGTACGCGAACTCCACCAAATATAGGTGGTCCTCCCAATGCTTCCCGAAGTCTAGAACACACATGCGGAGCATGTCCTCCATCGTTCTATTGACTCTCTCGGTCTGCCCATCCGTTTGCGGATGGAAGGCTGTGCTGAACTTCAACTTTGTCCCCAGCATCTGCTGCACTAACCTCCAATCATTTGACGTGAAACGCCCATCGCGATCACTCACAATGCTGCGAGGCACACCATGCAGTCTAACTATATTGTCCACATATAGCTTCGCCAACTTATCCACCGAGTCATCCTTCCTATGCGGAATAAAGTGCGACACTTTAGTTAGCCGGTCTACGATCACCCAGATGACGTCGTTCCCCTTCTGCGACCTTGGCAAACCATGCACAAAGTCCATAGATATGTCGTCGAACTCGCATCGCGATCACTCACAATACTGCGAGGCACACCATGCAGTCTAACTATATTGTCCACATATAGCTTTGCCAACTTCTCCACCGAGTCGTCTTTCCTATGCGGAATGAAATGCGATACTTTAGTTAACCGATCTACGATCACCCAGATGGCGTCGTTCCCATTCTGCGACCTTGGCAACCCATGCACAAAGTCCATTGATATGTCATCGAACTTCCACTCCGGCATAGGCAAGGACTTCAGAAATCCTCCCGTCTTTTGGCACTCCGCCTTCACCAAGGCGAACGCTTGACACTTAGCCACAAACAACGCTACATCTTTCTTAAGCCCCGGCCACCAAAACAGCTTCATGAGGTCACGGTACATCATTGTGCTCCCTGGGTGGATCGAGTACTTGGTATGATGAGTCTCGTACATCAACTCCGCCCGTAGGTTACTCCCGCTTGGGACGCACAACCGATGATCCTTCCTTAACAACCCATCTTCCACTGAAAACTGGGAATTTGACCCATCCAACGCTGCCTCCATAAGCTCCTTCATGGAGTCATCTAACTCCAATGCCTGCCGAACCCGGTCAGCCAGGTCATACTGAACCTATGTCCAGTTCAACATTGCTTTGGCGCTCGTCTGCTTGTCAACGCAACAGATCTCAAGCTCCTCCAACTCCCGTATCAGCCGCTCATCATGCACCGACAACCAGTTGGCCTGGGAGGGAGCCCTGCGACTCAACGCATCAGCAACCGCATTGCCCTTCCCGGGTACATAATGAATCTTGAAGGTGTAGTCCGCCAGGAACTCCATCCACCTCCTCTGCCTCATGTTAAGATCCTTCTGATCCAATAGGTACTTCAGGCTCTTGTGATCGGTATATATATTGACCCTTACGCCTTATAGGTAGTGCCTCCACAGCTTAAGTGCAAATACCACGCCCACCAACTCCAAGTCGTCGACCGGATAGTTCCTTTCATGAAATTTCAGCTGACGCGATCCATAAGCTATCACGCTCCCATACTGCAACAGCACACAGCCCAAACCACTACCCGAGGCGTCACTATAAACCTCGAAGCCCTCAGTCCCACTCGGCGAACTAAGCACTGGCGCCGTGGTTAACCGTCTCTTCAGCTCCTCAAAAGCTTGCACGCACTCCTGCGTCCACAAGAATCGCTGATCTTTCCTTGTCAACTTCGTGAGAGGTAGCGCTATCCGCTAGAAGTTCTCTACGAAGCGCCTGTAATATCCGGCAAGCCCGAGAAAACTACGGACTTCCGCGACAGAAGACAACGCAGGCCACTCCCGTATCGCAACGATCTTCGCCAGATCCACCGCTATACCTTCCCCACTGACAATGTGACCAAGGAATGCTACTGAGGGTAGCCAGAACTCGCATTTGGAGAATTTCGCATACAGCTCATTCCTCCTCAAAGTCTCCAACACCAGATGCAAGTGCTTGAAGTGATCTTCTTCGCACTGCGAGTACACCAATATATCGTCGATAAAGACGATCACAAAGCGATCTAGGAAATCTCGGAACGTCCTATTCATCAAGTCCATAAACACTGATGGCGCATTCGTCAGTCCAAACGGCATGACCGTGAACTCGAAATGCCCATACCTTGTGCTGAACGCCATTTTCGGGATATCACATTCCCTTATCCTAAACTGATAGTACCCCGACTTTAAGTCCAACTTAGAGTATACCGACGATCCGACTAACTGATCAAAGAGATCATCAATCCTCGGGATCGGGTACTTGTTCTTCTCCGTCAGCTTGTTCAACTCTCTGTAGTCGATACACAACCGCATACTCCCGTCCTTCTTCTTAACGAAGAGGACATGTGCGCTCTAAGGCGACGAGCTTTGACGCACATAACCTTGCTCTATCATCTCCTCTAGCTGAACTTTCAACTCTGCCATCTCCTTAGGCGCCAACCTATACAGAGCACGTGACACCGGTTTGGCCCCCGGTACGAGCTCGATGGTGAAATCAATCTCCCGCTGCGGTGGGGCTCCGGGAAGACTATCCGGGAACACATCGGGGTATTCACAAACCACGGGGATGCTATCCAACGTGGACTTTGGCTCCACAACCCCCACTATTGCGAAGAACAGCTCTGCACCAGCACGAACTGCCTTTACCACCTGAAGAGCAGACATCAGTGTCTTGCTCGACCCCTTGAGTCCCTCGAATATTGTCCCCCGCCCAACACCCAGCTTGACCTCCTTCTGGTCACAGTCAATCCAAGCCTTCTGCTCCGAAAGCCAATCCATCCCAAAGATAACGTCGAACTCTACTAGCGGCAGCAATGACGCTAGCAAGTCGAACTCTTGGCTCCCTATGTGAACCTTTACGGCGCACACCCTGTCCGCACGCATCGAGCACCCATTCGGTAGCAGCACATCCAACTTGTCCTTCGCCATCGAAGAAGGGACTCAAAACAAAGCCTATGCAAACCATATAATGGAGTGTGAAGCTCCCGTATCGAACAGTGCACGTGCCGGACTATCGCTAATCAAAACAAAGCCTATGCAAACCATATTAGGCTAATAAGCAATAAACAACAATATCTAAGTTAACTTACTATAAATTAACTCGTACCTGTCACCACATCCGCCTGTTTAATGGCCTCTTGCTGCCCCAAGTTGTAGACTCTAGGCTGAGTCGGAGCATAGTGAGACGCGGTTGACTCCACCGCCTTGCCCTTCTCTTCATAGTAGCTCCTTGCTTTCTCTCGGACTTTGGGCATCCTCTCCAGCAATCGCAGGAAAAGTGCCCCATCTTTCCACACGTGAAACAAGCGCCCGGGGTTCGATTGGTAGTTGTCCCCGAGGCACCTGCAGAAGGAGCTGGACATGACGTCCTAGTCTTCTTGTAGAATCTTCGATAGCCCAACTTCGACGTAGTCGGCGCTTTGAACTCCGATTTCTTCCCGACAGATTCCTTCTTAGCTTGCACATTTCTCATGTCCTTCTCCAAGGACCGGGCCGAGTTGACCAACGTTAGGAAACCCTGCGCCATGGGCCCTAACAGTAGCAACCTCATCTCATCTCTTAACCCTTCATAGAAGCGATTAGTCTTTCGCTCCTCGTCAGCAAAGGTAGCGCTAGCATATCTCCCCAACCGAGTAAACTCGTGGAGGTACTCGTCTACAGTGCTATCTCCTTGCACCAACTTTTGGAACTCGTTATCCAATGCGATCCTCTGCGCTGAGGGGAGGTATCGAGCCATGAACAATCTTGCAAACTCCGCCATAGGAACTTCGGCCAATGGCCTTCCCCTCAACTGGTGTAGCTCTAGGCCTTCCCACCATAACCTTGCGTCCCCATCCAAAAGGAACGTCGCTATTGTGGTCTTCTGCTACTCTTCCGTTTCAGTTGCTGTCATCTCCCTATTGACTCTTGAGTGCCAATCTTCAGCCTGGGTCGGGGTTCCCATTCCCGAGAACACCGATGGGTGGAAGCCCATCACATGCTTAAGCTGTCTCTCAGGTTCTCTTCGAGGCAACTCCGGCTCCACCGCCACCTGCTCAACCCTTCTAGGCTCCGCCGCTTGGAGCGGCACTTGCTCCTCCGCAGGAGCAGGCTGCTGCACCTGTCTTGCAGGTTGCGCATTAATCATCGCCATGATAGCTTCTGCCACCAACCTAATGGTCTCGGCAGACGGAGGTGTTGCAGGCGCTTCACTTGGCGCACTGCTTGCCTCAGAACCTAGCCGTTCTGACGGCCCAGCACCACTTCTGGTCACTTATAAACGTGCAAAACACCGATAAGCGACCAAATACTATTGCCAATAGCAATTATTGGAACACACAGGTTCCTCAAACATGTGTATTTTCATTCCTAAGTGGACATTCATGGGTTCTTTTCATGTTATAATGATGACGCACACATGTGCTCACCACCCCTTAAAGTGAATTCACCCACGAATTCATTTAAGTTTTGTTGGGATTTGTCTCCACAATACCTCAGATTTGTAGGAGGTCAGACCTTGAACTAAGATGAATTAAGGTGTATTTGATGCTGTGTTTAAGTTGTATGTGTGCAGGTTCTAATTGCCAAGTGTAGACCAATGTCAGTCTATAATGGGTCACCAAACACAGGACCATACAATTTAATCCCTCATTGTGTGATCCAAAGTGTTGGCCCATGTATAGCCTCTCTATTGGGATACACTTCCTTCATGCACTTGGATTGATGGACAGAAGCATTGGAGCAAATTTCCTCTTAGAATTTTTCCTAAGTCCTTATACTCGAGTATTTCCTTGTAATACACGAAAATATTCTTTTTAAGAAAGAGGAATTCCGTGAACCCTAATTTCACGCCGCCGCCATTGCCGTTCACGGAAGAAGAAGAAAAGTTTGGATCGCGACCTTCGTTTTCATCGATCTTTTCTCCAGCGATCCAGAAGAAAGAGAATCACTCGATCTTGCCAAGCCTTGAAGATTCCAGATCTACTTTCTCGATCGAGGTGGTTCTAGATCTCAGATTCGTGGATATTTCTCTAGTCGTCTTCTACATTTTCTGATCAAGCTGAAGTTCCTAAAGAAGAAGACAGATCCAGATCTGAGATTGTTGTTTTGATTTTTTATTTTCAAACCAAATTTCATTGTAGGAGATTCTTCTCCGAGACTTGTAGGAAGTTTTGTCTTCCGAGTTTTTGTAGATCCGTTTTGGGATCGAGATTTGTAGGAACGTGGTTCCGAGGTGTAGGATTGTTTTCAATCCGAGATAGTGGAGTAGCCGAGTCTAGTAATTTGCTAGATCGGTGAGGAAAGTGGACGTACCCAAGATTGGGGAACCACTATAAATCTCTTGTCTTCTGTGATTGCTTGATATTTGCTGTGTTAGTTTTTAATTCCGCATTTGACACGCATTTCACCTATTCACCCCCCTCTAGGTGATTTAGGCTAACAACTTAGACCTCTCAATTGGTATCAGAGGGAGGTTGATCGTTAAAAGGTTAACACCTTGATCTTATCCTTCTAAGTTATTTCTTGAAAAGTATCAAGCATGAGTAAGACCAAGGATTTTGCTAAACTCCCTATCTGCACCAAGAACAACTTTCCTATGTGGAAGGAAAGAGTAAAGTTCTTCATGGAAGCAGTAGATCCCCGGATCTTCATGATTGTTGAAGAAGGTCCCCACATTCCTATGACTGCATCCACCATAGATCCCACCAAGCAAGTTCCCAAGAAGCTGATGGATCTAGACAAGGATGAGATTGCACTTGTCTCTCTGGACAAGAAGGCTAAAAATATTATAGCAAATGCAGTCGACGACTCAATGCTGCAGAATCTAATTCATTGCCAGTCTGCCAAGGAGATGTGGCAATCCCTTGTGACTCTAATGGAAGGTACAGAAGAAGTAAGGGATGATCGTAGATCCCTACTGAACCAAAAATATGAAGCCTTCAGGCAGGGTCATAAGGAAGCCATAGCTGACACTTTTGAGAACTTCTTCAAGATAGTAAATGGCCTAAGAGTGTATGGCCGTGTCTTCACCAACGGGGAACTCAATGACAAATTCTTAAGATCCCTAACCAAGGAATGGGATAATAAGGTATGTGCCATTCGGGAGTTTGGAAGGTTAGCTGAGACAGACCCGCAGAATCTGTTCGGAAAGCTTATGTCTTACGAGCTGCAAATCAACTCAAGAAAAGCTGAAGAAGAGACGAGCAGGTCTGCATCCAAGGAGAAATCTGTCGCTCTAAAGGCAGATAGCTCAAGGAAGATAAAGGCTAGCTCTCCTGCCCCAGTTCCTGAAGCTGATGAAGAAGAATCATCTGAGCCTAGCTCATCTGGCTCAGAACTATCTGATGGAGAGTTCTCCCTACTCTCAAGGCAGTTCAAGAAATTCTTGAACAAGAAGAAGCAATGGAGAGGCAAGGATGCCTCATATAGAAAATCACGACATGATAGTGATCATCGGAAGAAAGGCTCAAGTAGCCATGACAGGTATAATCCTAAACCGAACAAACAGATTTCTACTGACATCATTTGTTACTGTTGCAATAAGCCAGGTCACGTCATCGCCGATTGTCCTCACAAAAAGAAAGAGGGTGGAAGAAGAGAGGAAAAGAAATCCTCACACCCCAAGAAGAGGACAGAGAGAAGCCTAGTAGCCAAGAAGAGCAAAACTCTCAGCGACTCTGACTCATCTGAGTCGAGTGAAGAAGAGGAAGCTTACTTTGGGCTCATGGCTCATTCGGATGATGAACAAGTCCCCCAGTTTACTGGGGAGGTAAAATCTCACACTCCTCTCTCTGATTCTGAAAATGACAATGAGCAAGAGGGATATTCCTCTGAAGATGAATCTGAACTCATGGGACAGTATAAGGAATTACTCACCGCTTACGAGAAATGTCGTAGAATGGTGAAAAGTCAAGCCAAAGAGATCAATTCTCTACAGGCTAGTGAGAGCAACTTGAGAGAAGAAGTCAGTAGGACTAACTCTCTTCAAGAGAACCTAAATGAAGCTATGGAGGAATACAATAAAGCTCTCAAGCACCTCGACCTTAAAGAGGAAATCATCAAAGAACTGGAAAAACAGCTCGAGGCTGAAAAGAAGCTTGTTGAGAGCTTCTCTAAGCCTAAGACAGTTCTTCCAATCGTTGCTGAATTCTCTGCTAAGGCCAAGGGTGCTGGTTTAGGCCACATTGGGTCTTCTAGTAAATCCTCTAGAAGAAACAAGGCCAGGAGAAAGAATAAGGCTGCCCGAAAGACTCTAGCTGAAGAAAAAGGGAAAGCTCCCTTGGAACCTGTTGTGTTCAAGAAAGTTATCTTTCCCACGAACGAACTCGATTATGAGTCCACCTACGGACACTTTTCTAGGCCAATCCCTGAGAAGCCTAAGTCAAGATACCAAGGTTGGACTCGTCCTCGTAACTTTGGCGAGAGTGTCTTCAAGGCACCTTATGAGGAGATTCAGCTTCAAAGCTATGGACCTTATGCTCATGGTCATAACTTCAAGAAGACACCAAAAGTAAAACCCGTTGTAGAAAAGCCTATGAAAGAGAAGACTTCATGCAACTGCAATCATCATGAAGCCTCTTCCTCCAAAAGTAAGGCTCCTGCTAGACCTTCATTCCAGAAAGTCAGGCAGGACTACCCAAGGCAAAGATACAACAGGTTCAACTGTTGGTGTTGTGGCAAAATTGGTCATTTTGCCAGTGATTGTTGGTTCAATCCTAATAATGCTGCTACCCCTAAAGTTAGCAACGTGAGAATGACCACTCATGAGGCTAATACTCGTAGGGGGAGCATTCTAACTCGAGACCAAGGACCCAAACTCGTTTGGGTTCCTAAGGCTAAATGATTGTAATTGCAGGTATGTCCAAAGGCCACCAAAATGCCAATCTGGTACTTGGACAGTGGATGTTCTCGGCATATGACCGGGACAAGAAGCCTACTTCAGAACTTCATCCCAGTCTGCAACGGACCAAAGGTCATCTTTGGAGGTTCAGATCGAGGAATCACTAAAGGCTATGGTATGATTTCTAACGGTAGCGTATCCTTCTCGAATGTAGCCTATGTTGAAGGATTGGAGCACAATCTCATCAGCATAAGCCAACTATGCGACAAAGGATACGTAGTTGAATTTCATGCTGACAAGTGTTTGATAAAATCGGTTAACAATATGGAAACTATTTTATCAGGCACTCGAAGCAGAAATATTTTCTGTTTGAATTTTATTTGTATAGACTCTTCGACACCAGTGTGTCTTTTGGCAAAAAGTAGTGCATCTCTTGCTGACCAATGGCACAAGAGACTAGCACATATTAATTTCAAAACTATTAATAAATTATTCTCTCAAAACTTAGTGCGTGATGCACACAAGGTCAAGTGCGTTACGGACAGTCCTTGTCACGCTTGTATCAAAGGCAAGCAAACAAGAAGTTCGTTTAAAAGCATATTAGGCAAGGATTCCAATAGAAGTTTACAGCTTCTTCATATGGACTTGTTTGGTCCACTGCAGGTTAGAAGTTTGGGAGGTAAGGAATATACGTTGGTTATTGTGGATGATTACTCGCGCTTTGCGTGGGTGTTCTTTCTGAAACACAAGTCAGATACCTTCGGTATTTTCACTAATTTTGTGAGGCAGATCCAGAATGAATACAACTGTTCCGTAGTCAAAATCAGAAGTGACAATGGAACGGAATTCAAGTCTGGAGCCATGACAGAATTTTGTGAAAGTCAAGGTATCTTTCATGAGTTTTCCTCTCCCCGCACACCACAGCAAAATGGAGTGGCTGAGAGAAGGAACAGAACACTCATAGAGGCTTGTCGGACCATGTTGAGTGATGCCTCACTTCCGGAGTATTTCTGGGCTGAAGCCGTCAACACCGCTTGTCACGTGCAAAATCGAGCACTCATCAACAAAGACCATGATAAGACTCCTTACGAACTTCTAAAAGGCAGGCAACCAACCATTTCATACTTTAGAATCTTTGGTTGTAAGTGCTTCGTACTTAACAATGGCAAGTATCACACTACAAAGTTTAGCGAGAAAAGCTTTGAAGGTATTTTTGTAGGTTATAGTAGCCATAGTAAGGCCTATAGAGTTTTCAATAGAAAAACTCTGGTTGTGGAAGAGTCGATACATCTTGTATTTGATGAGACGAGTCTGTTGCAAAGCAACTCGTCTAGTGTGCCTATTGTAGATGCAGGTACAAAGTTGAAAGAACTCAGCTTGGATGAACCTATTAAAGATAAAGATGAGACGTTCATCAAGATCCCCTCTACAACCACCTTTGGAGAGGGAGATGATCAAGATGAAGAAGACATCCCAGCTGAAGATATAACTCCAGTGGCTGAAGAGATCCCAGATGCAAGGACTTTAGAGTTCAGACACTTGAAGGATCATCCTGCTGACCAAATCATAGGAGATCCTCGGGATGGTGTCAGAACTCGTCGAGGTACAACTAACGAGAATTTACACTTAAGCTTTCTCTCACAGGTTGAACCAAAGAAATTTGAGGAAGCCAACTCCGACGCATCCTGGATTCTAGCCATGGAAGAAGAATTAAATCAGTTCAAAAGATGCAAAGTCTGGACACTTGTTCCTAGACCCAAGCATAAGAACGTCATCGGGACAAAGTGGGTCTACCGGAACAAGATGGATGAAGACGGAACAATTATAAAGAATAAAGCCAGACTTGTCGCCAAGGGATATCGTCAAGAGGAAGGGATCGACTTCGACCAAACTTATGCTCCAGTAGCAAGACTGGAGGCAATCAGGTTATTCCTTGCCTACGCTGCACTTAAGGGCTTTACCGTCTATCAAATGGACGTGAAGTCCGCCTTCCTAAATGGTAACATTAAGGAAGAAGTGTACGTAGAGCAACCCCCAGGTTTTGTTGATCCAACCCTTCCTAACTATGTGTATTTATTACAAAAAGCACTATATGGTCTCAAGCAAGCCCCTCGGGCTTGGTATGAGACGCTGTCTACCTTTCTTCTTGAGAACAAGTTCACAAGAGGAAAGATAGACAAGACATTATTTCTTAGGGAAATAAAAGGCAAGATTTTGCTAGTGCAAATCTATGTCGACGACATCATTTTTGGCTCTACAGATAATAACCTCTGCAAGAAGTTTTCTAAACTTATGCAAGGGAAGTTTGAAATGAGCAGTATGGGAGAGCTGAAGTATTTCTTAGGGCTACAAGTGAAACAATCTGAGGATGGAATTTTCATCTCTCAGACCAAGTTCACCAAAGAGCTGCTTAAGAAATTCGGAATGGAGAATGCAACCTCTATGAGGACTCCAATGGCCTCAGCTATGTCTCTGGACAAGGACGAGAAAGGGAAACCTTTTGATGAAACCAAGTACAGAAGCATAATTGGGTCCTTGCTCTACCTTACTGCAAGTAGGCCAGATATAATGTTCTCGATATGTGTATGTGCTAGATTTCAGGTGAACTCTAAGGAATCTCACTACATTGCTGCAAAGCGAATCTTGAGATACCTCAAAGGAACACCAAATCTTGGCTTATGGTACCCAAGAAGTAATGATAGTGAACTAATTGGATTTTCAGATGCAGATTTTGCAGGAAGCAAAGACGACAGGAAAAGCACCTCCGGGACTTGCCAATTCCTCGGAAGGAGACTCATTTCCTGGAGCAGTAAGAAGCAAAACTGTGTAGCCATCTCAACGGCTGAATCAGAGTACATCTCTGCAGGGAGCTGTTGTGCACAGCTTTTGTGGATCAAGAATCAGTTTGAAGATTATAACATGAAGTTCCAGAACATTCCACTATTCTGTGATTCTTCCAGCGCAATTGCAATAGCCAACAACCCAGTCTCCCACAGCAGGACCAAGCACATAGAGCTTCGCTACCATTTCATCCGGGAGCATGTGGAAAATGGAGATATAGATCTACAGTATGTCTCCACAGACAGGCAAGTTGCAGATATCTTCACCAAGCCGCTGGATGAGTCTAAGTTTTCATTCTTCAAACTGAGCTTGGACTGCTTAACAAAGAAGACCAATGATGGACTCAGAAATTTAGAAGAGGTCAGAAATGTTGGATACTCTAAGGTACATTTTTTTAGTGGAAATTCCTTCAAGAAATTTGAGACTCGAGAATAGTTACATCTACACGAGTGAAATAGTGAATACTCGAGTAACAAGTCAAATATACTCGAGTAATCAAATCAATACTCGTGTATGCACTCCTTATACTCGAGTATGAAAAGTCTTCAAAATTTAATACTCGTGTATTGAACTTCATATACTCGAGTAATCAGATTGATACTCGAGTATGAATTTCTTATACTCGAGTATGGAAAAATCCGTGAAGGCTTAATACTCGTGTATACTCAGTACATACTCGAGTATATGTTAAGGATTACTCGTGTATAGTATGACCTAATCGAGTATACTAAATCCAATACTCGTGTATGCCGTACACTCCTCTCGTGTATTCGGATTTCTCTGGAATTTTTCAAACTCTCTATTCACACAACTAATTTGCCGCCTCTTCAGGTATGTCTTTATACTTAATTCGTTTTTAAACCTAATTAGAATTATTTATATATATATATTCAAAACGACAAAGTCCTTTCCACTTCTCATTCACTCGAGTAGCCGCCGGCTGTTCGTATTCCCGAAACCCTGTTCTTCGTCTTCCGTCGCCGCAGATTTCCGTCTTCCTCATTGCAGAATCGCTGATGGCTCCTCCCTCCTCCAAGTTTGGAATCGGCTCGGAATTAGTGACTGATGGCATTGAAGATATCTCCGATGATTTCAAGAACCTTCTAATTCTCCTGGACACGGCCGGATTGACCTTCGTTCTTCAAGAACCTTGCCGCCTTTTGCTTCCTGATGTTGAAGAGTTCTACAAAAACTTGAAGATTAGGCACAATGGTACAGTTCTGAAATCAAAGGTAAGGGGAGTTGATGTTCGGTTAGATAAAACCTCTGTCGCCACTCTGCTTCGGATGCCCGTGGTCGACGAAGAAGATGATCTAAACAAGGCAGATGCCGACCGCACCTCCTTATTCTGTGGTCGAGATCCAGAAGGTGGAGGTGAAACCCTGAACCGCTCTCTGTTCAATCCAGAAGGGAAGTTTCTAGTTGACATCATTGCCAAAATCCTCTGGTGCAAGACTTACTCCATTCGAGATGTATCACAAAATCTTTTTGATGTTATGCAAGCTATTGTCTGCAGGAAGAAGTTTCAGTTTGGAATGATGATACTAGATAAGATCAAAGAAAGCGTCAAACATCCCAGCTTTGCCAGGATTATCTCCCTCCTCTTCCATGAGATTAATCCAACAGTGTTTGACTTCTCTAAAGGGACTCCTCTTCACCACATGAAGAAAATCTCAATATCATCCATTCAGAGGTATGACCTCAAGATCATGAACCCTGCCCAAGTCTCCAAGGCTGATGCCACCTCAGAGCAACACCAAGACAACAGTATCCCTGAAGACAGGATTCCATCTCCTTCTCTACATCAAACTGCTGCTACCACTAGTGCAATAGTTGAGGGGGAGCCTGCTTCTTCACAATCAGTAATACCAGAACTAGAAGAAGTAAGAATTCCTACTCCTCCAATCTCTCCTCCTCCAGCAGATATTCAATCAGCAAGCCCAAACTCAGAGCTTCCAGACTCAGCAGCCCTTCTATCTACAGCTGAGGATATCAACAAATTCATTGATGAGCTCAGCTCAGATGCCCCTCTCTTCCAGAATGACTCAGCTACTAAGTCTCCAGTTCAGCCTGAGGTCCATACTCCAGTTCAGTCTCCTGCTAGAACCCAGCTCCTTCTCCTGCTAAATCTCCAGTCCAATCTCCTGAGAGTGAGCCTAGTAAATCAGCTCATATTCTCCTGTCTGATGATGAGATGTCTCCAGATCCTGTGGAGGCACCTCTGAGGACTTTGGATTTCTCCATGCCCTCTCTCCTACCCTCAGAAGAAGATGTTGCCACAGTTCCATTCAAGAGAGCAGTCAGCTCAGTGGTGATCTCAGAAATCCCTCCTTGGACTGCTTCTGCTTCTGCTTCTGCTATTGCCCCTGCTGCTTCAGCTCCTGAACCAACCTCAGCTTCCTCCTCTTCAGATTTAATAAGCAAGATTGAGCTTATGCTCAAAGAACAGAGAGAATACTTTGATGCCTCTCTGCAATCAGTAACATCCAAGGTCTCTGCTCTTGAAACAGAGATGAGCAGAGGCTTTGCTGAGATTCAAGCAAATACTGATGAGTTAAAAAGGCTGTTCCAAATTGGAGGCAAGGCCATAGACCACACCATTACAAGCATTGGTGAGCTAAGAAATCAGGCTGAGACAGTAGCTCACAACCAGCTCAAGCTAGATGAGAGAGCTGAAATGAATGTTGTGAAAGTGTGTAATGAAGTGGGCACCTTCAAAGATGAAGCCATTGCAAAGCTAAACATAGATATCAGCAAGGGGGAGAAAGTTGTAAAAGAACAAGTGGACAAACTACATGAGCAAGCTCAAATAGCTGTAAAGGAACAAGTTGAAACTCTCTCTAAACAGGCTCAAACTACAGTGGATGGAATTGTAAAGGAAATGAAAGCAGACATTCTCTCTCAACTTCAATCTGTAAAGTTTTATACCTATGATACTGCTGTGTGGCTGCATAACATGAACTTCCCCCATGCTCAGCTCAACCCAGCCATCATTCCTCAGCACCTAAATCCTCTTGAAGAGCAACCCTCTGCAGATGCCCCTGTCCAAGCTACCATTCCAGAAAGTGGTGTGCCAGTCTTCTCTCCTAGACCTGAAGGTGATCTGACTGAGCCTCCTCTTAACTACTCTGACATGTGGCAAGATGATTTTGTTTCCAGTTCTCAAGGTCCATCTAAAAGGAAAAGAAAGTATGGTGAAGGTGCTTCTGCAAGTCGTTCTGAACCCAGAAGAGATCCAGCAATTGTTCACTCAGAGGTTTGGAGTCCAACCTCCAAATCCCTTATTCTTGATACCCTGAAATTAGTGACAGATCTTGGTGAAAACAGAGACAATCATTACAGCTACTCAGAGTGGAAAGCATATGAAGCTTCTCAGATTAAAATCAGACTCCATGACAGAAACTGGGGACACAACAACCCTGCTGCTCCTCCCAGGCCCAGGACCTATTTCCCAAAGCCTTACAGCTACCTAGAGAGGCAACAGCTCAAAAGGGAAAGAATGCACAAGGATGCTTCATCATGAGTGGATCTGAGAAAGTGGAATTGGACTATCTTGTTTATGTGCTTTAAAAACATTTCCTCATATATATATATATTTAATTCTGATTATGGCCATATTTTTGTTTACTCTGCTTTAGTTAAGCTTATTCTCCTGTTATATGCTTGCTGTTCTTTTACTCTTAAGTAATTCACCTTAGTATAGAGAGTGCTGACATCTACAAATAGGGGGAGATTGTTGGGATTTGTCTCCACAATACCTCAGATTTGTAGGAGGTCAGACCTTGAACTAAGATGAATTAAGGTGTATTTGATGCTGTGTTTAAGTTGTATGTGTGCAGGTTCTAATTGCCAAGTGTAGACCAATGTCAGTCTATAATGGGTCACCAAACACAGGACCATACAATGTAATCCCTCATTGTGTGATCCAAAGTATTGGCCCATGTATAGCCTCTCTATTGGGATACACTTCCTTCATGCACTTGGATTGATGGACAGAAGCATTGGAGCAAATTTCCTCTTAGAATTTTCCTAAGTCCTTATACTCGAGTATTTCCTTGTAATACACGAAAATATTCTTTTTAAGAAAGAGGAATTCCGTGAACCCTAATTTCACGCCGCCGCCATTGCCGTTCACGGAAGAAGAAGAAAAGTTTGGATCGCGACCTTCGTTTTCATCGATCTTTTCTCCAGCGATCCAGAAGAAAGAGAATCACTCGATCTTGCCAAGCCTTGAAGATTCCAGATCTACTTTCTCGATCGAGGTGGTTCTAGATCTCAGATTCGTGGATATTTCTCTAGTCGTCTTCTACATTTTCTGATCAAGCTGAAGTTCCTAAAGAAGAAGACAGATCCAGATCTGAGATTGTTGTTTTGATTTTTATTTTCAAACCAAATTTCATTGTAGGAGATTCTTCTCCGAGACTTGTAGGAAGTTTTGTCTTCCGAGTTTTTGTAGATCCGTTTTGGGATCGAGATTTGTAGGAACGTGGTTCCGAGGTGTAGGATTGTTTTCAATCCGAGATAGTGGAGTAGCCGAGTCTAGTAATTTGCTAGATCGGTGAGGAAAGTGGACGTACCCAAGATTGGGGAACCACTATAAATCTCTTGTCTTCTGTGATTGCTTGATATTTGCTGTGTTAGTTTTTAATTCCGCATTTGACACGCATTTCACCTATTCACCCCCCTCTAGGTGATTTAGGCTAACAACTTAGACCTCTCAAGTTTGACCGAAACTAGTAGTCTGATACCAATTTGTAACACCCCTATCCGTCGCATAGCATATAACAGTAGGTCCGGTCGGGGCCTGACGCCATATACTACGGACAGACCGGTTGGTTACGCGTTGAAACCATTCAACAAATTGAACGCCCTACACAACACCTAGCGGAAGCATTAAAATTAAGTTGCGCAATTAAGAACCCTGCCAACAGCATGAATGTCCACTACAATAACAACCGCAAGAATGATCCAATACACAGAAAAATAGAAATGGCCTTAAGGCCTTACATAGTTTGCTTGATACAAAAGTGTTTTCATACATCGGCTCACAGGCCGGCCACACATGGTTACAATGAAACACTCAAAATTAGGCCTTCGAGGGCCGGCTCATCAACTTGGGCTTTAGCCCGCTATTTTCCGCTCGGCTCCGCAGCACCTGCAAGCACAAACCACCGCCCGGTGGCAAACAAAAGCAACGGTCAGCTAGCTGACCAAATTATAACGATCCCGCCCCAAAACCGGGGCGGCGATGCTCTTTCCCTGCACTTTATTAGTATAGGAAATTTATTAGTGTAAACACACATCATCACAGGCATAGGCTCGCACGGCCACACACCTCGTGCACTCAGGGCACATTCACGGCGAACCGGCCAACGTCACGTCAATTCAAGCCATAGACGTTCCCATTCCACCACCGCCCCTTGGACGGCCAACCATATGAGCATTTTGTCTTCTTGGCCTTGGTCACGATAATTTAAGCCATAGACCGCCAAAGACTCTCATCCATGCAGACGGTCCCTCCGAACGACATAGATCGGGTACGGTTCCGCCTAACCCGTGCTCATATCGCAACGGCAATTTAAGCCATATGCGCAGGTCAAGACTCACCGAGTCCCGTTTCCGCCACAACAATCACATAACCTGGTTATGTTCGCGTTGGCTCCCCGGCCATCGTGTCGGCAAAACTCACTTTTGCCCTGTTTTCCGGGTGCACCTTGGAGTTAATCTCCAAGGCTCCCTGCTGCAATCTACCACGTATAAAACCCGAAAAAACACCCAAACACCCGGAGTCTTCCCCGGTTCATATGCAATGCAACATCACCGATCCGGCTCTACTTGTCCGGATAGGCTTCGCACACAATGTGTAACATCCCATTTCCGGCTAGACCCCTAGGAGTCAGATTGGTCGTGACGGAACTTTAGGAAGCCCAAAATTGGAAATAAAGCGACCAATATTGCATGCCACGGGTTGGCCACGCCCGTGACCGGCCCGTCACGCCCGTGACCTGGGCGTGTTTACTTCGACGATCGTCGATCTCCACGAGACGATCGTCGAACGCGCTGTCTGGGCATGTCACGCCCGTGACCAAGATGTCACGCCCGTGACTATGGGCGTGACCCCATCGATGATCGTCGATCGCCGTGAGACGATCGTCGACCTTGCGGCCCGAGCATGTCACGCCCGTGACATGAGTGTCACGCCCGTGACCTAGGGCGTGACCAGCCTTCGACGATCGTCGACCTCAATTCGACGATCGTCGAGCTCGAAACTTGCCGTTCGGGCATGTCACGCCCGTGACCTGGAGGTCACGCCCGTGACCTAGGGCGTGACCAGCCTTCGACGATCGTTGATCTCAATTCGACGATCGTCGACCAGAAATCTGTCGTTCGGGCCTGTCACGCCCGTGACACAGCTGTCACGCCCGTGACCTTCGATCGACGATCGTCGATCTCAGTTCGACGATCGTCGAACCAGAATGGGCTACCCGGGCCTGTCACGCCCGTGACCCATGTGTCACGCCCGTGACATTGGCCGAAACGACGGTTCAGACCCGAAATTATTCCAACACGCGTGGTAATAAATGCTGGTGTGGGAAGTTACACCAGGAGTAACTACCGGCCGTTTTCCTTCTGAAATTATATAATAAATGAGGAAAAGGTGGTCCAATAGAAAACCGCCAGCTGGACACACCTGTTCAGTTCCGCCGTTTCTTATCCCTTCACCGTAACCGAAACGTTAAGGGGGAAACTTCATGGACATAATGGCTTTTACCATTTCATCTTCCCACTTCCTGAGTTATAAAAGCCCACTTAGGGAAAGAGGAGAAGGTTACACGCTCAAGTAATCAGAACATACCCTTGTTCTTGCTGTAGGAGAAGTCCAGCAAACGCCACCACCGCGCCATGGCACCCCGACGTTCTTCTCGCCTTCAAACCGCGAACAAGGTCTGTAAGACCCCAACCTCGGAGATGATCGCGTTCGGGCACCGTTTTGAGGGTCAAAACGGTGTCGGGTGGAAAAATGGTCAACATGAGTTTTGTTCGTCTCGACGAGATCTACAACTTTCATGTTGACCACTTTTCGATTTGAGGTCATCTCAGGGGCACACGGCCAGGCACACGGCCGTGTGCCTACCCGTGTTCAGTGGTCGAATGCGTTTTTGTGCAGTCTCGAGTCAGAGAAGGACACGGCCTGAGACACACGGCCGTGTCTCAAGCCGTGTGTGGGGCACACGGCCTCGTACACGGCGTGTCAAGACCCGTGTCGATCGGCGAATGAGCTACACGGCCAGACACACGGCCGTGTGTCAAGCCGTGTTCGGCCCAGTTTTTGGGATTTCAGATCTAATCTCGATCGTTCGTTTCCTTGGCTTTGGATCCGACGGTGGGGGGCTGCTCCTGGGTGGTTATAGTCGGGAAATAGGGTTTAGAAACCCATTTTCCTTTGGCCATTCTCTCTCTAAGATTTTAGAGAGAAGGGAGAGCAAGGTGGAAGGAGGAGTTCAAGATCCGGCCGCCGGAGGAGCTTCGGAGCTCCGATTCTCGATCCGAGTCCGGATCCGCGAAGGCGAGGCCGATACGGTGCTTTCCATCCGAGTGGATCGTCATGGCGCCGAGGAAAAGCGAAAGGGTAACGATTCTCTTCTTGAGCATGTGAAGCTCTTCTTCCTTTGCATGGGAAAACCCCTCTCCCGCGAGTGTGCGGCGAGATCGTGGTATTCCTTGGTGTAGATAAGTAAAGTCCCCCTTGTTAGAGTCCGGAATCGTAGTACGGACATAGGCATGTTGTGTGAAGCCTACCCGGACGTGTGTTCCGGATCGGTGATGTTTTGTTATGCATATTTTAGCCGGAGAAGACTCCGAGCGTTGTGGTTGTTTTCGGGTTGCTATGCGGTAGAATGCATCAGGGAATCTTGGGGATTAACCCCGAGGTGCACCCGGAAATCTGGGCAGAAACGAAGTTCTGCCATCTCGGTGGCCTGGGTGCCAGCCGGGAACATAGCGGGGCTATGTATCATGTTTGATTGCGGCAGGGAGCCTTGGGGGTGAAACCCGAGGTGCACCCGAAAATCTTGGACGGAAATGTAGTTCTGTCATATCGGTGGCCTGGGAGCCAGCCGGGTACTTAGCAGGGCTAAGTACCGTGTTTGATCGTTATTTGGGACTGGGGAAAGCTTAGTCCGCGCCAAAGGGCCAAATGGCAGTGGCGGAGTGAGCAACGGACTAGTAGCCCTCTACCCGCTCCACCTGCTCGGTTAAAGCGACCTAAAGTTTACGTGGGACTTACTGAGATTTGGAGATCGAGTCTAGGCTGCGGCTGAGAAGACTAAATGCTCACAAAGATTACCATCCTGGGGGTGGTGGTGGAGTCGAGGACCGGACGGGGTTCGGACTGGCTTCGCCGAGTAAGTGCCCTGAGAGCACGGGGTGTACGGCCGTGAGAGCGTGCACCTATGTTGAGATGCTTGTTTGGCTGTGTTGCGTGTTTTGCTAACAAGTGCAGGGAAGAAGCTTTGCCGCCCCGGTTTGGGGGCGGAATCGTTATAATTTGGTCAGCATTGCTGACCGTTGCCTTTGTTTACCACCGTGCGGTGGGTTGTTGCTTGCAGGTGCTGCGGAGCCGAGAGGTAAATAGCGGGCTAAAGCCCAAGTTGCTGTGCTGGCCCCCGAAGGCCTTGTTTTGAGTGTTTTACCTCTTGTACTCATGTGTGGCCGGACTGCGTGCCGAGGTTTGGAAGACACTATTTTGTTAAGTGAACATTGTAAGGCCTTAAGGCCAGTTCTCTTTTGTGTATGTACTCATTCCTGGGTTGTAGTGGACATTCATGCTTTGTGGCAGGGTTCTTATCTTTTTGCAACTTAATTAAATTTGCTTCCGCTAGGTGTTGTGTAGGACGCTCTGATTAGTTGTATGGTTTCAATGCGTAACCAACCGGTCTGTCCGTAGTATATGGCGTCGGGCCCCGGCCGGACCTTCTGCTATATGCTATCCGACGGATAGGGGTGTTACAAATTGGTATCAGACTACTGGTTTCGGTCAAGCTTAAATGAATTCGTGGACGAATTCACTTTAAGGGGTGGTGAGCACATGTATGTGCGTCATCGTTATAACATGAAAAGAACCCATGAATGTCCACTTAGGAATGAAAATACACATGTTTGGGGAACCTGCGTGTTCCTATAATTGCTTTTTGCAATTTTGTTCGGTCCCTTATTGGTGTTCTGTACGATTGTAGGTGTACGAGTGTGGCGCGTGGCAGTCTGAATGCACACTTTCTGGGAAAAGTACTGCACCCAGCGACGTGCCGGAGACCCCTACGTCTTTGGAAACCATAAGAAGGGTGGTTGAAGCGGTGTTCGCTGTGACCAACGCACATCATGGGAGTAATGTGCAACCATTTGTCCCTGAGGTGGCCCCAACATCGGGTGGTATGTTGGAGCAAAGGGCATTTGGGGGTCAAGTAGAGCAGCAGGGGAGCCTAACTGTGGCGCAGGGAGCACATTCGGTGGACGCATATTTGCAGACGTTCCTTATGGTAAGGCGCTACCTAGGCTTTGAATGGGAAAGCGAGCAATCTATAGTGGATAGATTTTATAACGGTCTGCGCAGCGAGTTGCGTATCCTACTGCTAGGACCAAAGTTATTGGGATTCCGAGCTTTGGTGGAATCGGCCAGAGCTTTGGAAGTGGAGTTGGGGGAAACCCACCGAGTACCGGTGAATATGGTACCAAACCTTACAGATCCTATAAGGACTGCGTATCGAAAGATGACGAGAGAAGAGGCTGGGTCATCTACTACCCAAACTACCGTCAAATGTTATTCTTGTGGCAAGAAAGGGCACCTCGCCAGAGAGTGTTGGGAGAGTGCTCAGAAGACAAGGAAAGTTTTGGCAGGAACAGTTGGAGATCCTGTGGCAAAAGATTCGGTGGTCAAGCGGACAACTTCAAAATCTGGGTACCGTAGGTGGTACAAGAAGGCTAGGAGGTCGGGTCTAGTCCCTTCCTCTAGCACATCCGGAGCGACTACAGTCCAAACCCTGGATGAATGCTTTGTTTGTGGAAAGCCGGGGCACTATGCCCGGGATTGTTGGTTTGGACGCCCAATGTCCAAAAAGAAGTCAGGGGCAATATCTGAGGAGAAGGGAAAGGCGGTGGCATTCGTCACACCGCTGTGTACTCCGATCCAACTGGGAATGGACAGCCTTGGCCAGCAGGAGGCCGTGTGGCCGACCGTCGGGAAGACAGGTATGGTTTAATTGATAGCAATTTAGCTTCTTATACCTGCCACCCTTTTGCGTGTTAGCTTAGGACTGGAGGTTCTAGGTTTTGTTTGGATTATTGGCAATCCGGCGAGAGCATTGTTCGATACGGGAGATTCGCGCACCTTTTGTCCAAGGGATTTATATCATGTATTGAAGTACCTTCTTCGATGGCAAAGGACAAATTGGATGCGTTGTGGCGTTACAGATGTTCAATGCGCGCGAAAAGAGATTCTGTGTTGCAAGGTTACGGTTTAGGGGTCAGGGATTCGACGTGCAAGCGTCGTTACTGCCATCATGGGAGGCTTTGAAGCCTGAGCCTACATTGGGTAGTATCTCGGGTATATTCCTGATGTGTTTCCCTGGAGTCCCTCCGTAGCGAGCAATCGTTGTCGTGAGTGAGCTGGCGCCAGGTGCCAAATCTGGGTCATGCTCTCCTCATAGGCTAACGCCAAATGAGTTGGCAAAACTGAAAGTTCAATTTGAAGAGCGTATGGATGAAGGTTTTGTGCGTCCAAGTTTGTCGTCTTGGAGCACACCGGCCCTCTTCGTGTAGAAGAAGGACGGGAGTTTGCGGCTCTGAATCGTTTATGAAGAACTGAGCAAGTCGTTAAAAGAGATCAAGTACCTGATCCCAAGTATTGGCGATCTGTTTGATCAGTTGGGTGGGTCATCGGTGTACTTAAAGCGGGATCTTAAGTCTGGTTACTATCAGCTGAGAATCAGGGAAGTGTTATCCCAAAGACAACGTTCAAAACAAGATATGGTCATTTCGAGTTTACGGTCATGCCGTTCGGGCTGACTAATGCGCCATCGGTGTTCATGGTTTTGATGAACAAAACGTTCAGGGAGTACGCTAAGGAGTGTTGGGATCGTCTTTATTGACGACCTATTGGTGTGCTCGCAGTACGAAGTAGATCGCCTCAAGCACCTGTGTTTGGTTTTGGAGACGCTAAGGAGGAACGAGCTATACGTAAAGTTCTCCAAAGGCGAGTTTTGGTTATCCTCAGTGGCATTCCTTGGTCACGTAGTTAGTGGGGAAGGTGTTGCGGTGGATCCGGCGTAGATTGTTGCGATACGAGAGTGGCCTGTGTTGTCTTTGGTAGAGGAAGTCCGGAGTTGCTGGGGCTTGCCGTCTATTACAGGCGCTTCGTAGAGAACTTCTCGCGGGTAGCGTTACCTCTCACGAAGTTGACAAGGAAGGATCAGAAATTCTTGTGGATGCAAGAGTGCGTGCAAGCTTTTGAGGAGCTGAAGAGGCGGTTGACCACGGCGCCAGTGCTAAGTTCGCCGAGTGGGACCGAGGGCTTTGAGGTGTATAGCAACGCTTCGGGTAGCGGTTTGGGCTGCGTGTTGTTGCAGCATGGTAGCGTGATAGCGTATGGATCGCGTCAGCTAAAGGTGCATGAAAGAAATTATCCGGTGCACGACTTGGAGTTGGCGGCCGTGATATTTGCACTCAAGTTGTGGAGGCACTACCTATACGGAGTAAGGGTCGACATATACACCGATCACAAGAGCCTAAAATACTTGTTGGATCAAAAGGATCTCAATATGAGGCAGAGGAGGTGGATGGAGTTCCTGGGGGACTACACCTTCAAAATACATTATGTACCCGGGAAGGGCAACGCAGTTGCGGATGCGCTGAGCCGCAGGGCTCCCGCCCGAGCCAACTGGTTGTCGGTGCATGATGAGCGGCTAGTGCGGGAGTTGGAGGAGCTTGAGATCTGTTGCGTGGACAAGCAGACGAGCGCCAAAGCAATGTTAAACTGGACAGAGGTGCAGTATGACCTGGCTGACCGGGTTCGGCAGGCATTGGAGTTAGATGACTCCATGAAAGAGCTTTTGGATGCCGCTTTGGATGGGTCAAATTCCCAGTTCTCGGTAGAAGATGGGTTATTAAGGAAGGATCATCGTTTGTGCGTCCCAAGTGGGGGTAACCTCCGGGCGGAGTTGATGTACGAGGCTCATCATACCAAGTACTCAATCCACCCAGGGAGCACGAAGATGTATCGTGATCTCAAAAAGTTGTTTTGGTGGCCGGGGCTTAAGAAAGATGTGGCGTTGTACGTGGCTAAATGCCAAACGTGCGCCTTGGTGAAGGCGGAGTGCCAAAAGCCGGGAGGATTTCTGAAGTCCTTGCCTATACCGGAGTGGAAATTCGACGATATATCCATGGACTTTGTGCACGGGTTGCCAAGGTCGCAGAAGGGGAACGACGCCATCTGGGTGATCGTAGATCGGCTAACTAAGGTGTCGCATTTCTTTCCGCATAGGAAGGATGATCCAGTGGAGAAATTGGCAAAGTTGTACGTTGACAATATTGTTAGGCTGCATGGAGTGCCTCGTAGCATTGTGAGTGATCGCGATGGGCGGTTCACGTCAAATGATTGGAGGTTGGTGCAGCAGATGCTGGGGACAAAGTTAAAGTTCAGTACAGCTTTCCATCCGCAGACGGATGGGCAGACCGAGAGGGTCAATAGAACGTTGGAGGACATGCTACGCATGTGTGTTCTGGATTTCGGTAAGCATTGGGAAGACCACCTTTATTTGGTGGAGTTCGCGTACAACAACAGCTACCAAGCGAGTATACAAATGGCGCCCTTCGAGGCCCTGTATGGTAGGAAGTGTCGCACGCCGTTATCATGGCTTGAAACGGGTGAGGCAAGGTTGTACAAGAAGCAGGAGGTGGAGAGTGCTACCTCGTTAGTGCGGATCATTCGGGAGCGCTTGTTGATCGCTCAGGACCGGCAAGCGAAGTATTACAATGCCAAGCACCGGAACGTGGAGTTCGCGGTAGGTGATTGGGTATATCTGAAAGTGAAGCCGTTCAAGGGGGTTTCGCGGGTGAGACGCTTGAAGAAGCTGAGCCCAAGATACCTTGGACCTTTTGAGGTTCTGGAGCGAGTCGGCGAAGCGGCTTACCGTTTGAGGCTATCAGAGGAATTGGGTGGTTTACATGATGTGTTCCACATTTCTGTGTTGCGGAAGGCGGTGCAAGAGCCTTCGCAAGTGATCGCGGTTGATCAGGTGCCGGTTGAGGAAGGGTTGACAACGAAAGTCAAGCCCATATCTATTGAGGATTTCGAAGTCAAGCGGCTTCGGAACAAGGAAATCAGAATGGTGAAGGTCCGTTGGGATAACTGCGGACGCGAGGAGCTCTCTTGGGAGCGAGAGAAGGCAATGCGCGAGGAGTACCCCGAGTTGTTCCCCTCAGGTACTCGTTATGTTTATTTTGTGTAGTCTCTGTTCTTAATTTCGGGACGAAATTCTCTTAAGGGGGAGGGAGTTGTAAGACCCCAACCTCGGAGATGATCGCGTTTGGGCACCGTTTTGAGGGTCAAAACGGTGTCGGGTGGAAAAATGGTCAACATGAGTTTTGTTCGTCTCGACGAGATCTACAACTTTCATGTTGACCACTTTTCGATTTGAGGTCATCTCAGGGGCACACGGCCAGGCACACGGCCGTGTGCCTACCCGTGTTCAGTGGTCGAATGCGTTTTTGTGCAGTCTCGAGTCAGAGAAGGACACGGCCTGAGACACACGGCCGTGTCTCAAGCCGTGTGTGGGGCACACGGCCTCGTACACGGCGTGTCAAGACCCGTGTCGATCGGCGAATGAGCTACACGGCCAGACACACGGCCGTGTGTCAAGCCGTGTTCGGCCCAGTTTTTGGGATTTCAGATCTAATCTCGATCGTTCGTTTCCTTGGCTTTGGATCGACGGTGGGGGGCTGCTCCTGGGTGGTTATAGTCGGGAAATAGGGTTTAGAAACCCATTTTCCTTTGGCCATTCTCTCTCTAAGATTTTAGAGAGAAGGGAGAGCAAGGTGGAAGGAGGAGTTCAAGATCCGGCCGCCGGAGGAGCTTCGGAGCTCCGATTCTCGATCCGAGTCCGGATCCGCGAAGGCGAGGCCGATACGGTGCTTTCCATCCGAGTGGATCGTCATGGCGCCGAGGAAAAGCGAAAGGGTAACGATTCTCTTCTTGAGCATGTGAAGCTCTTCTTCCTTTGCATGGGAAAACCCCTCTCCCGCGAGTGTGCGGCGAGATCGTGGTATTCCTTGGGGTAGATAAGTAAAGTCCCCCTTGTTAGAGTCCGGAATCGTAGTACGGACATAGGCATGTTGTGTGAAGCCTACCCGGACGTGTGTTCCGGATCGGTGATGTTTTGTTATGCATATTTTAGCCGGAGAAGACTCCGAGCGTTGTGGTTGTTTTCGGGTTGCTATGCGGTAGAATGCATCAGGGAATCTTGGGGATTAACCCCGAGGTGCACCCGGAAATCTGGGCAGAAACGAAGTTCTGCCATCTCGGTGGCCTGGGTGCCAGCCGGGAACATAGCGGGGCTATGTATCATGTTTGATTGCGGCAGGGAGCCTTGGGGGTGAAACCCGAGGTGCACCCGAAAATCTTGGACGGAAATGTAGTTCTGTCATATCGGTGGCCTGGGAGCCAACCGGGTACTTAGCAGGGCTAAGTACCGTGTTTGATCGTTATTTGGGACTGGGGAAAGCTTAGTCCGCGCCAAAGGGCCAAATGGCAGTGGCGGAGTGAGCAACGGACTAGTAGCCCTCTACCCGCTCCACCTGCTCGGTTAAAGCGACCTAAAGTTTACGTGGGACTTACTGAGATTTGGAGATCGAGTCTAGGCTGCGGCTGAGAAGACTAAATGCTCACAAAGATTACCATCCTGGGGGTGGTGGTGGAGTCGAGGACCGGACGGGGTTCGGACTGGCTTCGCCGAGTAAGTGCCCTGAGAGCACGGGGTGTACGGCCGTGAGAGCGTGCACCTATGTTGAGATGCTTGTTTGGCTGTGTTGCGTGTTTTGCTAACAAGTGCAGGGAAGAAGCTTTGCCGCCCCGGTTTGGGGGCGGAATCGTTATAATTTGGTCAGCATTGCTGACCGTTGCCTTTGTTTACCACCGTGCGGTGGGTTGTTGCTTGCAGGTGCTGCGGAGCCGAGAGGTAAATAGCGGGCTAAAGCCCAAGTTGCTGTGCTGGCCCCCGAAGGCCTTGTTTTGAGTGTTTTACCTCTTGTACTCATGTGTGGCCGGCCTGCGTGCCGAGGTTTGGAAGACACTATTTTGTTAAGTGAACATTGTAAGGCCTTAAGGCCAGTTCTCTTTTGTGTATGTACTCATTCCTGGGTTGTAGTGGACATTCATGCTTTGTGGCAGGGTTCTTATCTTTTTGCAACTTAATTAAATTTGCTTCCGCTAGGTGTTGTGTAGGACGCTCTGATTAGTTGTATGGTTTCAATGCGTAACCAACCGGTCTGTCCGTAGTATATGGCGTCGGGCCCCGGCCGGACCTTCTGCTATATGCTATCCGACGGATAGGGGTGTTACAAGGTCCTCCTCTACTCCTTCTCTTTCATGGGTAGATCTTAGGATTCTTAGAAAGGAGGTTCGCGCTCAACGGAGCCGGATCCATCTCTCGTTTTCATGGAAAAACCATGAAAAAGATATTTTGAGTTCGCCGGAAACCGCCACCTCCGGCGGCCAAACCACCGCCGACCGCTAGCCATCGCCTCAACGGAGGTGGTGGTGGTGGTGGCTGGCCAGGGAAGTGACCGGACGGCCGGCAACGGATCACGGAAACGTTACAGGAAAAAAATGGCTTCCTGGTTCTGGTTTCGGGTTCTGAAGAAGATGAACAGTAGATTTAATATTTTTAATACCTAGATTATTATATATTACTTAATGGAAAATAGATTATTTGAATGTATTTTGAGGCTGCAAAACGAAGCACTTAGATGCCGATTTAGGAAAAATGACCAGTCACAAAAGTTGTAGCCCTCGGGGTCTACCTTAATTTAAAATTGATTTTATTCAATTTGGGTGAGTGGTTTGAACACGGCACTCATTTTGGTGGGATCAAGACCTAGGTTAACCAGAAATTAAAATGGTTGCCCACGGTTCATGACATGTCCAAATGACTTGAAATTTGGACTGGAGGTCTATTATATGTATATCGAGAGGCTGTCCAAAAATGAGAATTTTTGGAGAACTTTTGCCTAAAGTTTTTGTAAAAATTTAATAAACAATATAAAATTAATTAGGAGATGAAATTAATCCCAAACTCCCCCAAATTTTGGGTGGTGGTCCCTGGCATCAATATTAAGATCTGTACAAAATTTCAACTCGATTGGTCGAGTTTTGAATAGGGAATTATCAAGTCCTAGATAGGTCTTGGTGAGGGGTACTTTGGGGAAAAGTACGATTGGAGATGGAGTGGACAAATCTCCTCAAAAGAGGCTGAAATTGTTGGCCACTGATTGGTTAGTCTATGTCTACCCTCTTGGGTAACATGGTGTGGCTTAGGGTGGATTTTACCCTAAGAGATTGGCTCAACTCCAACGGGTGGGAGTTTGAGGTTTGTGAAGGACATAGGAGCAAAAGCTCTTGTATGCCCTTGAAATTTGGAAGAGAGGGGTATGATATGATGAAAACCCTCTGGTTGAAATAGTGAAGGAAGTGGAGGTAGTTAGGTACCTCGAAAGTTGAGATTTTGGAATAGGATAAACATGTAATTTAATTATTTTAAGCACTAAATCTAATCCAAAAATTATGAAACTCGGGAGGAGGGAGTTTTAGGATGTATTAGACTTATGGTGATTTTTCTGGAATTTTATGATTAATATATATTATACTTCATGTGTTAAAGAATTTTTAGCCCAATTTGTTGTTTCAATTATTTGGAGGCTTTACATTAATTATAATCAGTTAAAATTCTGGATTTAGATCTTGACTAGTAGAACATTGATCCCTGAATTTTTATAGAATTTTATGTTGAGTAAATTTAGTACTTTATTCACAAATGATAGAAAGGGCTTTTATGTTTAAAAAATTATTATGGATAGAACACTTGCTGGAAAATTATGAATCTTAGCCAGTGCAAGTTTTAGGCCTTAGTCTTCATGTCGTAAATTATTTAGAATTTTTGGAAGAATATTTTCTGTACTTGATTCATAAACTATGGAAATTAGAGATTATTTCCAAAATAGTTTTTCAGGTCATTTTGATGATAGAAAATTATGATACTTAGGATTTAGCCTTCTGAAATAACCTACTAATTATCATAAATTTGTTGGACATCTTGCATGAATAATTAGGATAGTTCATGTTCAAACCGGTGGCCCTTGGGATTTTCGAGGAATTTATTTAAATGCCAAATAAATTAGGAAAATTTCCATTTCCTGGATTTAGGTTATTTATATCAAGATAAGTCTCCAGTAAATAGTTTAGGGCATTTGGATGAGTAATCGATCATTGCATAACCGGTTCGACATGTAGCCTAGGTCGGTCTGCATTTAGTAAATTGTGAAATGCAATAGAACATGATCTGATGAAGATATAAAGAGTAGTGAGTAGTGGTGATAGTTAGAGTTAAGAGGTGCTCGGGTTTGGCGAAAGATCGCTTTTCCCGAGGAGTGGAAGGTTTAAAAATCACCCTAGGATAGTCTATCGTAATATGAGAAGGGAATCGGGCTAAGGGAAAACAACCAATAACAATAAGTGCCTTGCGAAAGGGAACTTCGGGCCGTAATGCACCGTCTTGGTTCCTAGTGCCCCTTGAGAGCCCTTCACGGGGTATACCGGGGGCAGTCCTGGGCTAACGTAAACTGTAACAATAAACTGGCAAGAGTAACTTAGTAACTAGGATTGCACTTTCCACAAACACTGTTGGCACAGGAAGATTGATGAGAGCTTTGGCTCGGTTGGTTAAGAGACGGACGGGATGGTCCGGGGAGCTTCGGCTCGGTTGTTCGACGGACGGGTTGGTCCGGGGAGCTTCGGCTCGGTTGGTTGGAGACGGACGTTTGGTCCGGGGAGCTTCGGCTCGGTTTTTGTGTGTTTACGATAAACTTGCATGTGCATAAAATAGGAAAAGTTAAGGTGGTGGGTCTTTCGATATCGGGGAGTTCGATTGCACCGACACCGATATCGTTGACTCGGCGGGGTGATTAGCACTTCGCCAACAGAAGTCCGGTGCGCCAGCCGGCAAGAGTACGCAGGCGTCCGCTTAGTGCACCAAGCGTTGAGGCGTACGATAGGTCAGACCAGTGGTGCTTTTACTGGTTTTGAGGTGGGCGAGGCCCAACCCACCGCTTCCGTCTGCCACTACGGAGGTATCCTGGGAGGTAACGGCTCCGAAAGGGGGAACTAAAGGTCTGTGTGCACAGAGTCGGGTGTGTGAGTTGCACTTGCATGTTTCATCATACCCACTAGCATGTCATAGCATAATCGGTTCATTAAACCTTGACACCTAAGGTATAAGTGGTATGGGACGCTTATACATTAGGACCTGCAAAACGACCCCTTGGTCTATAAGCTTGTGTGGGCAAGTTTATAAATCAAAGGTTAATTTCAATATATAACAACCATTGCTGTTTGATAACCGACACCCCAAGGTATAAGTGGTATGGGACACTTATACGATGGGAGCCTTGCAAAAGATCCCTTTGCTTATGCGTTCTCGCATAAGTGAAGGTTTAAATTCATTTAATTGCTTTTCTTACTGCTAGACCTATTATAACAATTTATTAACTGTTCACCTAACACAACTTGCTAGAATTAGTTCCCGCTGCCATCTGTTTTCATATTTAATCTCCACCTTCATGTCCTTCCCTTTCTTCCTCTCCGCTCGGTACCTAGGAGCCATGGGGGAAGGGGTAGGGGATGATAGGGCTTAGTCTTTATGACTAACGGTTTTCGAACCGCATCATTTAGGGGATCGTGGAGCCCAGCATGGAGGAGCAGCCCCAGAGATCGGTGCGCCTAGAGATGGGGCAGTCTAGCTCCGGAGTTCACACAGCCGGGACCGTGAGTCTCGACCTTGAGTAGTTTACTGTTTCGCTTCCGCATGAGAGACTTGTAGTGAGGACATTTTGTACCGGGCATAAGCCCGTTTTTATAGTACTCTGATGTTTCTGTGGACACTCCCTTCGTGGAGTTTTATTATATATATGTGATTTTTATTATTGTGGACTGCATTGCTCTTACTTCAATAATTGTGATACTTTCTGTGATCGAAATTGGCCGGCAGAATCGGCGCCTTGTGGTGATGACCCTTCGGGACGTGAAGGGGTCACCGCAAAGCGGCGGTTCTGGGCCTAAGACCCCGGTGGTTGAAAATGAAACAAAAAAGGGGGTCTTACAAGTGGTATCAGAGGCAAACATCGATCAGAAGGAAGTCGCAGTCCACAAACCCTAGGTCACCCCCGCTCGAGTTTAGTTTGGGGATAAACTAAGCAGCGGAAGCTGTGGTGTGCCCATATGGGGATCACATATAATTTGTCCACCTTTAGGTAATATTTGAACGTTTTTCTCAGCATGTGTTTTCGTTGCGCAGCCTCCAGCACAGCCTACGCCACAGGGCGGAGTTCAGCAGACTCAGGGAGTTGCACCACCTCCACTAGTCCCCACCCTTTCCTGCAGTCAGACATGGGACAGACCCTGACTGCCATTCTGGAGGCCTTCAGGGCCCAGCAGGTTCCGGTCCCGCAGCCCAATCTGGGGGCCAACTGGCTCAGCATCTTCCGGGGTCTTTCTCCCCCGTCCTATCTGGGGACAGAGTCGGCTGTTCGGACGGAGGAATGGCTAGATATCATGTACGAGATGCTGACCGGGATTCGGTGTCCATGGGAGGAGAGGGTGGCTCTGGTTGTCTCCTGCCTGGAGTCCCATGCAAAGAGGTGGTGGAAGACGCTGTTGGACACGACATTTGCTGATAGGGAGGTTGCGGAGGTCACTTGGGAGGAGTTCAGGGCCGCACTGCTGGAGCATTTCGTTCCGCAGTCGGCTAGGGATGATTTGGAGGAGCGGTTCTTACAGCTGAAGCAGGGTACTCGGACCGTGGTGGAGTACCATCGAGAGTTTGACCACCTGGCTCGATACGCAGATTCCTACCAGCTGGACGAGGCAGGGTATATCAGGAGGTTCTACAAGGGCCTACGTGAGGACTTGAGGGAGGCCCTCTTGTTTGTATCTGACGGGCCCATCTCCCGGATTTTGGAGATGGCCAAAAGGATTGAGGCAGATTGGCACACCACCCGGGGCTGGAAACGGCCAGCAGAGGATCAGGGACGAAGAGGAAGGAATGACCAGCGGCGTGGTGCTGTACCAGAGGGGAGGAGGACAGAGGACCAGCCTCGTCAGGACGTGAGGCCGGAGCCGAGGGAACAGGTGGTATTGGCCCCTCCACCCCTTCGGATGCAGGAGATGCCGAGACCCGGGGGAATGGCGTATCCCCCAGAGTGCTACTTTTGTCATCAGATTGGGCACATTCGGAGGAACTGCCCCATGAGGGGGGCACCACCTCCAGCACATCAGGGCGGCCCACCAGCTCAGCATTACGGAGGCCGAGGACGCGGCCGCGGTCGAGGATACCAGGGGGAAGATCGTAGACAGGGAAGGGAGCAGGTATATGCCTTGGACCTTGCGCAGCCGCGGAATCCGGAGCAGGTCATCGCAGGTATGCTGCAATGCTTCTTTGTTTTCATAGAATTTTCCCTTTAAGTTGTTAAAACTTTGAATCGCACTAGATTGATAGCAAGGAAGGTAAAAACTCATTATAGAACCCTAAGACATCTAATCACCCCAGGTATAGTCTTCATCAGCGGCAAGCCTGCCCGCACGCTGTTCGATACTGGAGCTACTCACTCCTTTGTGTCGGAGTCGTTCGTGGAAGGACTGGAAGGTGTGGAGCGGTTCACGGCTCGAGGATGAGGGTGCGACTACCGGATGGATCTGAGCTCCTTACCACGGATCACTGCAATATGGAGGCGGAGATTGGTGGAAAAGCGTTCGAGGCTCCAGCGACGATTTTGAAGCTGACGGACTACGACCTGATCCTGGGCATGGTATGGCTGCACTGGAACTATGCCCAGATTGACTGCCAGGCAAAGAGGATCACCGTGAGACACGGGGACTCTTTCATTACCATTGAAGGTATAAGACCTGTCTCTCGTATACTCTTATCTTCGGTACAGGCCGTTAAGGCCCATCTGCAGGGAGAGGAGGTCTATCAGATTCCTTTTGAGATGGCGGAAGTTAAGGAGTCGGTGACAGACATTCCGGTGGTGCGAGATTTCGCTGACATCTTTCCAGAGAAACTACCAGGATTATCTCCACACCGAGAGCAGGATTTTCAGATACAGCTTGTGCCGGGGCCAAGCCGGCGTCTAGGGCCCCTTATCGGATGGCCCCTAAGGAGTTGGCAGAGTTTCGGACTCAGTTGCAGGAATTAGTTGAGGCAGGTTTTGTTAGACCGAGTTCCTCGCCATGGGGAGCTCCGGTCCTGTTCGTGAAGAAGAAGGATGGGACACTCCGCCTGTGCATCGATTATCGAGCACTAAACAGGCTGATCGTCCGGAATACCTATCCACTCCCACGGATAGACGAATTATTCGACCAGCTGGAGGGGGCCCATTATTTCTCGAAGCTGGACTTGAGATCAGGATACTACCAGCTGCGGATCCAGGAGGAGGATATCCCGAAGACGGCCTTTAGTAGCAGATATGGCCTGTATGAGTTCACCGTGATGCCCTTTGGGCTCACGAATGCTCCGTCGACGTTCATGAGTCTCATGAACCGGGTTTTCGAGGCTTACTTGGATGTGTTCGTCATAGTGTTCATAGACGACATCCTGATCTACTCTAGGACGGAGGAGGAGCACACTCGGCATCTGGCACTGACCTTGGGGAGGTTGCGGGAGCATCACCTTTATGCCAAATTCAGCAAGTGTCAGTTTTGGTTGAAGGAGGTGGCCTTCCTAGGCCACATCATCAGCGGAGCCGGGTTATCAGTAGATCCAGCAAAGGTTCGGGCAGTTCGCGATTGGCCGCAGCTGAGGACAGCCACCGATGTACGCAGTTTCTTGGGACTTGCCGGTTACTACCGGAAGTTCGTGGAGGGGTTCTCTCGGATTGCCCTCCCCCTCACATCTTTGACAAAGAAGGAGGCACCATTTGTTTGGACCCCGCAGTGCCAGGCGGCTTTCCAGGAGCTAAAGGACCGACTCATCTCGGCCCCTATCCTGGCCCTTCCATCCGGAAGGGAGGGATTCCAGGTGTATACCGACGCATCATACCAAGGGATGGGAGCGGTGCTGATGCAGAACGGACATGTCATAGCATATGCCTCCCGCCAGCTGAAGACCCATGAGAGGAACTACCCGGTGCACGACCTCGAGATGGGAGCAGTCGTTTTTGCTCTAAAGGTCTGGCGTCATTACCTTTATGGAGTCCACTGCGATATCTTCTCCGATCACAAGAACTTGAAGTACGTGGACACTCAGAAGGAGCTGAATATCAGGCAGAGGCGTTGGGTGGAGTTCTTAGCAGATTATCAGTATGAGATGCACTACCACCCAGGGAAGGCAAACGTGGTGGCCGACGCGTTGAGCCGGAGAGTGGCCACTTCCGAAGCTGGGCCCCAGGTTATGTCTATGGAGCTGGTCCAGTCATTCAGAGACATGCAGATATCCCTAGTGTCCGAGGATGACCCAGATCTGTATAGGGAGTATCTGGCATCGATAGTGGCCATAGACGATATCCGGGATCGCATTCGGGACGGACAGAGGACAGATGCGTGGGCGGAGCCGATGTTCCGAGCTTTGGAGGAAGGTTCGACAGGAGATTATTCCCTGAGAGATGGTTTGCTCCACTTCAGAGGCAGAGTATATATACCCGCAGGAGGCCAGATCCGAGAGGATATTCTGACGGAGGCGCATTGCAGCCGGTACTCCGTGCACCCGGGGATCACAAAGATGACCGCTGATCTGAAGAGGACGATGTTTTGGCCGGGCATGAAGAAAGACATTACGTACTTCGTGACCCATTGCGAGGCGTGTCAGTTGGTGAAGGCGGAGTGCAGGAACCCCGCAGGACTGTTGCAGCCACTCCCGGTGCCGGAGTGGAAGTTTGACGACATAGCGATGGATTTTATACATGGTCTTCCCCGGTCTCGGACAGGGAACGACTCGATTTGGGTGATTGTCGATCGTTTGACGAAGGTGGCCCGCTTTATACCGATCAGGAAGGATGACTCGGTGGGAGTGCTGGTACGGAAGTTTGTGGAGCAGTATGTCCGATATCATGGCGTGCCCCGGACGATAGTGTCGGACCGCGATGGACGGTTTACATCCAGGGAGTGGCGGTCAGTGCAGGCATATTTGGGCACCCGGTTGACTTTTAGCACGGCCTTCCACCCTCAGACGGACGGGCAAACCGAGCGCACCAACCGGACCTTGGAGGACTTACTACGGCTGTGTATACTGGACCGAGGGGAGCCGTGGGAGAAGATGTTACCGTTGGTCGAGTTCTCCTACAATAATAGCTACCAGTCCAGCATCAGGATGGCGCCTTATGAGGCCTTGTATGGAAGGAAATGTAGGACCCCGCTTTCCTGGGTTCAGGACGAGGATCCGAAGTTGCTGGGATCGGATTTCGTTGAAGATACCGAGGCTCAGGTGAGACTGATCAGAGATAGGATGTTGGAGGCGCAGAGCAGACAGGCTAAATACTATGACGCCCGGCATCGTCAGGTGGAGTTTCGGGTAGGGGATCGAGTGTTCTTGAAGATCCGACCCATGCACGGAGTCTCACGGGTGCGCGGTCGGAGGAAGAAACTCAGCCCTAGGTATATGGGCCCTTACCGGATCCTGGAGCGTATCGGACCCCTAGCCTACAGGCTAGAGTTGCCACCGGAGCTGGCAGCTCTACACGACGTCTTCCACATCTCTTCGCTGAGAAGGGCTCTACTACGCCCGGAGCAGCGGATTTTGACCACAGAAGGGCCGGTAGCTTCAGACCGATCTGTTCACTTGGAGCCGGTTCGGATCGATGACAAAGGAGTGCGGATCTTGCGCCGCAAGAAGATCCCCTTAGTCAAGGTTCTGTGGAGAAATCACGGTCAGGAGGAGCACACCTGGGAACCGCAGGATCTGATGAGGCAAAGATACCCGGAGTTGTTCAGTCAGGTACATCTCACCACCTCTCGGTATACTATAGACTGTCTTCTTGTTTTGGAATGTTAAGGCTAGATAAGGAAAATCTAGGACCTAGGCTTGCGCACTTAATCAGAATGGTAGGGGCTAATCTTTTGTTTATTGGGGAGATTGCCTTTGTTATCAAACGAACAGTCGCCTGAACCCAATGGAAGGATCGTATGGGATGTTACAAGTTTAATTTATTCCGATAGAAATCCCCGTAGGCTCAACCTCAATTTCGGGGACGAAATTTTTGTTTTGTTTATTGGGATTTGTAACATCCCATTTCCGGCTAGACCCCTAGGAGTCAGATTGGTCGTGACGGAACTCTAGGAAGCCCAAAATTGGAAATAAAGCGACCAATATTGCGGGCCACGGGTTGGCCACGCCCGTGACCGGCCCGTCACGCCCGTGACCTGGGCGTGTTTACTTCGACGATCGTCGATCTCCACGAGACGATCGTCGAACGCGCTGTCTGGGCATGTCACGCCCGTGACCAAGATGTCACGCCCGTGACTATGGGCGTGACCCCATCGATGATCGTCGATCGCCGTGAGACGATCGTCGACCTTGCGGCCCGAGCATGTCACGCCCGTGACATGAGTGTCACGCCCGTGACCTAGGGCGTGACCAGCCTTCGACGATCGTCGACCTCAATTCGACGATCGTCGAGCTCGAAACTTGCCGTTCGGGCATGTCACGCCCGTGACCTGGAGTTCACGCCCGTGACCTAGGGCGTGACCAGCCTTCGACGATCGTCGATCTCAATTCGACGATCGTCGACCAGAAATCTGCCGTTCGGGCCTGTCACGCCCGTGACACAGCTGTCACGCCCGTGACCTTCGATCGACGATCGTCGATCTCAGTTCGACGATCGTCGAACCCAGAATGGGCTACCCGGGCCTGTCACGCCCGTGACCCATGTGTCACGCCCGTGACATTGGCCGAAACGACGGTTCAGACCCGAAATTATTCCAACACGCGTGGTAATAAATGCTGGTGTGGGAAGTTACACCAGGAGTAACTACCGGCCGTTTTCCTTCTGAAATTATATAATAAATGAGGAAAAGGTGGTCCAATAGAAAACCGCCAGCTGGACACACCTGTTCAGATCCGCCGTTTCTTATCCCTTCACCGTAACCGAAACGTTAAGGGGGAAACTTCATGGACATAATGGCTTTTACCATTTCATCTTCCCACTTCCTGAGTTATAAAAGCCCACTTAGGGAAAGAGGAGAAGGTTACACGCTCAAGTGATCAGAACATACCCTTGTTCTTGCTGTAGGAGAAGTCCAGCAAACGCCACCACCGCGCCATGGCACCCCGACGTTCTTCTCGCCTTCAAACCGCGAACAAGGTCCTCCTCTACTCCTTCTCTTTCATGGGTAGATCTTAGGATTCTTAGAAAGGAGGTTCGCGCTCAACGGAGCCGGATCCATCTCTCGTTTTCATGGAAAAACCATGAAAAAGATATTTTGAGTTCGCCGGAAACCGCCACCTCCGGCGGCCAAACCACCGCCGACCGCTAGCCATCGCCTCAACGGAGGTGGTGGTGGTGGTGGCTGGCCAGGGAAGTGACCGGACGGCCGGCAACGGATCACGGAAACGTTACAGGAAAAAAATGGCTTCCTGGTTCTGGTTTCGGGTTCTGAAGAAGATGAACAGTAGATTTAATATTTTTAATACCTAGATTATTATATATTACTTAATGGAAAATAGATTATTTGAATGTATTTTGAGGCTGCAAAACGAAGCACTTAGAGGCCGATTTAGGAAAAATGACCAGTCACAAAAGTTGTAGCCCTCGGGGTCTACTTTAGTTTAAAATTGATTTTATTCAATTTGGGTGAGTGGTTTGAACACGGCACTCATTTTGGTGGGATCAAGACCTAGGTTAACCAGAAATTAAAATGGTTGCCCACGGTTCATGACATGTCCAAATGACTTGAAATTTGGACTGGAGGTCTATTATATGTATATCGAGAGGCTGTCCAAAAATGAGAATTTTTGGAGAACTTTTGCCTAAAGTTTTTGTAAAAATTTAATAAACAATATAAAATTAATTAGGAGATGAAATTAAGCCCAAACTCCCCCAAATTTTGGGTGGTGGTCCCTGGCATCAATATTAAGATCTGTACAAAATTTCAACTCGATTGGTCGAGTTTTGAATAGGGAATTATCAAGTCCTAGATAGGTCTTGGTGAGGGGTACTTTGGGGAAAAGTACGATTGGAGATGGAGTGGACAAATCTCCTCAAAAGAGGCTGAAATTGTTGGCCACTGATTGGTTAAGTCTATGTCTACCCTCTTGGGTAACATGGTGTGCCTTAGGGTGGATTTTACCCTAAGAGATTGGCTCAACTCCAACGGGTGGGAGTTTGAGGTTTGTGAAGGACATAGGAGCAAAAGCTCTTGTATGCCCTTGAAATTTGGAAGAGAGGGGGATGATATGATGAAAACCCTCTGGTTGAAATAGTGAAGGAAGTGGAGGTAGTTAGGTACCTCGAAAGTTGAGATTTTGGAATAGGATAAACATGTAATTTAATTATTTTAAGCACTAAATCTAATCCAAAAATTATGAAACTCGGGAGGAGGGAGTTTTAGGATGTATTAGACTTATGGTGATTTTTCTGGAATTTTATGATTAATATATATTATACTTCATGTGTTAAAGAATTTTTAGCCCAATTTGTTGTTTCAATTATTTGGAGGCTTTACATTAATTATAATCAGTTAAAATTCTGGATTTAGATCTTGACTAGTAGAACATTGATCCCTGAATTTTTATAGAATTTTATGTTGAGTAAATTAGTACTTTATTCACAAATGATAGAAAGGGCTTTTATGTTTAAAAAATTATTATGGATAGAACACTTGCTGGAAAATTATGAATCTTAGCCAGTGCAAGTTTTAGGCCTTAATCTTCATGTCGTAAATTATTTAGAATTTTTGGAAGAATATTTTCTGTACTTGATTCATAAACTATGGAAATTAGAGATTATTTCCAAAATAGTTTTTCAGGTCATTTTGATGATAGAAAATTATGATACTTAGGATTTAGCCTTCTGAAATAACCTACTAATTATCATAAATTTGCTGGACATCTTGCATGAATAAATAGGATAGTTCATGTTCAAACCGGTGGCCCTTGGGATTTTCGAGGAATTTATTTAAATGCCAAATAAATTAGGAAAATTTCCATTTCCTGGATTTAGGTTATTTATATCAAGATAAGTCTCCAGTAAATAGTTTAGGGCATTTGGATGAGTAATCGATCATTGCATAACCGGTTCGACATGTAGCCTAGGTCGGTCTGCATTTAGTAAATTGTGAAATGCAATAGAACATGATCTGATGAAGATATAAAGAGTAGTGAGTAGTGGTGATAGTTAGAGTTAAGAGGTGCTCGGGTTTGGCGAAAGATCGCTTTTCCCGAGGAGTGGAAGGTTTAAAAATCACCCTAGGATAGTCTATCGTAATATGAGAAGGGAATCGGGCTAAGGGAAAACAACCAATAACAATAAGTGCCTTGCGAAAGGGAACTTCGGGCCGTAATGCACCGTCTTGGTTCCTAGTGCCCTTGAGAGCCCTTCACGGGGAATACCGGGGGCAGTCCTGGGCTAACGTAAACTGTAACAATAAACTGGCAAGAGTAACTTAGTAACTAGGATTGCACTTTCCACAAACACTGTTGGCACAGGAAGATTGATTAGAGCTTCGGCTCGGTTGGTTAAGAGACGGACGGGATGGTCCGGGGAGCTTCGGCTCGGTTGTTCGACGGACGGGTTGGTCCGGGGAGCTTTGGCTCGGTTGGTTGGAGACGGACGTTTGGTCCGGGGAGCTTCGGCTCGGTTTTTGTGTGTTTACGATAAACTTGCATGTGCATAAAATAGGAAAAGTTAAGGTGGTGGGTCTTTCGATATCGGGGAGTTCGATTGCACCGACACCGATATCGTTGACTCGGCGGGGTGATTAGCACTTCGCCAACAGAAGTCCGGTGCGCCAGCCGGCAAGAGTACGCAGGCGTCCGCTTAGTGCACCAAGCGTTGAGGCGTACGATAGGTCAGACCAGTGGTGCTTTTACTGGTTTTGAGGTGGGCGAGGCCCAACCCACCGCTTCCGTCTGCCACTACGGAGGTATCCTGGGAGGTAACGGCTCCGAAAGGGGGAACTAAAGGTCTGTGTGCACAGAGTCGGGTGTGTGAGTTGCACTTGCATGTTTCATCATACCCACTAGCATGTCATAGCATAATCGGTTCATTAAACCTTGACACCTAAGGTATAAGTGGTATGGGACGCTTATACATTAGGACCTGCAAAACGACCCCTTGGTCTATAAGCTTGTGTGGGCAAGTTTATAAATCAAAGGTTAATTTCAATACATAACAACCATTGCTGTTTGATAACCGACACCCCAAGGTATAAGTGGTATGGGACACTTATACGATGGGAGCCTTGCAAGAGATCCCTTTGCTTATGTGTTCTCGCATAAGTGAAGGTTTAAATTCATTTAATTGCTTTTCTTACTGCTAGACCTATTATAACAATTTATTAACTGTTCACCTAACACAACTTGCTAGAATTAGTTCCCGCTGCCATCTGTTTTCATATTTAATCTCCACCTTCATGTCCTTCCCTTTCTTCCTCTCCGCTCGGTACCTAGGAGCCATGGGGGAAGGGGTAGGGGATGATAGGGCTTAGTCTTTATGACTAACGGTTTTCGAACCGCATCATTTAGGGGATCGTGGAGCCCAGCATGGAGGAGCAGCCCCAGAGATCGGTGCGCCTAGAGATGGGGCAGTCTAGCTCCGGAGTTCACACAGCCGGGACCGTGAGTCTCGACCTTGAGTAGTTTACTGTTTCGCTTCCGCATGAGAGACTTGTAGTGAGGACATTTTGTACCGGGCATAAGCCCGTTTTTATAGTACTCTGATGTTTCTGTGGACACTCCCTTCGTGGAGTTTTATTATATATATGTGATTTTTATTATTGTGGACTGCATTGCTCTTACTTCAATAATTGTGATACTTTCTGTGATCGAAATTGGCCGGCAGAATCGGCGCCTTGTGGTGATGACCCTTCGGGACGTGAAGGGGTCACCGCAAAGCGGCGGTTTTGGGCCTAAGACCCCGGTGGTTGAAAATGAAAAAAAAAAGGGGGGGTCTTACACAATGCCTATGTCCGTTTTTGCATACGGACTCTATACAAGGGGGACTTTACATATCTACCCCAAGGAACGCTCCAACTCTTCGCTCACTCGCGAGAGAGGGCTTCTATGCAAAGGAAAAAAAGGGCTTCACATGCCCAAGGATGATAAATCGTTACCCTTGCGTTCTTCCGCGGCGCCATGAAAAACTATGCGGTTGGAAAGCACCGCAACGACGTCACCTCCGTGGATCTGGACTTGGATCGCGATTCGGAGCTCCAACGCTCCACCGGCGGCCGGATCTTGGTCTCCAACCTCTCACCTTGCTCTCCCCTCTCTCTAGGGTTTAGAAAGAGAATGGAAAGAGAGAATGAGGGTTTTGAAACCCTTATCCCGGCTAAAATCATCTAGGAGCAGCCCCCCACCATCGGATCCAAAGCCAAGGAAAAGAACGGCCATGATTAGGCCTCAAATTATAAAATCTGGGCCGAACACGGGTTGCAACACGGCCGTGTGCCTGGCCATGTCACCCATTCGCCGTCTCGACCGCCTCGAAAACCAGCACACGGCATTCGACACGGCCTCCGACATGCCCGTGTCACCTGTGACACGCCCGTGTCGAGACCCGTGTCACGCCCACCGTGTGCAATCGGCCAGCTTTCCCAACCCGAGAAGGACACGGCCTGCGACATGGCACCCTACACGCCCGTGTCAGATTTGACACGCCCGTATCAGGGCCCGTGTCATGGCCCGTGTGCCGTCCTCAAAAAACTGCCCAAAGTGACACGCCCTGGGACACGCTCGTGTCCCAGTCCGTGTGCCTCAACTCGACGATCTCCGATCGTCAAAACGTCGACCACATGACCCGTGGCCGAACACGCCTGTGTCACGGCCGTGACACGCCCGTGTCACGCCCGTGACACGCCCGTGTCACGCCCGTGACACCTGCTCCAAAATTCAGACTGGGCTTAAAATATCACCCGTCCCTCTTTTGAGTTTCGGGGTGTTACACTTAGCCTCTTCAAATCTCTTAGGTTCTACCTCTGACAGGAAAAAAGAGTACATTGTTGTGTTGAGACATCTGCTCCTTATCACTACTCCTTGTCTTGTATCACCAATAATCTGATTGACATGATGATCCCTCAAATGTCTTATAGCTGGAGGTAGTATTGCTTCAACATCATGTTCTTCATGATGTTGATCTTCATCCACTTCCTATAATCCTTGTGCTTCCTCTTGAATGTTGGAGGAGCTTCCTTGAGAGTGAGCTTTTTCAACACTATTTCAGTACCTGTAGAACTAGAAGAAGAGCTTGACAGCTCATTGCTAATCATATTTGTTTCATCAAAAACTACATTAACTGACTCCTCTATAACTTTACTTGTCAAGTTGTAGTTCCTATAAGCCTTACTATGATTGTTGTACCCAACAAATATCCCCTTATAGGATTTGGTAGAAAACTTAGTTTTATAGGATTTCCCATTGTCTAGCACAAATCACTTGCTCCCAAAAATTCTTAGATACGCAAGGTTTGGTTTCCTACCCTTCATAATCTCATAGGGAGTCTTATTGTGGCTCTTGGTGGTAGAAGCCATGTTAAGGACATGAAAAGCTGTATTTACAGCGTCAACCAAACAATATTCTGGGAGAGAAGTGTCATGTAGTATAGTTCTACCATCCTCTATGATAGTTCTATTCTTTCTCTCAGCTATCCCATTTTGCTGGGGTGTTCTTGGAGAGGAAAAATCTTGTTGAATCCCATGATGTTCATAGATTCTTGTCATGCATTCAGACTGAAACTCAGTTCCATGGACACTTTTGATTTTGACCATAGTACTATTCAGCTCATTCTATATTTGCATGCCAAATGTCTTGAAGACATCTGGGGTTTCAAACTTTTTCTTCAAAAAGAATACCCAAACAAATCTTGAAAAGTCATGAACCACCACAAAGGTGTACGCCTTCCTACATATACTATGAACTATCATTGGACCAAAAAAGTCCATATGCAAGAGGTATAAACATCTCATAGAATCTTTAGTCACAATTTATTGGGTATTGCATCCACAATAGACCTGATTTGAAGAAGAGCCTAAACAAGCTAAGTTGAATTGACTATGTATTTGACAATTCTATCAAGTTGTGCTTGCAGCTATTCCATGCTAAGTACACACCAATGTCAGAGTGCAGTGAGTCAATATACACCAGTCTGCGCAACGTAATCCCTCGCTGTGTAGATCAGTATGTTGATCCATGTGTGCTCTCTCTATTGGAGTGTACTTATTTTCAAGTTAGGGTCAAGGTAGATCAAGAGCAGAAGAAGGAGAGAGGATTGGTCAAAGACCAAGCTATCAAAAGAAGGAATGAGGAAAATCCTTCCAAGTAAGAATCAACGGGAATCGTTAGTGATTCCCGCCAATTTCGACGGGAGTCGTTAGTGATTCCCGCCGACTTCGACGGGAATCACTAAGTGTCTCCCGCCGACTACTTCCGGTTGGAAAAAGTCTGAAATTCTTCCATGGCAGAATCGACGAGAGTCGGGAGTGATTCCCGCCGACATCGACGGGAATCACCAATGACTCCAGCCGATTTTTCCTTAGGCAGATTTTGCCGCTCGCTGGACCGGTCCAGGTCGCTGTGCTCAATTCGGCCAGATCTCATGATTTCCGAGGTGGGCCCCACAACGATCCTCTAAGGTTTGCCTTTGGGTATAAATACGTACTTATTCCCATTGTCTAAGATACACACCAACCCACCGAAATATGAAAATCAGTCGTGACCTAGCGCATCGCGATCTCAGCCCGCCCGCACGTCGCCGATCAGAAGTAGTCGCCGCCGCTGATCTCAGCCCGTCTCTGATCGCTCGACGACAACACCGAGGCAAGCGGCCGGTCTCACGTGTATCTCTCGAGGTCTCTTATCTTCCGATTCGTTGAACGAGACTTGTTCTCCCTTCCGAATCGGTTGAGATGCTTGATCCGACTGAGATCATTCGAAGACCTAGCTTGCTTCGTCAAGAAGTTTGGATTTACAAATCATCGCCGCTTGCTTGCAACCTCCGATCTTGACAAGATCCAATCCAAGTGAGAAATACGATTGTGGACTCTTTGTACTTTTCGTGCAAGCTTCAACAAACGAAGAAGGACATCGGAATCTCCATAAAGCATTGTTTGTATTTTTATTTACATTCAATTTTGTTGTAAAGGAATTTTCATTCCTATTTGTAAGGGTTGGGTGCAACCCGTTGTGGTGCAGTTGTGACTCCATTGTTACAAGGGTTCCTTCCTTGGTTGGGGGAGCATTGCTCCTAGTATGAGGATTGGATTTCAATCTGTTTGGAGAAGTGATCGAGTCGTCCCTTGGTGGGAGATAGGTCGAAGGGGGAAAGTGGACGTACCCAAATCGGGGAACCACTACAATTCTTTGTGTGTTTTCTGTGTTCTGTTTGCTTACTTGTGCAGGTTAGTTTAATTCCGCAAAAGACTGCACGACACCTATTTACCCCCCTGTAAGTGGATTAGGTTGACACTAGATACTTTCAAGTGGTATCAGAGGGAGGGTACTCATCAATAAGGTTAACACCTTAAGTAAGATCCTGTGTCTAGAGTCAATAAGGAAGAAGATCTCAGGAATGGATGGACTAAAGTATACAGGAAAGACTCCAGTATGCACCAAGCTGAATTTTCCCATCTGGAAGGAAAGGATGAGGTTCTACATTGAAGCAGTCGATCCCCGACTCTTCATGATAGTGGAGGAGGGCCCTCATAACCCCACTAAGGCCTCCATCATTGATCCGACCAAGATGGTGCCCAAGATGCTCTCCGAAATGGATAAGGATGAGATGGTGCTTGTCGGACTAGACAAGAAAGCTCAAAACATTTAAGTGAGTGTCGTCGATGATTCAATGATGCAGAATTTCAGTAACTGCAGGCCTGCCAAGGACATCTGGCACTGCCTGATAATTCTGATGGAGGGCACAGATGAAGTAAGGGATGATCGAAGATCCCTTCTGAACCAGAAGTATGAGGCCTTCAGGCAAGGTCCCAAGGAAGAAATCATAGTGACATTCGAGAACTTCCTGAAGATCGTCAATGCCCTGAAGGGTTATGGCAGAGTGTTAACCGATGGTGAACTAAATGACAAATTCCTTAGATTCCTGACTAAGGAATGTGACACCAAGATCTACACCATAAGAGAGTTTAGCAAGCTAGCAGAAACTGATCCCCAGATTCTTTTTGGGAAGCTAATGTCCTATAAGCTTCAGCTGAACACCAGAAAAGCTGAAGAGGGGGCCGATAAGGCTGCTGCCAAAGAAAAGACTGTGGCCCTAAAAGCTAATAGCTCAAGGAAAGGCAAGGGTGCAGCCTTGTCCCACTCTTGGAGAAAGGCTGAGGAAGAAGACTCTGAGCCATGCTCATCCAACTCAGAGCTATCTGAAGAAGAATTCTCTTTCATCACTCAAGAGTTCAAGAAGTTCCTCAAGATGAGGAATCAGATAAAAGGAGATGGCTCCTCCTCCAGACATCAGAAGAAGAATTACACTTCTGACAGGTATGATTCTAAACAGAACAAACATTGTTCTGCTGACATTATCTTCTTTGGGTGCAATAAGCCAGACAATGTCATTGCTGACTGCCACCAAAGCAAGAGAGATAAGGGGAAAGGACGGGAGCACAAGTCCTCTCGAGACAAGAAGAAGGAGAGGAGCTACATTACTAAGAAGCCAAAGACACTGAGTGAATCTAACTCTTCAGACTCCAATGATAATGAGGAAGCCTACTTCGGGCTAATGGGTCGCTCCGACTAAGATGGAGATTGTCCCACATTTACTGGGAAGGTAAAAGATCACACCCCCCCCCCTCTCTGACTTTGACTCTGACTCTGAGTCTCCTGAAGATGATCATGAGGACAGCCCATCTGCCCGTGAAGCTGAACTCCTCAAAAAGTATGAGCTCCTGCTCAATACTTTTGAAGAATGTCGAAAGAGGTTGAGCGCTCAGAAAAATGAAGTCAAATTCCTTAAGGCTGAGGGTGTGTCCCTAAGAGAAGAGATCACTTGCTTGATATCTCCCAGACAGGAACACCTGGACCTGACTTCTGAGCACTCAGATTATCTAAGGCTTCTTGACCAAAAGCAGGAAGAAATTAACAAGCTGGAAGAACAGCTTGCAGCCGAGAGGAAGATTGTCAAAAGCTTCTCTATGCCCAAGACCGTTCTTCCTCTGGTTGATGAATTCTCTGCTCAGGCTAAGGGGGCTGGCTTAGGGCATGTGGCCGTGCCTGGTAAATCATCTAGGAGAAACAGAAATCAGAGGAAAAATAAGGCTTCTAAGAAGGCCTCTGCTGCAGAAAAGGGAAAGGCCCCACTCGGTCCTATTTCATTTTGAAAGCCTAGCTTTCCCTGCAATGAGCATGACTTTGAGTCAACCTATGGCCACCTCTTCTGGCCCTCGGTTGAAAATCCAAAGAGCCGGTATGATGGATGGACCTTCCCCCGCAACTATGGTGAGAGTGTCTTCAAGGAACCTTTTGAGGAAATCAAAGTGGAGAATTATGGCCACTTCTCTAGCAGCCATAATAGGAAGAAGGTACCAAAGGCCAAGCCTGTTATATAGAAGGAACAGGAAGTGCAGGAATCATGTGACTGTTGTCATCATGATGCCTCCACCTCTGGATCTAAGGCCCCGGCTGGACCCACCATTCCAAGGGTGAAGCAGAAGCCTAGGAAACGGTACAATAGGTTTGACTGTTTGTGTTGTGGCAAAGTGTGTCACTTTGCCGTGGATTGCTGGTTTAATCCAAGAAACAATAAGACTCCTCATGTTAGCAATGCGAGGTCGACCACTCGTAGGGTTAACCACCCGAGGGGGAGTGTGCTAACAAGGAATTTAGGATCCAAGTCCAATTGGGTTCCTAAGGGAAACTAATTCTGTTTTTCAGGTATGTCCAAAGTCCACCAAAACGCCAATCTGGTACTTGGACAGTGGATGTTACCGGCATATGACCGGGACAAGAAGCCTGTTGTGTGATTACTCCCAGTAAAAAATGGACCTAAAGTCATCTTTGGAGGATCAGATCGAGGAGTCACCAAGGGTTATGGTATGATATCCAATAGTGTATTCCTTATCACAGACGTAGCCTTTGTTGAAGGGTTAAACCATAACCTGATCAGTGTAAGTTAGTTGCGTGATAAAGGATACGATGTTAAGTTCTGCAAGGAAAAGTGCCTGATAATATCGTGTGCCTCTTCGGAGACGGTATTAACTGGCATTAGGAGCAGAAATATTTTCCGCTTAGATTTTCATAACAATTGCACAAGAGATTAACACAGATTAATTTCAAAACTATTAATATGCTGTTTTCTAAGAACTTAGTAAGGGATGCCCCTACTATTAAGTGCATCAAAGATAGCCCTTGTCCTGCATGCCAGAAGGGCAAATAGACTCGGGCTACCTTTAAGTTCATTGCTGACAAAGACTCTTCAAGATTTCTTTGTCGTCTGCATATGGACTTGTTCGGTCCAGTGCAAGTTCATAGCTTAGGAGGCAAATCGTATACGCTAGTGATTGTTGATGATCACTCTCGGTTTACGTGGGTGTTCTTCTTGAAACGAAAGTCAGATACATTTGACATCTTCACTAATTTTGTCAAGCAGATTCAGAACAAACTTGACTGCTCCGTGGTCAAAATAAGAAGTGACCATGGAACAGAATTCGAGTCTGGGGCTATGACAGAATTCTGTGAAGAACATGATATCTTTCATGAGTTTTCCTCCCTGCATACACCTCAGCAAAACGAAGTTGCGGAGAGGTGGAATAGAACGCTCATTGAAGCATGTACGATAATGTTGAATGACGCTTCTCTTCTAGAGTACTTCAGGGCAGAGGCTGTCAATACAGCTTGTCACGTGCAAAACCAAGCCTTGATCAATAAGAACCATCGTAAGATGCCATATGAGCTATTGAAAGGCAGGAAACCAACCATTTCCTATCTAAGGATTTTTGGCTGTAGATACTATGTACTCAATAATGGAAAGTATCCACGTACTAAATTCAGAGAAAAATGCTTCGAAGGCATCTTCATGGGCTATAGTAGCCATAGTCAGACATTTAGGGTTTTCAATAAGAAAACCCTAGTGGTAGAAGAGTCAATTAATATTGTATTTGATGAAGGAAGCTTACTTCACAGCAATCTAGTGGCATTCTTGAAGATGCAGGTGCAAGGCCTGAATAGCTAAGTCTAGATGAGACTGCAAATAATGAAGCTCCCTAGTACGTCAAGGTATCCACCTCAACACCAACTGGAGAATATGACGGTCAGGATTCTCCCAGAAGAGGGAGGAGCCCGAGAAGCTGTTGGAGCTCCAGATGCAAGACTCTTAGAACTCAGACAAGTGAGGGATCACCTAAGAGATAAAATCAAAGGAGATCCTCGGGACGGTGTCATAACTCGCAGAGGTACAATTAAATAGATTCTTCACCTTAGTTTTCTATCACAGGTAAATCAAAAGAAGTTCGATGAAGCGAACAAAGATACGTCGTGGATATTGGCCATGCAAGATGAACTTCATCAATTTGAACGATGCAATGTCTGGACGCTAGTTCCCAGACCAAAGAAACAGAATGTGATCGGCACTAAGTGGATCTTAAGAAATAAACATGATAAACACAGTGTCATCATCAAGAACAAAGCTAGACTGGTGGCTCAAGGATAGAGACAGGAGGAGGGGATTGACTTCGATCAAACCTTTGGACCAGTTACAAGGCTCGAGGTGATCAGGTTGTTCCTGGAGTATGCCTCTCACAAAGGATTCACCGTCTATAAGATGGACGTGATGTCTGATTTTCTGAATGGAGATTTAAAAGAGGAAGTATACGTCGTGCAACCCCCCAGGTTTTGTTAATCCAACTCTCCCTAATCATGTTTACTTTCTTGATAACGCATTATATGGTTTAAAATTAGCTCCTCGAGCTTGGTATGAGACTCTTTCTAGTTTTCTTCTTGAGAACAAATTCTCGAGAGGAAAAATAGATAAGACATTGTTTCTTAGGGAAGTCAAAGGCAAGATTTTGCTGATGCAAATTTATATCGATGACATAATATTCGGCTCAACAGACAACAACCTGTGCAAGAATTTTTCCAAACTTATGCAAGGGAAGTTTGAAATGAGCAGTATGGGAGAGCTGAAGTATTTCTTGGGACTTCAAGTGAAACAGTCTGAGGATGAATTTTTCATCTCTCAGACGGAGTTCACAAATGAACTCCTCAAGAAATTCGGAATGGAGAGTGCAACCTCTATGAGGACTCCAATGGGATCCACTATGTCTCTGGACAAGGATGAGAAAGGGAAACCTTTTGATGAAACCAAGTACAGAAGCATAATTGTATCCCTGCTCTACCTTACTGCTAGTAGACCGGATATTATGTTTTCCACATGCGTTTATGCCAGATATCAGGTGAACACTAAGGAATCTCATTATTTTGCTGCAAAGCGGATTCTTAGATACCTTAAAGGTACACCAAATATTGGCTTGTGGTACCCAAGAAACAATGATGTCGAGCTGATTGGCTTTTTAGATGCTGACTTTGCAGGAAGAAGGGATGATAGGAAAAGCACTTCCGGGACGTGCAAATTCCTCCGAAGAAGGCTTATATCGTGGAGCAGTAAAAAGCAAAACTGTGTTGCAACCTCTACGGGTGAATCTGAGTACATCTTAGCAGGCAGCTGTTGCGCACAACTTCTATGGATCAGAAATAACCTTGAAGATTATGACTTGCAGTTCAAAGAAGTTCCCATATATTGCGACTCCTCGAGCGTAATTGCAATTGCGAACGATCCTGTGTCGCACAGCAGAACAAAGAATATTGAAGTGTGCTACCACTTCATTCGGGAGCATGTGTAGAACAAAGATATATCTCTCTACAATGTCCCCACGGATTAGCAGATTGCAGATATCTTCACGAAGCCACTAGACGAGGCCAAGTTCAATTTATTAAAAACTGAACTCGGCATGCTTAACCTTGAAGATTGAAGACTGAAAGGCTCAAGGATCTTGGATCAAGAGGAAGCGTCTTCTAGGAACTCAAGATCGGGCATGGATGCAAGATCTTAGGGGGACAATTTTTCTCCAAGTGAAGTCCCGGGTTTGCAGAAGCCGAAAAGGGGGAGATTACCCTCTCGGCCAAGGCTAAGGTGGTGCTAAGTAGGCCACAAAGGCTATGCTTCTCTCAGATAGGGGGAGATCACCTCGGCTAAGGCTATGTTGCTCTCAGGAAAATGGTAATGAATTCCACACTCAACTAAACTTTCATTTTATGATTTTTATTTCCATCTGTTATATTCAGCTTAGCTTGTATGGTTTAGGCTTCTTCAAATAGGAGGAGATTGTTGGGTATTGCATCCACAATAGACATGATTTGAAGAAGAGCCTGAAAAAGCTAAGTTGAATTGACTATGTATTTGACAATTCTATCAAGTTGTGCTTGCAGCTATTCCATGCTAAGTACACACAATTGTCAGAGTGCAGTGAGTCAATATACACGGGTCTGTGCAACGTAATCCCTAACTGTGTAGATTAGTGTGTCGATCCACGTGTGCTCTCTCTATTGGAGTGTACTTATTTTCAAGTACAGGGTAAAGGTAGATCAAGAGCAGAAGAAGGAGCAAGGATGGGTCAAAGACCAAGCTATCAAAAGAAGGAAGGAGGAAAATCCTTCCAAGTAAGAATCAACGGGAATCGTTAGTGATTCCCGGCGACTTCGACGGGAGTCGTTAGTGATTCCCGCCGACTTCGACAGGAATCACTAAGTGTCTCCCGCTGACTACTTCCGGCTAACAAAAGTCTGAAATTCTGCTAAGGCAGAATTGATGGGAGTCGGGAGTAATTCCCTCAGACATCGACGAGAATCACCAACGACTCCAGCCAATTTTGCCTTAGGAAGATTTCGCCGCTCGCTGGACCGATCCAGGTCGCCGTGCTCAGTTCGGCCAGATATCGAGATTTCCGAGGTGGGCTCCACAACGGTCTTCAAGGGTTTGCCTTTGGGTATAAATACGTACTTATTCCCGGTTTATAAGATACACAACAACCCACCGGAATACGAAAATCGGCCGTGACCTAGCGCACCGCGATCTCTGCCCGCACGCACATCGCTGATCGGAAGTAGTCACCGCCGCTGATCTCAGCCTGTCTCTGATCGCTCGACGACAGCACCGAGGCAAGCAGCCGGTCTCACGTATCTCTCTCGAGATCTCTTTTCTTCTGATTCGTTAAATGAGACTTGTTCTCCCTTTCGAATCAGTTGAGACGTTTGATCCAACTGAGGTCGTTCGAATACCTTGCTTGCTTCGTCAAGAAGTTTGGATTTACAAAGCATCGCCACCGCACTTGCTTGCCGCCGCCGATCTTGACAAGATCCATTCCAAGTGAGAAATCTGATTGTGGACTCTTCGTACTTTTCGTGCAAGCTTCAATGAACGAAGAAGGACTTCGGAATCTCCATAAAGCATTGTTTGTATTTTTATTTACATTCAATTATATTGTAAAGGAATTTTCATTCCTATTTGTAAGGGTTGGGTGCAACCCGTTGTGGTGGAGTTGTGACTCCATTGTTGGAAGGGTTCCTTCCTTTATTGGGGAGCGTTGCTCCTTGTGTGAGGATTGGATTTCAATCTGTTTAGAGAAGTGACCGAGTCATCCATTGGTGGGAGATAGGTCGAAGGGGGAAAGTGGACGTACCCAAATCGGGGAACCACTATAATTCTTTGTGTGTTTTTGTGTTCTGTTTCCTTACTTGTGCAGGTTATTTTAATTCCTCAAAAGACTGCACAACACCTATTCCCCCCTATAGGTGGATTAGGTTGACACTAGATACTTTCACAATTCTTTTGAAGGAAGCTTTTGCCTGCTTACCCTTTTGGCATACAGAGCAAATACCTTCCTTAGAGCATTTCATGTTAGGACCATTCCTAACTAACTCTTTACTATAGAGCTTTCCTATAGTCTTATAATTCAAATGAGCAATCCTCTTGTGGAATTTGACACAATGTGAGGCTTTCTCATTTGCAACTAGACAAATGGGAGAGTCTGATGATAAACAAAGAAAATTAAGGCAATAGACATTCCAACTCCTAGTATCATTCAAAGTGACCTCTTGGTCACTTGATCTTCTTATATGACACTTATCCTTGTTGAAAGAAATGACATAGCCAATATCACATAATTGGCTTAAGCTTTTAAGGTTGTGTTACAACCATTGCACATAAGCCACTTTTGTGAAAGTGACTAAGCCATTAGTGATCTTACCATGACCTTTGGTTATCCATCTATCTGATCCACCAAATATCACCTTCGGTCCATCCTTTATTGGAATGAAATCCTTTAGGATGCACTTTGTTCCAGTCATGTGTATGGAACAACCAATGTCCACGTACCATATACGCGTATGGCAACATGGACTCACCTGCAAAAAAATAAATCATTTAACCTTAGGACCCCAATTCTTATTGGGTCCTAGGTGCATGTTAGGCTGAAGAATGAATATATCTGTCTGCAGCTCTTCTGACAGGTAAGCCGACATTAGCTCTCTGGACATTATTATTGTGCCAGCAATCAATGGCATAGTGACCCACTTTTCCCTAGCACCAGCACTCAGAGATTTCATACCTTCTTTTAAGGGCTAGTTTAACATCATTATTGTCAGCATCTCTCAGTCCAGCAGGTACAACATCAGCCTTTTTCTTATGTCTTCTTGCCACAGCCTGATTTGGGATTTGTCTAGCAATAGAGAAACTTGGGGTATCTTGAACCCTACCAGCAGCTGCCTTCTTTTCAAAGAGCATGTCCTAATGGCTTAAGATATGCCCCAGTCTGGTTTGCTGACAGACTTTCCTTTAGTTTTACTATGGACTGACAGATTTTTAGAATTGGTTGATACACCAAACACAGATGGTCTAGGTTGGGCAATTTTAATTTCTTTATGGGATGCCTGGTAGGCACTAGCACCCTTCCCATTCCTATCACCATAGTGGTGAACAGCTTTGTTCGCATTGGTGGATCCACCATTCTCCTAGTGACCATAGATACTCTCTCGGTCATACCTGTTAGATGGTAGCAGCACTCTCCTGAAAGGAATAGGAGGCTTGGAGGCTAGTGGTTGCACTGGATCTTTTCCCTTCCTTTTGGAATTGGCAAAACTAGTGTTCCCTTTAAAGCCTATCCCTTTCTTATCCCTTTGGGAGGAGAAGGAATCTATCCAAGGCAACACAAAACATGGCTTTGAAAATTTAACCACTAGCTCCTTCTCCTTTTGGAGTTTACCATCAAGATTCCTAATATGATCATTCTTAAAGGTTTTGGTTCTCATCCGAATAACAGTAATTTTCTTCAGCTGACTAACTTACCTAGTTTTCTGCTCTAGCAAAGTTGCTGTTTAAGAATGTTAGGAAGCAGCAAGCTTTAGAGATGCAATCTCCTGAGCCTGTTGTTTGGTCAGCAACTTACTCCATCTGAATGCTTCCAGAAGTTAACCATATCTTTCAATCATTTGATTTATATCTTCCTTAGATTCAAAGCCATCTTCATCTCTTTATGAAGAAGCACTTGAATATGGACCAGTCATATACATAGACTTAGATGAAGAGCTGGATTAAGAGTGTACCTTAAAAGGTCCAGGATGATCCTAGCAGTATTCCTTATGTGATCTTGTCATCAGCCCAATGTAGGCTTCATCATCCTCTTTTGATTCTAATGAGTTAGACTCAGTCAAGCTTTTCTCCCTCTTAGTAATGAAGGTTTTCTCCTTCTTACTTCTCATATGTTGATGATTCTTTTTACCAGCCTCTTTCTTCTCAGGACAATCAACCACAACATGACCAGGCTTGCTGCAACAGAAACAAATAACCTTTTTAGAAAAAAAATTACCAGGTTTTGAATCATACCTGCCCTCTTTGGAGTGTTTCTTCTTATTTCTGTAATAGTCCTCTTTGTACTGGAAGGAAGAGGTAGGTTTTCTCCTCCACCCCTTATTTTTAATCAGCTTCATAAACCACCTTGAGAAAGAAGCAAACTCCTCATTAGACATATTACAGCCTGATTCTTCTTGATCTGAATCTTCTGACTCATCTGGCCTTCTTAGGGGAGAAGGATTCTTCTCCTTGCTCCTCTCGGATCTATCTTCCTTGAAGGCCACTGAAGTTTCTTTGGCCTGGCCTCTGCTAGTCTTCTCTTCCTCCTTCCTTGTTGTAGGGTGCATCTCATATGAAAGATGCTTACTAAACAGTGTGGATGGTGGAGTATCTGCCAGCTTTGCCACTTATCTGATGACACATATCTTAGTTTCTCAGTCTCTAGTAAGAGACCTAAGAAACTTATCATTTTGCTCATAATTACTAAAGGCCCAGCCATAGGTCTTTAGCTCATTAACTGTCCTGAAGAACCTTTCAAAACAGCTAGTTATGGTCTCCTCCCTGATCTGTTTGAAAGCTTCATACTCTTGATTTAACATTGACTTTCTATCATTTCTCACTTCCTCAGTACCTTCCATGTACACTATCAAGGTATCCCACATTTCCTTTGAGGTTTGCAGTGCACCATATTTTAAAAGGCGGAGTCATCTATGTCACTAACTATAATGTTTTGTGCCCTCTTATTCATTATTGCTAAGACGACTTCACCTTAGTCATTTCAGAGTACTTCTTTGTAGTCATAAGATTTGCATCAAGGATAGATGTCTTCATTGGGATGAAGGGTCCTTTTTGAACTGTGATATAGATCCTAGGATCAGATGCTTCCATGAACAATTTGACCATTTCCTTCCATATGCCAAAAGTCTCCTTCCTGCAGAGAGGAAGTTTCATGGATCCAAGCTCTTTGGGATTCTCTCCTGAACCCTCTTTACCTTCTGATAGCTACCCTGGAAATCTACTCATACTGTTAAGTCTTTTCTTGAGTAACCTCCCTCTGATACCACCTTAAAGTCTTTGATTACAAGGGTAGCTAATCACCTATGGGGGGGTTAATAGGTTATTGTAGTATTTTGTAGTTCTCTAAAATCTTCTGTGACTTATAACCTACTGTGTATACATAAATCAGCTTTCAAGAACACAATACTCAGCACAGCAAAACACAAGACACAACACACTAGATTTTATAGTAGTTCCCCAGTGTATGGGTACATCCACTATCCCTCTCCTCGTTTCTAACAGTATGTTATACATGGCTCTTCTCCAAAAACTATGGCTCCTAAGATATTACAGCACGTACCCACCAGATCAGTCAGTCTCCGCTGAGAATTATAACACAGGCTCACAACCCTCCACTCAATAATCTCCTGAATACCAAACACAGGCACAACTGTCCTTAAGACAGGTTGGAGAAACAGCTCTACACAGATCCACACAAGGATCCAATCACAGGCCCACCGCCCTAAAAAAGATCTAACAGATCCTTTTCACAGCCTTTATAATTTAGGCTTTACAATAAGAAAACACAAATCTCTCACACAGCTTAATTAATCTAGACCTCAACACAGATCTATCACAGATCCAAAGATTTTAAAAGTGGAATGTTGATTCGACTCAAGAGAAATTTCTCCCTGAGTCGATTTCTTCCTGGGCTAAGAAAATCTCAGCCCTATCTGCTTCCCAGCAATAAGAAAATTGATCTTCAATGGTCTGCGTCTTGTGCTGGAAATTTCTCAGATTCTTGATTTTGTTCTTGCTGATGAAAGAGCGGAAGACGATCTTTAAACAGCTTACCAGTAAGGCAGATTACAATTCCTCTGCCTTATTCTTCGATCGAGTTAGAACCTCGCACAAATATCTTCTTCTTCTTCGATTCCGAGAAAGATCATCAAATTCGGCTCAGATTGAATCGTGAAACAATTTCATCTAGGGCTTGCCTAGACTGATTCATCTTCCTTAGAGATATCCTATATACTTACTGTAGTAGATGTTGATTACACCAGCGAACTCAGAAACCCTTCAGATCTTTCAATTTAAAGTTCTTGGCTCTGTAACAATGGCGAATGAAGACGATGAACTCCCGCTTCTCATTTTCAGAATGAATATTTGTTAATCAGAAAATTAATTTGATCTCTATCATAGCTGCTATTTTTAATCCCGTCGATTTACGGGATGATTGACACATGTCCCAGTTTTAATGGCAGTTAAACCTCATCTAAATTAGATTGAGATTCACTGTAGACTGACGGCGAATGTCGAATTGCAGCATTAAAATAATGAATCTGAACTTCGTTGACTTATTGGCTATGATGACGTCAGCATCATTCGGTACTTAGCAAAATCAAGCATCATTTTAGAAATCCTCAGTTCAACGTACTTAAAACTCCGTTCGAAGAACCCAAAGATCAGCTCGACGAAAACATTAAAGTTGAGTTTGATGAACTCTGAACTCAGTTCGACAAACGCAGAGCTCAGCTCGACGAAAAGTGAAAGCTAGGTTTAATGAACTCTGAACTCAGTTTGACGAACGCAGAGCTCAGCTCGACGAAAAGTGAAAGATGACTTCGATAAACTCTTAACTCAATTCGAAGAACTCAGAGATCAGCTCGACGAAAAGTGGATAAGCAATACTCAAAGATTCTGGACTTAGAATTTTCTTCAGCTCTGCTAGGCGTTGAGTGGCGTTGAGTGAATAGGCCTTACTCAACGAATTTAGACTTGGAAATATTTCAGCTCTATTGAGAGCGTTGAGTGTATATGCCTCACCAATGCTTTTTTGCCTTAGCCATATTCTTCTGCCCTTTTTTGCTTAAAAGCATTGAGAGCATTGAGTGTATAAGCTTCAGTTAATGCTTTTATACTTAGCCTGATTTTATGCAATCTTGCCTTCTTGCAGAAGTTTGGTGTTGAGTGCATTGAGAGAACTGGCTTCACTCAATGATTTTGGACTTAGCCGAATTCTTGTTTCTTCACAAGAAGACTAACTCAAAGCCTTTTTACTTGGCATTGAGTGAATGAGCTTCACTAAACGCATCTGTACTTTGTCAAATTTTTTGTCTCCTTATACTTTGGCATTGTCAGAGTATCCTTGACTTAATGATTTTGGCCATATGGTGTTGAGTGAGTTGAGATCACTCAATGCATGTGGACTTAGCCACATTTCTGCCTTTTCAATACTGTAAGCTTTGACTGCCAGCCTTCTTTCAGCGCTATTAGTTGTATGGAGTTGAGTGAGCTTGCCGTACTCAACGCTTCTGGACTTAGGCATTTTTCTGAATTTCAAGTCTATCACTTTGAGTCCACCTGTCATTGTCTCTTAAACTATATGTCCAATCATTGTGACAAAGACCAAATTGTATGAATGAACTTAAACATACATGAAATACAACTTTTTGTATACCATTGACCTGTTTGATTTCTTACAAATCTAGGACATTGGGATCAATGGACCCAACATTATAGATGTCAAAAAGGGGGGAGGTGAAGGATATTAGTTAAGGAAAATGGTGGAATCAGATCTATTTATGTATTAGATATCCGAGCAGGATATGTGAGAAGGATACAAGGGGTATCAAAATGATCAAGAGGCTAGGCAGCAACAATTAAGGAGGAGCAGGTGTGATTAAGTTCAACCTGCAGGCAAGGAAGTGTGGTAACTATAACTTGTTCTCTTGTTATATGTTTTCCAAGTTTATATTTTATTGCAGCATATGTTAGTGCATATCATTGACTCGTTTGATTGAGTGTTTTGACTTTTTCAAATAGGAGGAGATTGTTGGGTCCATTGCCCACAATGTCCCATATTTGAAGAATATTTGAAGAAGTCAAACATGTCAATAATATACACAGTGTTATATTTGTTGTATGCTTAAGTTGATGCATGCAGGTTAGTTCTTGTAATATTGATAGGACCGGTATTCCAAGTGTTGTGACATGTGGTCACTAAGAAAAGCAGTGGAGAGATAGAAATTTGTCTCTAAGTACACAGGAGTTGATTGAAGCCAGTTCACTCAATGCTAGATGCAAGGGAAGATGTTGGATAGGCTTGAAATTGCCTAAGTCCACAAGAGTTGAGTGAAGCCAGTTCACTCAACGCTAGATGCCATAAAGTGCTGAGTTAGTTATGGACAGTCAAAGCCATGTAGTCAGTAAAGTAATTCTGCGGCCAAGTCCACAGGCGTTGAGTGATGAGAGTTCACTCAAGTCAATCCTCGAGTATAGCAGAATTTGCCAACGCCTAATTATTAGCGGGCTGAATATTCGACAATGTTCAGAAGCGTCGAGTGAACACAGCTCACTCGACGCCAAAGTTAAAGGTTCGAGTCTTCCTGCTGCGGTCAAAGCCTAAGAAGAAGACAGAAATCAACTACGTCCAAAATCGATGAGTGAAGCCAGTTCACTCAATGTCCAATAAAGAAGGAAGGCAAAAGCAGAAAGCATTAAGTGAGGCCAGCTCACCTAACGCCTTCAGATAGGTGAAGAAATTACTAAGTGTAAAAGCGTTGAGTGAAGTCATTGCACTCAACGCTCTCAACGCCTATGATGCAAAATGATTCAGACAGTTGACTAAGGGTTTTGGCATTGAGTGAAGTTGGTTCACTCAACACACTCAGCGCCTGGAGTGAATTTGAGAAATTGGCTAAGTCCATAATCTGATGACGTCAGCCAAAATTGACAATGTCAACCGAGTTCAAATCAAGTGCGGGGAAGCTACAAAGCACGACAAATACTGTCGAATAGCTACTGTATGTATTCTTCCCTTTAAAGCAAGGTGCAGTTGTTTGCTGCAGGTGGTCCCCACTACTTCTTGGAGCCATTAATTGGTGGAAGATATAAAGGGGAAGCTATTGGACATTGAACTCAACTTTTAGGGTTTTGTTTCAAAAAGAAAAAGAGCGGCTGGAATTCATCTTCCTCACCATTACTGCCTGGAAATAGCTTGAAGTCGATCCATTGAACTAAAAGGTTAGTTAGCTACAGCGTTTTCTTCTGCTACAACAAGTTCAGAAACACTTCCGATAAATAAAGAGAGGAGAGCCTTCAGTCTTCTGTAGGTTTAGTAGCTATTTGAAGAACTCAAGACCTAGCAGATCTTCAGTCTTTTATAGCAAAGTTTGGAAACAGTTTTCTAAGATACTTCCAGTATAGGCAGCCATTTATTAAAGAACATCTTTCTACTACTGTAAAGATAGTTAGAGCTGAGATAACTAAACTCTAGTAGAAGACACAGATAAATTTCTTTGTATCAAATTAATTAAAACCATTGTGTTTTTGTAGGATCCTTTTGGATCTGAGATGTAAGGCTCTTAAGCCTAAGGTAGGGGAGTTTGGCCTATGTTGTTAGAGTTATACTCCCTGAGTGTAGGATCTAGTTTGGATCTGAGGTAGGTAATCATTTGAATACTGAGCTGTAGGTCATTTGAGCCTGAGGTAGGAGAGTCATACTATTTTAGTTGAAGGCACTTGTTCCTAAATTGTAGGATACTTTGTGTAAAGTGTTTGTTTAGGATAAAGAGTGACCTAGAGGGGGATGAATTGGTCCAATTTTATATCTTGGTTACTTTTAAGTCACAAAAATTTACTTAGAGTGTAAATTAATCCAATCACAGTATTCAAGAAAAGCAAAACATATCTAAATATAACAGTCATAGAACAACACAACAAACAATAGTTTTATAGTGGTTCCCCAATTTATGGGTACATCCACTTTCCCCCTTCGCCTATCTAGTAATGAACTAGATTTGGTCAAACTTCTTCTTTCTTTTCCTCAGATCCTCAGATCTTACAACTCAGAGCCCAGCTAGCTCTTACAACTCAAAGAAAGCAATGTCCTACCTCAGATCTTCAAGATCCTACAACTCAGATTCCTCTCCAAGAATCCTACCTCAGAGTGCACCTCCACTCCTACTCCTCAAGCAAACCCTTTCCCTACAACCTCAGAACCTTCCAATTCCTACAGCTTAGAGAAATTGCCCTTTCTCCTATCTTAGGCACACATCACTACCTTAAGCTTTTTTATTTAGGCTTACAACTCAGAGAAATTAATCTCCTACCCTAAGATCTACAAATAGATCTTACAAAATTATAATATCAAAAGGAATTTTGAGTTTTGAAATGTCACCCAGAAAGAAAGAGATTGGTGTCTTCTTGTTGATCAAATCTTGATGTGTAAACTTCTCCGTTAATCCTTGCTGTAAAGAAAATGATCCAACCCTTCTTAACTTTTTCAAAGCTTCTTGAAGGAGAAGTTAGGGTTAAACTTGGCTGGAGAAGTTAGAAGTTGATCCTCGATTTGCCTCCTCTCCACCTTCAAAATTCTACAGAATTGTTTTGATAGCGTTGATGAGAAGAATGAGAATTATTGCTATGTTTCTGTCAAGTTGATCTCCATATATAGGCTATGGAAAAAGTGACCGGCTGCGCCGGTTAATCCCCTGACATCTGACAGTTCTGACAGTTGTTGGAACTTTAGGTTTTGAATTCTGGACTTAGAAGAAAATTCTATCTTAAGAACTTCTACATGAAGGTGTTGACTCTTCTGTACTTTGATTGTGTCGACACCAGTCCTGGGTGTCGACACTTCTTTTATAGGGATGTCGACACAAATAGTGTGTCGACACTGTAAGCTTCTTGTAAGACCCCCCTCCCGAAAAACAAAACACGGCTCGAGGGGAGTCTTATGCCCAGAATAGCCGCCTTGCGGTAGCGCTAGAACTCGGGATAGCCTGTACTACAAGATGCCTATTCTGTCGGCCTTTACCAATATCAATTATGCCAACCCAACCAGAATAAAAATCAGAAGTCAAATCCACACAAAGCATATAATAGCCCAAAAATACAACACATATAAAAGAAGCTACAAGAAGCTTACATACTATCACAATACGAGTTAACTGGCCCAAAAGGGGCTACAACAAAAGTCTCTTAAAGACTCACATTAGTCACCGACGGTAACGATGGTACCATCCCCTCAGGCCCTATCGTCCTAGCCTGGCTGTACTGCTGCAATCCTGCTACTGCTCCGTCTACGGGGTTTCCTCCTAAAAGGAAGATGTAGCAACTATTAGTCATAAAGATTAAGTGGCTATCACATCCACTCCCCGGCGACTCCTCAGCATCGGGCGAAGAAAGGAACAGGGTACAATATATGTATATAAGCAATAGTACAACAGGTGGAATGAAGTGATCCGTAAACAATGTATATATATATCATCATAGTAAATGAGCAAACACATTACCCTTATAGTTCAGACATCTACAACAGAAAAAGAAAGAGTAAAGCTACAACAGAAAGTAACTCAACTTATATGAATGCTCATACAGACATATAAGTTGAGGATCAGCTCAACATTAAAGTAACTCATCGTATAAGAGTGACCATACAAACTTATACGATGAGGATCTTGTGTTTGTGATATAATTTAATGCCATGAATGCTATGCAATGACTCACCCATGATTACACACAAGCAATTGCTTTGTCGACACATACTCTTAGTTCCCACTTTTCGAGTAGGTAGCTAACCTCTCAAGCGTCATCCGATGTGGCCTATCGGTGATAGTAGAGCGGGCATCTCCACTACTAGGCTAGTCTCCATACTACCTAGCCTAGGCCTCCGTACGCCTCAAAGCTAAGAACACAATAGCAGAGCTCACACGCGTACTACGGCTCAGTGGGAGTCTCGAGTAGATGTGCACCGAGAACGAAGCCCCGAGCTGGCCTAAGATGTGACCCGGAAGGAGCCTCGAAAAAAACACGAGGACTAAGCCCAATCGTTCACCTGGCAAAGAAGGAGCCTCGGGAATGAGCACCGAGGACCAAGCCAAACCGCCCAAGGTCTAACCGTCATATCCTGTCGGTGTTATGACTGGCGAGCTCGTAGACCTGCCACACATTCCTTCACCAGGATTACGACACTACATGTCGACTCACACCGCATGCCAATTTCACATCTCGAGCTTAACAACACACAAGGGCTCCTCAAAGAGTCCCTTATCAACACAATTGATCAAGTGTGGAAAACACTCACGCACTACCAACCCTTCCACATATTCGTGCACTAAATTTATTCAATCCTCTTCCACACAATATTCATCACCTTGCTAGTATTTAGCTCATCTTTCTGATTCTCATATCTAGTTTGTTTATACAATTCAACTCGCCTACGAACTAGTTCACCTTGGGGTCTATCAACAAAACCATCTCAAACTAGTACGTTTCAGTTCGTCATTTGATTACAAAGGATCAATCCAACAACTCTCAACAAACTTCATGCTAACTATCCACAATCTCTCTAATAGTTCTAAATTAGGTTTACATAACCAAAAGAACAAAGCATACATGATTTGTATAGAGTGCAGAACTTCAAACGGGGATTCCTGATGGTACAGGAATCCGGTGAATGTGTTTAACCCCTAGTTGGAAAGGTATTTCCAAGAACTACTAATTTCATGTTTAGTCAGAGGGCCAAATCTGGCTGCTTCATGCTTGAAATCCACTTCAAAATTTGCTACGTACAGATTACAGATTATGTACTTTATACTATCAGCCATCAATATTGATCAGGCCTTCCTGTTGCTACAGACTTCGCACGAAGACCTGCAACCACTCTTTGGAAAGGTATTTCCATTGGCTACGACTTTTGTGTTTAGTTGAAAGCCAAATCTGGCCATTTCATATCTGAAAATGGTCACGAAGATCGCTGCATGCAGAAAGATGATTTCTGCGCGCATCTCAAGGCAGAACGAACGGCATCTTTCCGTCTTCCTCCTCTAACCGATCTTCCCAAGTCACAACCAGAAATTTCTCCACCCTTATTCAACCTCATAAGGCCATTTCTCTTGACGAGACCATCCCCCATCATCACATTGAAGGAAGGAGAGGTTGAAGATGTCTAAACCCTAGAACACAATCTATAGCATGGCCTATTCCTAGAAATCTTCATCTCACACATCAAGACTCTTTTGAGTCGATATCTCACCTAGGAATAACTAGAGATCTAGCACCAAGGGAGATGGGAGGAAGCTCACCTCAATTCCGACATTTCCACCAATTCCAGCCATGGATCTCGTCACCCTTCGCGGTGGCATCTTCTTCTCCTCGGTGGCGTCGATTCTCCACAGGAAGAAAGTTGCTCCAGCACCAGTCTCTCCACAGAAAGGCTTGGGAAGAGAATAAAAAACTACCAAGTTTATGAAATCCTATATGTATAGGACAAACACGGGTAGGAACACGCCCGTGTCCCTACCCATGTCCTGCTCGGGTGAAGCGTCGTCGACGGTTATATTGTCATTTGGACACCAACACGGATAGGGACACGCTCGTGTCCACTACCCGTGTCACGCGAAACGTTTGTGTTCAAGCATGTGTCCTTCTGATGTCCTGCTCGGGAGATACGACCGGCTTCCTGGAGATATGCACACGGGTAGGGACACGCCTGTGTCTCTACCTGTGTCCTTCTCAGGAAACTCAATTGTCGATGACATTTACACACACACGGGTAGGGGACATGCCCGTGCCTCTACCCGTGTCCACATACATGGACACGCCCATGTCACAACCCATGTCCTTCTCTGAAAACTCCATGAATTTCCAGCCATGTACCAGAGCACCACACGGGTATGGACACGCCCGTGTCACTACCCTTGTCCTTTTCTTGACTGACTTATCTTCTTTTATACAAGTGTAAGCCTAGCTGTTAGCACTCCCTAAGTCCAAATTGTTTCTCCTTACTAAAAAGCGTGCACGAGGGTCCTAGCGCGAATTGGGACGTTACAAATCCTATAAACAACATAAAAGATTTCGTCCCCGAAATCAGGCTAAGGCTATGGGGAGAGGAAAGCGTGAAAAATAAATTAAAACATGCTTTTAAATTTTACCTGAAGGAAACAACTCCGGGTAGCGCTTTTGCATCAAGTCCACTGGCTCCCAGGTATGCTCCTCCTTACCATGATTAGACCACAACACCTTTACCAAAGGAACACTCTTGCGGCACAAAATCCTTGTCTCGTTGTTTATTATCCACACCGGCTCTAGTCGTACAGATCTATCGTTCGCTACTGCTCCATCAATGGTGGGAATATGTTGATGGGGCAAAAATAACACCTTCCGGAGAGACGATACATGAAATACATCATGAAGATTCTCCAGCTCTGGTGGTAACTCCAACTGGTAGGCCAAAGGGCCAATCTTCTCCAATATAGTGTAAGGCCTAATATACCTTTGGCTGACCTTCTTCATACCACGTACCCGTGACACTCCATGCATCGGCCGGATCTTCAGGAACACTTTGTCACCCACTTGAAATTCACCACCCGGTGCTTTGCATTATAGTATTTCACCTGCCGACTTTGAGCCTCAAGCATGCGGTCCCGTATTAGCCTAACCAGCACATCAGTGTGATCGATGTATTCAATTGCCCAAAACCTTCGGGTCTTCATCTAGTACCCATGACAAGGGGGTTCTACACATTCGTATGCAAAGGGCTTCATGGGGTGCCATTTCGATACTGGCCTAGTGACAGTTGTTATATGTAAATTCCACCAGGGGTAAGAGCCTTTCCCACGGCTCTCCACTTTACAATACGCACATCCTCAATAGATCCTCCAATGTTATGTTGGTTCTCTCAGACTGCCCGTCCATCCGAGGATGGAATGTTGTGCTAAAGGTAAGACGTGAACTGTAACGCCCCCATTCGTCACATGGAATATAACAGAGGGTCCGGCCGGGGCCCCACGCCATATTTCACAGACAAACGAGAGAGCCACTGAGAGTATCAAAAACCTGTCTACACACATCCTAACTCAGAGCATTCTAGCGGAAGATTATTAAGCTATAGAACTCAAAATACTGAATGTCCACACTATATAAATATCACATTTATATATAATACCAGGAATGTTTACACGAATACACCGCACACGGCCTTAAGGCCTTACAGGTTTCTCTTTACACAATATAATTTCATACATCGGCACGCAGGGCGGCCACACATGAAATCCAACACTTCGCACGGCCTTCAAGGGCCTACCAACAGCATGGGCTTCTGCCGGCTCAATCCAATCAGCCCGCAACACCTGCATATGGACGTCCACCCCATGGGTGATAAAAAAAGCAACGGTCAGCATTCAGCTGACTAATTATAACGACCCTACCCCTTACCCGGGTAGTGGTTCCTTCCCTGCATGTAAAGCAACCACAACATATATTTATATATCACACACAAAACATCACAAACGCTGGCCTCAATGCCAGGCGCTCCGTGCACTCAGGGCACATTTATGGTTTGTACTTGGTAGGCGGGCATAAGCCTTCAAACCCCTGTTGAAGACCTCACGCACCCGTCTCACTCAGAGGTACGCACCTCACCAAAACTCATGAGCACTACCAGTCGACCTACCCATGTAGTGTAACAAGCCTAGGGAATTCGCCCTGCTGCTTTGCTACCAATCGACCGCTCATCCGATCTTAACATCGCCACTTGGTGGAATGGGCATAAGCCTCCAAACCCCTGTTGAAGACCTCACACGCCCACCCACTCAGAGGTGTCCGCACTCCAACAACCAGCTCTTAACAAGCATGCAACCAAAGGAGCTATGCAAAGCATCCTTCACACCAAGCACATCGTCCTCATCATCTCCGCAGGCTAAACGATGAATACACGGAGTCTTCTCCGGTTCGCAATATAAACATCACCAATCCCGACATACGTCTGGATGAGCTTCACACAGCATGCCTATGCCGTACTACATACTTCCGGCTCTAGATGCAGACTCAACTGCTGGAATCTCTTACGCTTTTCCATCTCTTGATGGAGGATCCCATGCACATGCATAAACAAAGGGCTTCACCTGCCCAAGGAAGAATGACCGTTACCCTTGACGATCGCTTCGGCGCCATGGAAGAACTAGCCGGATGGAAATCACCGCAGCGGCCTTGCCTCCGCAACGCTGAACTCGGCTCTCGATTCGGACCAACACGAAGCTCCACCGGTAGCCGGAATGCTCCTCCTCCTCCTCCTCCAAGCTCTCCTCTCTTTCTTCTCTTTAGAAAGAGAATGGCTAAGTGAGAATGAGATTTCATCTCAATCCACGGCCATATAGAAGCTGGAAAGGCTTTGGACCACAAGATCCAAATAGAAGGAAACGAACGGCCGAGATCTGCTCTGAAAAACATTTCAACAGGCCTGACACGCCCTGTGACACGCCCGTGTCACAGGCCGTGTACCCCCAGTCGGTTAGCAACCGACTCAAAAGATACCAGAACACGGGCTTGGTCAATCAACACGCCCGTGTCGGACCTGACACGCCCATGTCAGTCAATCAACACGCCCGTGTCACCCCTGTAACACGGCCTTACACAATTGCCAAAACGACCAGAGAAGTACACGGCCAAGGCACACGCCCGTTTCCATGGCCGTGTCCTTCAAGCTCGACTATCGTCGACGTCGACCGCTGCCCCACGCTCGTCGACCAAGCCTGGACACGCCCTGGAACACGCCCGTGTTCCAGGCCGTGTCGCCACTTGACGACCGCTAACCGCTAGGTCGACACCTCGACACGCCCAGGATGGACACGTGTCGGACACGCCCCGGACACGCTCTGGGACACGCCCGTGTCCCAGGCCGTGTCAAGCGACACGCCGCCCGACCTTGCCGCCTACAAGTCGCGCCAACACACACGACACCTGGCTGGACACGCCCCCCGACACGCCTGTGTCGCCGGGCGTGTCAGCCCCCCTCAACAATTGTCGAGCACAATTTGTTGAGTAAACGATCCCGAGCAACCCGAGCAAGACACGCCCTGGGACACGCCCGTGTCCCAGGCCGTGTCAGCCTACAAAAACTCCATTTTGTCTTGGGGATATTTGGGGTGTTACAACCAATCTCAATTGGTGATGAAGGTTGAAAGAACTCCATAGTTAAGCGTGCTTGGGCGAGAGTAGTACTGGGATGGGTGACCTCCTGGGAAGTCCCCGTACGGCCCAACTTAACTGTCGAGTTCGCTCATCAAAGGGAGGCTGTGGCCACCAACAACCCGCCTGTGGAGGGAGAGGGGTTGGGGTGCTTGGGCTACAGCCAGGTAGTGACGCCTAGAGCTGAGCCGCGGCACTGCCACGTTGGATCGGCTAGGGTCGTTACATGAACCCAGGTATGCCTGTACGGCCCTCCAATACTTAGAGGTAAACCGACCATCTCGGTCAGAAACAATTGTCTTTGGCACACCGTGATACCGTACGAGCTTCTCCACAAAGAGGTGTACCAAAACATCCACATGATCTTCTTTCTTTATAGGAATAAACCGGGCTATCTTCGTCAGGCGGTCAACAATTACCCATACTAAATCATTCCATGAGAGTGAGCGAGGCAAACCGTGGATGAAGTCCATGGAGACATCCTCGAACTTCCACTCGGGGATGGGCAATGACTGTAATAACCCACCGGGGCTCCTGCATTCTGCCTTCACCCTTTGACAGACCTCACAGTGCGTAACAAAATATCGGACGTCCCTCATCATTCCCAGCCAATATAATGTTTTTCGTAGGTCGGCGTATATCTTTGCAATCCCAGGATGTACAGAATACTGGGTGCAGTGTACATCTCTGTCGGGTACACTGGAAAATATGTACCAGATATGGAGAAGCCTCATCTTACTCACTAATATACATCAATTTGTATTTGATGGATGTTTGAGTTTCATTATGCAGGTGTAAGGTTTGCAAGAAATTTATCTAAGTACAAGTGTCGACACTTGTGAAGAATTGTGTCGACACCCAGAAGTTATGTCGACACTAGAAGCAAGGCCTGAGTTGACACCCAGGCATTGTGTCGACACCTGAAGAATAAGTTGTATTCACACCCACAATTATGTCGACACCTAAGGTAGGAATTGTGTCGATACCTAAAGCAAAAGTTGTGTCGACACCCAGGAGTTATGTCGACATCGGAAGAAAGGCTTGTGTCGACACTCAGGAATTGTGTTGACACTTGAAGAAGGTTTGTATCGACATACAGAACTTGTGTCGACACACACTCAATGCCATTTGTCTACATCAGCTATGTCAAGACCATAAGTAGTTGTGTCGACACATAGGACTTGTGTTGACACACACTTAAGACATCTGGATGACAGTCAACGCCATCTAACATCAACAGCTATACTGAGTCTGAATACTTGTGTCGACACAAAGGACTTGTGTCGACACACACTCAATGACATCTGAACACACACTCAATGATAGCCTGACATACACTCAACTCCATCTGTCTGCATCAGTTATGTCGAGACAAGGAGCAGTTGTGTTGACACAAAGGACTTGCGTCGACACATACAATCAGAAGCTATGCCGAGTAGCAGAAGAATGACTATGTCAACACATGGAGTGTTATGTCGACATCATCAAGACTTGTGTCGACACTTAGTCTATTTGTGTCAACACATGTGAAGCAGTTTGCTGAGTGGTTCATGCTGAGTTGTAAAGTCTTTAAGGAATCAGCTGTCATGACTTGTGACTCGACAGCTGTCATAACCAACATGCCTGACACCTTTGTTAGAACTGTCAGGAGGTTGTTACAAACCGGATCAGCCGGTAATCATGAGAAAACTCTATATAAAGGACTGATCCCTAACAACCAGAAGAGACAGATACACAGATATAAAAAAGGTGAATCATCCAAAAAGATAATTAAATAACAAGAAAAGGGGAGACCCTTAAGAAGGCAGATTCTGAACAGTCTGCAAGAGAAGATTCAGATCTTATTCTGAATTCAAGGAAGGAGCTGACATGAGATCAACTTCTACATCAAGTAAAGTTCAACCTAATTTTGTTCTATCAAGATGCTTTGAAACAACTAAGTCAAGTTGAATATGAAGATTCAGTTTATTCAAGAACTGATCAAGAAGCTCACACCTATAGAGAGTTCTATTTGGTGATATCTTCATCTCTCTTAAACAATTAATTTCTTGTAGGATCTATGTAAGATCTTAGTTGTAAGCCTGTAATTATAAAGGCTGAGGTAGGGCTGAGTGCCTGAGGTGTAGGACTTGTAAAAGTCTGAGTTATTAGCCTAGTGCTAAAGGCTGAGGTAGGGCTGAGGCCTGAGGTAGGATTCTTGGGAAGAATCTGAGGTAAGACTTGTGTAAGTATGAGTTGTAGGAACCAATTTGGTTCTAAGTTGTAAGATATGTAGATCTGAGTAAGTGGAAGAAAGTTGGGCTGAATCTAGTTCTCTACTAGAGAGGCGAAGGGGGAATGTGGATGTGGCCATACGTTGGGGAACCTCTATAAATCTGGTGTATGCTGTGCTGTGTTTTCTGTACTGTGATCTGCATTTTCTGTGCTAAGTAAGAACTAGTTAATTTCCTAAATTATTAAAGAAAATTAGAACCTATTCACCCCCCCTTCTAGGTGTCTAGGATATTGAAATAAGTCTTTCAAGTGGTATCAGAGGGAGGTTGCTCAAAGATTTACCTAACAGTCTGAGTGAATCTCCAAGGAAATTAACAGATTTCAAGAATGGGTTCAAATGAGAATCAAAAGGAGTTTGGATTTATGAAACGGCCTATCTGAAAGAAAGAATGTTTTGGCATATAAAAGGAAAGGGTTTGATTCTTTATGGAAGCTTCTGATCCAAAATATAAATCATTGTACAAGAAAACCCTTCATCATTACAATGAAGGCATCAGCTCTGGATGCAAATATTAAAACCCCTAAGAACTATTCTAAAAGAATGAAGGATGAGATCATCCTGGCAACACTAGACAAAAGAGAACAAAACATTATTGTAAGTGCTATAGATGATGCCATATTTCAGAATCTGGTACATTATAAAACCTCCAAGGAAATGTGGGACACCCTGATTGTCAACATGGAGGGAATAGAAGAAGTTAGAGAGGATAGGAAATCTATGCTGAATCAAGAATATGAGAGCTTTAGACAAGCAAAGACTGATAGCATAGCTGAATGTTACAAAAAGTTCTTCAGGATAGTTAACGAGCTGATGAAATATGGAAGAATCTTCAGCACATATGAACTGAATGACAAGTTTCTCAGGTCTCTGATAAAGGACTGGGACACAAAGATTTGTGCCATCAGAGAGGTGGCCAAGCTTGCTGATACACCTCATCCATTACTATTTGGAAAGCTGTTATCCTATGAAATACAGCTCACTGCTAAAAAAGAGGAGGAGAAAAATAGTAGGTCTGAGTACAAAGAGAAGTCAGTGGCCTTCAAGGCTGAAGGCACAAGAAAGGGTAGGATAAAGTATCCTTCTCCACACAGAAGGAGTGCTGAGGCAGAAGAAGAAAATCTTGACAACAACACAACAGATAGCCACACCTCTGATGAAGACTTTTCTGCCTTTACAAGGCAGTTTCAAAGGTTCATGAAAAAAAAGAAGTGGAGAATCAGGCCATCTACATCCTTCTCCAAGGATGAGTATTACAAGAAAAAGAAGACTCCTAAGGAGGACAGGTATGCCTCAAAACCTAGTAAACAAACTAATTCTAAGATTGTTTGCTATTGTTACAACAAGCCAGGACATGTCATAGCTGACTGTCAAGACAAGAGGACTGAATCTAAGGACAAAAAGACGCATCAAATGAAAGGCAAGAAGGAGAAATCCTTTGTTGCTTGAAAGAAAAAGAGTTGGACAGACTCTTCATCTTCAGGATCAGGAGAATAAGATGATACAGAAGCATATGTTGGGTTGTTCTCAACAGAAGAGTATTCTAGGGAATTAAAATTTCTACAAATGCTAGACTCCATAAATGGAGTGAACGACTATTGCTGTAGAGGGCTGATGGCTCTGTCAGAAAATGATCAGTGTTAGGATCAGCCTGGTCCAAGCAAGGTATACAATTCTTCCTCAGCTTCTAATTATTTCACTAGATCAGAATCAGCAGCATCAACTTCAAGAGAAGTGGATGATTCTGATTCTGAGGGTGATGTACATCAACTCATTAATGAGTATGGTGGGCTATTTTAAGCTCTAAAGAGGAGCAAGCTTCTTGTCAAGGAGCAGACTAAGGAGATTGAATATCTTAAGCAGGCTACATCAGAATCAACCAAGCTGATTGATTTGAAACTAAAAGAGGTTGCCAAACTGAAGAACATAACTTTCATTCAGATGAGCACAATCTCTTTCAAGTAAAATCACATCAAGAATTTGGAGGCAAAACTTCAGAAAGAGAAAGAGTTAGTGGCTAAATTCTCTAAGCAAAAATCAGTCTTGCCTTTAATAGACAACTTCATTTCTCATAAAGGAAAGACTGGTCTAGGCTTTAAGGGAAAACAAGGGCCACCAATTCACATGGAAAAGGTAAGGCCCAAGTTCAGCCACTAGCCTCTAAGCCCCCTATTTTCTTTAGGAATGTGATGCAACCTACAAACAGGTATGATCATGAAATTACTCATGGTACATGTGAGTATGGAGATCACATTGGCAAGTGTGCAAATGCAAGTAGGACACACTATAGACAAGCCCATCAGGTTCAAAAGGAATTCTTGGGGTTTGCTTCTCTAGCACCTACACTTAAAAGGACTGCTGGCAACAAGGTTGTGAAGTCTGTACCTAGGAGAAGGTACAACCGATTTGATTGTTAGTGTTCTGTCAAGGTAGGCCACTTTGCTATGGATTGCTGGTTTAACACAAGTGATAAAACCAAGAATAGGTTACCTATCAGAAAAGCTGTAGGTAAACATGATAATTTTCAAACTAATAAGAACCTAGGACCCAAAACTAATTTGGGTTCTAAGGATGAGTGATTCCTTATTTGATGCAGGTGAATCCAAGTGGTCATACCCCTATATGGTACTTTGATAGTGGATGTTCCAGACATATGACTAGAATAAGAAGAATGTTGAGGGACTTTGTACCCATAGAGAATGGATCCAAAGTAATCTTTGGTGGATCAGAAAAAGGAATCATCAAAGGATTTGGTAAAATTTCTATTGATTCAATTACAGTCACTAAAGTGGCTGATGTGAAGGGTCTAAAACATAACCTGATTAGCATAAGTCAACTTAGTGAGCTAGGTTATGACATCTCTTTCCTCAAAGGGGAGTGCCAAATAAGGAGGTCAAGTGATCAAGAGATCATTTTGACTAGCACTAGGAAAGGGAATGTATATTGTCTTAACCTAGATTGTAAGTTTAATATCTAACCCTTTTGTCTAGTTGTAGGAGAGAAAGCTTCATTATGTGTCAAATGGCACAAGAGGCTAGCTCATCTAAACTATAAGTCTATAAGACAGCTGTTCAGCATGGGGTTAGTGAGGAATTGTCCTCATGTCAAGTGCATTAAAGATGGTGTGTGTTTGCTTTCCAAAAGGGCAAAAAGACTAAGTCCTCTTTCCATGCACTAGATACCAAAGATTCAATGAGATGTTTATATCTCTTGCATATGGATTTGTTTGGTCCTATGCCAGTTCATAGTCTTGGTAGGAAAGTATACACATTTGTTATTGTGGATGACTATTCTAGATTCACATGGGTTTTCTTCTTGAGGCAGAAATCTGACACTCCTACTATTTTCCAGAACTTTGTTAGACAATTTTAGAATGAATTTAACAATTCAGTGGTCAAAATCAGAAGTGACCATGGAACTGAATTTCAGTATGAATGTATGACAAAGTTCTGTGGAGAACTGGGGATCCATCAGGAGTTCTCCTCACCTAGAACACACCAGCAAAATGGTGTTGCTGAAAGAAAGAATAGGACTTTAATTAAGGCAAGTAGAACACTAATTAGTTACACTACTCTCTCTGAGTACTTCTGGTGTAGAGGCAGTAAATACTGCATGTCATGTACTCAATAGAGCCTCCATCAATAAGAAACTTAAAAGGACCCCCTATCAGATTTTGAAAGGTAGAAAACCAAACATTTCCTACCTCAGAATCTTTGGTAGCAAGTGTTATGTCCTAGTTAATGGTATGCACTACCAAACTAATTTTGCTACCAAATCCCTAGAAGTGATATTTGTTGGGTACTATAATAATAGTAGGGCATACAGGATCTACAACTTGACTACACAAGTTGTAGAAGAATCTGTCCATGTAGTATTTGATGAGTCTAAGTTGATTAACAGTGAATTGTCTAGTTCTTCAAATAGTTCTACAGGTTTAAAGGATAGGCTGGATAAGCTGACACTCATGTCCCGCTCGGGATAGGCCTTGTTGAGTTCCACTCGACACTTCTCGAGTTCTACTCGACGCACACGGGTAGGGACACGCCCGTGTCTCTACCGGTGTCCAATTCTGGACAAGTTTCTCTTTTCCACACGAGTGTAAGCCTAGTCGCCTGCTCTCACTGGGCCCAAGTCAGCTCTCCTGACTAAGAAACATGTACGAGTAGCCTAGCGCGAATCGGGACGTTACAAATCGTATAAACAAAATAAAATATTTCGTCCCCGAAATAAGCCTAAGGCTATGGGGAATGTAAAGCATAAAATAAAATAAAATATGCTTTTAAAGATTACCTTGATGAAACAGCTCCGGGTAGCGCTTTTGCATCAAGTCCACCGACTCCAGCATATACTACTCCTTCCCATGATTAGACCACAGCACCTGTAATACTCCATGCGTTAGTCTGATCTTTAGAAACACCTTGTCTCCCACTTGAAATTCCACCATCCGGTGCTTTGCATTATAATATTTTTCCTGCCGACTTTGAGCCTCAAGCATGCGGTCCCGTATTAGTCTCACAACTGCATCAATATCATCAATGCATTCATTTCCCAAAGTCTTCGGGTCCTCATCCTGCACCCAAGACAAGGGTGTTCTACACCTTCCATAAAGGGCTTTATGGAGCGCCATCCCGATGCTAGCTTGATGGTTGTTATTGTATGAGAACTCTACAGGGGGTAAGAGCCTTTCTCACGGCTCTCCTCTATCCAACACACACAACCTCAGTAGATCCTCCAATGTCCTGATAGTCCTTTCAGACTGCCCTTCTTTTTGAGGATGAAACATTATGCTAAAGGTAAGACGTGAATCCCAATACGCCTGTACCGCCTTCAATTCTTTAGAGGTAAACAGACCATCCCGGTCAAAAAAATCGTCTTTGGCTCACCATGATACTGTACGAACTGCTCCACAAAGAGGCATACCAAAACGTTTACATGAGCTTCTTTCTTCATAGGAATAAACCAGGCTATCTTCGCCAGGCGGTCAATGATCACCCATACTGAATCATTCCCTGAGCGTGAGCGGGTAAAACCGTGGACAAAGTCCATGGAGACATCCTCGAACTTCCACTTAGGGATGGGCAATGGCTGTAATAATCCGCTGGGACTCCTGCACTCTGCCTTCACCCTTTGATAGGCCTCACAATGCGTAACAAAATGTCTGACATATTTCTTCAATCCTGGCCAACACGTAGTCTTTTGCAAGTCGGCGTACATCTTGACAATCCCAAGATGCACAGAATATTGAGAGCAATGTGCCTCTGTTAAGATATCTTCCCGAATATTATCGTCCTTGCGAATGTAGAGCCGACCATGGAAGTAGACGAGGCCGTCTTCCAGGGAATATTCGTCAGTAATCCCATATTCAATTGACTTGATTGCCGGGACCAGAGCCGCATCCTTTCCTTGCTCTACCCAGATTCGGTCTCGAATGTCACAAACTATGCTCATCGCGGCTAAGTACTCAGAATACCCTTCCGGTTGGTCCTTATACACAAGAGTAATCTCCATCTCCTCAAGCATCTGAGCTAACTCCATACACATCAACTAGGACTTAGGGCTTGTTTCTGGTACCTTCCTGCTCAAAGCATCGGCTATGGAATTTACTTTTCCGGGGTGGTAGTTCAAGGTGAATTCATAATCGCACAAAAACTCTAACCACTGCCGCTGTCTCAAATTCAGTTCCTTCTGGGTATGGACGCACTTCAGATTCTTGTGATCTAAAAAGATTTCGTAGTGGACGCCGTATAGATAGTGTCTCCAAATCTTCAAGGTGAACACCATCGCTCCTAATTCAAGATCATGTATCAGATAGTTGACTTCATGCTTCTTCAGCTGTCTCGAAGCATATGCGATCACATGCCCGTGCTGCATCAATACTGCTCCCATCCATTGATATGATGCGTCTGTATAAACTTGAAATCCTTCCTTCCCGGACGGAAGGGCTAGGATGGGTGAGGACGTAAGTCGGACCTTCAGTTCCTGAAATGCAGCTTCACACTGGGGTGTCCACACATACAACACACCCTTCTTTGTAAGCATAGTAAGAGGAAGGGAAATATTTGAGAACCCTTTTACAAACTTGCGATAATACCCGACAAGTCTAAGGAAGCTCCGCACATCGGCCGCTGACTTTAAGGGCGACCACTCTTTCACAGCATGCACTTTGGCTGGATCCACAGCTAGCCCTGCCCCACTGATCACATGGCCCAAGAAGGCAACCTCTTGGAGCCAAAATTTGCATTTTCCTAACTTGGCAAACAAGGCGTGCTCTTTTAGCTTCTTCAGTACCAAGGTCAGATGTTTGAAATGTTCTTCCTCCGTCTTAGAGTAGACCAAAATGTTATCGATGAAAATGATGATGAAGACATCTAAATAAGGTTCGAACACTTTGTTCATCAAGCTCATGAAGGCTGGAGGGGCATTTGGGAGCCCAAATGGCATCACAGTGAACTCGTACAAGCCGTACCTTGAGCTAAAGGCCGTTTTCTGAATGTCCTGCTCCTGTATTCTCAACTGATAATACCCCGAACGCAAAGCCAACTTGGAAAACCAATGCGCTCCTACAAATTGGTCGAACACTTCATCGATCCGAGATAGCGGACAGGTGTTCCGTACCGTTAGTCAGTTGAGCTCGTGATAGTCTATACATAATTGAAAGGTTTCATCCTTCTTCTTAACGAACAAAACAGGGGATCCCCAAGGTGATGAGCTGGGGCGAACAAACTTTGATTCTACCAACTCTTTCAAACTAACTCTAAACTCTGCGATTTCCTTAGGGGCCATCCGGTAAGTGGTCCTTGAGACGAGATTGGCTCCTGGTATTAGCTTAATTTGAAAATCAACTTCTCTATGACGGGGGTAATCATGGCAATTTCTCAGGAAATACCTCAGGAAAATCCCGCACTACCCGCACGTCCTTCATATCTATTTTTATCTCCTTCAGTTTGAAACATATCATGTGGACTTCATCCCCACTCATGTGAGCTTTCAAGGTTTGAATCGAAGACAATAATAAAATTGGTGCAAATTTTATACCTTAGAAGATTACATCGGTATCCCCATGCCTCAAGTAGATTCGCTTCTCCGCGCAGTCAATTCTTGAATAGTGCCAATCTAGCCATACCGTGCCTAAAATGAGGTCGAACTCCGGCATTCTCAAAACTGTGGCAGGGGTATCGAAGATCTTTCCCCCAATGAGTATCTCCATTTGCACTTGGCTGTTGCGGTCATCTCAGAGCCGTCTAGAAGGCATACTCTTCGAGCAATACCAATGAAGGATTGCACTCCTTCTAGGTCTTTAATGAAGTCCGCAGACACAAATGAGTGTGTGTCACCGGTATCGAATAACGTATAGGCCGATTTCCCGCCGACCACCACAGTGCCTAAGTACTAATAGCAATACTCAAAGCTAGATTTCTAGTATATCTTAAGCAACTTAAGATTAACAATGAAAATAAGATGACTACATATAATCATATCTACAATCACCTCCTTAGGGTTCCGCTCCTATGTCATGTCAAGCGCAAACACCTGATTCTGAGCAAGTCCAGGGTTTTCTCCTCGTGGTCCTCGTCCTCGACCACGCATGTGCCCCCGCCCACAAGGAGCTGCCAGAGGGAGAGCAAGAAGTGCATTTCCAAACAGTTGCGGGCAGTAGCGCCGAATGTGGCCCGGTTGGTTGCATTCGAAGCACACTCGCTCCTGCCGCCCACCGGGTTGCTGAAACTCTTGAGGCTGTGGTGTTGGAGGAAATGCTGGCGTCTGTGGAACCAGGTGCTCCACTCTATAATTCCGGTGGAAGTGCCTGCCACCTCTTTGATATCCCCTTCCTCTTCCGTAATCGTGTCTCCTTCTATTACTCGGGCCAGCTTCCATCACCCCTTCAGTAGGTCTCTTACCACTTCCCAAGTGGTCTGCTTCTAGTCTCTTTGCCATGTCAATTATTTTCGCCAGGCTGGAGTCCGCTATAAACAAAAGGGCTTGCCTCAGGGGGTCTCGCAAGCCTTTGTAGAATCTTTTAGCATATCCTCTGTCTTCCAACTCATAGGAGTCTGCAAATCTAGCCAAATGCTTAAACTCCCGCTGGTACTACGTCACTTACTTGGATCCCTGCTTCAGCTGCAGAAACCTTTCCTCAAGTTCATCTCGGGCTGACGAAGGGATAAAGTGCTCTAAGAACGCTCCCGAGAACTCGTTCCAGCTGATCTCCATATACACTCGCCCTTTAAAGGTGGAGCCCATGAGGGACTTTCACCAACTCTTGGCATGCTGTTCTAGGAGTGTCACTACTAGGGTCACAACCATGTTGTTTGGGCATCTAATTTCTGCCAGCAGTTCTTGCACGGTGTCGAGCCATTCATTCGTACGCTCTATCGATGACAGACTTATTTCAAGAGCCTAAACACATACGGGGAGGTGAATAGGTTGTAATTATCTTTAAGAAATTTAGGCAATATAACTAGTTCTTACTTAGCACAGAAATCTCAAATCACAGCACCGAAAACACAGCACAGCAAACACTAGATTTATAGTGGTTCTCCAAGGTATGGGTACATCCACTTTCCCCCTTCGCCTATCAAGTAGAGAACTAGATTCAGCCCAACTTCCTTCAACTAACTCAGATCCACAGATCTTACAACTCAGAACTAGATTGGTTCTTACAGCTCAGACTATACAAGTCTTACCTCAGATTCTCCCCAAGAATCCTACCTCAGCCACAGCCCTACCTCAGCCTTTATAACTAGGCTTATAACTCAGACTATCAATAATCCTACACCTAAGACACACAGCCCTACCTCAACATTTATAATTATAGGCTTACAACTCAGATCTAACGATAGATCCTACAAAAATTTGAGTATTTGAGAAATATAGAAATATCACCAGAGAGAACACTCTATAGGTGAGAGCTTCTTTATCAGTTCTTTAATGAACTAAATCTCCAAATCCAACTTGACTTAGTTATTTCAAAGATTCTTGATAGAACAAAATAAGATTGAACTCTTCTTGATGTAGAAGTTATCTCCTGTCAGCTCCTTTCTTGAATTCAAAATAAGATCTGAATCTTCTCTGCAGACTGTTTCGAATCTGCCTTCTTAAGGGTCACCCCTTTACTTGTTGTTGAAAACTTCCCTTAGATGATCCACCTTTTTATCTCTGTGTCTGTGTATCTAAGTTGTCACGGATCAGTCCTTTATATAGTGATTCTCCTGATTACCGGCTGATCAGATTTGTAACAACCTTCTGACAGTTCTTACAAAGGTATCAAACCTGTTTGTAATGACAGCTGTCGAGTCACCCGTCATGACAGTTGATTCTTCAAAGATTTTATAAGTCAGCAAGAGCCACTCAGCAGACTGTTTCATATGTGTCGACACAAATAGACTAAGTGTCGACACAAGTCTTGATGATGTTGACATAATATTACATGTGTTGACATAATCATTCTTCAACTACTCGACACAGCTTCTGTTTGTATGTGTCGACACAAGTCCTGTGTGCCGACACAACTGCTCCTGATCTTGACATAACTGATGCTGGCAAATGACGTTGAGTGTATATCCAGCCGTCGTTGAGTGTGTGTCGACACAAGTCCTGTGTGTCGACACAAACCTTCTGACTCAGTATAGATGTCGCTGTAAGATGGCGTTGAGTGTAATCAAGATGTAATTGAGTGTTTGTCGACACAAGTACTGTGTGTCGGCACAATTGTTTCTGGTCTTGACTTAGCTGTAGACAAACGACATTGAGTGTGTGTCGACACAAGTCATGTGTGTCGACACAAACCTTCTTCAAGTGTCGACACAATTCCTGAGTGTCGACACATGCCTTTCTTTTGGTGTCGACATAACTCCTAGGTGTCGACACAACTACTTCTTTAGGTGTCGACACAATTCCTACCTTAGGTGTCGACACAATTCTGGGTGTCGACATAGCTTCTTCTTTAGGTGTCGACACAATGCCTGAGTGTCGACACAGGCCTTGCTTCTAGTGTCGACACAACTTCTGGGTGTCGACACAATTCCTCACAAGTGTCGACATTTGTACTTAGAAAAATTCTTACAAACCTTACACCTGCACAATGAAACTCAAACAACCATCAAATACAACTTGATGTATATCATTGAGTAAGATGAGGCTTCTCCAAATCTGGTATATATTTTTAAGTGTACCAAATAATCTCCCCCTATTTGGAGAAGTCATAACCCTTAGTAAAAGATATACATCTCAGACAATAAAACACATAAGAATAGATGTACATTCATTCCAGTGCAGGATAACATATAAACAATGTAAACAACTCAAGGCAATAGTAAAGCTGATTTTATTTTTAATCAGAAAATACTGGGTTTATATGTTTTCCTAGGCCTGTGCAGAAAAACCGAAAACCGCACCAAACCGCAACATCGCACCGCACCGCACCTTATTTCAAACCAAACTGATCGGGTGCGGTGCGGTTCGGTTTGGGGGGTCTGAAAACCGGCACATGTGCGGTTCGGTTTGACTTGGAAATCTTAAAAACCGACCACACTGCACCGCACCGCGAGTTAGTTGATCTGATATTTTTTGGGTTGAATTGCCAAAAACCGGGGGAACCAGCGAACCCACCCGATTTTTTAGAAACCTGAAACCGTGGCTTATTAGCTATGAGGTTGTCCAATTTATTAATGATTTAACTTAAACATTTATGATTTAAATCATTAAAAAACGGGCAAACCACACCCAACCATTTTTGATTTAATTAACTCATTACAAACTTAGTCTTCAACCGTGATTTCGTGAAAAGTGAAAGTGTGAACTGTGAAACCCTCAAACCGGCAACCCCTCTCTTCCCGTATTCCACAGTCCGCACTTCGCAAAAAAGAAAAGGTGAAACAGCGATTCGCGAATTGCGAAACCTAGTGCGCAACAAACTTCTAGTCGCAGGCCTGCAGCCGATTTCACTCATATTCCAGCGATTTCTGCTCTTATTCCAGTGATTTCCGCACCCCGCAGTCGCAGATTTTCCGCTTGTAGACTCACAGTCACAGTGTCACGCTATCCTTAAAATCCCAATCGTGATCTTCCCCGCCAGCGACCACTCCAACTCCAATCCCCTACAACTCCAACGGCTTTATCTCCACTCTCGAGCATCTTCGACAATGAGGACAAGTGCTTAAGCCTTCGATATGAATTTCTATATGTAAATTCCATCACCGGTTATATCATTTGAATTTTGATATCATTTATAAAAATAACATAAATTTAGTTGGCTTATCAAATATTAAATGATTTTCAACAAAATTGTTCCTTACTCAGTTAGTCCTTAGTTCAGTTAGTTGGCTACTCTTTTAGAGATGCCTTGTTGATTGTTTATTTGTTATATATATAAGAAAATTACAAGGTAAGGTCTTATATTATATGCCTTCGTTGATCGTTTTATAATTGTCTTGTCATGCAGTGCCTTGGTTAATGTAAAAATGAACTAAATTGCAAGGACAACAAGGTAAGACCATGTATTAAAATCTCTGATTGATTGTTTTGTAAAAGATAAAAAAAAGGAGTCAAAAAACTGAAACTGCACCGCACAAACCGACAACAAACTGCACCAAAACCAAACCACACCGCACGGTTTTGGTGCGGTGCGGTTTTGGCCTGCCGAAAACCGCACCCCTGCGGTGCGATTTCGGTTCGCCCCCAAACCGCACCGCTCGCATGCCTATGTTTTCCTTAGAACAAAAAACAAAAAGTTACATTGTTCTATACATAAGCCTATCTATCCTATGATTGTCTAGGCTCCTTAATCACTTTGACTTTTCCTGATTAAATCTTTGCCTGCACAGTATGTAAGACCCCCCCCCCTTTTTTCTTTTAAAACCCGGGGTCTTAGGCCCAGAGTCCCGCTTTGCGGTGACACCTTCACGTCCTGAAGGGTCATCACCACAAGACGCCGATTCTGCCGGCCAATTCGATCACAGAAAGGTAGCACAATAATTGAAGTAAGAGCAATGTAGTCCACAATAATAAATCACATGTATATAAACACCACGAAGGGAGTGTCCACAGAAAACATCAGAGTATAATGATACTAGAAATATAAGGGCTCATGCCCGATACATCAAGTCCTCACTACAAAATCACTCAACGCGGAAGAAAAACTAAAACTCTACTGAAGTTCAGGACTCACGGTCCCTGCAGTCTGGACTCCAGTGCTAGACTGCCCCATCTCCAAGCGTACCGGCCTCCTGAGCTGCTCCTCCATGCTGGGCTCCGCGATCCCCTAATATGATATGGTTCGAAAACCGTTAGTCATAAAGACTAAGCCCTATCATCCCCTACCCCTTCCCCCATGGCTCCTAAGTACCGAGCGGATAGAAAGAATGGGAAGGTCATGAAGGTGGAGAATTAATCAAGATACAAATGGTAGCAGAACTAATCTAGCAATTCTATAAGAATATGACAGAAACAGAAAGTAAGAAAGGTAACCTTAACTTATGTGCGAAAGCGCATAAGCCAAGGAATCTTCTGCAAGGCTCCCATCGTATAGAGTGTCCCATACCACTTATACATTGGGGTGTCGGTTATCAAACAACAACATGTATATATTGAAATTAACCTTTGATTTATAAACTTGCCCACACAAGCTTATAGACTAAGGGGTCGTTTTGCGGGTCCTAATGTATAAGCGTTTCATACCACTAATACTTTAGGTGTCAGGGTTAAATGAATCGATTATGCTATGACATGCTAGTGGGTATGATGAAACATGCAAGTGCAACTCACACACCCGACTCTGTGCACACAGACCTTTAGTTCCCCCTTTCGGAGCCGTTACCTCCCAGGATACCTCCGTAGTGGCAGACGGAAGCGGTGGGTTGGGCCTCGCCCACCTCTAAACCAGTAAAGCACTACTGGTCAGACCTATCGTATGCCTCAACGCTTGGTGCACTAAGCGGACGCCTGCGTACTCTTGCCGGCTGGCGCACCGGACTTCTGTTGGCAGAGTGCTAACCACACTTGCCGAGTCAGCGTATTGGCGTCGGTGCATCGACCCTCCAATACCGAAAACCCACCACCTTAATTTCCATTCCTTTTTATGCACATGCAAGTTTAATCGTAAACACACAAAAGCCGAGCCGAAGCTCCCCAGACCAAAACGTCCGTCTCCAAACCAACCGAGCCGACGCTCCCCGGACCATCCCGTCCGTCTCTTAACCAACCGAGCCGAAGCTCTCATCAATCTTACTGTGCCAACAGTGTTGTGAAAGGTGCAGCCCTAGTTTCTAAGTTACTCTTGTCGGTTTGTTATTAAAGTTTACGTTAGCCCAGGACTGCCCCCGGTATTCCCCGGGAAGGGCTCTCAAGGGGCACTAGGAACCAAGACGGCGGCATTACGGCCCGAAGTTCCCTTTCACAAGGAACTTATTGTTATTGGTTGATCCCCTTTACCCATTCCCTTCTCACATTACGATCGACTATCCTAGGGTGATTTTTAAACCTTCACTCTTCGGGGAAGACGATCTTTCGTCGAACCCGAGCACCTCTTAACTCTAGCTATCACCACTTCTCACTACTTTTCATATCATCCTACTGTGATATCATTCACAATTGTCCATCTAGACAAAATGATTAACTCCAATGACTTTCTCGGATCATGTCCTATTGCAATTCACAAATTTGCTATGTGCAGTCCAACCTAGACTATATGTCTAACCGGTTAGACAACGATCCCAAACTCATCCAAACGCCCTAAATTATTTACTAGAGACTTATCATGATATAAATGACCTAAATCCAGAAAATGGTAATTTTCCTAATTTATTTGGCATTTAATTAATTTCCTCGAAAATCCCAAGGGCTACCGGTTTGAACATGAACTACCCTAAGTTCTCATGCAATATGTCCAGCAAATTTATGATAAATAGTAGGTTATCTCAATAGGTTAAATCCAAAGTATCATAATTTTTCTATCAACAAAAGGGCACTAAAACTATTTTAGAAATAATCTCTATCTTTTGTTATTTATGAATCAAGTACAGAAAGTATCCATCCAAAAATTGTAAATTAATTATACTAAGCAGATAAGACATTCAAAATAACATTGGCCAGGTTTCATAATTTTCCAACAAGTATATCATCCATAATTTATTTTTAAACCATAAAACCCTTTTCTAACATCTGTGAATGAAGTTCTAGAAGTACTCAACTAAAAATCATACAAAAATTCAGGGGCAACTATTCTGACCTAAAACATTTACCTCGAAGATTTCATGAGGTTTCGATGAACAGATATTACTAAACAATTAAAACATCTTTTAAGGCCATAGCAAGCTTTACAAATGAAGTGCTAGCAATAATCAACATAAAATTCTAGAAAAATTGCTATAAGTTCTACCTGATCCAAAACTTACTCTACCCGAATTTCACAGCTTTTAAGTAAGGTTTAGTGACTGGTTTTACTTATTTGATATTTTACCCTAAAACTAAGGTTAGGGTTTTAAGGTATCTACTTGTCTCCAAATTCTCCAAGATTCCAACCAGACAATTCTTATCAAGCTTTTGTCAACTCTAAAGAGTTTCAAGGCAATACAAGAGCAATTGCCCCCATGTCCTTCACAACCCTCAAAACCCTTCATTTAGGGTTTGAGCTTGGAAACTAGGGTAAATCAACTCTAAACTTCACCGTTTTTCTCCAAGCAGGTTATAACACCCTTCTAAGTCAGAGGTCAGAAAATCAGCCTCTGTTGAGGTGATTTGACCTTTCCAAACTCTTAATGCACTTTTTACTAAAAGATGTCTCGCTAATGCCTAGTTAAGGGTTGAAGATTTCCTACCCAAAACTCCTCCAATCTAGTTGGAATTTTGTACAGATCTAGGTTTTATAGCCAGGGACCACTCACCAAAATTTGGGAGAGTTTGGCGGTCATTTGACCACTTAAATAAATTTCTCTAACTTAATTAAATTGAAACAAAAACTTTAGGCAAAGTTTCTCCAAAAAATTACATTTTTGGTCTGCCTCTAGGTATAGTGAAGGTTAACCCCCTGCCCAAATGTCAGGTCATTTGGACAAGGGACGAAGAGTGAGCATCCATTTTAATTTCTGCCCAACTCTTGGTACAGCCCCCACTTAAACGGGTTCTGCGGTCAAACCGCTTACCCAAACGAGTTGAAATAAATTTTAAATTAAACTAGACTCAAAGGGCTACAACTTTCGTGACTGGTCATTTTTCCTAAAACGGCCTCTAAGTGTCTCATTTTGCAGCCTCAAAATATACTCAGATAATATATCTTTCCATTATATATTATATGCATAATTTATATATTATAAAATTGATTTTACTGTTCATCTTCTACATGAAACCGAAAACAGAACTCAGAAAACCATTTTTCCTGTAACATTTCCGTGATCCGTCGCCGGCCGGCCGGTCACTTCCCTGGCCAGCCACCACCACCACCACCTCCGTCGAGGCGATGGCTAGCGGTCGGCGGTGGTTTGGCCGCCGGAGGTGGCGGTTTCCGGCGAACTCAAAAATACATTTTCATGGTTTTCCATGAAAACGAGAGATAGGTCCGGCTCCGTTGAGCACGAACTTCCTTTCTAAGAATCCTAAGATCTACCATGAAAGAAGAAGCAGAGGAGGACCTTGTTCGCGGTTTGGAGGCGAGATGAACGACGGGGTGCCATGGCGCGGTTGTGGCATTGCTGAACTTCTCCTACAGCAAGAGCAAACGTCTGAATTTGTTTGATTGAGCGTGTAAACTTCTCCTCTTGCTCCAAGTGGGCTTTTATAAGTCAGCAAGTGGGGAGGTGAAAGGGTAAAGCCTTAATGGTCATGAAGGCTCCTCTTAATAACCTTTCGATTACAGTGAAGGGATAAGAAATGGTGGAAGATGAATAGGTGTTTGCCGGATGGCGATTCCTATTGGACCAGCACCTCCTCCTTTATTATATAATTACAGAAGGAAAAATGGCCCTTAATTACTCCTGGTGTAACTTCCCACACCAGCACTTATTACCACGCGTGTTAGAATAATTTCGGGCCTGAACCGTCGTTTCGGTCAATGTTACGGGCGTGACACATAGGTCACGGGCGTGACAGGTCCGGGTGGCCAATTCTGGGGTTGACGATCATCGAACTGAGATCGACGGTCTTCAAAGGGTGGTCACGCCCTAGGTCACGGGCGTGATACCTTGGTCACGGGCGTGACATGCCCGAATGGCAAATTCTGAGGTCGACGACCGTCGAACTGAGATCGACGGTCATCGAAGGGTGGTCACGCCCTAAGTCACGGGCGTGACACCTTGGTCACGGGCGTGACATGCCCGAATGGTAAATTCTGAGGTCGACGACCGTCGAACTGAGATCGACGATCGTCGAAGGGTGGTCACGCCCTTGGTCACGGGCGTGACACCTTGGTCACGGGCATGACAGGGCCGGGTTGAAAATCCTGCGCCCGACAATCGTCTCCCTGAGATCGACGATCGTCGAAGGAGTCACGCCCTAGGTCACGGGCGTGACGGGTCGGTCACGCCGTCACGGGCGTGACCAACCCATGACCCGAAATCTTGGTCGATTTATTTCAATTTTTGGGCTTCCTAGGGTTCTGTCACGACCAACCGACTCCTAGGGGTCTTGCCGGAAATGGGATGTTACAAATCCCAATAAACAAATCAAAAATTTCGTCTCCGAAATTGAGGTTGAGCCTACGGGGATTTCTATCGGAATAAATTAAACTTGTAACATCCCATACGATTTTTCTATTGGGTTCAAGCGACTATTTGTTTGATAAACGAAGGCAATCTCCCCAATAAACAAAAGATTAGCCCCTACTTTCCTGCGCATGCCTAGGTTCTCAATTTTCCCTATTTAATCTTACCGGTTTTGTACAAGAAGGTAATTTATAGTATACCAAGAGGTTGTGAGGTATACCTGACTGAACAACTCCGGGTATTTTTGCCTCATCAGGTCCTGCGGTTCCTAGGTGTGCTCCTCCTAACCGTGGTTTCTGCACAGAACCTTGACTAAGGGGATCTTCTTGCGACGCAAGATCCGTACTCCTTTATCGTCGATCCGGACCGGCTCCAAGTGAACAGATCGGTCTGAAGCTACCGGCCCTTCGGTGGTCAAAATCTGCTGCTCCGGGCGTAGTAGAGCCCTCCTCAGCGAAGAAATGTGGAAGACGTCGTGTAGAGCTGCCAGCTCTGGTGGAAACTCTAGCCTATAGGCTAGGGGTCCGATCCGCTCCAGGATCTGGTAAGGGCCCATATACCTACGGCTGAGCTTCTTCCTCCGACCGCGCACTCGTGAGACTCCGTGCATGGGCCGGATCTTAAAGAACACTCGATCCCCTACCCGAAACTCCACCTGACGATGTTGGGCGTCATAGTATTTAGCCTATCTGCTCTGCGCCTCCAACATCCTATCTCTGATCAGTCTCACCTGAGTCTCGGTGTCTTCAACCAAATCCGATCCCAACACCTTCGGATCCTCGTCTTGAACCCAAGAAAGTGGGGTCCTACATTTTCTTCCATACAAGGCTTCATAAGGCGCCATCCTGATGCTGGACTGGTACCAATTGTTATAGGAGAACTCGACCAACGATAACATCTTCTCCCACGGCTCCCCTCGGTCCAATATACACAGTCGTAGTAAATCCTCCAAGGTCTGGTTGGTGCGCTCTGTCTGCCCGTCCGTCTGAGGGTGGAAGGCTGTGCTAAAAGTCAATCGGGTGCCCAAATATGCCTGCACTGACCGCCACTCCCTGGATGTAAACCGTCCATCGCGGTCTGACACTATCGTCCGGGGCACGCCATGATATCAGACATACTGCTCCACAAACTTCCGTACCAGCACTCCCACCGAGTCATCTTTCCTGATTGGTATAAAGCGGTCCACCTTCGTCAACCGATCAACAATCACCCAGATCGAGTCGTTCATTGTATAAAATCCATAGCTATATCATCAAATTTCCACTCCGGCACCGGGAGTGGCTACAACAATCCTACGGGGTTCCTGCACTCCGCCTTCACCAACTGACACGCCTCGCAATGGGTCACGAAGTACGTAATGTCCTTCTTCATGCCCGGCCAAAACATCGTCTTCTTCAGATCAGCGGTCATCATTGTGATCCCCGGGTGCACAGAGTACCGGCTGCAATGCGCCTCCGTCATAATATCCTCTCGGATCTGGCCTCCTGCGGGTATATATACTCTGCCTCTGAAATGTAGCAGTCCATCTCTCAGGGAATAATCTCCTGTCGAACCCTCCTCCAAGGCTCGGAACATCGGCTCTGCCCACGCATCTGTCCTCTGTCCGTCCCGAATGCGATCCCGAATTTCGTCTATGTCCACCATCGATGTCAGATACTCCCTATACAGCTCTGGATCATCCTCGGACACTAGGGATATCTGCATATCTCTGAATGACCGTACTAGCTCCATGGACATAACCTGGGGCCCAGCTTCAGAAGTGGCAGCTCTTCGGCTCAACGCGTCGGCCACCACGTTTGCCTTTCATGGATGGTAGTGCATCTCATACTGATAGTCTGCTAAGAACTCCACCCAGCGCCTCTGCCTGATATTCAGCTCCTTCTGTGTGTCCACGTATTTCAGGTTCTTGTGGTCGGAGTAGATGTCGCAGTGGACTCCATAAAGATAATGGCGCCAGACCTTTAGAGCAAAAACGACCGCTCCCATCTCAAGGTCGTGCACTGGGTAGTTCTTCACATGGGTCTTCAGCTAACGGGAGGCATATGCTATGACGTGTCCGTTCTGCATCAGCACTGCTCCCATCCCCTGGTATGATGCATCGGTATACACCTGGAATCCTTCCTTTCTAGATGGAAGGGCCAGAATAGGGGCTGAGATGAGTAGGTCCTTCAGCTCCTGGAAAGCCTCCTGGCACTGCGGGGTCCAAACGAAAGGTGCCTCCTTTTTCATCAAAGACGTGAGTGGGAGGGCAATTTGAGAGAACCCCTCCACGAACTTCCGGTAATACCCGGCAAGTCCCAAGAAACTTCGTACATCGGTGGCTGTCTTTAACTGCGGCCATTCACGGACTGCCTGAATCTTTGCCGGATCCACCGCCAACCCGGCTCCGCTGATAATGTGGCCTAGGAAAGCCACCTCCTTCAACCAAAACTGACACTTGCTGAATTTCGCATAAAGGCGATGCTCCCGCAACCTTTCCAAAGTTAGTGCCAGATGCCGAGTGTGCTCCTCCTCCGTCCTAGAGTAGATCAGGATGTCGTCTATGAATACTATGACGAACACATCCAAGTAGGCCTCGAAAACCCGGTTCATGAGACTCATGAACGCCGACGGAGCATTCGTGAGCCCGAAGGGCATCACGGTGAACTCATACATGCCATATCTGCTACTGAAAGCCGTCTTCGGGATGTCCTCCTCCTGGATCCGTAGCTGGTAGTATCCTGACCTCAAGTCCAGCTTCGAGAAATAATGGGCTCCCTCCAGCTGGTCGAACAATTCGTCTATCCGTGGGAGTGGGTAGGTATTCCGGACGGTTAGCCTGTTTAGTGCTCAATAATCGATACACAGGCGAAGTGTCCCATCCTTCTTCTTCACGAATAGGACCGGGGCTCCCCATGGCGAGGAACTCGGACTAACAAATCCTGCCTCAACCAATTCCTGCAACTGAGTCCAAAACTCTGCCAACTCCTTCGGGGCCATCCGATAAGGGGCCCTAGATGCCGGCTTGGCCCCCGGCATAAGCTGTATCTGAAAATCCTGCTCTCGGTGTGGAGGTAGTCCTGGCAGTTTCTCTAGAAAGATGTCAGCGAAATCTCGCACCACCGGGATGTCTGTCACCGACTCCTTAACTTCCGCCATCTCAAATAGAATCTGATAGACCTCCTCTCCCTGCAGATGGGCCTTAACGTCCTGTACCGAATATAAGAGTATACGAGAGGCAGGTCTTATACCTTCGATGACAATGAAAGAGTCCCCGTGTCTCACGATGATCCTCTTTGCCTGGCAGTCAATCTGGGCATGGTTCCAGTGCAGCCATACCATACCCAGGATCAAGCCGTAGTCTGTCAGCCTCAAAATCGTCGCTGGAGACTCGAATGCCTTTCCACCAATTTCTGCCTCCATATTGCAGTGATCCGTGGTAAGGAGCTTAGATCCATCCGGTAGTCACACCCTCCTCCTCGAGCCTGTGAATTGCTCCACGCCTTCCAATCCTTCTACGAACGTCTCTGACACAAAGGAGTGAGTAGCTCCAGTATCGAACAGCGTGCGGGCCGGCTTGCCACTAATGAAGACTATACCCGGGGTGATTAGATGTCTTAGGGTTCTATAGTGAGTTTTACTTTCCTTGCTTTTCTATCTAGTGCGATTCAAAGTTCTAACCATTGAAAGGGAAATTCTATGAAAATAAAGAGGCATTGCAGCGTACCTGCTATGACCTGCTCCGGATTCCGAGGCTGCGCAAGGTCCAAGGCATATACCTGCTCCCTTTCCTGTCTACGATCTCCCCCCTGGTATCCACGACCGCGGCCGCGTCCTCGGCCTCCGTAATGCTGAGCTGGTGGGCCGCCCTGTGGTGCTGGAGGTGGTGCCCCCTCATGGGGCAGTTCCTCCGAATGTGCCCAATCTGATGACACAGGAAGCACTCTGGTGGGGGATACGCCATTCCCCCGAGTCTCGGCATCTCCTGCATCCGAAGAGGTTGAGGGGCCAATATCACCTGTTCCCTCGGCTCCAACCTCACGTCCTGGCGAGGCTGGTCCTCTGTCCTCCTCCCCTCTGGTACAGCACCTCGCCGCTGGTCATTTCTACCTCTCTGTCCCTGATCCTCTGCTGGCCGCTTCCGGCCCCGGGTGGCGTGCCAATCTGCCTCAATCCTTTTTGCCATCTCCAAAATCCGGGAGATGGGCCCGTCAGATACAAACAACAAAGCCTCCCTCAAGTCCTCCCGCAGGCCCTTATAGAACCTCCTAATATACCCTGCTTCGTCCAGCTGGTAGGAATCTGCATATCGAGCCAGATGGTCGAACTCTCGATGGTACTCCACCACGGTCCGGGTGCCCTGCTTCAGCTGTAAGAACCGCTCCTCCAAATCATCCCTGGCCGACTGCGGAACGAAATGCTCCAGCAGTGCGGCCCTGAACTCCTCCCAGGTAACCTCCGCAACCTCCCTATCGGCAAATGTCGTGTCCAACAGCGTCTTCCACCACCTCTTTGCATGGGACTCCAGGCAAGAGACAACCAGAGCCACCCTCTCCTCCCAGGGACACCGTATCCCGGTCAGCATCTCGTACATGATATCCAACCACTCTTCCGTCCGAACTGCCGACTCTATCCCCAAGTAGGATGGGGTAGACAGTCCCCGGAAGATGCTTAGCCAGTTGGCCGCCGGATTTGGCTGCGGGGCCGGAACCTGCTGGGCCCTGAAGGCCTCCAGGAGGGCAGTCAGAGTCTGTCCCTTGTCTGACTGAAGGAAAGGAGTGGGGACCGGTGGAGGTGGTGCAACACCCTGAGCCTGCTGAACTCCGCCTTGTGGCGTAGGCTGTGCTGGAGGCTGCGTAACAAAAACCCATACTGAGAAAACGTTCAATCTTAAATAAAAGTGGACAATTTATATGTGATCCCCATTTGGGCACACCACAGCTTCCGCTGCTTAGTTTGTACCCAAAGTAAACTCGAGCGGGGGTGACCCAGGGATAGTGGACTGCTATCTTTTGCAGATCGATGTTTCACTCTAATACCACTTGTAAGACCCCTCTGATACCACTTGTAAGACCCCCCTTTTTTTTCTTTTAAAACCCGGGGTCTTAGGCCCAGAGTCGCCGCTTTGCGGTGACACCTTCACGTCCTGAAGGGTCCCACAAGGCGCCGATTCTGCCGGCCAATTCGATCACAGAAAGGTAGCACAATAATTGAAGTAAGAGCAATGCAGTCCACAAGAATAAATCACATGTATATAAACTCCACGAAGGGAGTGTCCACAGAAAACATCAGAGTACAATGATACTAGAAATATAAGGGCTCATGCCCGGTACATCAAGTCCTCACTACAAAATCAGTCAACGCGGAAGCAAAACTAAAACTCTACTGAAGGTCAGGACTCACGGTCCTTGCAGTCTGGACTCTAGTGCTAGACTGCCCCATCTCCAAGCATACCGGCCTCCTGAGCTGCTCCTCCATGCTGGGCTCCGCGATCCCCTAATATGATATGGTTCGAAAACCGTTAGTCATAAAGACTAAGCCCTATCATCCCCTACCCCTTCCCCCATTGCTCCTAAGTACCGAGCAGAGAGGAAGAAAGGGAAGGACATGAAGGTGGAGATTGAATCAAGATACAAATGGCAGCGGAACTAATCTAGCAATTCTATAAGAATATGATAGAAACAGAAAGTAAGAAAGGTAACCTTAACTTATGTGCGAAAGCGCATAAGCCAAGGGATCTTCTGCAAGGCTCCCATCGTATAGAGTGTCCCATACCACTTATACGTTGGGGTGTCGGTTATCAAACAACAACATGTATATATATTGAAATTAACCTTTGATTTATAAACTTGCCCATACAAGCTTATAGACCAAGGGGCCATTTTGCGGGTCCTAATGTACAAGCGTCCCATACCACTTATACTTTAGGTGTCAGGGTTAAATGAATCGATTATGCTATGACATGCTAGTGGGTATGATGAAACATGCAAGTGCAACTCACACACCCGACTCTGTGCACACAGACCTTTAGTTCCCCTTTTCGGAGCCGTTACCTCCCAGGATACCTCCGTAGTGGCAGACGGAAGCGGTGGGTTGGGCCTCGCCCACCTCTAAACCAGTAAAGCACTACCGGTCAGACCTATCGTACGCCTCAACGCTTGGTGCACTAAGCGGATGCCTGCATACTCTTGCCGGCTGGCGCACCGGACTTCTGTTGGCAGAGTGCTAACCACACTTGCCGAGTCAGCGTATTGGCGTCGGTGCATCGACCCTCCAATACCGAAGACCCACCACCTTAATTTCCATTCCTTTTTATGCACATGCAAGTTTAATCGTAAACACACAAAAGTCGAGCCGAAGCTCCCCGGACCAAAACGTCCGTCTCCAAACCAATCGAGCCGAAGCTACCCGGACCATCCCGTCCGTCTCTTAACCAACCGAGCCGAAGCTCTCATCAATCTTCCTGTGCCAACAGTGTTGTGAAAGGTGCAGCCCTAGTTACTAAGTTACTCTCGTCGGTTTGTTATTACAGTTTACGTTAGCCCAGGACTGCCCCCGGTATTCCTCGTGAAGGGCTCTCAAGGGGCACTAGGAACCAAGACGGCGGCATTACGGCCCGAAGTTCCCTTTCGCAAGGCACTTATTGTTATTGGTTGATCCCCTTTACCCATTCCCTTCTCACATTACGATAGACTATCCTAGGGTGATTTTTAAACCTTCCACTCTTCGGGGAAGACGATCTTTCGTCGAACCCGAGCACCTCTTAACTCTAGCTATCACCACTTCTCACTACTCTTCATATCATCCTACTGTGATATCATTCACAATTGTCCACCCAGACAAAATGATTAACTCCAATGACTTTCTCGGATCATGTCCTATTGCAATTCACAAATTTGCTATGTGCAGTCCAACCTAGACTATATGTCGAACCGGTTAGGCAACGATCCCAAACTCATCCAAACGCCCTAAATTATTTACTGGAGACTTATCATGATATAAATGACCTAAATCCAGAAAATGGTAATTTTCCTAATTTATTTGGCATTTAATTAATTTTCTCGAAAGTCTTAAGGGCTACCGATTTGAACATGAACTACCCTAAGTTCTCATGCAAGATGTCCATCAAATTTATGATAAATAGTAGGTTATCTCAATAGTTTAAATCCAAAGTATCATAATTTTTCTATCATCAAATGGGCACTAAAACTATTTTAGAAATAATCTCTATCTTTTGTTATTTATGAATCAAGTACAGAAAATATCCATCCAAAAATTGTAAATTAATTATACTAAGCAGATAAGACATTCAAAATAACATTGGCCAGGTTTCATAAATTTCCAACAAGTATATCATCCATAATTAATTTTTAAAGCATAAAACCCTTTTCTAACATCTGTGAATGAAGTTCTAGAAGTACTCAACTAAAAATCATACAAAAATTCAGGGGCAACTATTCTGACCTAAAACATTTACCTCAAAGATTTCATGAGGTTTCGATGAACAGATATTACTAAACAATTAAAACATCTTTTAAGGCCATAGCAAGCTTTACAAATGAAGTGCTAGCAATAATCAACATAAAATTCTAGAAAAATTGCTATAAGTTCTACTTGATCCAAACCTTACTCTACCCGAATTTCACAGCTTTTAAGTAAGGTTTAGTGACTGGTTTTACTTATTTGATATTTTACCCTAAAACTAAGGTTAGGGTTTTAAGGTATCTACTTGTCTCCAAATTCTCCAAGATTCCAACCAGACGATTCTTATCAAGCTTTTGTCAACTCTAAAGAGTTTCAAGGCAATACAAGAGCAATTGCCCCCATGTCCTTCACAACCCTCAAAACCCTTCATTTAGGGTTTGAGCTTGGAAACTAGGGTAAATCAACCCTAAACTTCACCATTTTTCTCCAAGTAGGTTATAACACCCTTTTAAGTCAGAGGTCAGAAAATCAGCCTCTGTTGAGGTGATTTGACCTTTCCAAACTCTTAGTGCAATTTTTACTAAAAGATGTCTTGCTAATGGCTAGTTAAGGGTAGAAGATTTCCTACCCAAAACTCCTCCAATCTAGTTGGAAGTTTGTACAGATCTAGGTTTTATATCCAGGGACCACTCACTAAAATTTGGGAGGGTTTGGAGGTCATTTGACCACTTAAATAAATTTCTCTAACGTAATTAAATTGAAACAAAAACTTTAGGCAAAGTATCTCCAAAAAATTCCATTTATGGTCTGCCTCTAGGTATAGTGAAGGTTAACCCCCTGCCCAAATGTCAGGTCATTTGGACAAGGGACGAAGAGTGGGCATCCATTTTAATTTCTGCCCAACTCTTGGTACAGCCCCCACTAAAACGGGTTCTGCGGTCAAACCGCTTACCCAAACGAGTTGAAATCAAATTTAAATTAAACTAGACTCAAAGGGCTACAACTTTCGTGACTGGTTATTTTTCCTAAAACGGCCTCTAAGTGCCTCATTTTGTAGCCTCAAAATATACTCAGATAATATATCTTTCCATTATGTATTATATACATAATTTATATATTATAAAATTGATTTTACTGTTCATCTTCTACATGAAACCGAAAACAGAACTCAGAAAACCATTTTTCCTGTAACATTTCTGTGATCCGTCGCCGGCCGTCCGGTCACTTCCCTGGCCAGCCACCACCACCACCACCTCCGTCGAGGCGATGGCTAGCGGTCGGCGGTGGTTTGGCCGCCGGAGGTGGCGGTTTCCGGCGAACTCAAAAATACATTTTCATGATTTTCCATGAAAACGAGAGATAGGTCTGGCTCTATTGAGCACGAACTTCCTTTCTAAGAATCCTAAGATCTACCATGAAAGAAGAAGCAGAGGAGGACCTTGTTCGCGGTTTGGAGGGGAGATGAACGACGGGGTGCCATGGCGCGGTGGTGGCGTTGCTGAACTTCTCCTACAGCAAGAGCAAACGTCTGAATTTGTTTGATTGAGCGTGTAAACTTCTCCTCTTTCTCCAAGTGGGCTTTTATAAGTCAGCAAGTGGGGAGGTGAAAGGGTAAAGCCTTAATGGTCATGAAGGCTCCTCTTAATAACCTTTCGATTACAGTGAAGGGATAAGAAATGGTGGAAGATGAATAGGTTTTTGCCGGGTGGCGATTCCTATTGGACCAGCACCTCCTTTATTATATAATTACAGAAGGAAAAACGGCCCGTAATTACTCCTAGTGTAACTTCCCACACCAGCACTTATTACCACGCGTGTTAGAATAATTTCGGGCCTGAACCGTCGTTTCGGTCAATGTCACGGGCGTGACACATAGGTCACGGGCGTGATAGGACCGGGTGGCCATTTCTGGGGTCGACGATCGTCGAACTGAGATCGACGGTCGTCGAAGGGTGGTCACGCCCTAGGTCACGGGCGTGACACCTTGGTCACGGGCGTGACATGCCCGAATGGCAAATTCTGAGGTCGACGACCGTCGAACTCAGATCGACGGTCGTCGAAGGGTGGTCACGCCCTAAGTCACGGGCGTGATACCTTGGTCACGGGCGTGACATGCCCGAATGGCAAATTCTGAGGTCGACGACCGTCGAACTGAGATCGACAGTCGTCGAAGGGTGGTCACGCCCTTCGTCACGGGCGTGACACCTTGGTCACGGGCGTGACATGGCCGGGTTGAAAATCCTGCGCCCAACGATCGTCTCCCTGAGATCGACGATCGTCGAAGGAGTCACGCCCTAGGTCACGGGCGTGACGGGTCGGTCACGGGCTTGACCAACCCGTGACCCGAAATCTTGGTCGATTTATTTCAATTTTTGGGCTTCCTAGGGTTCTGTCACGACCAACCGACTCCTTGGGGTCTAGCCGGAAATGGGATGTTACATAGTAGGATCTGTATAATCAACATGTTTCTTCCCTTTGAGATCCTTGTTCTTTTGTTCTTCTGCCTTTATTCTTTGTCTTTCAAAATAGTGAACGGGCTTGGGGAAGTACCTGCTAGGCTTCAGAGCATTAGTAGATAACTTCCCAGCTTTTTCACTCCTTCTATGCTGAAGAATAGCTTCCTGCCTAGCTTGATATTTGTTCCATTCCTGCTCAGAATACCACTTACCCCTATCATGGGTCTTATCCTTTACAGCCTTCCAGGCAGTCAAAATGATATTCCTTGAAGTAGGGCTCCATTGCTCAAAATCTGGCTTCAACTCAGCCTGTTCCCTGAACCATTTCTTGAATAATTGTGCCTCCTTTTGAGCTTGCTTGGCAGCCTCTACATTTTTACTTTTTCAATGATCACCTTTGATGCCTCCTATGAATGACTGTACATTGTCTGTACTTCTTGTTGAACCATGTCAAAATCAGCAGGAGGATAAATAACCTGTGCAACTTCAGGCTGATCTCCTTCAATATTAGCAGGTTGCACTCCAGATTCAACAACATTGTCATCATCACATAAAAGAGGAAAGCCAAGTGTAGATTTAATGGAATTAGAGATCCTTTTAGCATGGTCAGAGCTAGCTTTGACTAACAATCTCTCCCCCTTTATGACTTCTCTAGTAATATGATACCTAAGATCAGTCTTCTGAAACCTTATCTAATCAGCCAGATATTCTGTACCTTCTTTGTAATAGTCTTTGAACTTTAGTAAGGTATCAGAAATTGTCTTTTGGGAGGCTTCAATAGCTGTTTGAAAGCAGCTAAATCTACTTGTATCTTCTTTTATATTTAAGTTTTCAAATCTGTTGAAATACTTCCCAGTTTCTAGATGATTTCTGCATGGGAGTCTTTAAGGTTTACATTGGACCTGAATTTATTTTCCAAAACATGCCCTTGTTTTGTGGCAATGTCCTCAACCTCAGTCTTTAGCAGATGTCGTTGCTCAGCCAAATACACCACAACATTGCCTCCCTTATAGAAGCAATCTGTCATCTCTTTCTTGTGTAGATTGACTTAAAATCATATTGACTTTATGTCCCGAGCCAGCTGAAATTGCAATTCCTTATTTGACTCATCCACATACTTCTCTAGAAATTGCCTTTGTTCATCCAATTTTACTTGTATTTGGACAAGTAATGAATAGAAATCCATGCTTGTTGTAGGTGGTTGTGTGGCTGTGTGCAAGGCTTTCTTGTAGCTTGAGCTCCTTTTCTTGATTTTAACCATCTTTCTCTTCTTAGCCATAGTAGCTTCCTCATCATCAGAGGGCTGTGATGAGCTTTCTATGTCTACCATGTCTTTATTATATGGGTCATGCAGTAGTTCCTCCCCCTCAGTTCTTGGCAGGTACTTTTCTACCTGGGATTGCTCCCCTTCAGTCCTTACAGTAGGTAAATCAGGAAATAGATCTTCCATTGTTACCTCTTATTGTATCTGTACAGGAGGAACAAGGTTAGATTGAAAAAAAAGGTTCTCCCTGGACATCCAGATTTTTGACCAGGGCCTGTTCTATAAAGGAGATACTTACTTTCTCATTCTGCACATCTTGTGCCTCCTTCTCAACATTATCCAGTGCTTATTTATTTTTATCTGAGATAATATCCATTACTGTATCTGCTGCATACTCACTCTCTAGAGTATCAGCATTAATTCCTTCCCCTTGAGCAGGTTGCTCAGAAAGTACAGTTTCTTGTGCTGCTGATTTAGGATTTTCTCCCCTTAGAGTAGTGACTACCTGTTGCTCTAGGGGCACACTGCTCTCTACCTAATGTTGAACATCTTTTGGGGGCATGTCTTCATCTGAACTGAAGACCACTTCCTCTTCAGAATCACTAGAAGATTCTGCTTGCTGAACAACTTCCTTCTTCTTCTTTTCTTTCTTTGTTTGTTTTTGTGGAGTACAAACCTCCTTGGTTAATACTCTATCCCACCTTGTCAGGATTCTTGTGTCCATTCTTCTCATATGGTTGATTTTTGATCCTGGAAGTTGGTTCATTATATCTGGTATTACTGAATATAAACATAGACTCAGGATTCTTCCCTGATTTTGTTTCTTGATTCCTTCGTGTATCTTGTCAAATATTATGGATGCCCAATCTGTCTTTAGCTTGAAAATTATTCTTGTCATTAGATTGAACATAAAAGCTGAGATTCTGTCATGTCCACCTGTTTTGCACAGGATTACCTTGCCTACTATCTCTGATAGGAATTTCCCTTGCGAATTCATCCCTTTCTCGGTTATGGATGATCCAACCTTTGTAGTAGGGTTTAACCCGCACCAGCTTAAGACATCTTTTGTCATCAAGGGAATGATGTAATCTTCATCCTTGACCTTAGGAAGTTGGAGTGATTTCCTAATCGACTTAAGTGTAAGTTCCACTCGGAATCATGTACAGTGGCTTTGATCTTCTTCCCATTTGTGTCCATAGTTGCAGAAGAATAAAATTCCATGACCTCCTTCTTCCAAATCTTCGTTGGTTCTGAAACCAAGAATTCCAACCCATTTTCTGAAATTAGGGTAATTATACCCTGGATTTCTTAAGACGTTGTCGTGAATCCATCACGAACCAGTTCATAGCCTTCGTTCACCTTGTCTTCCTTGATGGGCGCCATTAATGGAAGGGAGAGAGAGAGAGAAGAGAATAAAATATCGAAGTCGACACAAGGGCTAGAGTCGAGAAATTTGAAAGCGTAGTCGACAAGATTTTGGCTTCACCTATTTATAGTCTAGGTGTAAAGGGGAGTTCAAAAGACGCTCCTTAGTAATAATACTATGTCTCGACAATACTTAGGTTTAGTCGACACGTCTATGTGTCGACATACTTATGTCTGTGTCGACATGGACTGGTCATGACTCGACACGGAGTGTCGACATTGATTTTTGTGTGTGGACACAAAAATCAGCTAACTTAAAGTCTCGATATAGTTGTGTCGACACCCATACTTCTGTCGACACAGATACTTTTTCTATGTCGACACATCCTTTTTCTTTGTCGACAAAACATACTAAGTGTGTCGAGACAATTTGTTTGTGTCGACACAAACATTGTACTTAGACAAATTTCCTGAGAAATATTGTTCTTACATAGTCTACTTATGAATACTTGTGCTAACCTAGGCTCCATTTGTTTGGGCGTTTCGTTGCTCCGTTTTGAGCAAATGCCGCCGGAAGGAGGAAAAACAAATGAACTTCCGGCGGCGTTTGCTCCGTTTCCACCCGCCCCCCTTGAGAAACGCCCCTAAAAAGCTCCGTTTGGAGCAGCCACCTCCCCCCTCCGGTTCGAACACTCCGTTTCCACCCGCCGGATCGACCCGCCACCGCCGAACCAAATGAAGCCCTAGTCTAGGTTCAACATACCTAATTCAATTTTAAAATGATTGAATTTGGTTTTGTAAGAATATCAGCAATCTGACTCTTTGTGTTTACAAATTCTAGATCAATATCTTCCTTCTCCACATGTTCTCTTATAAAATGAAACTTAATTTCTATATGCTTGGTTCTACTGTGTGATACAAGATTCTTAGCAATAGAAATAAAGCTTGTGGAATCACAAAATAGTGGAATTCTACTTACCTTGATATCATAATCTTCAAGTTGGTGCTTTATCCATAATAATTGTGCACAACAACTGCTTGCAGCTATATATTAAGACTTAGCTTTTGATATAGCTACACTGGTCTGCTTCTTGCTGCACCATGACACCATCCTTCCACCTAGGAATTTCAGGTTCCTGTAGTACTTTTCCTGTCTTATTTACATCCTGCAAAGTCTGCATCTGAGTAACCTGTTAGTAAGAATTCTCTATTCTTAGGGTACCAAAGGCCTAGATTAGGTGTCCCCTTAAGATATCTCAAACTTATTTAAACTGCAGTATAATGAGATTCCTTTGAGCAAGCTTGGTACCTAGAACAACCACATATAGCATACATGATGTCAGGTCTACTAGCAGTCAAGTAGAGTAGGGAGCCAATTATCCCTCTATACAAAGACTCATCAACAGGTTTCCCTGTCTCATCTTTGCCTATAGGCATACTTGTTCCCATTGGAGTTTTCATGGTTGAGGCTGAGTCCATACAATATTTTTTAATCAACTCCTTAGTGAACTTAGACTGGGATATGGACAATCCATCATAAGTCTGTCTTACTTGAAGTCCTAAGAAGAACTTCAGCTCACCCATACTACTCATCTCAAACTTCCCCTTCATAAGTTTGGCAAACTTTCTACAAAGGTTGTTTTCAGTAGATCCAAAGATAATGTCATTAACATATATCTGGACTAGGATTATCTTGCCTTTAGATTCCCTAAAGAATAGAGTTTTGTCTATCTTTCCTCTAAAGAATTTATTCTCAATAAGAAAAGTAGACAAGGTTTCATACCAAGCCCTAGGGGCTTGTTTCAAACCATATAGGGCTTTCCTAAGCCTATATACATAATCAGGATAATGAGAATCTACAAAACCTGATGGTTGTTTAACATAGACTTCCTCTTTTAAGTAACCATTCAGGAATGCTTACTTTACATCCATCTGATATACCTTGAACCCTTGATAGGCAGCATAGGCCAAGAACATCCTTATAGCATCAAGCCTTGCTACTGGGGCAAAGGTTTTATCAAAGTCAATCCCTTCCTCTTTCCTGTAGCCTTTTGCTACCAGCCTTGCCTTATTCTTGATAATTGTGCCATTTTCATCAAGTTTGTTTCTGTAGATCCACTTGGTTCCTATAATGTTGTGATCCTTATGTTTAGGAACCAGTTCCCAGACTTTGCATCTTCTGAATTGATTCAGTTCTTCTTACATAACATCAACCCAATTAGTATCTAGCATGGCTTCTTCAAACTTCCTGGGTTCTATCTGTGACAAGAAACTTGAACATAAAACTGTGTTCATGTTCTTGCTCCTTGTTAGAACACCTTGACTTGTATCACCAATGATTTGGTGAGCTAGATGATCCTTCAGGTGTCTTTTAGCTGGAGGAAACCTATCTACCTCATGGCCTTCTTCATTTCCTCAATCTGATGCTCCTCATTATTTTCATCATCCAGTGAGTTTTGTTCTCCCCCTGGACAACATGCATCTTTTCCATCATCCATCCTAGCAGGAGCTTCATCATTGATGGTAATCTTGTCCAGCCTATCTGTTAGACCTGTAGAACTAACAAAAGAACTAGATAATTCATTATTAAACAATCTAGACTCATCAAAAATAACATGGACTGACTCTTCTACAACTTGGGTAGTCAAGTTGTAGACCCTGTATGCCCTACTGTTATTGATGTACCCAACAAATATCCCTTCTAGGAATTTGGCAGCAAACTTTGTTTAGTAGTGCTTACCATTAACAAGGACATAACACTTACTACCAAAGATTCTGAAATAAGAAATGTTTGGTTTTCTGCCTTTCAAAATCTGATAGGGAGTCAACTTAAGTTTCTTATTTATGGATGCTCTATTGAGAACATGACAAGCAGAATTTACTGCCTCAGCCTAGAAATATTCAGGGAGAGTAGTGTCACTGAGTAGAGTTCAACCTGCCTCAATAAGTGTTCTATTATTTCTTTCAGTAATTCCATTTTGCTGAGGTGTTCTAGGTGAGGAGAACTCCGGATGAATCCCAAGTTCTTCACAGAATTTTGTCATACATTCAGACTGAAATTCAGTTCCATGGTCACTTTTGATTTCTGCCTCAAGAAGAAAACCCATGTGTATCTAGAATAGTCATCCACAACAACTAAAGTGTCTACTTTCCTAACAAGACTATGAACTGGCATAGGACCAAACAAATCCATATGCAAGAGATATAAACATCTCATTGAATCTTTGGTATCAAGTGCAGGAAAAGAGGACTTGGTCTGTTTGCCCCTTTGGCAAGCTGAACAAACTCCCTCTTTGATGCACTTGACTTGAGCACCATTCCTCACTAAACCCATGCTAAACAGCAGCCCTATAGACTTATAGTTCAGATGTGCTAACATATTGTGCCATTTGACACATAATGAAGCTTTCTCACCTGCAACTAGGTCAATGGGTGAGTTGTTATACTCACAATCTAGGTTAAGACAATATACATTCTATCTCGTAGTGCCATTCAACATGATCTCTTGATCACTTGACCTCTTAATTTGGGACTCACCCTTATTGGAAAGAGATATCATAACCTAGATCACTAAGTTTACTTATGCTAATCAGGTTATGTTTTAGCCCCTTCACATAAGCCACTTTAGTGATAGTAATTGAATCACTAGAGATGTTACCAAATCCTTTGATGATTCCTTTTTCTGATCCACCATAGATTACTTTGGGTCCATTATCTATGGGTACATAGTCCCTCAACATTCTTCTTGTTCCAGTCATGTGTCTGAAACATCCACTATCCAAGTACCATATAGGGGTATGGCCACTTGGATTCTCCTGCATCAAATAAAGAATTACTCATCCTTAGAACCCAAATTAGTTTTGGGTCCTAGGTTCTTGTTAGTTTGAAAACTATCATGTTTACCTACAGCTTTTCTAATAGGTAAACTATTCTTGGTTTTAACACTTGTGTTAAACCAGTAATCCAAAGCAAAGTGACCTACCTTGCCAAAACACCAACACTCAAATCTGTTGTACCTTCTCTTAGGTACAGACTTCACAACCTTATTGCAAGTAGTTCTTTTGAGTGAAGGTGCTGGAGCAGAAAACCCCAAGAATTCCTTTTAAATATGATGGGCTTGCCTATAGAGTGGCCTATTGGCATTTGCACACTTGCCAATATAATCTCCATACTCATAGTGACCATGATTAATTTCATGATCATACCTTTTTGTAGGTTGCATCACCTTCCTAAAGAAAATAGGGGGCTTAGAGGCTAGTGGCTGAACTGGGGACTTACCTTTTCCAAGTGAATTGGTGGCCCTTGTTCTTCCCTTAAAGCCTAGACCAGTCTTACCTTTTTGTGAAATGAAGTTGTCTATTGAAGGCAAGACTGATTTTGGCTTAAAGAATTTAGACACTAACTCTTTTTCTTTCTAAAGTCTTGCCTCCAGATTCTTGATATGATTTTCCTTGAAAGAGATTGTGTCCATCAGAATGACAGTTATGTTCTTCAGTTTGGAACCCTATTAAGTTTCAAATCAATCAGCTTGGCTGATTTTGATGCTGCTTGCTTAAGAGATTCAATCTCCTTGGCCTTCTGCATGATAAGAAGCTTGCTTCTCTTTAGAGCTTGCAACAACCCACCATACTCATTAATGAGTTGGTGTACATCCCCTTTAGACAACGAACCATCCACATCTCTTGATGCAGAAGCTTCTGATTCTGATCTAGTAAAATAATCAGATGCTAAGGAAGAATTGTATACCTTACTAGGACAAGCCTTATCCTGACACTGATCATTTTCTGATAGGGCCATCGACCCTCTACAACAATGTTCTTCTACTCAATTTATGGTCCAGCATTTGTACGAATTCTAACTCCTTAGAATCCTCTTCAGTTGAGAATAGCACAACATATGCTTCTACATCTTCTTTTTCTTCTGATCTTGAAGATGAAGAGTCTGTCCAACTCTTCTATTTCTGAGCAACAAAGGATTTCTCCTTCTTTCCCTTCAGTTGATGCTTCTTCTTGTCCTTAGATTCAGTCCTCTTGTCTGGACAGTCAGCTATGATATGTCCTGGCATGTTGCAGCAATAACAAACAATCTTAGATTTAGATTGTTTACTAGGTTTTGAGGCATACCTTTTCCTCCTTGGGATTCTTCTTTTTCTTGTAGTACTCATCCTTGGAAAAGGATGATAATGATCTGGATCTCCACTTCTTCTTTTTCATGAACCTTTGGAACTACCTTGTAAAGGCAGCAAAGTCCTCATCAGAGGTGTGGCCGTCTGATGAGGTTGTATCAGGAATTCCTTCTTCTGCCTCAGCACTCCTTCAGGGTGGAGAAGGAGATTTTCTCCTGCCCTTTCTTGTGCCTTCAGCCTTGAAAGCCACTGATTTGTCCTTGTACTAAGACCTGCTGATCTTCTCTTCCTCCTTCCTGGCAGTAAGCTGCATTTCATATGAAAACAGCTTTCCAAACAATATGGGAGGAGGTGTATCAGCAAGCTTGGCCAACTCTCTGATGGAACAAATCTTTTTGTCCCAGTCCTTTTTCAGAGACCTAAGAAACATGTCATTCAGTTCACAAGTGTTGAAGACTCTTCCTTAGGTCATCAGTTCATTAACTATCCTGAATAACTTTTTGTAACATTCAGCTATGCCGTCAGTCTTGGCTTGTCTAAAGCTCTCATATTCTTGATTTAGCATAGACTTCCTGTCCTCTCTAACTTCTTCTGTTCCCTCCATGTAGACAATCAGGGTGTCCCACATTTCCTTGGAGGTTTTACAGTGCACCAGATGCTGAAATGTGGCATCATCTATAGCACTTACAATTATGTTATGTGCTCTTTTGTCTTGTTTTGCAAGGATGATCTCATCCTTTGTCATTTCAGAATAGTTCTTAGGGGTTCTAACATTTGCATCCAGAGCTGATACCTTCATTAGAATGAAGGGTCCTTCTTGTACAGTAATGTAGATTCTTGGATCAGAAGCCTCCATAAACATTCTGACCTTTTCCTTCCAAATGCCAAAGCATTCTTTCCTGCAAATAGGCAGTTTCATAGATCCAAACTCCTTTTGATTTTCATTTGAACCCATTCTTGAAATCTGTTAATTGCCTAGGAGATATACTCAGACTGTTAGGTCTATCTTTGAGCAACCTCCCTATGATACCACTTGAAAGACTTATTTCAAGAGCCTAAACACCTAGAGGGGGGCGGGGGTGAATAGGTTCTAATTATCTTTTAGAAATTAAGGCAATATAACTAGTTTTTACTTAGCATAAAAATTGCAAATCACAGCACAACAAACACCATATTAATAGTGGTTCCCCAAGGTATGGGTACATCCACTTTGCCCCTTCGCATATCCAGTAGAGAACTGGATTCAACCCAACTTCCTTCCACTAACTAAGATCCACAGATCTTACAACTCAGAACAAGATTGGTTCCTACAGCTCAGACTTATACAAGTCTTACCTTAGATTCTCCCCAAGAATCCTACCTCAGCCACAACCCTACCGCAGCCTTTATAACTAGACATATAACTCAGACTATCAATAGTCCTACACCTCAAGCACTCAGCCTTACCTCATCCTTAATAATTATAGGGTTACAACTCAGATCTAACAATAGATCCTACAAGAATTTGAGTATTTGAGAAATACAAAAATATCACCAGATAGATCACTCTATAGGTGAGAGCTTCTTTATCAGTTCTTGAATGAACTAAATCTCCAGATCCAACCTAACTTAGTTATTTCAAAGCTTCTTGATAGAGCAAAATAAGGTTGAACTCTTCTTGATGTAGAAGTTGATCTCCTTTCAGCTCCTTCCTTGAATTCAGAATAAGATCTAAATCTTCTATGCAGACTGTTCAGAATCTTCCTTTTTAAGGGTCACCCCTTTACTTGTTGTTGAAAACTTTCCTTGGATGATCCACCTTTTAATCTCTGTGTTTGTGTATCTAAGTTGTCACGGATCAGTCCTTTATATAGTGATTTCTCCCAATTACCGACTGATCCGGTTTGTAACAACCTTCTGACAGTTCGAACAAAGGTGTTAGACCTATTAGTAATGACAGCTATCGAGTCACCCGTCATGACAGTTGATTCTTCAAAGATTTTATAAGTCAGCAAGAGCCACTCAGCAGACTGCTTCATATGTGTCGACATAAATAGACTAAAGTGTCGACACAAGTCTTGATGATGTCGACATAACATTCCATGTTTTGACACAATCATTTTTCAGCTACTCGACATAGCTTCTGTTTATATATGTCGACATAAGTCCTGTGTGTCGACAACACTGCTCGTGATCTTGACATAACTGATGCTGGTAGATGGCGTTGAGTGTATATCATGCCATCGTTGAGTGTGTGTCGAGACGTTGTTGAGTGCGTGTCCACACAAGTCCTGTGTGTCGACACAAGCCTTCTGACTCAGTATTGCTGTTGCTGTAAGATGGCATTGAGTGTCATCTAGATGTCGTTGAGTGTGTGTCGACATAAGTCCTATGTGTCGACACAACTGTTTCTGGTCTTGACTTAGCTGTTGACAAATGGCGTTGAGTGTGTGTCGAAAAAAGTCCTGTGTATCGACACAAACCTTCTTTAGCTGTCGACACAATTCCTGAGTGTCGACACATGCCTTTATTTTGGTGTCGACATAACTCCTAGGTGTCGACACAACTACTTCTTTAGGTGTCGACATAATTCCTGTCGTAGGTGTCGACACAATTCTGTGTGTCGACACAGCTTTTTCTTCAGGTGTCGACACAATGCCTGAGTGTCGACACAGACCTTGCTTCTAGTGTCGACACAACTTTTGAGTGTCGACACAATTCTTCACAAGTGTCGATACTTGTACTTAGAAAAATTCTTGCAAACCTTACACCTGCACAATGAAACTCAAACAACCATCAAATACAACTTGATGTATATCATTTAGTAAGATGAGGCTTCTCCAAATCTAGTACATATTTTTTAGTGTACCCAACAACCGACTCTGTCCCAAGGTAAGCAGGAGGGGAGAGAGATCGGAAAGTGCTCACCCAATTGGAGCCCGAACATTATTGTTGTACGAGGGCTTGTTGGTATCTGAAGGCATCAAGGATAGCTGTGAGCGTCTGCCCTAGTTCTGATTGTTAAAATTGTGTAGGTACAGACGGGGTGAGAGTGCCACCCACTAGCTCAACGTGCACTGGGATCTACACGTAGAATACAAACCAAAGGTCAGGTTGGCTAATCATAGGACACGACAGTGTGCATGGCCGTGTTCTTACCCGTGTCCTGCTCGGGAGACACGGCTGGCTTGATGAAGACATGCACACGGGTAGGGACACGCAGGACACGGGTAAGAACACGACCATGCACACGACCGTGTCCCATGACACGGGTAGTGGACACGGGCATTGTTGGTACCCTAGGTCTTGATTTGAGTTCAGTCTTCCCTTTTAGTCTCTTGACCCAAGATTTATCTATGGTCAAAGGTTAGTTGATAGGATAGATTCTCTAGTTGTGTAGAATTGCCTGTCCAGATGAAAATCTGGCTAAGTAATTTCTGGTTCGACTATGGTCGAACGTCACTCGACTATCGTCGATCAGCCGATCGACGATCGTCTTCCTGATAGCTCGACTATCTGCTTGATAGGTCGACTATCTGTTTTTCTTTGATAGTTTGACTATCTGTTTGATAGGTCGACTCTCTATCTTCCTTGATAGTTCGACTATCTGTTGATAGGTCGACTATCTGCTCTTCTTGATAGTTCAACTATTTGCTTGGATAGTTCAACTATCTGATAGTTCGACTATCTGTTGATAGGTCGACAATCTGCTTTCTGTGATAGCTCGACTATCTGTTGATAGGTCGACTATCTGCTCTTCTTTGATAGTTTGACTATCTGCTTGGATAGTTCAACTATCTGATAGTTCGACTATCTGTTGATAGGTCGACTATCTGTTTTGGTTGATAGCTCGACTATCTGTTGATGGGTCGACTATCTGTTCTCTTTGATAGTTCGACTATCTATTTGATAGGTCGACTATCTGTTTTGCTTTGGTAGTTCGACTATCTGTCCTGATATTTCGACTATCTGATAGCTCGACTATCTGTTCTGATAGGTCGACTATCTGTTGTGGTAGTTCGACTATCATCTTTGATAGTTCGACTATCTGGATCGATCGACTATCTGACTGATAGGTCGACGATCTCTGTGCTTCGGTCGACGATCTCCCAGGGTCGTTCGACGTTTTGCTGTATGTCTTGAGTAATTTTGTCATCTTCTATGATGTGATTTATTTTGGCATATTTTATAAAAGATTGTTTGAATAAATTTATGATATTATTTCCATGCAATATCTGTTCCATTCCTTATGCATGAGCTAATCTTTTTCTGACAAAGTTGTTTGTCTTATTAGCTGAGATATGATTTCTGCTTTATCTGCCAGGCTGTCCTTTATAGCCGTTAGACTCAAAAAGTCTTCCTTGGCCGTAAAGAGTCTCTTCTGATGTGACCTTCTCTAGTATTATTTCATCAGAGTTATTTGCAGCTTCTTAGAAAGCTTTATCCTCTTATAGGATATCTGTCTGCAGTATTTTGTTTTGCTTTATGCTTTTTGCAGCCCAGCTTGCAGAGTTCAGTAGAAGACAAGATTCAAACTCAAGTAAGAGCCGTTGCTGCTGCTATTATATAAAGACTTCTTTGGAGAAAGAAATCAACTAGTTCTGAGATACTAAAAGCTAACAGCTGCATTCAAGCTTACAACTTACAGTTTACAACTTCTCTCAGTTCATTCACATCTAACTGAGAAGAAGTTTTAGCTCTTCACTCTTCTTCAACCTGAGTTCTCCTGCCTCCAGGAAGATCATCACTCAGTGCTTTTTGAAGAAGAAGAAGATAGCTGCCTAAAGAAGAAATTTTATTTCATATTATTTATCTTCTTGTAGCTTTTTCCTTCAGTTTTTCTGAAGTATTTCTGCACTGAAGCAAGACTTCACCTGGACGTTCTTTTAGCCAGGGGGAGACTTGACTCTTTAGAGCTTTCTAGCTCAGTGCAAGTTCTTGTGCTTCTCTAATCTATTGTAAAATAGAGAAGACATTTTAACCTCCTTTCCCCCTCCTGTAAAGGGTTATTACTCCCTTCAAAAGTATCCCTTGGTGGCAGGGCATCTGATCAAAAACCTGTGTTGGTTTTTAGACACTTGATCAAAAGTCTAAAGAGTTTCTGGATCTACCTGAAGCAGATCTTGTTGGTGGCAGGGCACCTGATCAAAAACCTGAGTGGATTCCTACCTTGTTGGTAGAAGAGTGGACGTACCCAAGTTGTTTGGGGAACTACTATAAATTCCTTGTGTCGTCTGGATTGTTTAATTAATTCTCTGTGCTGATTGGCTATGATTAGATTTTAACTAGGATTGCTAGTTGCTGTTTAGGATTCCAAGCCTTAACTGTAATTATAGTTGGCTGCCTTTTGTGCACATCACTTGTGTTAGGCTTTAGGGTTTCATCTCAAATATCTATAACCTTCATTCTGCAATTAACTCCAAGGGAGATGAGTAGACAGTAAACTTTGCTAGTGCATTTTTTGATTACTCTATTCACCCCCCCTCTAGAGTAGTATCTATCCCCTTTTCTTTCAGGCATGTCCCTACCCGTTTCTGTGTCCATACGACGTTATAACCGTCGATGGCTCTTCATCGAGCTGGACACGGGTAGGAACACGGGCGTGTTCCTACCCGTGTTGGTCCTATTTATATAGGATTTGGCCATTTTTCATCCTCTTCCCAAGCCTTCTTTTCTGTAGAAAAACTGCTGGAGGAGGGAAGGAGTTACTTGAATCAACTATACTCCGTGAAGAACCGCCGTCGCCAAGGAGAAGAGGATGCCGCCGCGAAGAGTCACGCGATATATGGTCAGAAATAACGGAAATGCCAGAAATGATGTGAGTTTCCTCCCCTCTCCCTTGGTGCTAGATCTGTAGTTAATCCTAGGCGAGATATCGACTCAAAAGAGTCTCTATGTGTAAGATGGAGACTCCTAGGAGGAGGCCATACTAGGACTTGTGTTCTAGGGTTTAGTAATCTTCAACCTCTCCTTCCTTCAATAAGATGGTGGGAATGGTCTCGTGAAGAGGAATGACCTGATGAGGGTGAATAAGGGAGGAGGATTTCTAGGTGTGATTTGGGAAGATCCACTAGAGGAGGAAGATGAATCGATGCCGTTCATTCCGCCTCAAAAATGCGTGCAGAAATCTTTGTTCTACACACAGCGATCTTCATGGCCATTTTAATGTATGTCATGGACAGATCCTGGCTTTCGACTAAACATGAAAGTCGTAGGCCTTGGAGAGATCTTTCCAACTAGTGGTTACACATCTTCAGGCGATGTTTGAAGCCACGGGAAAGCCTAATCGAAATTGATGGCTGATAATGTAAACGTGCTGAAATTGTAATTTGAATGTAGCAGTCTTAGAAGCCGCTTTCGAGTATGATACGGCTAAATCTGGGCTTTTGACTAAACACGAAAGTCATGGCCCTTGGAAATACCTTTCCAACGATGGGTTACACATTTCCTCCGGATTCTTTTAGCATCAGGAATCCCCGTTTGAAGCTCTACTCTCGATACAATTCCTGCATGCTTGGTTCTTTATTAATATAAACCTAATTTAGTATTATTAGAGGAATTGTGAACAGTTATCGTAAAGTTCGTGGTGAGCTGTTGTTTGATCCTTTATAATAAGATGATGAAGAAAAACCTACATGAACGAAATGGTTGGATGGTCGATCCCTAGGTGAACTAGTGAGTAGATAAGTTGGATTGTATAAACAACTAGATATGTGAATCGGTAATGTAAGCTGTGAGCTCGAAATGTTTGAAGAAGATTGAATATGGTTAGTGCATGGATATGTGGAAGGGTTGATAGTGCATGAATGTTTGCCGTACTTGATTGTTTGTGTTGATAGGGGTTTGGTAAGGGAACCCTTGTGAGCTATTGAGCTCGAGACGTGAAGTAGCATGCGGTGTGAGTCGACACGTTGTGTCGTAATCCTGAGCTAAGGATAGTTTGGCGGGTCTATAGGCTCGCCAGTCGTCACACCAATGGGAGTTGACAGTTATACCTTGGGCGGTTGGGCTTAGTTCTCGGTGCTCATTCCCGTGGCTCCTTTCGTGCCAAGTGAACGGTTGGGCTTGGTCCTAATGCTTTTTCCGAGGCTCCTTCCGGGTCACAACTTAGGCCAGTTCGGGGCTTGGTTCTCGGTACACATCTACCCGAGACTCCCGCTGGGCTGTAGTATGCTTGTGAGCTCCGCTGATGTATTCTTAACGTTGAGGCATACAGAGGCCTATGCTAGGAAGTGTGGATGTCGGCCTAGTAGTGGAGATGCCCACTCTACTATCACTGTCTGGCCACGATGATTGGCGCCTGCGAGGTTAGCTACCTGCTCGAAAAGTGAGAACTTCAGAGTCTATGTCGACACAGCAATTTGCTTGTGCGTGTGCATGTTGAGTCATATCATAGCATTCATTGCATCACATTACATTGCATAAATAAGATCCTCATCGTATAAGTTTGTATGGGCACTCTTATTCGGTGAGTTACCTTTCTGTTTAGCCGATCCTCAACTTATATGTCGGTATGGGCATTCATATCAGTTGAGTTACTTTCAGTTATAACTTACATTCTCATACTCTACTGTAGATGTAGAACTGCTAGCTTAGAATGCTGATGATACCGTTATAGTTTATTTTACTGTTACATATGCCATATATATTACTCCACCTGTTTGTACTACTGCTTCATTAAATATATTGTACCCTGATCCTTTCTCCGCCCGGTATAGAGGAGTCACTGGGGGAGTGGATGTGAAACCACTTTGTCTTTATGACTAACGGTTGCTACGTCTTCCTTTTTAGGAGGAAACCCCGCAGGCGGAGCAGCAACAGGTAATGCAGCAAGACAATCAGGCCAGGACGACAGGGCCTGAAGGGACGGTGACGTCGCTACCGTCAGTGATATATGTGAGTCATAAAGTGACTCTTGTTGTAGCCCTTTTGGGCAAGACTACTAATACTCTGATAGTTTATGAGCTAAATGTAGCTTTTATATTTGTTATATTTGGACTTATATGTTTATGTGTGTATTTGACTTCTGTTTTTATTACTCTGGTTGGGTTGGCATGATTGATATTGGTAAAGGCCGGCAGAATAGGAGCTTTGTAGTACAGGCTAGCCCGTGTTCTAGTGCTACCGCAAGGTGGATGTTCTGGGCATAAGACTCCCCTCGTACCGTGTTCTGTGTTCCGGGAGGGGGGGGGGGGTCCTACAAATGGTATCAGAGGAACACTTTTGCGGTGCAAAATCCTTGTCTCGTTGTCTACTATCCGCACAGGCTCTAGTCGCACTGATCTATCAGTCGCAACTGCTCTGTTAGTGGTGGGAACATATTTATCGGGCCACAACAACACCTTTCGAAGTGACGACACATTCGTTGATCTTCACTCAACGCACACGGGTAGGGACATGCCCGTGTCTCTACCCGTGTCCTTCTCGGGATAGGCCTTATAAAGTTCCACTCGACATCTCTCGAGTTCTACTTGACTCACACGGGTAGGGACACTCCCATGTCTCTACCCGTGTCCAATTCTGCACTAGTTTCTCTTTTCCACACGAGTGTAAGCCTAGTCGCCTGACTCCCTAGGCCCAAGTCAGCTCTCCTGACTCAGAAGCACGCATGAGGGGCCTAGTGCAAATCAGGACGTTATATTCTTGGTGACCCATTGTCCTCCCCTAAGGTCAAGGAAGGCTTGGGTAGGGTTGGTTGGGCATCTTGGATGTCACTTGACACTTAGTTAGGGCACTTTGGCCTTTTTCGGGCAAGGGTTAACTTGGGTCAACTTAGCCTCTTTTGTTGATCCCAATGGGTCCTTGGTGACCCATTTGCCTCCCTTAGGACTTTAGAAGGTCTAGGTGGGTCCCTTTGGCTAAGGGGATGTCAATTGGCCATGTGTTAGATTAGTTTGACCTAATTAGGGTTTGGGTTGACTTTGGTCAACTTGACCTTTTTAGTTGACCCTATTGGTCCCTATGGCTCTAATAGACCCTCTAATAGATTAGTGATGTTGTGGTAGGGTCATGGAGTCTTGGTGAAGCCCTATGATCATCCGTAAACTAGTAATTAGAATTCTACTATTTGTATACCAAGGTGGTTCACACACTAATTCCCAGGTTCACCCAAACCCTTAAGTACTTCACAGGGTTTTGTCATGACCCAGTCATGACAAAACCATCCTAGGGGTCTAGAAGTTTGAGGGACGTTACAAATCCCAATACATAAAAATAAAAATTTCATCCCCGAAATTAAAGTTAGGCCTACGGGGTTTCAAGTATGAAAAATAAAATGTAACATCCCGAGGGGTTCCATTCCTTATGCATGAGCTAATCTTTTTCTGACAAAGTTGTTTGTCTTATTAGATGAGATATGATTTCTGCTTTATCTGCCAGGCTGTCCTTTATAGCCGTTAGACTCAAAAAGTCTTCCTTGGCCGTAAAGAGTCTCTTCTGATATGACCTTCTCTAGTATTATTTCATCAGAGTTATTTGCAGCTTCTTAGAAAGCTTTATCCTCTTATAGGATATCTGTCTGCAGTATTTTATTTTGCTTTATGCTTTTTGCAGCACAGCTTGCAGAGTTCAGTAGAAGACAAGATTCAAACTCAAGTAAGAGCCATTGCTGCTGCTATTATATAAAGACTTCTTTGGAGAAAGAAATCAACTAGTTCTGAGATACAAAAAGCTAACAGCTGCATTCAAGCTTACAACTTACAGTTTACAACTGCTCTCAGTTCATTCACATCTAACTGAGAAGAAGTTTTAGCTCTTCACTCTTCTTCAACCTGAGTTCTCCTGCCTCCAGGAAGATCTTCACTCAGAGCTTTTTGAAGAAGAAGAAGAAGAAGAAGATAGCTGCCTAAAGAAGAAATTTTATTTCATATTATTTATCTTCTTGTAGCTTTTTCCTTCAGTTTTTCTGAAGTGTTTCTGCATTGAAGCAAGACTTCACCTGGACGTTCTTTTATCCAGGGGGAGCCTTGACTCTTTAGAGCTTTCTAGCTTAGTGCAAGTTCTTGTGCTTCTCTAATCTATTGTAAAATAGAGAAGACATTTTAACCTCCTTTCCCCCTCCTGTAAAGGGTTATTACTCCCTTCAAAAGTATCCCTTGGTGGCAGGGCACCTGATCAAAAACCTGTGTTGGTTTTTAGACACCTGATCAAAAGTCTAAAGGGTTTCTGGATCTACCCGAAGCAGATCTTATTGGTGGCAGGGCACCTGATCAAAAACTTGAGTGGATTCCTACCTTATTGGTAGAAGAGTGGACGTACCCAAGTTGTTTGGGGAACCACTATAAATTCCTTGTGTCGTCTGGATTGTTTAATTAATTTTCTGTGCTGATTGGCTGTGATTAGATTTTAACTAGGATTGCTAGTTGCTGTTTAGGATTCCAAGCCTTAACTGTAATTACAGTTGGCTGCCTTTTGTGCACATCACTTGTGTTAGGCTTTAGGGTTTCATCTCAAATATCTATAACCTTCATTCCGCAATTAACTCCAAGGGAGTTGAGTAGACAGTCAACTTTGCTAGTGCAATTTTTGATTACTCTATTCACCCCCCCTCTAAAGTAGTATCTATCCCCTTTTCTTTCAATTGGTATCAGAGGGAGGTTTTCTGACTGTATAGGCTAACACCTAAGTCACAAGATCCTGATAGATACCAAAGTTTATAGATATTCATTTTCACTATCATGGCCCAGTCCAAGGATTACTCTAGCACCAGACCTCCAGCATGCAACTTGGCTAAGTTTAGCATCTGGAAGGCAAGGATTAAATTATATATGAACTCTATTGATGAGAGTATTTTTGCTTCTATTTTGACAGGACCACCAAGAGCACCTGCTGCAGCTACTGCTTCATCATCAACTGATATGAGTGCAGTGCCTCCTCCAGATTACAATGATGAATACAAAAAGGCAAAGATAGTAGATGCTAAGGCAATGAACTTTCTGGCTCAGACAATGTCTGATGAAGTATTCCAGAAGGTTGCTGACTGCTCCTCAGCAAAAGCAATGTGGGATACACTGAACCAGATTGTAGCTGGTTCAGCTGATGAAAGGAAGGACAGAAGGTCCAACCTTATCTCCCAGTATGAGAATTTCAAGAAAACTGATGTTGAATCAGTTGAAGCAATGTACACAAGGCTCAGCTCAATCATCAATGAGCTGAGGACTCTTGATAAGGATATTTCATTGACAGAGGTCAATGATAAGATTCTTATGTGCTTCCCTAGCACATAGGATCTGAGGATCTGGCCTATCAAGGAGGCCAGAAGCACAACAGAAATCTCAACAGAAGCCCTTCTCGGCAAGCTCAAGTCTTTTGAGCAAGTGCTGAAGTCCAGGGAAGCTGAGGCTGAAGCAAAGACCCCAACTCCTACAAGAAAAGAGCAAACCCTTGTTCTTAAAGCTGCTGACACTTCTGAAGGAAGCCAGTCCAATGAGGAACTGATGTCATTATTTGCCAAAAGGTTTCTCAAGATGGGAAGGAAAGAATTCAGAAAGAAATCTTCAAAATATGAAGATAAACCAAGGTATGATCGTACTCCTTATAAAGAAATAATTTGCTATGGTTGCAGGAAGCCTGGAAATATTCTTCCAGATTGTCCAGAGGAAAAGAATAAAGATAAAAGAAAAGACAAGGATCAGCACAGGAAGTATTCCAAGCCATCCTCCTACAAGAACAAAAAGAAGGAGAGAGGTTTTGTTGGTGAAACCTGGAGCGATTCTGATGAGGAATCTTCCTCCTCAAGCTCCAATGAGGATGAGGAAGAAAAGAAGGCAAAGGAAGTTTGCCTGATGGCAATTGATGCCTGCAGCAATCACTTAGGTGCAGAGAGTTCAGATTCTGATGAAGAAATGCCAACTGAAGATGAGGTATTGTCATCTTACGATTTTACATCTGATGAATTTAAATCAGATTTTAAATCTTTATGTTTAGATTTAATTAGTTCTGAAAAAGAAATAAAAGGGCTTAGAAATAAACTAGCTGAATCTGAATTAATTTCTAATGAAAACATTAGGTTAACAGCAGAACTCACTAATTCTAGTGAAGAAATAAAATTCCTTAAGAATGAATTAGATAAGTCCAAAAGGTTAGAAGAATCTCTGAATGGTAGAAGCCTTAAGTTGCTTGAAATAACCAGCATGTCTAACACTAGGTCAGGCAACAACAAATTAGGCTTAGGAGCATCTTCTAGTGAACCCCCAATCATTCTTAAAAACCAACTTTCAACTCCTGTGAATTTTATTTCATCTAGTGGAATAAAGAACACTGAGCAAGTTAATCAAGTTAATAAAGCTTTAAATAAAGCTAAGAGAGAGAAAAGAAAAAAAAAATTTAAGGAAATATAAAGAGCGTCGAACGCTGCTCGATGATTGCAGGCCCAATGGTCGAACGGAGATCGACGATCTGGGCACCCATCGTCGAACGCTGATCGACGTTTTCAACATGAATTTCAAAACTTCACCCAGAACTTTAGAAACCAGAATGAAAATAGAAACCCTAGGTTCATTGACCCATCATCTGCATGGAGAATCCCACCTAGGAGATCTTACCCGTTAGGTTATCACCCTCAACCTGCTTATTCATTTATTTCCAGTTTTTCTTATGTGAAAAACAAGGGACCCAAGGTTACCTGGGTCCACAATGTTTAACTTATTTTTCTACAGGTAAAGACCTATCCTATCACTCAGAATAAGTGGTATTTGGATAGTGGTTGCTCCAAGCATATGACAGGAAATAAAGAACATCTGTCAAGGTTCAAGGCAAAGCTTGGCCCAAAGGTGATCTTTGGAGATTCAAGCTGTGGTCAAACTGAAGGCTATGGCAGGATGACAATTGGAGCTGTAACATTCAAGAGAGTTGCTTATATAACTGGACTGAAGCATAATCTAATTTCAGTAAGTCAGTTATGTGATGCTGGATATCAGGTATCATTTTCTAACTCCCTTTGTAATATTACTTTAAATAATGATGTTGTATTAGTAGGTATTAGACAAGGTAACATTTATTTAGTAGATTTTAACTCAACTCACTCTGAAATCTGCTTATTTAATGAAGTAACAAATAACAATACTTTATGGAATAAAAGGCTTAGCCATGTTAACCTCAAGAATATATCTAGGTTATCTAAACACAACCTTGTTAAAGGTTTACCTTCTTGCCCCTACAAGAAGGAGAGCCTATGCAAGGCTTGTCAATTAGGCAAGCAAACCAAGAATTCATTTAAATCAGTAAATAAAAGTGATTCTCCTAGAATCCTGTATTTATTACATTTGGACCTATTTGGCCCAATAAATGTACAGAGTTTAGGAGGGAAGTATTACACCCTAGTCATTGTAGATGACTTCTCTAGGTTCACTTGGGTGTTCTTTTTGAGAACTAAGGCTGATAACTTCAAAGCCCTTACAGATTTTCTATTATGTGTGCAGACTGAGTACTCTACTCATATGGCCTTGATCAGAAGTGATCATGGTACTGAGTTTGATTCTCTTCTCATGCAAGAATTCTGTGAGAGAGAAGGTATCAAACATAGCTTCTCAGCTCCTAGAACTCCCCAACAAAATGGGGTAGTTGAAAGGAAAAACAGAACACTAATTGAAGCTGTTAGCACATTGTTGGCAGATGCTAATATGCCTCTTTCCTATTGGGCAGAAGCTGTTAGTACAGCCAACTATGTCTTGAATAGAAGTCTGATACACAAGCTTAAGTGTAAAACTCCTTATGAGATGCTTAAAGGAAAGAAACCTAAAATAAATTATTTTAGAGTTTTTGGCTGTGTAGTTTATATTCATAATAATAATAAAGAATATCTTAGAAAATTTGAAGCAAATGCTTCAATGGGAATTTTTCTTGGATATTCCCAAGTAAGCAAAGCTTATAGGGTTTTTAATAAATCATCTTCTAAAATTGAAGAGTCTGTTCATGTGTCCTTTGATGAATCCCAAATGTTTTACAAGGAGAAGGAAACTTCCCCTTCCTCAAGTTCATTACAGGTACAAGAATCTAGAAAAGATGTCACTCAAGAGATTCTCCATCTTTCAACTCTTCATATCACTGAATTAGACAGTGATGAAGACCTTGCAGAAGTTGTTGTTGTTCCACCAATAGTAGATCAAATTCCTCCTGAGGAATTAATCCCAACTATTGCTGAAGATCACATCCCACCTGCTGATATTGTCACACTTAGAGATCATCCTATATCTCAAGTGATAGGAGAAATATCAGCTGGTGTTCAAACAAGACATCAGTTAAGATAGGATGTGATGCATGCTTATTTCCTTTCACAGATTGAGCCCCTCACCATTAAAGATGTTGAGCTAGATCCCCACTGGATCATTGCTATGCAAGAGGAACTCAATCAGTTTGAGAGATGTAAAGTATGGACTTTGGTTCCAAGACCTAAAGGCCAACTGATCATAGGCACCAAGTGGGTGTATAGAAACAAGTTTGATGCAAATGGAATCATTGTAAGGAACAAAGCTAGGCTTGTAGCTCAGGGCTACAGACAGGAGGAAGGTATAGATTATGACCAAACCTTTGCTCCTGTTGCAAGGCTAGAGGCAATAAGGATCTTCTTAGCTTATGCAGCCTATATGAAGTTTAAGGTTTTTCAGATGGATGTCAAAAGTGCCTTTCTAAATGGTCAGCTAAAGGAAGAGGTATTTGTTGAACAACCACCTGGGTTTGTTTCTTCAACTCAGCCCTCACATGTTTTCAAGTTGCAAAAAGCTCTTTATGGACTCAAACAAGCACCAAGAGCCTGGTATGAGACTCTAGCTAGTTTCCTGTTAGAGCACAACTTTGTTAGGGGAGTAGTTGATAGAACCCTTTTCGTCAAGCACCACAAGGACACAATCCTGTTAGTTCAAGTGTATGTGGATGACATTATTTTTGGTTCCACTGATCCCAAACTATGCAAAAAGTTCTCCAACTTGATGCATTCTAAGTTTGAGATGAGTAGTATGGGTGAGCTGTCTTACTTTCTTGGTCTCCAAGTAAAGCAAGATGCTGATGGCATCTTCATCTCCCAATCCAAATATGCCAAGGAATTGGTAAAGAAGTTTGGGATGGCTGATGCTTCAGCAATGCATACACCTATGGCTACTAATGTAGTTTTAGATTCTGATGATCAGGGAAAGCCTGTTGATCAAAAGAATTATAGGGCCATTGTTGGTTCCCTATTGTATTTAACTGTAAGTAGGCCAGATATAATGTTTGCTACATGCCTTTGTGCTAGATTGCAGGTCAACCCCAAGGAATCTCATCTGATTCTTCTCAAGAGAATCTTGAGATACCTGAAGGGATGTCCAAATCTAGGACTTTGGTACCCAGCTGAATCAGAATCTGAATTAATTGGATACTCTGATTCTGATTATGCTGGTTGTCGAGTTGACAGAAAAAGTACCTCAGGAACTTGTCAATTCCTGGGAGAGAGATTGGTCTCTTGGTTCTGTAAGAAGCAGGCTTCTGTCTCAACTTCAACTACAGAGGCTGAATATATAGCAGCTGCTAGTTGTTGTTCACAGATCCTGTGGATACAAAACCAACTTTTGGATTATGGGTACTCACACAAGAACACAAAAATCATGTGTGATAGTACCAATACTATCTCTATTGCACAAAATCCAGTGCACCACTCTAGAACGAAACACATTGAGATCCGGCACCATTTCCTGAGAGATTGTGTGGAAAAGAACAAGATCAGCCTTGAGTTCATATCCACAGACCTTCAGGGAGGTGATATATTCACCAAGCCCTTAGATGAACAGAAGCATCTGTTCTTTTTGGTTCAACTAGGCATGATTAATGGAAGAGACTAAGTGTGACGTCTGCCTTGTTGAAACTTGTTTGAAGATCGTCGAACGACGTTCGAAGATAGTTGATCGGATCAAGCCTATCATCGACCTATGGTTGAAGATAGCTTATCTGCTTGAAGATCGTTGACCGGCGTTCGAAGATAGTTGAACAGGTCGAGCCTATCGTCGATCTATGGTTGACGACAGCTTGTTGTTTGTGAAGACAGAAATAGTCGAACGATTGATCGACTACTCTGCTTCAGGACCGATCGTCGAACGACCGTTCGACCATCGTCTCCAGTATCTTTTAAATAGATCGACGATCGTTGTTTTAGTATAAAGCTGATGGCCGACCTAGGTTAAGAGATAGTTGCTTTTATCGTCGACGGAGAGCGTCTTTTCGCATTCCGTCTTCCCGCTTGCTCTTTGTCTTGCGATTTCCACCGCTTTGTCCTCGCCGTCTCTCCCTCATCTTCTCTAGCCCTTTCGATGGCGATTTCTCCAGCTCTCTTGATAATAGTGAAGTTCGATGCAGGCTTCAGTGTGGATTTTGAGTCTTTCAGTTGCTGCGAATCCGGAATTGTGGAAATTCTCACCTTATGCAAAGATCAAGGTTTAGAAAAGCTCATGTCCTCCAGGATAAAGATAAATATTCAAGAGATTAAAGAATGGGCATTTACTTCGTCTTCAAATGATGATTCAATGACCGGAACTATTGGCGGAGAAGAGGTAACATTGACTCCCGTCATTTTAACTAAAATATTTGGATTGATAAATGGGGAAGAAGATTACGAGCAAGATACCCCAGAGTTTGGGAGAATGCTGACAGAGCTGGGACATGCCGAAGGCATTCCCTCTAAACTGCTTAAAGTAAATTTTCTGTTTAAGATTAAGTTTCTTGCTGAAATCATCGGAAAAGTGCTACTGGGAAAGCACTCTGCCCATGACAATATTACAAGGCAGCAGTTTGCACTGATGTGTGCAATTGTGAATAAGAAACAGATTAATTGGGCAGGAGTATTGTTTGATTTGATCAGGAAAAAGAACAGCAAGAAAGAAGTTACCCTGGGTAGGGTAGTTGGGATTTTTCTGAAGGAAAGATATCCCCATCTGTTAGTTTCAGCTGCTACCTCCATCAACGCCAGCAAGAAGATGGATCCAACCCTGTTCGCCAAGTGGAAATGGACTTTTCTGAAGCCCGCTCCCGCAGGGGTTGCTCCAGCTACATCTGAGAGCACCAGGACTGCCTCAGTCACTCCTCCCCTACAAGAAGCTGGCTCAGCAAACCTCTCCCTTCCATCTTCTTCATCTGCATTGCCGTCTACTTCAGTTGAAGTTCCATCAACTTCAATTGAAGTACGACCTTCTTCTTCTCACCTTGCATCACATCCTGCATCTCCTCTACCCTCTCATCTTGCTAGGATATCTCATCCTAGTTTTGATTTGTTGGTTTCTGAAATTTCTACTCCTCCTCATTCTCCAATTCCTTCTTCAGATCACATTGATCATCCTGCATCCTCTCATCCAACTCCAGCTCACTCTCCATCTCCAGTTCACTCTCCAGATCATCATGAATACCCCATCCCTGCTGATCATCCATCCTCTGAGATTCCCCCATCATCATCATCCTTTGAAATCACTCCAGCATTTATCTCTAGCATTTTGGAGTTAATTACCCCCTCAATCAAAATCATGATTGTTGGGATTTGTCTCCACAATACCTCAGATTTGTAGGAGGTCAGACCTTGAACTAAGATGAATTAAGGTGTATTTGATGCTGTGTTTAAGTTGTATGTGTGCAGGTTCTATTTGCCAAGTGTAGACCAATGTCAGTCTATAATGGGTCACCAAACACAGGACCATACAATGTAATCCCTCATTGTGTGATCCAAAGTGTAGGCCCATGTATAGCCTCTCTATTGGGATACACTTCCTATGTGCACTTGGATTGATGGACAGAAGCATTGGAGCTAATTTCCTCAGAAAAATTTCTAAGTCTAAAATACTCGAGTAAACCCTTGTTATACTCGAGTATCAGACTTAATACTCGAGTAGCTAGTTAGACTTACTCGAGTAATCAGTTAGACTTACTCGAGTAGGGTATGAATACTCGTGTATATATTTCTATACTCGAGTAGTTAGTTAGTCACTCGAGTAAGTTGTTGTCATTCTCGAGTAAGTAACTTAATCACTCGAGTAAATCATGTATCATACTCGAGTAGATCTTTTTCTTCTCTTTTCTGCAAATTCAAGTAGTCATACTCGAGTAAGTATTCTGATACTCGAGTAAGTTGTTTTAATACTCGAGTAAGTACTTCCATACTCGAGTAAGTTGCTTTGATACTCGAGTAAGTATTTCCATACTCGAGTAATTGACTTTGATACTCGAGTAAGTGAATGTTTCCCGGATACATATTCTGATACTCGAGTAACTTCCCCTTTCACTCGAGTATATCTTTCTTTCACTCGAGTATATATTTCTGATACTCGAGTATATATTTCTGATACTCGAGTATATCTCTTCTGATACTCGAGTAGTTCATCTTTCACTCAGTAAATTTCTCTTCCTTTACTCGAGTATATTTCTCTTTGTCACTCGAGTATCTAAATTCCCATACTCGAGTATATCTTCTCTTACTTGAGTATAGCAGTTCTCTATTCCAGAATTCTTCTAAGTTCGAATTCACTAAGTATTTTGAATCCGTCATTTCTGATTGGTCAACGTGTCATCCTTAATTAAGATTATGACCGTTGGAGTCCACCTATAAAAAGGTCATTTCAGAATTGACTTATCAACAAGATTACAGAGATATTCTTTTTAAGAAAGAGAAAATTCCGTGAACCCTAATTCTCACGCCGCCGCCGCCATTATTGCTCACGGAAGAAATTCTGGATCGTCGATCTCCGTCTTCAATGACTATTTCTCCAGTGATCCAGACAAAAGTGAATCACTCGATCTCGCCGAGCCTCAAAGATTTCAGATCTATCTTCTCGATCGAGGTGGTTCTAGTTTTCAGATTTGTGGATCTCTCTCAAGTCATCTTCAACCTTTTCTGATCAAGCCGAAGTTCCTAAAGAAGAAGACTGTCAAAGATCAAGATCTGAAACTTGTTGTTTTGATTTTTCTTTATTCTCAAACCAAAATTTCCTTGTAGGAGTTTATCTCCGAGATTTGTAGGAAGATCTTTCTTCCGAGTTTTGTAGATCCAGTTGGATCGAGTTTTGTAGGAACGTGGTTCCGAGGTGTAGGATTGTTTACAATCCGAGATAGTGGAGTAGTCGAGTCTAGTGATTTGCTAGATCGGTGAGGAAAGTGGACGTACCCAAGGTTGGGGAACCACTATAAATCTCTTGTCGTCTGTGATTGCTTGATGTGTGCTGTGTTAATTTTTAATTCCGCATTTGACACGCATTTCACCTATTCACCCCCCTCTAGGTGATTTAGGCTAACAACTTAGACCTCTCAATTGGTATCAGAGGGAGGTTGATCATTAAAAGGTTAACACCTTGATCGTATCCTTCTAAGTTGAGTATCAAGCATTAGTAAGACTAAGGATTTTGCCAAGCTCCCTATCTGCACCAAGAACAACTTTCCTATGTGGAAGGAAAGGGTCAAATTCTTCATGGAAGCTGTAGACCCTCGGATCTTCATGATTGTTGAAGAAGGTCCTCATGTTCCTATGACCGCATCAACAATAGATCCAACCAAAAAGGTACCAAAGAAATTGATGGATCTAGACAAGGATGAGATTGCACTTGTCTCTCTGGACAAGAAAGCAAAGAATATCATAGCAAGTGCAGTCGATGACTCAATGCTGCAAAATCTGATTCATTGCCAATCTGCCAAGGAGATGTGGCAATCCCTAGTGACTCTAATGGAAGGTACAGAGGAAGTGAGGGATGATCGGAGATCCCTTCTGAATCAAAAGTATGAAGCCTTCCGGCAAGGTCACAAGGAAGCCATAGCTGACACATTCGAGAACTTTTTCAAGATAGTGAACGGCCTAAGAGTCTATGGCCAAGTCTTCACCAACGGGGAACTCATTGACAAATTCTTAAGATCCCTAACCAAGGAATGGGACAATAAGGTATGTGCCATTCGGGAGTTTGGAAGGTTAGCTGAGACGGACCCGCAGAATCTGTTCGGAAAGCTTATGTCTTACGAGCTACAAATCAACTCAAGAAAAGCTGAAGAAGAGACAAGCAGGTCTGCATCCAAGGAGAAATCTGTCGCTCTAAAGGCAGATAGCTCAAGGAAGATAAAGGCTAGCTCTCCTGCCCCAGCTCCTGAGGCTGATGAAGAAGAATCATCTGAGCCTAGCTCATCTGGCTCAGAACTATCTGATGGAGAGTTCTCCCTACTCTCAAGGCAGTTCAAGAAATTCTTGAACAAGAAGAAGCAATGGAGAGGCAAGGATGCCTCATATAGAAGATCACGACATGACAGTGATCATCGGAAGAAAGGCTCAAGCAGCCATGATAGGTATAATTCTAAACCGAACAAACAGATTTCTACTGACATCATTTGTTATTGTTGCAATAAGCCAGGTCACGTCATCGCCGATTGCCCTCACAAAAAGAAAGAGGGTGGAAGAAGAGAGGAAAAGAAATCCTCACACCACAAGAAGAGGACAGAGAAAAGCTTAGTAGCCAAGAAGAGCAAAACTCTCAGCGACTCTGACTCATCTGAGTCGAGTGAAGAAGAGGAAGCTTACTTCGGGCTCATGGCTCATACAGATGATGAACAAGTCCCCCAGTTTACTGGGGAGGTAAAATCTCACACTCCTCTCTCTGATTCTGATGATGACAATGAGCAAGAGGGATATTCCTCTGAAGATGAATCTGAGCTCATGGGTCAGTATAAGGAGTTACTCACCGCTTACGAAAAATGTCGTAGATTAATGAAAACTCAAGCCAAAGAGATAAATACTCTACGAGCTAGTGAGAGCAGCTTGAGAGAAGAAGTCGATAAGACTAACTCTCTTCAAGAGAACCTCAATGCAGCTATGTAGGGATACAATAAAGCTCTCAAGCACATCGACCTCAAAGAGGAAATCATCAAAGAATTGGAACGACAACTCGAGGCTGAAAAGAAGCTTGTTGAGAGTTTCTCCAAGCCTAAGACAGTTCTTCCAATCGTTGCTGAATTCTCTGCTAAGGCCAAGGGTGCTGGTTTAGGCCACATTGCCTCTTCTAGTAAATCCTCTAGGAGAAACAAGGCCAAGAGAAAGAATAAGGCTGCCCGGAAGGCTCTAGCTGAAGAAAAAGGGAAGGCTCCCTTGGAACCTGTTGTGTTCAAGAAAGTTATCTTTCCCACGAACGAACTCGATTATGAGTCCACCTACGGACACTTTTCTAGGCCGATCCCTGAGAAGCCTAAGTCAAGATACCAAGGTTGGACTCGTCCTCGTAACTTTGGCGAGAGTGTCTTCAAGGCACCTTATGAGGAGATTCAGCTTCAAAGCTATGGACCTTATGCTCATGGTCATAATTTCAAAAAGACACCAAAAGTAAAACCCATTGTAGAAAAGCCTATGAAGGAGAAGACCTCATGTAACTGCCATCATCATGAAGCCTCTTCCTCCAAGAGTAAAGCTCCTGCTGGACCTTCATTCCAGAAAGTCAAGCAGGACTACACAAGGCAAAGATACAACAGGTTCAACTGTTGGTGCTGTGGCAGAATTGGTCATTTTGCCAGTGATTGTTGGTTCAATCCTGAAAATGCTGCAACCCCTAAAGTTAGCAACGTGAGAGTGACCACTCATGAGGCTAATACTCGCAGGGGGAGTATTCTAACTCGAGACCAAGGACCCAAACTTGTTTGGGTTCCTAAGGCTAAATGATTATAATTGCAGGTATGTCCAAAGGCCACCAAAACGCCAATCTGGTATTTGGACAGTGGATGCTCTCGGCATATGACCGGGACAAGGAGCCTACTACAGAATTACACCCCAGTCTGCAACGGACCAAAGGTCATCTTTGGAGGTTCAGATCGAGGAATCACTAAAGGCTATGGTATGATTTCTAATGGTAGCGTATCCTTTTCGGATGTAGCCTATGTTGAAGGATTGGAACACAATCTCATCAGCATAAGCCAACTATGCGACAAAGGATATGTAGTTGAATTTCATGCTGACAAGTGTTTGATAAAATCGGTTAACAATATGGAAACTATTTTATCAGGCACTCGAAGCAAAAATATTTTCTGTCTGAATTTCATTTGTATAGACTCTTCGACACCAGTGTGTCTTTTGGCAAAAAGTAGTGCATCTCTTGCTGACCAATGGCACAAGAGACTAGCACATATTAATTTCAAAACTATTAATAAACTATTCTCTCAAAACTTAGTGCGGGATGCACCTAATGTCAAGTGCGTTACGGACAGTCCTTGTCACGCTTGTATCAAAGGAAAGCAGACAAGAAGTTCGTTTAAAAGCATAATAGGCAATGATTCCAATAGAAGTTTGCAGCTTCTCCATATGGACTTGTTTGGTCCACTGCAGGTTAGAAGTTTGGGAGGTAAGGAATATACGTTGGTTATTGTGGATGATTACTCGCGCTTTGCGTGGGTGTTCTTTCTGAAACACAAGTCAGATACCCTCGGTATTTTCACTAATTTTGTGAGGCAAATCCAGAATGAATACAACTGTTCCGTAGTCAAAATCAGAAGTGACAATGGAACAGAATTCAAATCTGGAGCCATGACAGAATTTTGTGAAAGTCAAGGTATCTTTCATGAGTTTTCCTCTCCTCGCACTCCACAGCAAAATGGAGTAGCTGAGAGAAGGAACAGAACACTCATAGAGGCTTGTCGGACCATGTTGAGTGATGCCTCACTTCCGGAGTATTTCTGGGCTGAAGCCGTCAACACCGCTTGTCATGTGCAAAATCGAGCACTCATCAACAAGAACCATGATAAGACTCCTTACGAACTTCTAAAAGGCAGGCAACCAACCATTTCATACTTTAGAATCTTTGGCTGTAAATGCTTTGTGCTTAACAACGGGAAGTATCACTCTACCAAGTTTAGCGAGAAAAGCTTTGAAGGTACTTTTGTAGGATATAGTAGCCATAGTAAGGCTTATAGAGTATTCAATAGAAAAACTCTGGTGGTGGAAGAGTCGATACATCTTGTATTTGATGAGACGAGTCTGTTGCAAAGCCACTCGTCTAGTGTGCCTATTGTAGATGCAGGTACAAAGTTGAAAGAACTTAGCTTGGATGAACCTAGTGAAGATAAAGATGAGACATTCATCAAGGTCCCCTCTACAACCACCATTGGAGAGGAGGATGATCAAGATGAAGAAGACATCCCAGCTGAAGATGCAACTCCAGTGGCTGAAGAGATCCCAGATGCAAGGACTTTAGAGTTCCGACACTTGAAGGATCATCCTGTTGACCAAATAATAGGAGATCCTTGGGATGGCGTTAGAACTCGTCGAGGTACAACTAACGAGAATTTACACTTAAGTTTTCTCTCACAGGTTGAACCAAAGAAATTTGAGGAAGCCAACTCCGACGCATCCTGGATTCTAGCCATGGAAGAAGAATTGAATCAGTTCAAACGATGCAAGGTTTGGACACTTGTTCCTAGACCCAAAGGTAAGAATGTCATTGGGACAAAATGGGTCTACCGGAACAAGATGGATGAAGATGGGATAATCGTGAAGAATAAGGCCAGACTTGTCGCCAAGGGATATCGTCAAGAAGAAGGAATCGACTTCGACCAGACTTATGCTCCAGTGGCAAGACTGGAAGCGATCAGGTTATTTCTTGCCTACGCTGCACTCAAGGGCTTTACCGTCTATCAGATGGACGTAAAGTCCGCCTTCCTGAATGGTGACATAAAGGAAGAAGTGTACGTAGAGCAACCGCCAGGTTTTGTTGATTCAACCCATCCTAATTATGTATACTTATTACAGAAAGCACTATATGGTCTTAAACAAGCTCCTCGAGCTTGGTATGAGACTCTGTCTAGCTTCCTTCTTGAGAACAAGTTCATAAGAGGAAAGATAGACAAAACATTATTTCTTAGGGAAATAAAAGGCAAGATTTTGCTAGTGCAGATCTATGTCGACGATATTATTTTCGGCTCTACGGATAACAACCTCTGCAAGAAGTTTTCTAAACTTATGCAAGGGAAGTTTGAAATGAGCAGTATGGGAGAGCTAAAGTATTTCTTAGGGCTTCAGGTGAAACAATCTGAAGATGGGATTTTCATCTCACAGACCAAGTTCACCAAAGAGCTACTTAAGAAATTCGGAATGGAGAATGCAACCTCTATGAGGACTCCAATGGCCTCAGCTATGTCTCTGGACAAGGATGAGAAAGGGAAACCTTTTGATGAAACCAAGTACAGAAGCATAATTGGGTCCTTGCTCTATCTTACTGCGAGTAGACCAGATATAATGTTCTCAACATGTGTATGTGCTAGATTTCAGGTGAACTCTAAGGAATCTCACTACATCGCTGCAAAGCGAATCTTGAGATACCTCAAAGGTATACCAAATCTTGGCTTATGGTACCCAAGAAGTAATGATAGTGAACTAATTGGTTTTTCAGATGCAGATTTTGCAGGTAGCAAAGACGACAGGAAAAGCACTTCCGGGACTTGCCAATTTTTCGGAAGGAGACTTATTTCCTGGAGTAGTAAGAAGCAGAACTGTGTTGCCATCTCAACAGCTGAATCAGAGTACATCTCTGCAGGCAGCTATTGTGCACAGCTCTTATGGATCAAGAATCAGTTTGAAGACTACAACATGCAGTACCAGAACATTCCCCTGTTCTGTGACTCTTCCAGCGCCATAGCAATAGCCAACAACCCAGTCTCTCACAGCCGGACCAAGCACATAGAGCTTCGCTATCATTTCATCCGGGAGCATGTGGAGAATGGAGACATAGATCTACAGTATGTCTCCACAAACAGGCAAGTTGTAGATATTTTTACCAAGCCGCTGGACGAGTCCAAGTTCTCGTTCTTCAAAACTGAGCTTGGACTGCACAACAAAGAAGACCAGTGATGGACTCTCAAATTAAGAAGATACCAGTAATGTTGGCTGCTCAGAGGTACAGTTTTTCAGTGGAAATAATCATCTACCAGGGAAGTTCCTTCAAGTATTAGAGACTCGAGCATCGTTACACTTACACGAGTAAACGGCTAATACTCGAGTAAAAAGCTTCATATACTCGAGTAATCCAACAGTTACTCGTGTATGAACTTCTTAATACTCGAGTATGAAAATTCGTCAAGGACTTGCTACTCGAGTATGCCAACTACATACTCGAGTATGAATTCTTGATTACTCGTGTCTGTTGTGACCTACTCGAGTATACTAAACCCCATACTCGTGTATGATGTCATCCTCTACTCGAATACTCGGATTTGTTCTGGATTTTCAAACTCTCTACTCGCACCTAGCAAATTGCCGCCTCATTCAGGTATGTCATTATAGTTAATCCTTTTTAAACCTAATCAGGATTATTTATATATATATATTCAAAACGAAAAAGTCCTTTCCACTTCTCATTCACTCGAGTAGCCGCCGACTTTTCGTATTCCCGACTCCTGCTCTTCGTCCTCCTTCGCCGCAAGTTTTCCGAATCGCTGATGGCTCCTCCCTCCTCCAAGTTTGGAATCGGCTCTGAATTAGTGACTGATGGCATTAAAGATATCTCGGATGACTTCAAGAACCTACTGATTCTCCTGGACACGGCCGGATTGACCTTCGTTCTTCAAGAACCCTGCCGCCTCTTGCTTCCTGATGTTGAAGAGTTCTACAAAAATCTGAAGGTTAGACACAATGGCACCGTTCTGAAATCCAAGGTAAGGGGAGTTGAAATTCGGTTAGATAAAACCTCAGTCGCCACTCTGCTTCGGATGCCAGTGGTAGACGAAGAAGATGACTTAGACAAGGCAGATGCCGACCGCACCTCTCTATTCTGTGGTCAAGATCCTGAAGGTGGAGGTGCAACCTTGAATCGATCCTTGTTCAATTCAAAAGGGAAGTTTCTCGTTGACATCATTGCCAAAATCCTATGGTGCAAGACTTACTCCATTAGAGATGTATCCCAGAATCTATTCGACGTTATGCAAGCTATTGTCTGCAGGAAGAAATTCCAATTCGGAATGATGATACTGGATAAGATCCGAGAAAGCGTCAAACATCCCAGTTTTGCTAGGATTATCTCCCTCCTCCTCCATGAGATCAATCCTACAGTGTTTGACTTCTCTAAAGGGACTCCTCTTCACCACATGAAGAAAGTTTCTATCTCTTCCATTCAGAGGTATGACCTCAAGATCCTGAACCCTGCCCAAGCCTCAAAGGCTGATGCCATCTCAGAACTACAACAAGACAGCAGCTTACCTGAAGACAGGATCCCATCTCCTCCTCTACATCAAACTATTGCTACCTCTAGTGCTTTAGTTGAGGGGGAGCCTGCTTCTTCTCTTTCTCAGCTTAAAGTTTCTTCTGAATCAGTGATTCCATCACAAGAAGAAGTCAGAATTGCTACTCCTCCAGTTTCTCCTACTCCAGCTCATCTTCAATCAGCAATTCCTGAATTTGAAATTTCAGATACAGCTCACCTACTGTCTACAGCTGAAGACATCAACAGATTCATTGATGAGCTAAGCTCAGATGATCCTCTTTTTCAGCATGTTTCAGCTGCCAAGTCTCCTGCCAAATCTCCTGTACAGTCTCCAGCTCAGACCCCATTACAGTCTCCTGCCAAGTCTGTAGATAGTGAGCCAACCAAATCTGATCATGTTATCTTGTCTGATGATGAGGAAATGTCTCCAGATCCTGTGGAGGCACCTCTGAGGACTTTGGATTTCTCCCTGCCATCCTTCCTCAATCCAGAAGAAGCTGTTGTAATAGAACCCTTCAAAAGGGCTGTCAGTTCAGTGGTCCTAACAGAAATTCCTCCTTGGACTGCTCCTCCTCCTGCTCCTTCAATTACTGCACCAACCTCAGCCCCCTCTTCTTCAGATTTAGTAAGTCAGATTGCACAGTTGCTCCTTGCACAGAGAAACTATTTTGATGAATATCTAGCATCAGTCAATAACAAAGTCACTACTCTTGAACAAGAGATGAGTAGAGGCTTTGCAGAAATCCAGGCAAATACTGATGAACTAAAAAGATTGTTCCAGCTAGGTGGCAAGGCCATAGATCACACTATCTCCAGCATAGGAGAACTGAGAAATCAACAAGAAACTGTTGCATATAATCAGATCCATTTGGACAAGAATGCTGATGCCAATCTTATGAAAATTTTTGAAGAAGTTGGCAAGTTCAGAGATGAAGCTATAGCTCAGCTATCTGTAGATATCACCAAGGGGGAGAAGATAGTAAAAGAACAAGTGGAAAAACTATCTGAACAAGCTCAAGCAGTTATAAAAGAACAAGTTGACAAACTATCTCTCCAAGCTCAAGCTACTGTGGATGGTCTGGTAAAAGAAATGAAAGCAGAAATTCTCTCCCAGCTCCAGTCTGTAAAATTCTATACCTATGACACTGCTGTCTGGCTGCATAATCAAAACTTTCCTGAGTTTCAACTGGACCCTACCATTATACCTCAGCATCTAAATCCTCTTGCAGAACAGCCTCCAGCAGATGTCTCAGCTCAAGCAACCTTTCAAGGAGGTGTGCCAGTCTTCTCACCCAGACCTGAGGGTGATGTGACTGAGCCTCCCCTATCCTATACTGAAGCATGGCAAGATGATTTTCCTTCCAGTTCTCAAGGCCCTTCTAAGAAGAAGAGAAAATATGGTGACGGCGTTTCTGCCAGCCGTTCTGCACCAAGGAAAGAGCCAGCTCCTGAAGGTAGACCACCTATTGTTCATTCTGAAGTATGGAGTCCTACCTCTAAGTCCCTAATTCTTGATACTTTGAGGTTAGTGACTGATCTTGGGGAGAACAGAGATAATTACTACAGTTATTCAGAGTGGAAAGCCTATGAAGCATCTCAGATAAAGATCAGGCTACATGACAGAAATTGGGGGCATAACAACCCAGCTGCTCCTCCTAGGCCCAGGACTTACTTTCCAAAACCTTTCAGCTACCTAGAGAGGCAAGACCTGAAAAGAGAAAGGATGCACAAGGATGCCCCATCTTGAGTTGAACTGAGAATGTGGAATTGGACCTTTGTTTCTGTGCTTAAAACATTTCTATATATATATTTAATTCTGGTTATGGCTATTTCATTAATTAACCTGCTTTAGCTTATGTCTTGCTTTTCAAGTATATGTGCATTGTTCTTTTTACTCTGTATAATTCACCTTAGTATAGAGGATGCTGACATCTACAAATAGGGGGAGATTGTTGGGATTTATCTCCACAATACCTCAGATTTGTAGGAGGTCAGACCTTGAACTAAGATGAATTAAGGTGTATTTGATGCTGTGTTTAAGTTGTATGTGTGCAGGTTCTATTTGCCAAGTGTAGACCAATGTCAGTCTATAATGGGTCACCAAACACAGGACCATACAATGTAATCCCTCATTGTGTGATCCAAAGTGTTGGCCCATGTATAGCCTCTCTATTGGGATACACTTCCTATATGCACTTGGATTGATGGACAGAAGCATCGGAGCTAATTTCCTCAGAAAAATTTCTAAGTCTAAAATACTCGAGTAAACCCTTGTTATACTCGAGTATCAGACTTAATACTCGAGTAGCTAGTTAGACTTACTCGAGTAATCAGTTAGACTTACTCGAGTAGGGTCTGAATACTCGTGTATATATTTCTATACTCGAGTAGTTAGTTAGTCACTCGAGTAAGTTGTTGTCATACTCGAGTAAGTAACTTAATCACTCGAGTAAATCATGTATCATACTCGAGTAGATCTTTTTCTTCTCTTTTCTGCAAATTCAAGTAGTCATACTCGAGTAAGTATTCTGATACTCGAGTAAGTTGTTTTAATACTCGAGTAAGTACTTCCATACTCGAGTAAGTTGCTTTGATACTCGAGTAAGTATTTCCATACTCGAGTAATTGACTTTGATACTCGAGTAAGTGAATGTTTCCCGGATACATATTCTGATACTCGAGTAACTTCCCCTTTCACTCGAGTATATCTTTCTTTCACTCGAGTATATATTTCTGATACTCGAGTATATATTTCTGATACTCGAGTATATCTCTTCTGATACTCGAGTAGTTCATCTTTCACTCAGTAAATTTCTCTTCCTTTACTCGAGTATATTTCTCTTTGTCACTCGAGTATCTAAATTCCCATACTCGAGTATATCTTCTCTTACTCGAGTATAGCAGTTCTCTATTCCAGAATTCTTCTAAGTTCGAATTCACTAAGTATTTTGAATCCGTCATTTCTGATTGGTCCACGTGTCATCCTTAATTAAGATTATGACCGTTGGAGTCCACCTATAAAAAGGTCATTTCAGAATTGACTTATCAACAAGATTACAGAGATATTCTTTTTAAGAAAGAGAAAATTCCGTGAACCCTAATTCTCACGCCGCCGCCGCCATTATTGCTCACGGAAGAAATTCTGGATCGTCGATCTCCGTCTTCAACGACTATTTCTCCAGTGATCCAGACAAAAGTGAATCACTCGATCTCGCCGAGCCTCAAAGATTTCAGATCTATCTTCTCGATCGAGGTGGTTCTAGTTTTCAGATTTGTGGATCTCTCTCAAGTCATCTTCAACCTTTTCTGATCAAGCTAAAGTTCCTAAAGAAGAAGACTGTCAAAGATCAAGATCAGAAACTTGTTGTTTTGATTTTTCTTTATTCTCAAACCAAAATTTCCTTGTAGGAGTTTATCTCCGAGATTTGTAGGAAGATCTTTCTTCCGAGTTTTGTAGATCCAGTTGGATCGAGTTTTGTAGGAACGTGGTTCCGAGGTGTAGGATTGTTTACAATCCGAGATAGTGGACTAGCCGAGTCTAGTGATTTGCTAGATCGGTGAGGAAAGTGGACGTACCCAAGGTTGGGGAACCACTATAAATCTCTTGTCGTCTGTGATTGCTTGATGTGTGCTGTGTTAATTTTTAATTCTGCATTTGACACGCATTTCACCTATTCACCCCCCTCTAGGTGATTTAGTCTAACAACTTAGACCTCTCAATGATTGAAGAGGCGATTTCTCCCCTTGCTTCCTCTATCTCCTCTTTGACTGCTGCCATGCGGGCACTCTCAAAGTCTGCTGAGCCCTCTTCCTCTAGGGGCCTGGTTTCAGTATCTACTGAAATCAGGCAGGGGGAGATGCTTAATGAAGATGTCTCTGAGCTGCCTTTGGCCTCCCCTCCAGCAGTTCATCCTGTAGTGGCAGAGAAAGAAATAGAAGATTCAGCTCCTCCTCATTTATCTGAAAAAGAAATTTCTGATGCCTTATTGAAATCTGAATTCATTGTCAAAGTGTGCCTGGAAGAATGTTCTACTCCCCTGGTCGCCCTGTACCTAGAAGGAGTTATCACTTCCTTTCTAGATGAATTATGGGAGTTAGGACATGCAATGGACAATTCTGAAGGTATCTCTTTTACTTACTTTTTAGACTTGATAACTGATATGCTTGTATGGGAATACTTGGATGGGATGATTAGATGTCATTTAGCAAAATTTTATTCATAATACTACAGATAAAATAGAAGAAGTTCTAGATGTTCAAGAGCATGTTATCCAACCAGCTCCAGAAGCTCAATCTGAACCATAACCAGGTGTTCAATTTTATGAGGTTGCACATCTAGCAGTGCAAGCAGAACTGGTCCCCATGACAGTTTCTGATCATCAAGAAAAGGCTGCAGTTGCTCCAATTGAAAAGTCTACTGTATGGGTTGATTCCCCGGGTTTGGATTTAGATGCTCTCCTGGCACAGGATGCCATGGAAGAAGAATTAGAAAAAGCTGCTCTAAAGGAAAAGGAAAGAGCTATGCAAGATGCAATTGATCCATATGATCTGCCCATTTCTTCTAATTCTGAGGATGAAATCGATTCTGATGAATCTGATGAGTCAAAAAGAAAAAGATCTGCTAAAAAGAAAAGGAAAGCTGTGGCTCCTCCTCCTCCTAATCCAGATAATGATACTCCTTATTATATCCTGAAAGGAATTGATCCTAAATCAAAAGATTTCCAGCACTGGATGGCTTTCTCTAAAAATCAGCAGAAGCAAAGGAAGAAGTCAAAGAGGTATGACAGTCCTGTCCCATGATGGACTCCTAGAGCTCCTCCTCCTCCACCTCCCTGTGCAGGAGCCTCAGGAAACTTATCTACAAAGCCTGCTGCTCAGTCTGAAAGATTCAACCCATCTCAGTCAGCACAAAGGAGAAGTTCTCAAGGATACCAAGGTAAAACTCAATCTGGCTATCAAAGACTTGATGCTGTTAAGGAACAAGTAAAGGAGGTGGTGTATCAAAGACCAACTTTTTCTCCTCCTTCTTCTAAAGAACTCAAAAGCTCAACCTCTCCTAAGCCAGATCATTCCGTGAAGGATGTTTCAAAAGGTAAGCAAATTATTTTATCTGAAAATTCTAGTAAGATATTTGCTAAGTCTGCTCCTCCTTCTTATCTAGTTATTCAGGATAAAGAATCTGTTGATACATCTTCTGAGAATGTGTATGAAAGCCCAGAGCTTGATCCTAATTTTAGGATGGCTCGTTTTCTTGAACTTGTTGGAGCAGCTCAAATTAAGAAAGCTAAAGCAGAAGGAAAAGACACTGCAGGATTGACCACGATGTCAAAATTCAGAATGAAGGAGCTCGATAAATTCCAGGTTAGACCTGAAGTATTTGATCCTTCAAAGTATATGGAAAAGCATCCTGAGGCAGTTGTCCCAAGAGCGTCAGAATTGAAAATCATTGGAGAACAAGACCTGAAGTTGTCGAGAAAAGAAGCTCTAGATCCCGCTAGAAATATTAATTTTGTTTCTAGTTCTTCTGATCCTAAAACTAACTCTGAAGCATCTTAAAATTTCATTGATTGACAGTTAATTGCTTATCTGTTTGATTGATGTTATCTGCTTAGTTATTTCTCTTCATGCATTTTATTTACTTTCAGTATTTAGTCTTGTGTGTTTTAGTTGTTGAGAGACTTAACTCAAATAGGGGGAGATTGTTGGTACCCTAGGTCTTGATTTGAGTTCAGTCTTCCCTTTTAGTCTCTTGACCCAAGATTTATCTATGGTCAAAGGTTAGTTGATAGGATAGATTCTCTAGTTGTGTAGAATTGCCTGTCCAGATGAAAATCTAACTAAGTAATTTCTGGTTCGACTATAGTCGAACGTCGCTCGACTATCGTCGATCAGCCGATCGACGATCGTCTTCCTGATAGCTCGACTATCTGCTTGATAGGTCGACTATCTGTTTTTTCTTTGATAGTTCGACTATCTGTTTGATAGGTCGACTATCTATCTTCCTTGATAGTTCGACTATCTGTTGATAGGTTGACTATCTGCTCTTCTTGACAGTTCAACTATCTGCTTGGATAGTTCAACTATCTGATAGTTCGACTATCTGTTGATAGGTCGACTATCTGCTTTCTGTGATAGCTCGACTATCTATTGATAGGTCGACTATCTGCTCTTCTTTGATAGTTCGACTATCTGCTTGGATAGTTCAACTATCTGATAGTTCGACTATCTGTTGATAGGTCAACTATCTATTTTGGTTGATAGCTCGACTATTTGTTGATAGGTCGACTATCTGTTCTCTTTGATAGTTCGACTATCTGTTTGATAGGTCGACTATCTGTTTTGCTTTGGTAGTTCGACTATCTGTCCTGATAGATCGACTATCTGATAGCTCGACTATCTGTTCTGATAGGTCGACTATCTGCTGTGGTAGTTCGACTATCTTCTTTGATTGTTCGACTATCTGGATCGATCGACTATCTAACTGATAGGTCGACGATCTATGTGCTTTGGTCGACGATCTCTGAGGGTCGTTCGACGTTTTGCTGTATGTCTTGAGTAATTTTGTCATCTTCTATGATGTGATTTATTTTGGCATATTTTATAAAAGATTGTTTGAATAAATTTATGATATTATTTCCATGCAATATCTGTTCCATTCCTTATGCATGAGCTAATCTTTTTCTGACAAAGTTGTTTGTCTTATTAGCTGAGATATGATTTCTGCTTTATCTACCAGGCTGTCCTTTATAGCCGTTAGACTCAAAAAGTCTTCCTTGGCCGTAAAGAGTCTCTTCTGATGTGACCTTCTCTAGTATTATTTCATCAGAGTTATTTGCAGCTTCTTAGAAAGCTTTATCCTCTTATAGGATATCTGTCTGCAGTATTTTGTTTTGCTTTATGCTTTTTGCAGCCCAGCTTGCAGAGTTCAGTAGAAGACAAGATTCAAACTCAAGTAAGAGCCGTTGCTGCTGCTATTATATAAAGACTTCTTTGGAGAAAGAAATCAACTAGTTCTGAGATACTAAAAGCTAACAGCTGCATTCAAGCTTACAACTTACAGTTTACAACTGCTCTCAGTTCATTCACATCTAACTGAGAAGAAGTTTTAGCTCTTCACTCTTCTTCAACCTGAGTTCTCCTGCCTCCAGGAAGATCTTCACTCAGTGCTTTTTGAAGAAGAAGAAGATAGCTGCCTAAAGAAGAAATTTTATTTCATATTATTTATCTTCTTGTAGCTTTTTCCTTCAGTTTTTCTGAAGTATTTCTGCACTGAAGCAAGACTTCACCTGGACGTTCTTTTATCCAGGGGGAGACTTGACTCTTTAGAGCTTTCTAGCTCAGTGCAAGTTCTGTGCTTCTCTAATCTATTGTAAAATAGAGAAGACATTTTAACCTCCTTTCCCCCTCCTGTAAAGGGTTATTACTCCCTTCAAAAGTATCCCTTGGTGGCAGGGCATCTGATCAAAAACCTGTGTTGGTTTTTAGACACCTGATCAAAAGTCTAAAGAGTTTCTGGATCTACCTGAAGCAGATCTTGTTGGTGGCAGGGCACCTGATCAAAAACCTGAGTGGATTCCTACCTAGTTGGTAGAAGAGTGGACGTACCCAAGTTGTTTGGGGAACTACTATAAATTCCTTGTGTCGTCTGGATTGTTTAATTAATTCTCTGTGCTGATTGGCTATGATTAGATTTTAACTAGGATTGCTAGTTGCTGTTTAGGATTCCAAGCCTTAACTGTAATTATAGTTGGCTGCCTTTTGTGCACATCACTTGTGTTAGGCTTTAGGGTTTCATCTCAAATATCTATAACCTTCATTCCGCAATTAACTCCAAGGGAGATGAGTAGACAGTAAACTTTGCTAGTGCATTTTTTGATTACTCTATTCACCCCCCCTCTAGAGTAGTATCTATCCCCTTTTCTTTCAGGCATGTCCCTACCCGTTTCTGTGTCCATACGACGTTATAACCGTCGACGGCTCTTCATCGAGCTGGACACGGGTAGGAACACGGGCGTGTTCCTACCCGTGTTGGTCCTATTTATATAGGATTTGGCCATTTTTCATCCTCTTCCCAAGCCTTCTTTTCTGTAGAAAAACTGCTGGAGGAGGGAAGGAGTTACTTGAATCAACTATACTCCGTGAAGAACCGCCGTCGCCAAGGAGAAGAGGATGCCGCCGCGAAGAGTCACGCGATATATGGTCAGAAATAACGGAAATGCCAGAAATGATGTGAGTTTCCTCCCCTCTCCCTTGGTGCTAGATCTGTAGTTAATCCTAGGCGAGATATCGACTCAAAAGAGTCTCTATGTGTAAGATGGAGACTCCTAGGAGGAGGCCATACTAGGACTTGTGTTCTAGGGTTTAGTAATCTTCAACCTCTCCTTCCTTCAATAAGATGGTGGGAATGGTCTCGTGAAGAGGAATGACCTGATGAGGGTGAATAAGGGAGGAGGATTTCTAGGTGTGATTTGGGAAGATCCACTAGAGGAGGAAGATGAATCGATGCCGTTCATTCCGCCTCAAAAATGCGTGCAGAAATCTTTGTTCTACACACAGCGATCTTCATGGCCATTTTAATGTATGTCATGGACAGATCCTGGCTTTCGACTAAACATGAAAGTCGTAGGCCTTGGAGAGATCTTTCCAACTAGTGGTTACACATCTTCAGGCGATGTTTGAAGCCACGGGAAAGCCTAATCGAAATTGATGGCTGATAATGTAAACGTGCTGAAACTGTAATTTGAATGTAGCAGTCTTAGAAGCCGCTTTCGAGTATGATACGGCTAAATCTGGGCTTTTGACTAAACACGAAAGTCATGGCCCTTGGAAATACCTTTCCAACGATGGGTTACACATTTCCTCCGGATTCTTTTAGCATCAGGAATCCCCGTTTGAAGCTCTACTCTCGATACAATTCCTGCATGCTTGGTTCTTTATTAATATAAACCTAATTTAGTATTATTAGAGGAATTGTGAACAGTTATCGTAAAGTTCGTGGTGAGCTGTTGTTTGATCCTTTATAATAAGATGATGAAGAAAAACCTACATGAACGAAATGGTTGGATGGTCGATCCCTAGGTGAACTAGTGAGTAGATAAGTTGGATTGTATAAACAACTAGATATGTGAATCGGTAATGTAAGCTGTGAGCTCGAAATGTTTGAAGAAGATTGAATATGGTTAGTGCATGGATTTGTGGAAGGGTTGATAGTGCATGAATGTTTGCCGTACTTGATTGTTTGTGTTGATAGGGGTTTGGTAAGGGAACCCTTGTGAGCTATTGAGCTCGAGACGTGAAGTAGCATGCGGTGTGAGTCGACACGTTGTGTCGTAATCCTGAGCTAAGGATAGTGTGGCGGGTCTATAGGCTCGCCAGTCGTCACACCAATGGGAGTTGACAGTTATACCTTGGGCGGTTGGGCTTAGTTCTCGGTGCTCATTCCCGTGGCTCCTTTCGTGCCAAGTGAACGGTTGGGCTTGGTCCTAATGCTTTTTCCGAGGCTCCTTCCGGGTCACAACTTAGGCCAGTTCGGGGCTTGGTTCTCGGTACACATCTACCCGAGACTCCCGTTGGGCTGTAGTATGCTTGTGAGCTCCGCTGATGTATTCTTAGCGTTGAGGCATACAGAGGCCTATGCTAGGAAGTGTGGATGTCGGCCTAGTAGTGGAGATGCCCACTCTACTGTCACTGTCTGGCCACGACGATTGGCGCCTGAGAGGTTAGCTACCTGCTCGAAAAGTGAGAACTTCAGAGTCTATGTCGACACAGCAATTTGCTTGTGCGTGTGCATGTTGAGTCATATCATAGCATTCATTGCATCACATTACATTGCATAAATAAGATCCTCATCGTATAAGTTTGTATGGGCACTCTTATTCGGTGAGTTACCTTTCTGTTTAGCCGATCCTCAACTTATATGTCGGTATGGGCATTCATATCAGTTGAGTTACTTTCAGTTATAACTTACATTCTCATACTCTACTGTAGATGTAGAACTGCTAGCTTAGAATGCTGATGATACCGTTATAGTTTATTTTACTGTTACTTATGCCATATATATTACTCCACCTATTTGTACTACTGCTTCATTAAATATATTGTACCCTGATCCTTTCTCCGCCCGGTATAGAGGAGTCACTGGGGGAGTGGATGTGAAACCACTTTGTCTTTATGACTAACGGTTGCTACGTCTTCCTTTTTAGGAGGAAACCCCGCAGGCGGAGCAGCAACAGGTAATGCAGCAAGACAATCAGGCCAGGACGACAGGGCCTGAAGGGACGGTGACGTCGCTACCGTCAGTGACATATGTGAGTCATAAAGTGACTCTTGTTGTAGCCCTTTTGGGCAAGACTACTAATACTCTGATAGTTTATGAGCTAAATGTAGCTTTTATATTTGTTATATTTGGACTTATATGTTTATGTGTGTATTTGACTTCTGTTTTTATTACTCTGGTTGGGTTGGCATGATTGATATTGGTAAAGGCCGGCAGAATAGGAGCTTTGTAGTACAGGCTAGCCCGTGTTCTAGTGCTACCGCAAGGTGGATGTTCTGGGCATAAGACTCCCCTCGTACCGTGTTCTGTGTTCCGGGAGGGGGGGGGGTCCTACAAATGGTATCAGAGGAACACTTTTGCGGTGCAAAATCCTTGTCTCGTTGTCTACTATCCGCACAGGCTCTAGTCGCACTGATCTATCAGTCGCAACTGCTCTGTTAGTGGTGGGAACATATTTATCGGGCCACAACAACACCTTTCGAAGTGACGACACATTCGTTGATCTTCACTCAACGCACACGGGTAGGGACATGCCCGTGTCTCTACCCGTGTCCTTCTCGGGATAGGCCTTATAAAGTTCCACTCGACATCTCTCGAGTTCTACTTGACTCACACGGGTAGGGACACTCCCATGTCTCTACCCGTGTCCAATTCTGCACTAGTTTCTCTTTTCCACACGAGTGTAAGCCTAGTCGCCTGACTCCCTAGGCCCAAGTCAGCTCTCCTGACTCAGAAGCACGCACGAGGGGCCTAGTGCAAATCAGGACGTTATATTCTTGGTGACCCATTGTCCTCCCCTAAGGTCAAGGAAGGCTTGGGTAGGGTTGGTTGGGCATCTTGGATGTCACTTGACACTTAGTTAGGGCACTTTGGCCTTTTTCGGGCAAGGGTTAACTTGGGTCAACTTAGCCTCTTTTGTTGATCCCAATGGGTCCTTGGTGACCCATTTGCCTCCCTTAGGACTTTAGAAGGTCTAGGTGGGTCCCTTTGGCTAAGGGGATGTCAATTGGCCATGTGTTAGATTAGTTTGACCTAATTAGGGTTTGGGTTGACTTTGGTCAACTTGACCTTTTTAGTTGACCCTATTGGTCCCTATGGCTCTAATAGACCCTCTAATAGATTAGTGATGTTGTGGTAGGGTCATGGAGTCTTGGTGAAGCCCTATGATCATCCGTAAACTAGTAATTAGAATTCTACTATTTGTATACCAAGGTGGTTCACACACTAATTCCCAGGTTCACCCAAACCCTTAAGTACTTCACAGGGTTTTGTCATGACCCAGTCATGACAAAACCATCCTAGGGGTCTAGAAGTTTGAGGGACGTTACAAATCCCAATACATAAAAATAAAAATTTCATCCCCGAAATTAAAGTTAGGCCTATGGGGTTTCAAGTATGAAAAATAAAATGTAACATCCCGAGGGGTTAAAGTGAATACCTGACGTGAAAAGTACCGGGTACCTTTACTGCATCAAGTCCTGAGGCTACCACGTGTGCTCCTATTGTCCATGATTCCTCCACAGGACCTTGACCAGCGGAACGTTCTTGCATCATAAGACCCACATCCCAGTATAGTCTATCCGAATCGGCTCCAGGTGCACCGATCGATCAGAAGCTATAGGCCCATCTATAGTCATAATCTGCTGCTCTGGCCGAAGTAGAGCTCTCCTGAGGGAGGAGACATAGAAAACGTCGTGCAAACCCACTAGCTATGGCGGTAGCTCCAGTCTATAAGCCAAGGGATCGATCCGTTCCAAGATCCTGTAAGGCCCCATATATCTCGGACTGAGCTTCTTCTGACCACGCACCCGCGAGACTCCATACATCGATCGTATTTTCAGAAACACCCGGTCTCCTTCCTGAAACTCCACCTGATGATGTCGAGCATCGTAATAGTTGGCCTGTCTTCTCTGGGCCTCCAACATCCTGTCTCGAATCAGCCACACCTGATCATCCGTATCATCGACAAACTTTGAGCCAAGTGTCTTCGGATCCTCATCCTTGATCCAAGACAAAGTAGCCCTGCATCTACGCCCGTATAAAGCATCATAAGGGGCCATGTCGATGCTGGACTGGTGGCTGTTGTTGTATTAGAATTCGATCAACGGTAGATGTCTCTCCCATGGCTCTCCGCGGTCCAGTATGCAAAGACGCAACAAATACTCCAGTTTCTGATTGGTGCGCTCTGTCTGTCCATCTATCTGAGGGTGAAAGGCGGTAATAATTGTCAACCGGGTCCCCAAATAAGCCTTGACCGACCTCCATTCCTTAGACCTAAATCGTTCCTCTTTATCGGACACTATCATCCTCGACACTCCATGGTATCGGACGAACTGCTCCACAAACTTCCGCACCAAGTCACCTACCGGAGCGTCCTTCCCTGATCGGTAGAAATCTGGCCACCTTCATTAATCAATCGACGATCACCCATATCGAGTCATTCCCCGCCTGTGATCGAGGAAGACCATGTATGAAATCCATGGTGATATCGTCGAACTTCCACTCCGGCACCGGAAGTGCCTGCAACAATCCGGCGGGTCTCTTACCCTCTACCTTCACTAACTGACAAGCCTCACAATGGGTCACGAAGTTTGTGATATCCCTCTTCATACCCGGACAGTACATCGTCCTCTTCAGGTCGGCCGTCATCTTAGTTATGCCTGGGTGCACCGAGTACCTGTTGTATTGAGCCTTGGTCATAATGTCCTCTCGAATCCTGCCCCCAGCCGGTATGTACATCTGTCCTCTAAAGCATAATAACCCGTCCCTCTCAGTATACTCCTCGGCCGTGCCTGCCTCCAAAGTCCTGAATTCTAGCTCCAGCTTATCATCCCATCTCTGCTCAGCCCGGATACGATCACGGATATCATCGGTAGTGCTCATCGTGGCCAGATACTCCTCATAAAACTCTGAGTTATCCGAGAACACCAAAGTAATCTGCATATCCTCCATCATTCGTATCAGCTCCATAGTCATCAACTGGGGATCTACTCCTGAAGTGGTAGTCCTTCGGCTCAGTGCATCCACCACAACATTCGCCTTCCCTGGGTGATAGTGTATCGTATACTCGTAGTCAGATAGAAACTCCACCCATCATCTCTGGCGGATATTCAATTCCTTCTGCATGTCGACATATTTCAGAATCTTATGATCAGAAAACATTTTGCAGTGCACACCATAAAGATAATGCCGCCAAATCTTCAGAGAGAACACCACTTCTCCCATCTCCAAGTCATGTAAAGGGTAGTTCTGCTCGTGCTTCTTCAGCTGGCGGGAGGCATATGCTATTACATGCCCATACTGCATCAGTACAATACCCATCCCCTGAAATGACGCATTAGTGTACACCTGGAAGCCCTCCTTCCCAGACCGAAGAGTGAAATAGGGGCCGACGTAAGCCGACCCTTCAACTCCTGGAAGGCCACCTCACACTACGGCGACCAAACGAACGGGGTGTCCTTCTTTGTCAAAGAAGTGAGGGGGAGGGATATTTGAGAGAATCCCTGCACAAACGTCTGGTAGTACCTGGCCAATCCCAGAAAACTTCGGACGTCCGTGGTCGTCTTCAACTGAGGCCAGTCTCGCACTGCCTGAATCTTTGCGGGATCCACCGCCAATCCTGCTCCACTGATAATGTGGCCTAAAAAGGCCACCTCCGTCAGCCAAAACTAGCATTTGCTAAACTTTGCATACAACTGATGCTCCCTGAGCTTCTCTAGAGTCAAGGCCAGATGATGTGCATGCTCATCCTTCGTCCTAAAATAAATGAGGATGTCATCTATGAATACAATGAAAAACCTGTCGAGGTACGGATCGAACACCCTGTTCATCAAATTCATGAAGGCCGATGGCGCATTCGCGAGCCCAAAGGGCATCACGATAAACTCGTACAGGCCATATCTACTGCTAAACGCCGTCTTCGGGATGTCTTCTTCCTGAATCTGTAACTGATAGTATCCTGACCTCAGATCGAGCTACGAGAACCAATGTGCTCCCCTAGCTGATCAAATAACTCATCGATCCTTGGCAGTGGATATGTGTTCTGGACTGTCAACCGGTTTAGTGCATGATAGTCGATTCACAACCTGAGGGTCCCATCCTTTCTCTTCACAAACAAGACCGGAGTCCCCAATGCGAGGAAGTTGGCCTAACAAATCCAGCCTCCACCAGCTCCTTTAGCTTACTCCCGAACTCCACCAGCTCCTTTGGAGCCATTCGATAGGGAGCCCTAGACACCGGCTTAGCTCCCGACACCAACTGGATATGAAAATCCTTCTCCCAATGCGGAGGAAATCCCGGTAGCTTCTCTGGAAACACATCCACAAAGTCCCGCACCACCGATATATCTGCGACCATCGTCTTGGCCTCGACTATCTCAAAGAGCACCTAATAGACCTCATCTCCCTACATGTGGTCCTTGACGGCCTGAGTAGAAGATAACATCCTACGGGAGACGGGAGTAATACCTTCAAAGGTCGCGATGGTGCCGTCATAACTCAATACAACCTTCTTTGCCGGGCAATCTATCTAGGCTTGGTTCCAAGTAAGCCATATCATGCCCAAAACAAGGTCGAAGTCCGACATCCTCAAGACCGTAGCCCGGGCCTCGGGTGTTAGACCATCAATAGTCACCTTCAGGAGGCACTTAGCAGTAACTAAGACCTCCATCCCGTTGGGGAGACGCACCCTCCTGGTGACTCCCGAATAATGTTTGACTCCTTCTAGTCCCTTTACGAACTCCTCAGAGACGAAATTGTGCGATGCCCTCGTATCCACTAAGGTGTGGGCAGGTTTGTGATGACTACTTTTAGTCATCGTTTTTGGGGTAATTTAGTAGCCTAAATGCCTAAGTTTATTTTTATTTTATGATTGTTATTTCATGTTTTAATCTCTTTTTATAATATATTAATTACTAGTTTAATTTTATGTTTTAAGTATTTTTATGCATGTTGTGCTTTATTTCTTCTTAAAATCTTTTTGTGTTTGGATAATATAATTACTAGTTTTATTATTGTTTTTATTTGCTTTTAATGCTGCAATTTTATGTCGTTATGTTATGATATAAAAATTTATAGTATGTATTTTTATTATTTTATGTAGTATGTTTATATGATTATATTATGTGTTATGTTATGCTTGTTATTTTCTATTGTTTGTTGTTATGTTAAATAAGTAATGTTATCTTATTTTTTTTGTAGGTACACAACATGAAGTCCAACTCGACCACTTTGGAGCAGCCCCTCTACCCGAGCCCTTGGTTTAGCCCAACATGAAGCAACCCGAGCCTCAATCCATTCATGGTCGAGCCCTACAAAGCCTCATAAGCAGCCCACTTCATTCCCAAGCCCACCTAGCTGCTCCTTTTCCCCAACCTGAGCCCACCAACATGCCCCTTCATGTGGCCGGCCACCTTCCTCTCCTCTCTCTCCATCATTTAATATATTGCATGCATGCATTCTCCCCCTACATGGCCGGCCTCCCTTCTCTCTCTCCCCTTTATTATTTTCTCCCCACTTTATTCCTCATTCACCCCTTCTTTCCCTTTCTCTCATGCTCATTTAAGACTCATTCATTTCCCCCTCTCCATTTTATATTTTCTATGTTATTCCACTTAAATAAAATACATGAATCTAGTCATTCTCTCTCCCCTTCATCAATGAAATGCATGAACCATCCCCCTAGCATGTGGCCGGCCACCCCCTTGTCTCCCCTCATTCTAGATCCTTCTTCCTCTCCTATAAAAAAAACCCCTTGCCTCTTGTTTTTGTTAAGTAGTTTTTGGAGGAAGTAGTTTTGGTAGAGTGCTAGTTCAAGAGTGTTTCTTCCCTTGTTATAGTTTTCTTTTATTGTCGTAATTTTATTCATAATATAGTCTTGTCTTTTTTAATATTGTATTCTCTTTTATTTTATCAAGCAATGCAAATGATTTCTCTTTATTTTCTTTTGTTTACTCTCTCTTTAATGCTTAGCTAATTAGTTTTTGTGCCCGATCGCGATAAGCTTTGCGATGAAATAACGCATCTTTCATTTTATGTTGCATTTGTATTTTTTATTTTTGATCCTTCCTTGATTTCTTTCATATCGACTCTGTATTGCTAGTATATGGTAGTAGATTCCGATCTAATATTTGAGTAGCCGAGAGGTTCATGAATGTGAAAGATCGCTCAAGGAAGGAAGGAGCTGAACGCAACCCTAGAGATAGGATGACGTAAATCCTCCAGATTGGAGTCAAATCCAATACTGCAGGTCATTTCGATAATGCGACTTTAGGCCATTTTGACTTGTAAAGAGATTTCGGTCAAAACATCTATAAGTAAGGGGATTTAATGCTCTAGCGAGATTACTTCCTAATATCGGATCCGTCACGGTCTTAATAGAATTACAAATGTTAAACTAATTTATTCCGTTATTTTATTTCAATGTGAATCGTCGATCGAGCACTCCTTTGTAATATTTTAATTTTCTTTTAATTAAGTTTAGTTTATTTTATTCTCAAAACTCATCAATCGTTTGGTAGGATAATAGAGCCGTTGTGAGTAATAGTACTAGCCTGCCCCGAGTTTTTATATGACCTTGATATATTTTTATCACTATACTATAAAACGATAGGTACACTTGCCTATTCGGATTGTAGTCCGTGAGACGATTTTTACGCATCAAGTTTTTGGCGCCGTTGCCGGGGATTTTTTTGGCAATATTACGAAAGCATCGAATTTATTACTTCTACTAAAATTAAAAAAAATTAATAATAATATTATTATTATTATATATATTATAATCAACCCACATCATATAATTTCTACCCAACCTAAATTCTCTCGAAAAGGGTAAGGGGCTTTAAATGCCACCATTTTACCTAGTACTTTGCGAACCCTTCACTAGGTAGCCCTTGGGATGTTCGGGAGGCAATCCATTAAAAAAAATCTATTTTTCAAAAAAAAATATCTAAAAAACTAATTTTTCTTTTTTTCTTTGGTAACAGTTTATTTTTTTATGGAATCATCATATTTTTGCGCTTTTTGCGGGTCGCCCGACCACTTTTATTCTGAATGTCTTTCGGGAACCCCTCCCTCTTTTGATTTTAATTTTTCTAGGGAAGGTCAAAATGGCCAATTTGACCCTTACTCCAATTTTTATCCTACTTGGGAGATGGGGAACCTGTCTTATTTTTCTTATGATTTTGCCCCGCAAAGCGCCGCGCCACAAAATTTTAATTTTAATTCTATCGATAATGAGTATTTTGAATTGCAAACTTCTCTTGATAATATTAATTTGCATTTCAAAACCATTATGGATTATTTTTCTTGTGAGTCCGCTTCATTTTCTTCGTCTTCATCTCCATCTCCTCCAAATTCTTCATGTAATGAGTCACCGGATATCCCGGCTTGTCTATTTCCACTCGAGGAGGATAACTATTCGGATATCCCGGATTGTTTCCTTCCTCCTTTGGAAGACACCTCTATGGATATTCCGGTGTGCTTCTTACCCGTTGAGGATGACGAGACGTCTCCTATTTCTCCTTCTGAAGACGTTTGTTATTCCATTTCACTTCAATTTTTAACTGTTCCAAATTTTTCTAGTTTTAGCGAGTCTTTTTCTTCTTCTTTTATTTTAGATGATTCTCCTTTAGTTCTCTCTACCCCTTCTTCTCTCGAAATTTCACAAGATTCCCCTTCTCCTTTTGAAATTTCCGTTGATGAAATTTCTTTTTCTACTTCTTTTATTCCTCTTTCTATTTCTTCTTCTTTTATTTCTTCTTCTTTTGACGACCCTTTATTTCCCATTTTTCATACGACGGAGTTCCTCTATAACTCCGTTCGTTCACTTTCGGGCGTCATTCCCTTGAAGATTCCACCGCATGTCGGTGCGATTCTTCATTTCTTCTTTTTTTTGATTTACTCCCCTAAGCGCATACTTAAGGAGTTACCACTTCACCTAACTTTTTTTTTATCCATTTAGCTAACCAATAACGTCGGGCTCAGCCGACGTTAAACAAAGAGTGCTCTTGGGAGGCACCCCTTGCTTATCCTTTTTGTTCTTTCTTTTTCTTTTTGTTTTGTTTTGCAGGAATAAAACCTCCGGCGGTTCGTTTGGCTCCATCCTTTCCTCTCTTCCTTAGGCCTGAGCCGGTGTCCAGCTCAAGCATGAGGGAGCAACATCTGCATTCGGCCTTACGAATCCGGGGAAGTCGTTTTCTATTTTTATTTACATTATTGCATCCCCCTCCCCTTTCTTCTTTTTTTTTTCTTTCTTGTTTTTATTTTTCATTGAGGACAATGCAAAATTTAAGCATGGAGGAGGGTTTAGTTGTTTTATCTCTTTTTTTCTATCTAAAAATGTTTTAAATTTCTACAAAAAAACAAAAAAAAGATTAGTATAGTTTTATTCTACTGCTTTTATTTAGCCTTATCAAAAACCCATAAAAATTAGAAAAATCAAAAATTCAAAAAAAATATCAGATTGCAAAACCCAAAAAAAAATGTTAGAAAAATCAAACAAAAAAATAATAAACCCATGCTTAGCTTTTTGATATTTTCAGAAATTTAGTTTGAGTTTGTTTATAACAATTTTTACTATTTGCTAATCTTTTATTTCATCATATTTAGTTATATCTAATATTTAGTGATTTAGTTTTGAGGATAATCTTATGATTTTAATTTGCTTAGAGTAATTTCTTTAGCACTTTTTCTCTTTTATTTTAAATAGTTTAAATTTTGTAGTAATTTTGCTTAACAATTTTGGATTCCAATGATTATTACCTCATGCTTTTAGATTCTTAGGAAATCTCAATCTACTAGTAGTTACTCTCTAGTATTTTAGTTTATTTTCTAAAAATCTTGTTTAACCCCTTATCCTTACCCAATTCTCTTTTTCTTTTATTTGTTAGATCATATGTCAGGGGAATAAGGAGATGTTAGTTCCTTATTCTCTGGTACACATATGCAACCCAAAAATGAAGAGAGGAGTTAAAAGTTCATATATGACGGGGGAAGTGATAGGATGTTAGTCTATCATTTTCTGGTATTACATATATATTATTTAAAAAAATTTGGTGGGGTGTGAAGAAGAAAAAAAATTAATGATGATCACCTCCAATCAAAGACCTCTTCATGTTAATTTCCTCCCTAAACCCCTTAGCCAATATTATTGTCTTAGTCTTTAAATTAAAATATTGGGAGAGCATAAGTAGTAGGTTGCATTTTTTTCCTTAAGTTTCTTTCAAGTTATGGTTTGTATAATTTCAATCTAACCTTGTTTGCAATTTACTACATTTTGGGTGCTAGTTAATTTATTTGAGAATTCTTGGCTAAATATTTCTCTCTTTTCACTTTAATTTCATAATTTAGGACTTGATTCATAAATCCCTAAATTTTTTTTTGGCTAAATTTTTGTGTTAATAAATTTTTAGTTTAATTGAAAATTTTATAATGTCTTATAAATATTTCTCATACTTTTGCTCTAGAATAGCAAAAGCCTAAGTATGGGGGAGTTTGATGACTACTTTTAGTCATCGTTTTTGGGGTAATTTAGTAGCCTAAATGCCTAAGTTTATTTTTATTTTATGCTTGTTATTTCATGTTTTAATGTCTTTTTATAATATATTAATTACTAGTTTCATTTTATGTTTTAAGTATTTTTATGCATGTTGTGCTTTATTTCTTCTTAAAATCTTTTTGTGTTAGGATAATATAATTACTAGTTTCATTATAGTTTTTATTTGCTTTTTATGCTGCAATTTTATGTCGTTATGTTATAATATAAAAATCTATAGTATGTATTTTTATTATTTTATGTAGTATGTTTATATGATTATATTATGTGTTATGTTATGCTTGTTATTTTCTTTTGTTTGTTGTTATGTTAAATAACTAATGTTATTTTTTTTTGTAGGAACACAACATGAAGTCCAACCCAGCTACTTTGGAGCAGCCCCTCTACCCGAGCCCATGGTTCAGCCCAACATGAAGCAACCCGAGCCTCAATCCATGCTTGGCCGAGCCCTACAAAGCCTCATAAGCAGCCCACTTCATTCCCAAGCCCACCTAGCTGCTCCTTTTCCCCAACCCGAGCCCACAAAGATGCCCCTTCATGTGGCCGGCCACCTTCCTCTCCTCTTTCTCCATCATTTAATATATTGCATGCATGCATTCTCCCCCTACATGGCCGGCCTCCCTTCTCTCTCTCCCCTTTATTATTTTCTCCCCACTTTATTCCTCATTCACCCCTTCTTTCCCTTTCTCCCATGCTCATTTAAGACTCATTCATTCCCCCCTCTCCATTTTATATATTCTATGTTATTCCCCTTAAATCAAATACATGAATCTAGCCATTCTCTCTCCCCTTCATCAATGAAATGCATGAACCATCCCCCTAGCATGTGGAAGGCCACCCCCTTGTCTCCCCTCATTCTAGATCCTTCTCCCTCTCCTATAAAAGGAACCCCTTGCCTCTTGTTTTTGTAAAGTAGGTTTTTGAGGAAGTAGTTTTGGTAGAGTGCTAGTTCAAGAGTGTTTCTTCCCTTATTGTAGTTTTCTTTTATTGTTGTAATTTTATTCATAATATAGTATTGTCTTTTTTAATATTGTATTCTCTTTTATTTTATCAAGCAATGCAAATGATTTCTCTTTATTTTCTTTTGTTTACTCTCTCTTTAATGCTTAACTAATTAGTTTTTGTGCCCGATCGCGATAAGCTTTTTGATGAAATAACACATCTTTCATTTTATGTTGTATTTGTATTTTCTATTTTTGATCCTTCCTCTATTTCTTTCGTATCGACTCCGTATTGCTAGTATACGGTAGTAGATTCCGATCTCATATTTGAGTAGCCGAGAGGTTCATGAATGTGAAAGATCACTCAAGGAAGGAAGGAGTTGAACGCAACCTAGAGATAGGATGACGTAAATCCTCCGGATTGGAGTCAAATCCAATAGTGCGGGTTATTTCGATAATGCGACTTTAGGCCATTTTGACTTGTAAAGAGATTTCGGTCAAATCGTCTATAAGTTAGGGGATTTAATGCTCTAGCGAGATTACTTCCTAATATCGGATCCGTCACGGTCTTAATAGAATAACAAATGTTAAACTAATTTATTCTGTTATTTTATTTCAAATTGAATCGTCGATCGAGCACTCCTTTGCAATACTTTATTTCTCTTTTAATTAATTTTAGTTTATTTTATTCTCAAAACTCATCAATCGTTCGGTAGGATAATAGAGCCGTTGTGAGTAATAGTACATTCCTGCCCCGAGTTTTTATACGAAATTGATATATTTCTATCACTATACTATAAAACGATAGGTACACTTGCCTATTCGGATTGTAGTCCGTGAGATGATTTTTACGCATCAGTTTGCCGCACACCATAACTATTCATGTTTATTTAAGTATGGTTAGGTAATTGGGCCTATGGTTTCCTTTTTCTAGCGTGATACTGTTATTTGTTGTTTCAAAAATTCCAAAAGTATATATCAGCATATAATTACTAGCATACCTGCAATCACCTACCCGGGTCCAGAGGTGGAGCCAAGTCCAGAGCATACACCTGCTCCCTCTCTTGTCTCCAATCTCTGCCCTGGAATCCATGTCCTCTTCCACAACCTCGGCCTACAAACTGCTGAGCGGGTGGGGAACCCTGTGGTGCCGGTAGAGGTGCCCCTCTTATGGGACAGTATCTTCAAATGTTCCCTACCTGATGACAGTTGTAGCACTCGGGTGGGGGAAGTGCCACGCCCACGGGCCTCTATATCTCCCGCATCTAAAGAGGTTGAGGGGCCAATACCACCAGCTCCCTCAGCTCCTGTCTCACCTCTTGGAGGGGTTGGTCCTTTGCCCTTCTCTCATCAGCAAAGCGGCCCCTCAGCTGATCATTCTTGCCTCCTCGGCCATGATCCTCAGTTGGCCTCTTCTGGCCTCGAGTCATGTGCCAGTCTGTCTCCATCCACTTTTCCATCTCCAGAATCTGAGGTATAGGCCCGTCAGGTACAAATAAAAGAGACTGTATGAGATCCTCTCGAAGTCCCTTATAAAACCTTTTGGTATACCCCGCATCATCTAGCTGATAGGAGTCCGCAAAGCGGGCTAAGTGATTGAACTCCCGGTGGTACTCTTGCACCGTCGTATTGCCCTGCCTTATCTGGAGGAACCTTTTGTAATGCCCCAAAACTCAAAAGGGTGACGGGTGGCGTTTTGAGCCAAATCTGGGATTTGGTAGAGGTGACACGGCCTGGGACACGGGAGTGTCCCAGGGCGTTTCGTGCTCGGGTTCGGCATTGGTCGCGTGGTCGACGCTTTTTGGGGTCAACAGTCATCGGGGGGTGAACACGGCCTAGGATACGGGAGTGTCCCAGGTTGTGTCAGTCACTCAAAGCCTTTCACTCAATGATCGTTGAGTGAGGGCGCATGGCCTGAGCCCAGGCATGTTCGGGTCCGACACGAGTCTGTGTAATTTGACACAGGCATATCCCATACCCATGTCCTGCTCGGGTCATTTGGCAAGTTGTGCTAAGACAGCTACACAGCCTGGTACACGGGCATGTCCCAGGTCGTGTATAGCACACGGCATGTGACACGGGCGTGTCACATGGCCGTGTCGTGCTCTGGTTGTTTTGGACCTGTGTTATTAGAGGAACACACCTCGTGGCACGGGCGTGTACTGGATGACACAGGCGTGTAAAGACTGACACGGGCGTATCGAGTGCCCGTGTTCTTTTTTGGGCGCGATGGTTTTGACGGCGAATGAGTGACACGGCCTTGGACACGGGCGTATCGCATGCCGTGCCCGGCCAAGGTTTTTGAATTTCGGGATGAATAACAGCCGTTCGTTTCCTGGTTTTTTGATCTTATGGTCCATGCTCTTCCCACCTTAGGGTTAAGGCCGGTTCAGGGGTGTAAATCCCTCATAATCTTTGATTCACTCTCTTTCTAAATCTTAGAGAGAGGAGAGATCAAGGAGGAAGAAGGAAGGCTGGATATTGTCACCGGCGGAGTTTCGGAGCTCCAAATCGCGAGCCGACTTCGAATCTATGGAGGCAAGGAGATTGCATTGTTTTTCATCCGCATAGATTTCTATATCGCAAAGGAAAGACGCTATGGTAACGATTATCATCCTAGGACATGTGAAGTCCTCTTTTCCTTTGCATAGGAAGCCCTCTCGCGCGAGTGTGCGGTGAGTTTGTGGCGTTCCTTGGGATAGATATGTAAAGTCCCCCTTGTGTAGAGTCTGCATACAAGAACGGACATAGGCATGATGTGTGAAGCCTACCCAGAAAAGTTTGTCTAGATCGGTGATGTTGCATTGCATTTTATGGCTGGAGAAGACTCCGTGCGAATGTTTGTTTTTCGGGTTTTCTTCAAGGTAGATTGCAACAGGGAGCCTTGGGGACTAACTCCAAGGTGCACCCAGAAAACTGGGCAAATGCGTGGTTTTGCCAACATGGTGGCCTAGGAATCAACTTGAACATAACTGTGCTATGTGAACTGTGTGATGGAAATAGGACTCGGGGAGTCTTGACCCGCACATATGTCTTAAATTGACATTTCGGTATGAGCACGGGTCAGGCAGAACCGTACCTGCTCTATGTCGTTTGGTGGAACCGTTGGCATAGATGAGGCTCTTTGGCGGTCTATGGCTTAGATTGACGTGACCCGCGCCAGGAAGACAAAAGCCTCATAAGGTTGTCCGTCCAAGGGGCGGTGGTGAGATGGAAACGTCTTTGGCTTATAGTGACATGATGTTGGCCGGATCGCCGTGAATGTGCCCTGAGTGTACGGGGTGTGTGGTCGTGCGTCCCTACGCCTGTGATGAAGTGTGTTTATATTATACTGCTTGGATATGCTAACAAAGTGCAGGGAAAGTGCATCGCCCCCCGAGTTGAGGGCAGGGTCATTATAATTTTGTCAGCATGGCTGACCGTTGCTTATGTTTGCCACAATGCGGTGGATTGTTGCTTGCAGGTGCTGTTGAGCCGAGCGGTAAATAGCGGGCTAAAGTCCAAGTTGCTGAGCCGGCCCTCGAAGGCCTAATTTTGAGTGTTTTCTTGTATTCTCATGTATGACCGGCCTGCGTGCCGAAGTTTGGAAGACACTTATATTTGAGCATACTATTGTATGGCCATAAGGCCAGTACTTGTGTATTGTACATTCCTGTTGGTTTGAGTAGTGGACATTCATGTTTGACTGGGTTCTTTATTCTTTGCAACTTAATAAAATTCTTCCGCTATATGCTCTGTGTAGGACGGTGTAAATGGTTGATTGGTTTCAATGAGTAACCCACCGGTCTGTCCGTGGTATATGGCGTCGGGCCCCAGCCGGACCTACTGTTATATGTTATGTGACAGATAGGGGTGTTACAATTGGTATCAGACTATCGGTTTCGGTCAAGCTTAAATGAATTCATGGACGAATTCACTTTAAGGGGTGGTGAGCACATGTGTGTGCGTCATCGTTATAACATGAAAAGAACCCATGAATGTCCACTTAGGAATGAAAATACACATGTTTGAGGAACCTGTGTGTTCCTATAATTGCTTTTTGCAATGTTGTTTGGTCTCTTATTTATGTTTTGCATGATTATAGGTGACCAGGAGTGGTGCTGGGCCGTCGGAACGGCCAGTTTCTGAGGCGAGTAGCGCACCAAATGATGCACCTGCAACACCTCCTTTAGCCGAGACCATTCGATTGGTAGCGGAGGCTGTGTTTGTGATGATCAATGCGCAGCCTGCGAGGAAGGTACAGCAGCCTGTGAGGAAGGTGCAGCAGCCTGCGAGGAAGGTACAGCAGCCTGCTCCTATTGTGGAGCAAGTACTGCTCCAAGCGGTAAATCAAAGGAGGGTGGAACAGGTGGTCCTGGTGCCGATGTTGCCAAGGAGAGCAATGGAGAAGCAGCTGAAGCATGTGATGGGCTTCAATCCTCCTGTGTTCTCGGGGACGGGAACCCCAACTCAAGCAGAGGATTGGCCCTCTAGAGTTAATAGAGTGTTGACAGCCACTGAGACTGAAGAGTGGCAGAAGACCACGATTGCGACGTTCTTGCTGGATGGGGACGCATGCCTATGGTGGGAAGCCTTGTAGCTACACCATCTGAGGGGTAGGCAGTTGGCTGATGTCTCAATGGAGGAGTTTTCAAGGTTGTTCTTGGCTTGATACCTCCCCTCAGCTCAGAGGATTGCTTTGGAGAATGAATTCCAAAAGTTGGTTCAAAGATACAGTACCGTGGACGAGTATCTCAACGAGTTTACTCGTTTAGTACGATACGCAAGCACTACCTTTGCTGATGAGGAGCGCAAGACGAACCGATTCTATAAAGGCTTGAGAGATGACTTTAGATTTTTTACTTTTGGGGCCTATGGCGCAGGGTTTCATGACATTGGTCAACTCGGCCCAGTCCTTGGAAAAGGACATGAAGAATGTTCTGGCGAAGAAGGACTCTAGTGGCAGGAAATCGGAGTTCAAAGTGCCGACTACATTGAAGTCTGGATATCACAGATTCTACAAGAAGGCAAGGACATCAGGTCTTGCCCCTTCTTCAGGTGCCTCGGGGGCAACTACCAACCGAACCCCGAGCGCTTATTTTACTTGTGGAAAGACGGGGCTTTTTTCTCGGGATTGTTGGAGCGGACGCCCGAAGTCCGAGAGGAAGCAAGTAGCCACATATGAAGAGAAGGGCAAGGCGGTGGAGTCAACCACATCCCACTATGCTCAAACTCAACCAAGAGTATATAATTTTTACAAGCAGGAGGCCATTAAACAGGCAGACGTGGTGATATGTACGGTTTAATTTATAGCAAGATAGCTTTAAATATTGTTACCAAGTGCTTGTTAGATTAATACTAGTTGTATAGGCTTTGTTCTGATTGGCGATAGTCCGGCACGAGAACTATTCGATATGGGAGCTTCACACTACTTTTTATTCGAAAGTTTCATAATGCGCATCAGAGTCCCTTCTTTGATGGCGAAGGACAAATTGGATGTGCTGCTGCCGAATGAGTGTTCGATGCGCGCGGACAGAGTATGTACCGTAAAGGTTCAATTTGGAAGCCAAGAGTTTGACTTGCTAGCGTCGTTGCTGCCGCTAGTAGAGTTCGACGTCATCTTCAGTATGGATTGGCTTTCAGAGCAGAAGTATTTTATTAATTACAACCGTAAAGAGGTCTAGCTGGGTGTTGGGCAGGAGACAACGTTTGCGGGATTGAAGGGGTCGAGCAAGACGCTAATGTCTGCTCTTCAGGTGGTGAAGGCGGTTTGTGCTGGAGCAGAGCTGTTCTTCACGTTAGTGGAGGCTATAAAGCCTAAGACCACTTTGGACGGTATCCTCGTGGTATGTGAGTACAGGGACGTGTTCTCGGACGATCTTCCCGGAGCCCCACCGCAGCGAGAAATCGATTTCACGATCGATCTAGTGCCAGGTGCCAAACCTATGTCACATTCTCCTTATAGGTTGGCGCCTAAGGAGATGGCGGAGCTAAAGGTTCAACTAGAAGAGTTGATGGAGCAAGGGTATGCGCGTCCAAGCTCATCGCCTTGGAGCGCACTGGTCCTCTTTGTTAAGAAGAAGGACGGGAGCTTGTGGCTGTGTATCGACTACAAAGAGTTGAACAAGCTAACGGAAAAGAACAAATACCTGATCCCAAGGATTGATGATCTTTTTGATCAGTTAGTTAGGTCGTTGGTATATTCAATGTTGGATCTGAAGTCCGGTTATTATCAGCTAAGGATAAGGGAGAGTGATATCCCGAAGACAGCGTTCAAAACAAGGTATGAGCATTTCGATTTCACGGTCATGCCGTTAGGGCTGACTAATGCGCCATCGGTATTCATGGATTTGATGAACAGGACGTTCTGAGAGTACCAAGACCATTTTGTGATCGTCTTCATTGACGATATATTGGTGTACTCGCAGTGCGAGGAAGATTACTTAAAGCATTTGCATCAGGTGTTGGAGATGCTGAGGAGGAACAAACTATACGCAAAGTTCTCCAAGTGCGAGTTATGGTTATCCTCAGTAGCGTTCCTTGGGCATATCGTCAGTGGAGAAGGGATAGCGGTAGATCCGGCAAAGATTGTCGCGATACGAGAGTGGCATGTTGATAGAATCGATTTCAAGATAACCCAAACACCTAGAGGGGGGGGGGTGAATAGGTTCTTTCCTTTTTTACTTAAGACAGAATAAGAATTCAGTTCTTTAAAGAGAATCTAACTATTCTACAGCTATCACAGCAACCACAGCACGGAATTCACAATCACACGCACATCACAGATTACAAACAGGTTTATAGTGGTCCCCAAGGTCTGGCTACATCCACTTTCCCCCTTCACCTATCCAGCAGTGTTCTAGATTCAGCCTAACTTCTTCCTTTTTCTCAGATCCACAGATCTTACAGCTCAGAACCCTGAAAGGTTTTACAACTCAGAACCCTGAAAGGTTCCTACAACTCAGAGTGTATCCACACTCCTACAGCTCAGGCTAACAGCCCTACCTCAGCCTTGACACAAGGCCTACAACTCAGAGATTGAAATCTCCTACACTCAAACTCAAAAGTCTTACCACTCAGAGATCTATATCTCTTACACTCAGCCTTTATATTATAGGCTTACAACTCAGATCTTGATAGATCCTATGGAATGAAAAATCTTATAGAATGACTCTTTCCCTTGTTGAGAGAGAAAGGATAAAAGGTTTCTTGATCAGCTCTTGATAAAACTGATTGCTGAGATCAACCTGTTCTTATCTTCCTTCAAAGCTCCTTGAATCATAACTCAGTAGGTTTGATCTTCTTTGAAGTTGACTAGCTGGCAGCTTCCTTTTTAGATTTCAAAAATAGATCTGAATTCTCCTTAGTAGATTTGTTCAGGATCTGCTTCTTAGGAGACTTATAAGTGTCTCCTTGTTTACTTCAACAGCTGGAGCTCTCTCTCACTCTCCAGATCTTCTGAAGTTTCTTCAGCATTCTTGTTTGAATTCTCCTTAGACAAATTCTGAGTAGATTGTCACTTCAGATTGTCTTCTTAGAACTTCTCACGAAAATATTCTTCTGCGTGTCGTGCTTTTTCATATTCAATGATCAATACTTCATTAGTTGTTTGTGTTGTTGTTATTTGATTTGACAGAATCCGTCTTTATATAGACTTCATCCATGGTAACTGGCTGATCCGGTTTCTAACCAACTTCTGACAGTTCTGATAGCTTCAGCAAACTTGTTGGAATACACAGCTGTCAAGTCTTTAGTTAGTTCTTCAACCTTTGTCTTTGTCAGTAAACCGTCGAGACTGTTCTTCATTATTTGTCGACACAAGTAGATTAAGTGTTGACACAAGCTTTAGTGATGTCGACACAACTCCTTTGGTGTCGACACTGCTTCTTAACACTGCATTTGTAGAATGTGTCGACACTGCTTCTTTGTGTCGACACAGTCACTTCTTCACTTCACAGCAATCAACTTTGTTGAAACTCTGTTGTGTGTCGACATAAGTCCCGTGTGTCGACACAGTTGATATAGTCTAAGAATTCTGTGTGTCAACACTGCCTTCAGGTGTCAACACAATTGATGTCGACTAAAACATCCGTGTGTCGACACTGCCTCCAGGTGTCGACACAGTAGATGTCGACTAAAATCTGTGTGTGTTGACACAGTTGCTTCTGGTGTCGACACTGCTTTTCCAAGTGGCGACACATGATTTCTTAAGTGTCGACTCATATACTTAGAAACATTTTCCTGCATTCTAGCAAATTCTTAACCTGCACTTATAAACTCAAAATAACATTTAATACGCCTTGATGTATATCATTGAGCTAAGTGAGGCTTCTTCAAATAAGGTACACATTTTCTTATGTACCCAACAATCTCCCCCTATTTGGAGAAGTCATAACCCTTTAGTCAATGATATACACCATTTATAATAAACAAACAATAAGATGTATATAAGCATTATTGACAGGGTAACTTTTAAACAAAACATATACCAAAATGTCATTACAGAATAATGATGCAAACATAATGAACATGAAACATTGTTTTGTTTATATTATCAAAAAGTTTCTTAACAATTGTTTACATAGATTTCCTTAATACTAAAGATTACATTGTTCTTGTACAATCTAGTAAATCTATACTAAGGCTGATCAGGCTCCCTGATGACTATGCATTTTCCTGGCTTAATCTGAGCCTGCACAATAGGTTTTGCATCATCAATGGGCTTCTTTCCTTTCAACTCTGCCTTCTTCTGTGCTTCAGCCTTAATCCTCTGCCTTTCAAAATAATGAAAAGGCTTAGGGAAGTATTTGCTAGGCTCCTGAGCATTAGGAGGTAGCTTCCATATTTTAGCCTTTCTCCTATATTGCAGAATGGCTTCTTGCCTTGTTTCATATTTCTTCCATTCTTGTTCATTATACCATTTGCCCTTTTCATGGATCTGATCTTTCACAACTTTTCAGGCAGTCAAAATGATATTCATGGAAGTGGGGCTCCACTGCTCAAAATCAGGCTTTAACTCAGCCTGTTCTCTGAACCTTTTCTTTGACAGTTGAGCTTCCTGCTGAGCTTTCAAGGCAGCTTCTGGAATTCCTACTTTCTCAATAATAACATTATCAACTTCCTGTGTAGGACTGTACATAGACTAGACCTGTTGCTTTATTATATCAAAACTTGCTTGAGGGTAGATCACCTGAGCAACTTCAGGTTGATCACCTTCAAAATAAGAAGGTTGCACTCCTGACTCAGCAACATTATCATCATCACAATGGGGTGGATATCCCAGAGTGGCTCTGATGCTATCGGATATCCATTTGGCATGATCTGAGCCTGCTTTGACTAACACCCTCTCCCCCTTTATGACTTCTCTTTCAATATGGTCTCTTAAGTCATCTTTCTTAAATCTCACTTGTCTATTAAGAAAATTAAAACCATCTTTATAAAATAATTTTAACTTGACAAGCTTATCAGAGATTACATTCTGAGAAGTAGTAATAGCTGTCTGAAATGAGTCTAAGGCAGCCTGTAGCTTCTTATCATACTCCTCTTTCTCGTTAGCCCTTGTTTCAGTCATTGCAGTGACTGTATTATTTATTGTAGTAACTATCTCATTGTGAGATTCAGTCAGATTGTCATTCATCCTAATCTGATTCTCAAGGACATAGCCTTGTTTAATAGCAATGTCATCCACTTTAGCCTTTACTTCTCCTTGCTGCTTAGCCAGAAATACTACAGCATTACCCCCTTTGTGGAAGCAATCTGTCATCTCTTTCTTATGTAGATTCACTTCAAACCTGATGGATTTGATATCCTGAGCTAGATCAAATTGAAGTGACTTGTGGCTTTCATCCACATACTTTTCTAGAGCCATTCTCTGCTCATCTAATTTCAGTTGCAAGGCCACCAATAATGAATTATAATCATCCTCTGGGGTAGATTGTGGAGCAGCAGTTTGCAATGCTTTCTTGTAGCTTTGGCTCCTTCTCTTGAAAACAATCAGTTTTCTCTTTTTGGCACTTGTGATTTCTTCACCTTCTGAAGCAGATGTACTGGGTATGTCTACTCTTTCCTTAGGACTAGGAGGGAGCTCCTTTTCAGTCCTTATCTGCCCCCCCCCCTCAAAGTCAGCCTGCTCCCCCTTAATCTTTATTTGCTCCCCCTTATTTCTTGCTCCCTCAATATCAGGAAATAACTCTTCAAGAGTAAACTCCTATTGAGTGTGCACTGGTGGTACTTCTTTCCTAGGAGTATCAGCAACTACAAATGTATCATCCATGATAACATCTTGTGCTGGACTGTTGACATGAGGTCTCTAAGAATAGTTTGTGAAGCCATTTCACTTGCCAAGTGAGTTCTCTCTTCCCCTTGCACCTGTGCATTATTAATAAAGTCCTATGCCTGTGCATTATCTTGCTCCCCCTGCACCTGTGCATTATCAGTAATGTCCTGTGCAGGTGATTTCTCAGCAGCTTCTTGCCTTTCTATATCAGGAATGTCTTTTGTTAGGACCCTATCCTATCTGGAGATAATCCTGATGTCCATTTTTCTCATATGGTTGATTTTAGAACAAGGAATCTGGTGCATTACTTCTAGAATTGCTCCAGCCAAGTATAAGCTCATCAGTCTAGCCAAATTAGGCTTATTTATGCCATCCTTAATCTTCTCAAAAATTACTATAGACCAATCTGTATTTAGTCTAAAAATAATCCTTGTCATTAAGTTGAACATATAGGCATAAATCCTATCATGTCCCCCTAGCTTACATAGAATTACCTTGCCAACCACTTCTGAGAGGAATTTCCCTTCCTGATTCATTCCTTTTCTGTTTATAGCTGATCCAATCTTCAAGGTGGGATCCAATCCACACCATTGTAGTGCCTCTCTTGTCTTAGATACGGGTACTTCTTCTTCATCCTGAGTCCTTGGAAGATTAAGAATTTTTCTCAAACTCTTCAAGGTCACTTTGATTCTAGCGCCATGAACCGTTGATTTAATCTTAAGGCCAGTTGAATCTACTGTAGCTATGTCATAAAACTCAAGTATCACTTTCTTCCATATCTTGGTTGGTTCGGATACCATAAACTCCAAACCATTTTCAGCACAATTAGGGTAATTACCCCTTTAATCTCAGATTCAGCATCATCAAAGGCGTGACGAACCAACTCATATCCTTCATTGATGTTATCTTCTACCTTTGGCGCCATTGGGATGGTGATAAAGCTTTGATTGAGAGAAAAGAGTTTGTCGAGACAAGGTTTTGGTCTCGAAAACCTGGAGAGTGTGTCGACAGAGTTTGTTCTTGACCTATTTATACCCTTCTAAACAAAGAAGGTCAAAAGGCGGGAAAAAACTGTCTAAAAGTGTTGACACTGTTGAAATGTGTCAACACATATTTCTAATATCACGATAATTGTGTTGACTCCTATGTGTCGACATCAATAGATGATGTGTTGACACTTGACATACTTAATAGTTCAACAAAAATTTTGTGTCGACTCTTATTGTAAGTGTCGACACAATTTCTGGATGTGTCGACATCACTACTCTGGATGTGTCGACACCACTTTCTGAAGTGCCGACACCATTTCTTTGGATGTGTCGACACTGCTTTACTTAGCCAATATTGTTAAGCTAATCAATGTTCAACATTCCTAATTCAATTTTAAATTTATTGAATTTAGTTTCTTATAGAGGCTTAGTAAACACATCTGCAATTTGATAATCTGTTTTGATAAATTCTAGTGATATGTCCTTTTTCTCTACATGTTCTATAAGAAAATGGTATCTAATTTCTATATGCTTAGTCCTACTATGTGAAACAGGATTATTTGCAATAGAAATAGCACTTGTAGAATCACAAAACAAAGGTGTTCTACTTACCTGAATACCATAGTCTTCTAGCTGGTGCTGAATCCACAACAGCTGTGTACAACAACTTCATGCTGCCACATATTCAGACTCAGCTGTGGAAATTGCAACACTAGTCTGCTTCTTACTACTCCAAGACACCAATCTTCCTCCTAGAAATTGATAGGTGCCTGTTGTGCCTTTTCTATCTTCTTTGCAACCTGCAAAATCTGCATCTGAATAGCCTGTCAGTAGAAAATCTCCATTCCTAGGGTACCAAAGGCCTAGATTAGGTGTACCCTTTAGATATCTCAAAATCCTTTTTACTATAGTGTAATGAGATTCTTTAGGGCATGATTGGTACCTAGCACAGACACATGTTGCATACATAATGTCTGGTCTACTAGCAGTCAGATATAGAAGAGAGCCAATTATTCCTCTATACAAAGACTCATCTACAAGCTTACCTGCATCATATTTACATATAGGCATACTTGTTCCCATAGGAGTTCTCATGGTGGAGGATGATTCCATACCATACTTCTTTATTAACTCTTTGGTAAACTTAGACTGGGATATGGACAAGCCATCATCAGTCTGTCTTACTTGAAGTCCCAAGAAGAACTTAAGTTCTCGCATGCTGCTCATCTCAAACTTCCCTTGCATAAGTTTAGCAAACTTATTGCAAAGGTTGTTTTCTGTAGATCCAAATATTATGTCATCTACATAAATCTGGACAAAGATAATCTTTCCTTTAGACTCCCTTAGGAATAGAGTTTTGTCTATTTTCCCTCTTGAGAATTTGTTCTCAATAAGGAAAGTAGACAGGGTCTCATACCAAGCCCTTGGGGCTTGCTTTAACCCATACAAAGCTTTCCTAAGTCTATAAACATAATCAGGTTTGAGAGAATCAACAAAACCTAAGGGCTACTGTACATAGACTTCTTCTCTTAAATTTCCATTTAGGAATGCTGATTTTACATCCATTTGGAATACCTTGAAGCCTTGATATGCTGCATAGGCAAGGAACATCCTAATTGCATCCAGTCTTGCTACTTGGGAAAAGGTTTGATCAAAGTCAATACCCTCTTACTGCCTGTATCCTTTTGCAATAAGTCTTGCTTTGTTCTTCACAATGATCCCATTCTCATTCAGTTTGTTCCTAAAGATCCACTTTGTTCCAATGATGTTGTGGTCTTTTGGTTTAGGAACTAACTCCCAGACCTTGCACCTTCTGAACCGATTCAGCTATTCTTTCATGGCATCAATCCAATGTGGTTCTAGAATTGCTTCTTCAAATCTCTTTGGTTCCAGTTGAGATAGGAAGCTTGAGCAAAGAACTGTGTTCAAGTTCCTACTTCTTGTTTGCATTCCATGTCTTTGATCACCAATTATCTGATTTGCTGGATGATCCTTTAAGTGTCTAACAGATTGAGGTAGACTATCTTCAGGTTGAACACCTCCAGTCTCTTCAATATGCTGCACCTCTTAGTTTTCATATGCATATAGAGAGTCCAGTACTACCCCTGGACAGTAGCCACAATTTTCCACTTCCTTCTCTGCAGTTGACTCTTTTGTAATGGTATGCTTGTCCATTCTCTCATTTATACCTGTAGAACTGCATGAGCTATAAGGCAACTCACTATTAATCAGTCTTTTTTCATCAAAGACAACATGTACAGACTCTTCTACAACTTGAGTAATCAAGTTGTAGACCCTATAGGCCTTACTATTGTTGTTGTACCCAACAAATATCCCATCTTGGGATATGATAGCAAACTTAATTAGATAAGACTTGCCATTGTTAAGGACATTACACTTGCAACCAAAGATCCTAAAATAGGATAAGTTTGGTTTTCTACCCTTCATGATCTCATAGGGAGTCTTTTTGTGGCTTTTGGTGATAGAAGCCCTATTGATCACATAACATGTAGTATTTACTGCCTTAGCCAAGCATTATTCTGGTAGAGAAGTGTCACTCAATAGAGTTCTACCAGCCTCATTCAGTGTTCTATTCTTCCTTTCAGCAATACCATTTTGCTGTGGTATTCTAGGTGAGGAAAATTCATGAAAAATCACAAATTCTTCACACAGTCTTGTCATACTCTCAGATTGAAATTCAGTGCAATGGTCACTTCTTATTTTGACCACTATACTGTCAAGTTCATTCTGAATTTACTTGAAAAAACTATATAAAACACTTGGGGTTTCTGATTTTTGTCTCAGAAAGAACACCCAGGAATATCTAGAATAGTCATCTACCACCACAAAAGTGTAGACCTTCTTACCTAGACTATGAACTGACATAGGACCAAATAGATCCATATACAAGAGGTATAGACACCTCACAGAATCCTTGATTTCAAGGATATGAAGGGAGGATTTTGTCTGCTTGCCTTTTTGACAAGCTGAGCATATCTCATCCTTTATACACTTAACTTTAGGACCATTTGTAATGCCCCCGATTTTTCTGCGTTTATTTTTTATTCTCGTTGGCATTACGATGACGCGTTTCCGTGGCTTGTACCATTTGTGGAGTGTGGTTTAGCTCCTTAGAACTGAGTGCCCTATTCTGTAGCCTGTTGGCAAGATCTCCCTAGCAAGCCGAGTCATTTTGGGTGACCCGGTGTGGCCTCTCGGGGGGATGTTTGTGTTTGTCTTTATTTGGGTATAACTCGAGTTCTGTTCGTCGAAAATTAATTTCGACTTCGTCATTGTGTTCGTAGCGTGGGTATTTAGCTACGGTGCGAATTTCGTCGAATTCCGAGGTAGTTCGGTTTTCGCATCGTTTTGGTGCTTTATGTAATTTTGTAATAAAATATATTATTATATATTAATATATATATATATAGGATAGAAAAGCACGATCATCTTCTCCAATTAAGAACCGCCTCCCCTGTATGAGAGAAACGGAGAAACCGCTGAGCCCTTGCCTTCCATCGCCGATTCCCGGAGCGTTTGTGGACGAAATTTGATTCCGAGAGTGGATTCGGATTGCTCTCGTCAAGACCTTCATTCCTACGGTAAGATTTCCAAGTTTCGTGGCCTTGCTTGTGGTTTTGAATTTCGGGTTTTGACTTGTTTTCCGCCGGCAATGTCCAGATTTTTGGCCTTGTGCTTCGTTGCCGGATTCGTGCGTGAAGAGGAGGGAAAGCCGACCAAGCTTCGCCGGAAATCGAGGCAAGTGGTGTTCTCGCCCTTGCCTAGTTGTTTTTTTTTCGATTCATGCACCCTACTTGTTTCTACCATTTCCGTCTCCGGTTTCCGTTTCGAACGATTTGGCATAGTTGTGTAGTGTGGTGAACGAGTAGAATAGGTAAAAAAATTATGTTAGGTGTGCCGTAGGCCGTTTTCAGTGTGTTGTAGTTGTGGTTCGCAGTGTCGAGAGAATGTGATGCGCGTTCCGGTGTCGTTCGGGAAATTCCAAACGGTACAGGTTACCCACGCACGATCATCTAACGTTAGGGCGCACGACCACTGGTCGTGTGCCACTGTTCGTGCGCGGCTACCTGTTCATTTCTCCAAAGTTCTGTCTCGGCTATCGCACGAGCACTGGCAACAGTGCGCACGACCACTGGTCGTACGACACTGATCGTGCGCTTATGCTAAGTTTTCTGTCAGGTTTCAAGTTTCCCAAGTTCACTTCGCACGATCATCAGCCGATGAGTGCGCACGACCACTGGTCGTGCGACACTGATCGTGCGCTCTGAATATTTTCTTTTTGCACCCGTATTTAGCTGGCGTCGATACGCGGGTTAGGTGGGCATGAGTGTTTTGTGTAGTGTTAAGGTAGTAATATAAGAGTTATTGTTGTGATAATTCGCTTTGCGTGGCACGTTGAGTGAGTGAAGCTCACTCAATGCGGTGTCGAGAGGACCCAGTGCCACGTCGTGTTGAGTCATTTCAACACTTTCTTTTTTATCTTTCCTCGATTTACGTTCCCAAGTGAATCCCTTGTTTATATTTGTAATTTCCTTGTCGGCCATGTTTCTCTTTCCTAATGGCCGAATTGTGGGTCGTGTTTAGTAGTGGTGGTTTGTAGCTCTTTATGGGGGTGGAGTTGTGTAATTTAGCCAAGGCCACTCATGTTTTTCTTGCTCCAGGTATGGGCTGGGCATGTGGGTGGAAGGTCCCTTGTGCTTTCACGTGTAGACCCTCGAGCTTGTTGACTTGGACATGGTGGATGGGGGGACTGAGTTTGCCTCCAATCCGGTTCCTCGTTGTTTGTTTTTGCTACTACCACCTCCCACAGTTTAGGGTGTTAGAAGTTTCTTCCTTGGTGGTTTGCAGCACTTTGGGCTCTTGGTAGCCTAGTAGGCCCTGCAGGATGTTGTTCCTGGGCTGGGTTGTTGCTGTTTCCTCGCACGTAGTGCTTTTCTTGTTGTCCTGTTTTGGACAGTTGTGACTCTTTCTACTGCATGTTTTTCAGGTACTTTTCCCCTTTTGGTTGACTCTTTCATGCAGTTTTTACTTTGTTTAGCTTGCTGAGGTATTCTGTTTTCTTTTAGAATACCCCAGGTTCTGAGCCGTAGCCAGTTGGGTGGCTAGTTTGCAGTGGTGGTGTTGGTGTTCTCTTGGACTTTGGAGTTCCGTTTGCCGTGTTGGTGAAGTAGTTTTTCAGTACTTTCTTACAGACATACATGTGTGTCAGTGGGTTCGTGTCAGGTTGTTGGCGCCCACTGGTAGTTGTTACCTTTGTACTGGATATATTTACTTATGCTGCTACCGTTTTCTCGAGATAGTCTACTTGCCCTGAGAAGGATTTATGCTAGGTTGCTAGTTATTTTTAAACTATAATTATTATTATAAATAAAGCTCATGATCAACATGTTTTATAAAACGTAATCACTATTTTCCAAATCATGTATAAAGACCGTTTTCTTATATATTATATAAATTAAATGTAGGGTCTTGCATAGCATGAGTGGTTCTCTTGGGACCCTTATGCGCTCCTTAGGATGTCAAAACTGATAAAGTATTTTTTTTCCGCAGCATTTAAATATAGTTTTCTTTTGTGGACTAGGTGATCCACTAAGCCGGGGGATACGGCCTTTAAAATATAACTGATTTTTTAATCATTAATCACATGATTTTCTTTCATTAAGTTGGTAGGTGGTTTTGCCTGACCGTCAGCAGTTATCCCCTGCTTGACGTGGCATCATGACGCGTGTTTTTTCTTACTCTGATAATTCTTAATTCGGAGAAAATGCGGGTTGTGACAGTTGGTATCAGAGGGAGGTTGCTTGACAAGTTAGTTGAGCAACCTTCCTTTGTTTGCTTTTTAGTAGTTCAGCATCATGTCATTCACACACCGATATGTCATCAGCACGTCTTGGCAAAAGCACGAACACTACATTCATAGCATAACATGAAGTATACGGGGCATATTATGTAGTATGGGATGCATAATATGTGTTAGTATATGGATCCACCATAGGGGCAATATGTGAGGTTTATGTAGTATGGGATGCATAACCTCACCACATAGCTGCGACTAGCACATTTTCTTTTTCGTTGCATGAGAATGTTATGTAGTATGGGATGCATAACATTTTCATCTGTACGCCGCTCATAACATGCATTAGGGCCTTTTTAGAATGCATAGCACAAACATGCATATCATAACATTACATAAGCACAACGTGCCAAGCTAAAGACTGGCAGGATGACATATGTACACACATAAGTTTTCAAATTAATATAAAAGTCATGCATTCCTGATCTAGGCACAAGAGTTAGTAAGGTGGTGGTTAACCATACTAGGTTAGGGCATAACATCTAAATTTTGTTAAAAAGATAAACTCTCAGAGCAAGTTTAGCAGCTTTAAGTCTATATCTACATATGTATTGTCTGTACTTGTATTTGGTTCTAGACGTTGTAGTAGAATCTAATTTGTGTTGTTATGATTTTAGAATGGCAAGGCGTCCTGCGACTCGATCGACTCCCCTGTCTGAGGGTGAGTCATCTGGGGCTCAGAACGATGCGGTGATCGAGAGTCTGCGTCAGAGTAACGATTCCTTGGGCAGACAGTTGGAGGAGGTGCGAGCCCAGATTCAGTCTTTGGTGGCGGTCGTGGCAGGTCAGACTCAGGGTGTGCAAGTCCCTGCGGGGGGGTTAGCTGTTCCTCCTCCTCCTGCACCCTTGAGACCTCCAGTGGTGGTGCCAGCAGAGATGGCCTTCATCTCGCAGTTTCAGAGGCTGAGTCCTCCCACTTATGATGGGAAGGCAGATTTCATGGTGATAGACGACTGGCTGATCTCCATGGAGGAGATGTTCTCGTATTCAGGGATTGCAGATGATCAGAGAGTGATGATAGCCGCCTATCAGCTTAAAGGTTTGGCTAAGAGTTGGTGGCTGAGAGAGAAGGAGAGTTTAGTAGCTGGATGCTCTTGGGAAGTGTTCAAGGAGATGTTGTTGAGGAAGTTCTTACCCTCGGTCGAGCGTGACCGCCTCATGAACGACTTCCTCCATCTGAAGCAAAGGCAACTCATGGTGGGTGAGTATGAGATAGAGTTCAGCAAGTTGAGCCATTTTGCCCCTGGATTGGTCAGCGTTGAGGCTGATCGAGTTAAGCGATTTCTCAGTGGTTTGAGGAGCGAGGTGCAGCAGTTGACCAGTGCTTATGGGTCAGTGACTTATGCAGGAGTAGTAGAGGCTGCTCTGAAGGTGGAGGCTATTGAGACCGCGAAGAGCAGAGGCCAGCAAATGAGGTTGGACAAGAGAAAGTCGGTGGAGGAGAAGAAACCCCAGGTACCCGGTGCGGCTCCGGGAAAGAGGGGCAAGGTGGAGTGCAGCTTCTGTGGCCGGTCAGGCCACCCTGCCAAGAAATGTTTCAAGAAGGCAGCAGCTCAGAGGAAGGATCAGGTTCATGCGATTCAGGGTGCTCCTAGGAGAGATGTCTCCTGTTCCGTTTGCAAGTGATCCGGGCATGATGCGGCCCAGTGTTGGACCAAGGATAAAGTCTGCTTTCAGTGTGGGCAGAAGGGTCACATCAAGTCGAGGTGTCCTCAGTTTCAGCCAGCTCTTCCTGCAGTTCCATTGCAGGCTTTACCTCCACCTCAGCGTGTGGACAAGGGAAAGGGGAAGCTGAACGTGATCTCTTCCGAGGAGGCTCAGGCTTCGACCCAGGTCATCTCAGGTTAGTTGTGTGTTGTTTTTTTCAGCCTGGTAGTTCTATTTGCTAGAATTTTTTTTGCAGTATTGTTGTGCTAGTTCCTTAGTTTTGTGTGCTACTATAGGGAAATTTAAGGTAAAGAACCGCTGGGCGCGGGTTCTGTTTTACTCCGGCGCTACCCACTCATTTGTGGCTAGAGCCTTTGTGGAGCGACATCGGTTGACCTTAGATCGTGTTCGGGATTCCTTCCGTGTCAAGTTTCCCTCTGGTGAATCTGTGTTGTCAGATTTGGGCATTTTGGATTGCCCTGTTTTGTTGGGGAACTTTCTTGCGAAGGCGGACCTGAAGATGATTGATCTGGAGGACTTCGATGTTATTCTGGGCATGGACTGGCTCTCTAGGTATGATGCAGTCATTCAGTGAAAAGGAAAGCACTTGGACTTCATCAGGGACGACGGTCAGCCCGGCAGCGTGTATGTTGATCCATGTCAGGATTCTCCTGTCATCTCTGCGGTATGTGCTCAGAGGTTGTTTCTTTCTGGTTGTTGTGCTTGTTTAGTCTCGGCGGTTGGAACCGCTTTTAGCGTACCACGCTTGGAGGAAATTCCTATTGTTTGTGGTTTCGCTGATGTTTTTCCTGATGACCTTCCTGGTCTTCCTCCCGAGCGGGATGTTGAGTTTGTGATCGATTTGGAGCCGAGTACGCGTCCTATTGCTAAGGCGCCGTACCGGATGGCCCCTCGTGAGTTAGAGGAGTTGCGAGCTCAGTTGGATGAGCTATCGGCTAAAGGTTTTATCAGGCAGAGTTCGTCGCCTTGGGGTGCTCCTGTTTTGTTTGTAAAGAAGAAAGATGGGTCGATACGGCTTTGCATCGACTATAGAGAATTGAACAAGGTCACTATTAAGAACAGGTACCCTCTGCCGAGGATCGATGATTTATTTGACCAGTTGCGCGGTAGCACGGTGTTCTCCAAGATCGATCTTCATTCTGGTTATCATCAGCTCAGGATCCCTGAGGCGGATATTCCACGGACTGCGTTTAGATCGAGGCATGGACACTTTGAGTTTTTGGTGATGTCGTTTGGTCTGACCAACGCACCATCAGCCTTCATGGATATGATGAACCGGGTGTTCAAGGATTTCCTCGACAAGTTCGTTGTGGTCTTCATTGATGACGTGTTGGTCTATTCTCGCAGCGCGGAGGAGCATGAGCAGCATTTGCGTTTGGTTCTGACAGAGTTGAGGAATCACAAGTTATTCGCCAAGTTGAGCAAGTGCGAATTTTGGTTGCCTCGAGTCTCATTTATAAGCCACGTGGTGAACAAGGAAGGGATCTCGGTCGATCCAGAAAAGATTGCAGAAGTGATGGATTGGAGTAGGCCGAATACCCCTAAGGAGATCAGGAGTTTCCTAGGGTTGGATGGCTACTACAGGAGGTTTGTGGAGGGTTTCTCTTCCCTAGCTGCACCTTTGACCAAGCTGACTCAGAAGAATGTGGCTTTTGTTTGGAGCGAGAAGTGCGAAGAAGCCTTTCTGGAGCTAAAGAAGAGATTGTACACTGCTCCCGTTCTGACCCTGCCTACTGAGGGTGTGGATTATGATGTATATGTGGATGCTTCGCTTGTAGGTCTGGGATGCGTATTAATGCAGGTTGGAAAGGTGATTGCCTATGGGTCAAGGCAACTGAAGACCCGTGAGAAGAATTATCCTACGCATGACCTTGAGTTCACAGCGGTTATTTATGCGTTGAAGCTGTGGAGACATCTACTTTATGGGGCTCAGTGCAAGATCTTCACTGACCAGAAGAGCCTGAAGTACGTGTTCACGCAAAAGGAGTTGAATCTGCGCCAGCGGCGGTGGCTTGAGTATGTGACTGATTATGATGTAGAGATCCAGTATCATCCGGGCAAGGCCAATGTGGTGGCCGATGCCCTGAGCCGAAAGACGGGAAAGATCTTTAACCTCTCCGCCGATCGGTTAGTTGAGGAGTTCCTCCTTATGGATATTTCAGTGGGATGCTGTGGTTTGCAGAGTAGTTTGTCAGTGGCAGAGCCGTCCTGGATTTCTTTGACCAGACTGCACCAGAAGGACGACCCGGATCTGTTGCACTTGTTCATCAGGACTGAGAAGGGAGAGTTGCCAGATTTTGCTATCGATGATGCGGGTACTTTGAAGTACCGCGACAGGTTTTGCATCCCCGCCGTTGGGGATATTAGAGGTATGATTTGCAGAGAGGCTCATGGATCCAGCGTTGCCTATCATCCAGGATCTACGAAGATGTACCGTGACTTAAGGCAAATTGCCTGGTGGTATGGCATGAAAGGTGATATAGCCCGATTTGTTGCTGAGTGCCACACTTGCAAGCGCGTGAAGGCCGATCATGGAAGGCCTGGTGGCAAGTTGACCCCGTTAGAGATCCCGACTTGGAAGTGGGAGAGTATATCTATGGACTTCATTACGGGCTTACCGAAATCCCCGAGGGGATTTGATTCTGTTTGGGTTATAGTGGATAGATTGACGAAGTGTGCTCACTTCGTGCCATATATGATTGATTACCCGATGAAGAAGATAGCAGAGTTGTACTTGAATGAAGTCATCCGACTCCACGGTGTGCCGGTTAGCATCATTTCCGATCGAGACTCCCGGTTTACTTCTCGTTTTTGGCAGAGTCTGCAGGAGGGTTTGGGTACGGATCTGAGATATTCTACTGCGTACCACCCACAGACCAATGGGCAGACGGAGCGGGTGAATCAGATTGTTGAGGATATGATCTGATGCTATATTTTAGACCACGGCGGAGCGTGGGATGAGCGGCTGCGACTTATGGAATTTGCTTACAACAATAGTTATCAGGAAAGTTTGCAGATGGCTCCGTTCGAAGCCTTGTATGGGAGGCGCTGTAGGACTCCGTTGTTTTGGGCCGAGGCTGGTGAGAGGCCGTTGTTGGGTCCTGATGCGCTGGAGGATATGGAAGTCGCCGTGAAGCTTATTCGGGAGAAGCTTCGTATAGCTCAGGAGAGGTACGAAAAGAACGCCAATCGGCGTAGGTCTGCTTTGGAGTTTTCTGTAGGGGACCTTGTATTTCTTAAGGTTTCCCCAATGGTGGGTGTAAAGAGGTTAGGTAAGAATCGGAAATTGGACCCAAGGTATGTGGGCTCGTTCGAGATTTTGGAACGGATCGGCGTGTCAGCTTATAGATTGGGTTTGCCAGCAAACTTCCCAGGAGTTCATAATGTTTTTCATGTTAGCCAATTGCGGAAGTGTGTGCGCAGTAGTGGGCAGGTCTTGGACGTTGTGCCCCAGTTGGAGCCCAACCTCTCTTTTGTTGAGGTGCCGGTTCGTATTTTGGATACTCAGGAGCGAGTGCTGCGAAAGAAGTCCATACCGATGGTGAAAGTTCTGTGGAAAAATCAGGATTTGGAGAGCGCGACTTGGGAGCTAGAGTCGGCCATGAGGAGGGCTTACCCTCGCCTGTTTCGCTGATTTGATCAGTATGTTTCCCTTCTTGTAACTCCTATTGGTTACTTTTCCTTCTTTAGTAGGAGTGTTTTGCGTAAAGTTTCGGGACGAAACATTCTTTTAGGGGGAGTGACTGTAACGCCCCCGATTTTTCTGCGTTTATTTTTTATTCTCGTTGGCATTACTATGACGCATTTCCGTGGCTTGTACCATTTGTGGAGTGTGGTTTAGCTCCTTAGAACTGAGTGCCCTATTCTGTAGCCTGTTGGCAAGATCTCCCTAGCAAGGCGAGTCGTTTTGGGTGACCCGGTGTGGCCTCTCAGGGGGATGTTTGTGTTTGGCTTTATTTGGGTATAACTCGAGTTCTGTTCGTCGAAAATTAATTTCGACTTCGCCATTGTGTTCGTAGCGTGGGTATTTAGCTATGGTGCAAATTTCGTCGAATTCCGAGGTAGTTCGGTTTTCGCGTCGTTTTGGTGCTTTATGTAATTTGGTAATAAAATATATTATTATATATTAATATATATATATATATATATATAGGATAGAAAAGCACGATCATATTCTCCAATTAAGAACCGCCGCCCCTGTATGAGAGAAACGGAGAAACCGCCGATCCCTTGCCTTCCATCGCCGATTCCCGGAGCGTTTGTGGACGGAATTCGATTCCGAGAGTGGATTCGGATTGCTCTCGTCAAGACCTTCATTCCTACGGTAAGATTTCCAAGTTTGGTGGCCTTGCTTGTGGTTTTGAATTTCGGGTTTTGACTTGTTTTCCGCCGGCAATGTCCATATTTTTGGCCTTGTGCTTCGTTGCCGGATTCGTGCGTGAAGAGGAGGGAAAGCCGACCAAGCTTCGCCGGAAATCGAGGCAAGTGGTGTTCTCGCCCTTCCCAAGTTGTTTTTTTTTCTTTCGATTCATGCACCCTACTTGTTTCTACCATTTCCGTCTCCGGTTTCCGTTTCGAACGATTTGGCATAGTTGTGTGGTGTGGTGAACGAGTAGAATAGGTAAAAAAAATATGTTAGGTGTGCCGTAGGCCGTTTTCAGTGTGTTGAAGTTGTGGTTCGCAGTGTCGGGAGAATGTGATGCGCGTTCCGGTGTCGTTCGAGAAATCCCAAACGGTACAGGTTACCCGCGCACGATCATCTAACGTTAGGGCGCACGACCACTGGTCGTGTGCCACTGTTCGTGCGCGGCTACCTGTTCATTTCTCCAAAGTTCTGTCTCGGCTATCGCACGAGCGCTGGCAACAGTGCGCACGACCACTGGTCGTGCGACACTGATCGTGCGCTTATGCTAAGTTTTCTGTCAGGTTTCAAGTTTCCCAGGTTCACTTCGCACGATCATCAGCCGATGAGTGCGCACGACCACTGGTCATGCGACACTGATCGTGCGCTCTGAATATTTCCTTTTTGCACCCGTATTTAGCTGGCGTTGATACGCGGGTTAGGTGGGCATGAGTGTTTTGTGTAGTGTTAAGGTAGTAATGTAAGAGTTATTGTTGTGATAATTTGCTTTGCGTGGCACGTTGAGTGAGTGAAGCTCACTCAATGCGGTGTCGAGAGGACCCAGCGCCACGTCGTGTTGAGTCATTTCAACACTTTCTTTTTTCTCTTTCCTCAATTTACGTTCCCGAGTGAATCCCTTGTTTATATTTGTAATTTCCTTGTCGGCCATGTTTCTCTTTCCTAATGGCCGAATCGTGGGTCGTGGTTAGTAGTGGTGGTTTGTAGCTCTTTATGGGGGTGGAGTTGTGTAATTTAGCCAAGGCCACTCATGTTTTTCTTGCTCCAGGTATGGGCTGGGCATGTGGGTGGAAGGTCCCTTGTGCTTTCACGTGTAGACCCTCGAGCTTGTTGACTTGGACATGGTGGATGGGGGGACTGAGTTTGCCTCCAATTCGGTTCCTCGTTGTTTGTTTTTGCTACTACCACCTCCCACAGTTTAGGGTGTTAAAAGTTTCTTCCTTGGTATTTTGCAGCACTTTGGGCTCTTGGTAGCCTAGTAGGCCCTACAGGATGCTGTTCCTGGGCTGGGTTGTTGCTGTTTCCTCGCACGTAGTGCTTTTCTGGTTGTCCTGTTTTGGACAGTTGTGACTCTTTCTACTGCATGTTTTTCAGGTACTTTTCCCCCTTTTGGTTGACTCTTTCATGCAGTTTTTACTTTGTTTAGCTTGCTGAGGTATTCTGTTTTCTTTTGGAATACCCCAGGTTCTGAGCCGTAGCCAGTTGGGTGGCAAGTTTGCAGTGGTGGTGTTGGTGGTCTCTTGGACTTTGGAGTTCCGTTTGCCGTGTTGGTGAGGTAGTTTTTCAGTACTTTCTTACAGACATACATGTGTGTCAGTGGGTTCGTGTCAGGTTGTTGGCGCCCACTGGTAGTTGTTACCTTTGTACTGGATATATTTACTTATGCTGCTACCGTTTTCTGGAGATAGTCTACTTGCCCTGAGAAGGATTTATGCTAGGTTGCTAGTTATTTTTAAACTATAATTATTATTATAAATAAAGCTCATGATCAGCATGTTTTATAAAACGTAATCACTATTTTCCAAATCACGTATAAAGACCGTTTTCTTATATATTATATAAATTAAATATAGGGTCTTGCATAGCATGAGTGGTTCTCTTGGGACCCTTATGCGCTCCTTAGGATGTCAAAACTGATAAAGTATTTTTTTTCCGCAGCATTTAAATATAGTTTTCTTTTGTGGACTAGGTGATCCACTAAGCCGGGGGATACGGCCTTTAAAATATAACTGATTTTCTAATCATTAATCACATGATTTTCTTTCATTAAGTTGGTAGGTGGTTTTGCCTGAGCGTCAGCAGTTATCCCCTGCTTGACGTGGCATCATGACACGTGTTTTCTCTTACTCTGATAATTCTTAATTCGGAGAAAATGCGGGTTGTGACACCATTCCTTACTAACTCTTTGCTAAAGAGTTGGCCAATTGTTTTGTAGTTAATATGGGCCAGCCTCTTGTGCCATTTTACACAATGAGAGGCTCTCTCATCAGCTACAAGACAAATAGGAGAAACATTGTTCTCACACTCAAAGTTAAGACAGTACACATTTCTTTTTCGATATCCTGTCAAAATGACCTTTTGATCACTTGACCTTTTGATATGACATCCATTCTTAACAAATGAAATGTCATATCCTAAGTCACTCAGCTGACTTATGCTAATAAGGTTGTGTTTCAAACCCTTCACATATGCCACTTGAGTGATAGTAATCTGGTTATTGGAAATGTTACCAAATCCTTAGATGATTCCTTTTTCAGAACCACCAAAGATTACTTCAGACCCATTTATGATAGGTAAGTACTCCTTCAGCAACCCCCTTATTCCAGTCATGTTCCTGGAACATCCACTGTCCAAGTACCATATAGGGGCATGTTAACTTGGACTCACCTGCAATAAAGAATTACCCAACCTTAGAGCCCAAGTAAGTCTTGGGTCCTTGGTTCAAGTTAGCTTCATACTTAACAAATCTACCTGCTGCTCTTCTAACAAGTAGACTGTTGTTCTTCCTGACACTAATGTTGTGCCAGCAATCTAAGGCATAATGGCCTGTCTTGCCACATCACCAGCATTCATACTTGTTGTATCTATTTTTAGATACATTCTTGGCAGTCTGGTTGACAGCAAATCTTTTGTTTTGTGCTGGTACTACTGTAGCTACACCCACTGTTTCCTTAAGAACATGGGGTTTATGGACATGGGCTGCCTTATTGACATAAACACCCTTATCATTCAGAACTTCAGTCTTACTATGACCATGAGTATTCTCAAGGTCATACTTGTTAGAAGGCACTTGTACCTTTCTAAAAACTACAGGGACTTTAAATTTTAGTGGCTGAACTGAGGCTTTACCCTTTCTCTTAAATTGGACAGCCCTGGTGTTAACTTTAAAGCCTATTCCAGCCTTACCCTTTTGAGCCACAAACTCATCTATTAAGGGTAAAACTGATTTTGGCTTGGAATAACTAGCCACCAAATCTTTTTCCTTTTGAAGTCTGACTTCCAGACTTTTAATTAGATTATTTTTGTATGTGATTTTGCCCATCTGAATAACAGTTATAGTTTTCAGTTTGGCAATCTCATTCAATTTTTGATCCAACACTCTCTCTAAATCAAATACAGCCATCTTAAGATCTGCAATTTCCATAGCCTGAGTTTTCGCCAAGTTTTTTCTTTTCTTTAGTGCCTGCAACAAGTCCCCATATTCATCTATCAGTTGATGAATATAACCTTCAGACTCAGACCCATCCACATCACTTGATGTAGATGTAGCTTACACTGAACCAGTACTACAATCTGAATTTCTAGAAAAACATTGTACCTTACTAGGACCAGGCTGATCCTAGCACTTGTCTTCTTCTAACACAGCCATCAGTCCCATGTACTGATGGTCTTCTTGTTCATAGATAGAGTTCAGCACTTGCATAAACTCATCTTCTTCATCTACTACATATAGACCAATGTATGCCTCAGCTTCAGACTCTGAAGATGATTGTTCTGTCAAGCTATTCTCCTTCTTGGCAATAAAGGATTTCTCCTTATTGCTCTTTTGTTGAGTCTTTTTTTTATCAGCAGACTCCTATCTTTTTTCTGGACACTCAGCCACAATATGTCCAGGCCTATTACAGCAGTAGCAAACTATCTTTGATGTTATAGATTTTCTAGGCTTAGACCTACTCCTGTCCTTCTTAGATGACTTCCTCTTTTGATAATAGTCATCCACAGGCTGAGATGTGGAGGGCCTAGACTTCCACTGCTTCTTCTTTAGGAATCTCTGAAACTGCCTTGTGAAGGAAGCAAAGTCTTTATCTGAGTCACTACTGTTAGAACTTTGGTTGTATGAATTATCTGAAGTAATTTCAGCAACTATCTAAGGAGGTGATGGAGACATCCTCCTATTCTTCCTAGTAGCTTCCACCTTGAAGGCCACAGACTTTTCTCTATGCTCCTCTTTTGCACTTTTTTCTTCCTCTTTCCTAGCCATCAGCTGCATCTCATATGAAAGAAATTTTCCAAATAAAGATTGAGGAGAGATATCTGCATGTTTGGCCACTTCCCTAATGGCACAAATCTTAGTGTCCCAATCCTTTGTCAAGGATCTTAGGAATTTATCATTCAGTTCATATTTACTGAAGATCCTTCCATAGGACATCAGCTCATTTACTATTCTATAGAACTTTTTATAACACTCAGTTATACAGCCTGACTTTCCTTGTCTGAAACTCTCATATTCCTGGTTCAGCATAGATTTTCTATCTTGTCTGACTTCTTTAGAACCCTCCATGTAGACTATCAAAGTGTCCCATATTTCCTCGGAGGTCTTGTAGTGAATCGAATTTTGAAAGGTTGAATCATCTATGGCACTTACTATGATATTCTGGGCTCTTTTATCCATAGTTGCCAGGATGATCTCTTCCTTAGTCATCTATGAAAAATCCTTGGGAGTTCTTTGATTTGCATCTAAAACTGACAACTTCATTGGAATATAAGGACCTTCCTTTACTGTAATGTTGATACTTGGATCAGAGGCCTCCATAAAAAGCCTGGCCCTTTCTTTCCATATTCCAAATATCTCTTTCCTGCATATGGGTAATTTCATAGAACCTAGTTCCTTATGATTTTCTCCTGAACCCATTTTCTTGATCTTGAATCTGCCTTATGGTTCTAACTCAGACTGTTAAGTCCTTCTTTGAGCAACATCCCTCAGATACCACTTGATAGAATCGATTTCAAGATAACCCAAACACCCTGAGGGGGTGGGGGGGGGTGAATAGGTTTTTTCCTTTTTTTACTTAAGACAGAATAAGAATTCAGTTCTTTAAGAAGAATCTAACTATTCTACAGCTATCACAACAACCACAGCACAGAATTCACAATCACACACACATCACAGATTGCACATAGGTTTATAGTGGTTCCCCAAGTTCTGGGTACATCCACTTTCCCCCTTCACCTATCCAGTAGTGTGCTAGATTCGGCCTAACTTCTTCCTTCTTCTCAGATCCAAAGATCTTACAGCTCAGAACCCTGAAAGGTTCCTACAACTCAGAGCCTTGAAAGGTTCCTACAACTCAGAGTGTATCCATACTCCTACAGCTCAGGCTAACAGCCCTACCTCAGCCTTGACACAAGGCCTACAACTCAGAGATTGAAATCTCCTACACTCAGACTCAAAAGTCTTACCACTCAGAGATCTATATCTCCTACACTCAGCCTTTATATTACATGCTTACAACTCAGATCTTGAAAGATCCTACAGAATGAAAAATCTTATAGAATGACTCTTTCCCTTGTTGAGAGAGAAAGGATAAAAGATTTCTTGATCAGCTCTTGATAAAATTGATTGTTGAGATCAACCTGTTCTTAGCTTTCTTCAAAGCTTCTTAAATCTGAACTCAGTAGTGTTGATCTTCTTTGAAGTTGACTGGCTGGCAGCTTCCTTCTTAGATTTCAGAAATAGATCTGAATTCTCCTTAGCAGATTTGTTCAGGATCTGCTTCTTAAGAGACTTGTAAATGTCTCCTTCTTTACTTCAACAGCTGGATCTCTCTCTCACTCTCAAGATCTTTTGAAGTTTCTTAAGAATTCTTGTTTGAATTCTCCTTAGACAAATTCTGAGTAGATTGCCACTTCAGATTGTCTTCTTAGATCTTCTCACTAAAATCTTCTTCTGCGTGTCGTGCTCTTTCTTGATTAATGATCAATACTTCATTAGTTGTTCGTGTTGTTGTTATTTGATTTGACAGAATCCATCTTTATATAGAATTCATCCATGGTAACCGGCTGATCTGGTTTCTAACCAACTTCTGACAGTTCTAATAGCTTAAGCAAACTTGTTGGAATACACAGCTGTCAAGTCTTCAGTAAGTTCTTGAACCTTTGTATTTGTCCGCAAAGCGTCGAGACTGATCTTCATTATGTGTCGACACAGGTAAATTAAGTGTCTACACAAGCTTTAGTGATGTCAACACAGCTCCTTTGGTGTCGACACTGCTTCTTGACACTGCATCTATAGAATGTGTCGACACTGCTTCTTTGTGTCGACACAGTCACTTCTTCACTTCACAGCAATAAACTTTGTTAAAACTCTGCTGTGTGTCGACACAAGTCCTGTGTATCGACACGGTTGATATAGTTTAAAAATTCTGTGTGTCGACACTGCCTTCAGGTGTCGACACAGTTGATGTCGAATAAAACATCTGTGTGTCGACACTGCCTCCAGGTGTCGACACAGTTGATGTCGACTAAAATCTGTGTATGTTGCCACAGTTGCTTCTGGTGTCGACACTGCTTTTCTAAGTGTCGACACAGGCTTTCTTAAGTGTCGACTCATGGACTTAGAAACTTTTCCTACATTCTAGAAAATTCTTAACCTGCACATATAAACTCAAAATAACATCAAATAATCCTTGATGTATATCATTGAGCTAAGTGAGGCTTCTTAAAATCAGGTACACATTTTCCTATGTACCCAACACCTGTGTTGTCTTCGGTAGCGGAAGTCTAGAGTTTTCTTGGGCTTGCCGGCTATTACAGGCGCTTCGTAGAGAACTTCTCGCGGATAGCGCTACCTCTCACAAAGTTGACAAGGAAAGATCAGAAGTTCTTTTGGACGCAGGATTGCGTGCAAGCGTTCGAGAAGTTGAAGAGTCGGTTGACCACAGCGCTAGTGCTAACTTTGCCAAGTGGGACCGAGGGCTTCGAGATTTATAGTGATGCCTCAGGTAGTGGTTTGGGCGGCGTGCTGCTGCAGCATGGAAGGGTGATAGCGTATGGATCACGTTAGTTGAAAGTGCATGAAAGGAATTATTCGGTCCACGACTTGGAGTTGGCGGCCGTGATTTTCGCGCTTAAGCTGTGGAGGCATTATTTTTACGGCGTAAGGGTCGATATTTATACCGAACATAAGAGCCTGAAGTACCTGTTGGATTAGAAGGATCCGAACATGAGACAGCGGAGATGGAAGGAGTTCCTGGGGGACTATACGTTCAAGATTCATTATGTACCCGGGAAAGGCAATGAAGTTGCGGACGCATTGATTCGCAGGGCTCCCGCCCAAGCCAACTGGTAGTCGGTTCATGATGAGAGGTTAATTCGGGAGTTGGAGGCATTAGAGATCTGTTGTGTGGACAAGCATACTAGCGCAAAAACATTGTTGAACTGGATGGAAGTTCAGTATGACCTGGCTGATCGCATTCGGTAGGCTATGGAGTTGGATGGCACCATGAAAATTGGCTAAGTTGTATGTTGACAACATAGTACATTTGCACAGTGTGCCCCGTTGCATCATCAGGGACAGAGACGGGTGATTTACTTCAAGTGATTGGAGGATAATCCACAAGTTGTTAGGTACTAAACAGAATTTTAGTACAACCTTTCATTCACAGATGGATGGTCAGACCGAGAGGACCAACAGGACAATGGAGGATATGCTCCTTTAGTGCGCCTTGGATTTAGGGAAGAGGTGGGATGAACATCTCTATATGATCGAGTTCGCCGACAATAATAGCGATCAAGCTAACATTTAGATGGTGCTCTTTGAATCTTTATACGGTAGGAAGTGTCGTACTCCTTTAGCTTGGGCGGAAATAGGCCAATCGAAACTGTATAAATGTAAAGAGGTCGAATATACAAATTCGACTATATGAACTATTCGAGTGCGGTTATTGGTGGCTTAGGATAGGCAAGCAAGTACTATAATGCTAAGTACCAAAATGTGGAGTTTGCGGTTGGCGATTGGGTATATATGAAGATAAAGCCATTCAAAGGCATGTCCAGGATTCGACGCTTGAAAATGCTGAGTCTGAGGTACCTTGGTCGGTTTGAAGAGGTTAAACAGATTGGAGAAGCTGCCTATCAGTTAGCTCTTTCGGCAGAGCTAAGTAGTTTGCATGAGGTGTTTCATATATCAGGGCTGCGGAAAGCCTAGCAAGAATATACGCTAGTGATTGCTGACGATCAGGTACTAATCAATAGTGGGCTAACAACGAAGGTTAAACCCATTCGTATTGAGGACACGGAGATCAGGAAGCTACGAAACAAAGCAATAAGGATGGTCAAAGTCCGTTGGGACAACTATGGAAGTGAAGAACTGACATGGGAGCATGAGCAAACCATGCGAGATGAGTTTCTTGAGTTGTTTTTGTAAAGTCACGTGGTAAACGTTTTGTACTGTTTTTTTTCAAATGAATAAAATTTCGGGACGAAGTTTCTTTAAGGAGGCGACATTTGTAACACCCCAAAAATTTGAAAATAGAGCTCACATATAGCTATTGCCCGACGATAGTGACTATCACGAACGATAGTGCCACATGGTAGTTATACACTTGTCGGATGGCCGAAAAGTGGTTGAAGAGCGGTGTTGACTGGGGTCAAAGTGGCTACCGACAATATCGCCAGGCGACAGCTGATATCACTCCGTGATAGCGATAAGTTTGACTTGTCAGCTGAAATCATGACCCTTCATTCCTATTGAAGAAAGGATCCTATGGCTGGGATTATTTCCCGAAGCTACTTAATCAGAGAAGAAGTGAAGAGAAGAATCATTTCTCTTCTCTCAATCTCTCTCCTCCCTTTTCATCAACTCCTTGGAATAAAGGAGGGAAGTGTTTGGGCTGAAGCTTTGAAAGTTTAGTGAAGGAGATTCTGTGGTCAGTTTTTGGAGCAGAAGCAAGATCCGTGAAGAGGAAAGCGATGCGATCCTTTCAATCTGGATAGAAGTCTTAATCATGGCTCTGAAACAATCTACAAGGGTAACGATCTTCCTTCTTAGACAAGTGAAGTCCTAAATTTTCATGTGCATGGAATCCCCCAACGAAGGGTGGAGAGTGAAGGGAATTCCAATGGGTTGATACGTGATATCCCTGGGTAGTCTTGCATATAGAATCCAGAAATTGTAGAATGGAATAGGCATGTTGTGAGAAGCCCATCCGGACAGGTCGGTTTGGATCGGTGATGTTTTGATTTGCGTGCCAGAGAAGACTCCGAGTATAAACGTGTAATTTACGGAGTCTGAGGGGTTGTGCCTGTGAACTTGTGTAGCAGGAAGTATCAGAGATGCTTTCTTTGAAAATACTCAGAGAATACCACAGTTTTGATAATTTTTGGGTATAGGTAAGCGACAGTGGATATCGCTGGCGATAGCTCTTGGTGGTTAAATTCTAGTTTCTGGCACTACCGGATGCTTAAGGTTTTTCTTGAAAGATGCTCAAGTTGTGGCTGAGTTTGGAGACAAAAAGAGAAGTGATGCAGCAGGCCCAAAGCCGGCCCGCTCTGATAAGCCCTTGACGGCACAACCCATAGGAACACGAGATGGCACCCACTGCCGGGCTGCTGCCCAAGCACCCCACCCTTGACTGCACCTATTCTCAGCGCGGCGGGATGTTGAGGCGAGGTCTCGAACCCAGCCCCCTTGATAAAGAGCTTTCCTAACAGCTCTCATCACCAACCCTCAAGGGGGCTGGGTTCGAGACCTCGCCTCAACATCTCGCCGCGCTGAGAATAGCTGCGGTCATGGGTGGGGTGCTTGAGCTGCAGCCCGGCAGTGGGTGCCATCTCGTATTCCTATGGGTTGGGCCGTCAAGGGCCTATCAAAGCGGGTCGGCTCTGGGCCTGCTGCATCAAAAAAGTGCACTTTTTTGATGCAGTGACCCAGAGCCGACCCGCTCTGTCAGCATCGCACTGAGCCAGAGGAGCACGTCTAGATAGCCCACTGCCGGGCTGCAGCCCAAGCACCCCACCCGTGACCACACCTATTCTCAGCGCAACGGGATGTTGAGGCGAGGTCTCGAACCCAGCCCCCTTGATAAAGAGCTTTCCTAACAGCTCTCATCACCAACTGAGTTGCAGCTTAGTTGGTGATTAGAGCTGTTAGGAAAGCTCTTTATCTAGGGGGCTGGGTTCGAGACCTCGCCTCAACATCCCGCCGCACTGAGAATAGGTGCGGTCATGGGCTGGGTGCTTGGGCTGCAGCCCGGCAGTGGGTGCCATCTCGTGTTCCTATGGGTAGGCTGTCATGGGCCTATCAGAGCGGGCCGGCTCTGGGCCTACTGCATAGAGAAGTTATATTGTTAACGTCAGATGATAGTGGATATAGATGGCGATAGATCCCATATAGAATTATGATTACGAAGACTGTCTCGCAGAGACCGTGTGGCTAGAATGTTAGTTGTGACCCTCGGTGCCCAACTATAATGGCCTTGAGAGCCATTCTTTACGGGAAAGGGAAAGCTGACCTGCGTTGGAGTCGTTAATGGGCACGATGATTTGAGCAACGAGAAAAGGTGGAACTGTACCCTCTCTATGTGGTTCGGTTAAATAGACCTAAAGTGCGTGGCAATTACAATTGGCATAGAGGGAGAGTCGTGGTTATATGGTCCATATGCTAGACTAATAATGCTCATTGTTGACTGTCAAGTACCGGACTTTTGGATGGTGGTGGGACCATGGAACTCCGGTACACCGATAATGTGCCCTGAGTGCACAGAACATTTGGCAGTTGATTTAAATGTTTGTGATAGATTGAATATTACTTAAGTTGTACCTTCGTGTAGTATATATATATATATGAATGCAATGCCTGTAGGGAAGGAATACCGCTGCCCCGGAAATGGGGTAGGGTCATTATAAATTGGTTAGCTAAAGCTGATTGTTGCCTTGTTTGGTACCTTTATGATGGAATATCCCTGTGCAGGTGCTGGAGAGCCGAGTGGGAAATAGCGGGTTGCAGCTCTTTTATGCTATGCCGGCCCTCGAAGGGCAACCAAAAAGCTTTTTATAGTTTTTATGTGTGGTCGACCTATGTGTCGTTGTTTGTAAACCACTTTTGTGAACAATAATTGTAAGGCCTTAACACCATACTTTGGTGTATTTTATATGACATTCCTACGTGGTTTATTAGTGGACATTCATAATACTTAAGTTCTAATAACCTTTGAAGATTCTGCTAGAATGCTCTGTGTTAGGATACGGTTGGTAACTTTTTGATATTCATATATAACTCCACTTACAATCAGTGGAATATGGCGTGGGGCCCCTGCCGGACCTTCAATTGTATTCTACACTGACAAACTGAGGTGTTACAACCACAGGGTCTGAAACTTGTTGTTCGAGTAATGACTCCTGATACTTGGGGTGAGACACCTGTCACACCTGTGGGAGGGGCCATGCAGGCAGAGTCATTAGCTGAGAGAGCTGTTGTTGGGTACGGAGTCCGCCAAATGAAATATTTTCTGAGTTTTCATCCTCCAACGCTCAAGGGAGTCGAAACTCTGACTGATACTGAAGATTGGTTGGAAAGGATTCAGGAACACTTGAGAGCAGCAGAGATACTAGAGGACAAGTAGTTCCAGTTTGCGGCCTTTATGTTGGAAGGGGACGCAAAGCTATGTTGGGTAAGCCATAGCGGCCGTCAGTTCCCTGGTCTTGCCCCATCCATGGGTGAGTTTGCAAGTGCATTATTAAAGCGGTATATCCCCTCTTCGACGAGGGTGGCTATTCAGAGACAGTTTCTACATTTAGTGTAACGTGACAAGATAGTGGACGAGTAACTGTAGGTGATTACCCAGTTAGGTCATTATGTGGGGATGACCATGAAGGATGATGAGAAGATGGATAACCTCTTCTACCATGAATTGAGAGAGAATCTGGGGCAACTGCTCATGGCCATGAAAAATGCAGGATTCAATGAGTTAGTCAAAGTCGCTAGGACGTTGGAAAGTGATATGGAGTGAACCCAATGTCGTAAGGGTCTTGCAAGGAAATAGGGAAAAGGAAAGCCTCCTCAGTCTTAGTGGAAGTAAGAAGGAAGTAAGTGGAAGAAGAAGCCCATCATTTCAGGTCAGGAGAGAAAAGCAGTGCTACGTTGGGAGGGTCTCATTTCAAGGGGCCAGTGATGTGATACAAGTGTTGCAAGATGGGCCACATAGCTTAAAATTGTACCAATAATGGTGCTGAGCCAGAGCTGAGGCAGGAGTAGTTTGTACGTTCCGGTCCTAGTTATGTAGAGAATGGGAAAGCGGCGAAGTCAAGGGCTTCACGTTTCCCTCCAGTACAGCCAATAGCTTATAGCCTTGGGCAGCAGGAAGTAATTCGTCAACCCGATGTGGTGACAGGTATGAATTGTTTGAATTTGTTTACCAGATTCAATTATTTGCAACTTTTTGTGGTTGTTGCATGTGTGAGATATTTCGTGGTAGTTTCCGGCTACCCTGCTAGAGTATTGTTCAATATGGGAACGTCAGACTCCTTCCTTGCGGAAGTCTTTATCCGGAGATTGGGTGTGGAGCCCTTTGTAGTAAAAGTAGAGCTTAGCGTGCATATGCCTAATGGGCCAGTTATGACCACCAGGAATAAGGGATGCATTGTTTTCAGGATAGGTAATGTTGACTTCGAGTTAGTGGCAGCAATACTATTGTTGGCCGAGTTTGACATGATCTTAGGGATGGACTGGCTTGCAGGACAATGGTCTAGTATTAATTGCCTATTGAAGTTGGTGACCCTATAGATTAAGGGAAAAGGGAGGCCAAGTTTGAGGGACTTAGGGGAATGACCTACTCCCTAATTTTGGCAATGTAGTTGGTGTGTATAATGAACCAGGGAGGTGTGGAATTCATAGCTCTGTTTGAGGTTCACTCCACGAAGTTAGCAGTGAGTGATATGCCTATTATGTTGGAGTTTGAGGATGTGTTCCCCGAGGAACTTTAAGGGGCACCTCCTCAGTAGGATATTGACTTCACGATCGAATTAGTACCAGGAGCAAGGACAGTGTTGCATCCTCCATTTTGGATGGCACCAAAAGAGTTGATTTAGCTCAAAGTTTAGTTGCAGGAGTAGTTGGAGTTGAGGTACATTAGACCTATCTCTTCACCATGGAGTGCGCTAGTGTTATTTGTGAAGAAGAAAGATGGTAGTATGCGGTTGTTTATAGACTATCGAAAGTTAAATAAGCTAATAGTTAAGAATAAGTACCCAATTCCGCGGATAGATGACTTGTTCGACCAGTTGGTAGGGTCGGTGGTTTACTCCAAGTTGGAATTGAAGTTGGGGTATTACCAACTGCGTATTTGGGAAGAGCACATACCCAAGATAGTGTTTTGTATGAGGTATGACCACTTTGATTTATCGGTGATGCCATTCGGGTTGACGAATGCGCCTTCGGTGTTCATAAATTTGATGAACCGAGTGTTTGAGCAGTACTTGAATTCATTTGTTGTGGTGTTCATTGATGACATCCTAATGTATTCCAAGTCAGTGGAGGAGCATGAGACTCACTTGAGAATGGTATTGTAGACTCTGAGGGAGAACCGGCTTTATGATAAGTTCTTAAAGTGCAAGTTCTAGTTTGAGAGGGAGACATTTTTGGGACATGTGATTAGTGGAGAAGGAGTGGCAGTGTATCCAGAAGAGGATGAAGCCATTAGAGATTGGCTTCTTCTGAGAACCGTGGCAGAGGTCAGGAGCTTCTTTAGACTAGCCGGTAACTACTAGAGGTTTGTAAAGAACTTTTCGCAAATAACATTGCCCCTCACATCTCTTACTAGCAAGGATCAAAAGTTTGTGCGGATGCCAAAGTGTGCCCGAGCATTCGAGAACTTGAAGGAATGGTTGATGTCCGCTCCGATCCTAAGTCTTCCTAGTGGGACTAAAGAATTCCAGATTTTCTGTGACGCATCAGGGTGTGGTTTGGGTTGCGTGCTAGTGCATCATAACAATGTAATAGCTTTTGGGTCCAGACAGATGAAACCTCATGAGAGAAATTACCCCGCCATGACTCAGAGCTGGCAACAGTGATTTTTTAGCTTTGAAGATGTGACCGCACAATGTGTATTACGTAAGGGTGGAGATCTTCACGGACAATAAGAGACTGAAGTATCTCTTGGATTAGAAAGACTTGAACATGCGACAACACATATGGGTCAAGTTTCTTGGGGACTACAATATGGCGATTTAGTACACGCAAGACAAGGCCAACATTCTGGTCGATGCATTAAGAAGGAAATATTCTAGGCAATGGAACTTGGATGAAGAACATGACGAGCGATTGGTGTGAGACTTCGAGTCTCTTAGCATTGTTTGTGTAGCCAGAGGTGAATTTAGTGTGTCACAGTTGAATTTGATAGAGTTATAGTGTGACTTGTCCGATCATATTCGGGAGGCAGCCAGTGTAGATGTAGAGTTCCAGCCACTAATGGAGGAAGCTCAAAGATGTGAAGGAAGTATTGTGGAGATGGTTGGGGGGATCTTAAATATGTATGGAAGAATGTGTGTACCACGGTTCGGCAAGCTCCGTGAGGAGTTGATGTTTGAGGCTCACTTTATAAAATACTCCATTCATCCGGGCAGTACAAATATGTACTTGGATTTGAAGAAATCATTTTGGCAACCTGAGATGAAGCGGGATGTAGATTTGTACGTGAGTCGATTCCAGACTTGTGCCTTAGTGAAGGCTGAGTGCCAAAGGCAGGTCAGGTTCTTGAAGCCCCTTCCTATTCCCGAGAAAAAGTTTGACAACATCTCCATGGATATTGTGCATGGTTTGCCTCAGTCACCACAGGGTGATGATGTAATCTGGGTTATCATGGACCGTCTGACCATGGTAGCTCACTTTATTCCAAATCGAATAGAAGATGGTGTGGAAAAGCATGTAGAGCTTTATGTTCGGAACAATGTACGGTTGCATGTGATTCCAAAGTGTATCGTTAGTGATCGGAATGGATGATTTACGTCCAAAGACTGGAGGCTAGTGCAGAGGAGTTTGGGCACCTGCTTAAGTTTAGTACGTCATCTCATCCACAGACAGATGATCAAACAGAGAGGAAAAATCATACTTTGGAATATATGTTGAGGATGTGTGCTCTCGATCTTGGCAAAAGGTGGGAAGACCATCTTTTATGGTGGAGTTTTTGAAAGTCCACCTAGTGCCAACTACCTTTACCTATGGGGGGGGGGGGGAATAGGTGTCTTGCAGAGTTTTTGCGGAATTAAAATTGTACCTGCACAAATAAACCAAACAACATAGCACAGAAAGACACAGGCAAATTATAGTGGTTCCCTGATTTGGGTACGTCCACTCTCCCCCTTTGACCTATCTCCCAACCAGGGACTACTCGGTCACTTCTCCAACAGGATTGAAATCCAATCCACACACTAACGGAAGGAACCCTTCCAAACGAAGGAGTCACCACTCCTACACCAAGGGTTGCACCCAACCCTTACAACTAGGAACCAACGTTCCTTTACAACAAAATTGAAAATGGAGTGTATTATAAATACAAACTACTTATGGAGAATAAGGTGTCCCTCTTCGTTCGATGACGTGTTCTTGAAGACGACGAAGGGTTCACGACCTTAGGTATCACTTGGAAAGGATCTAATCTAGATCTGCGGCGGCAAAGAATGAGGCGGCGATGCTATGTAGATCCAAACTTCGTAGCTAAGCCGGCAAGGTCTACCAACGGTCTTTCTTGGATCAATCGTCTCAATTGATTCGGATAGGGAAGGTATTCCCGATCTACAAATCAAGAGATAAAGGTTCTCAAGAAGGACTCGTGAGACGTGTTGCGAGACAAAGCTTCTGTTGCCGGGAGATCAGGAGGAAACCACGATCAGTGGCAGCGACCAACTAACACGAGCGGCGATGGAGACGGAGCGAGATCCGCGATCTAGGTCACGTCGGCGGCTCGGCTTTCCTTCTTCTCAGTTCGTTCTTTTTACTGTTCAACATACCGATGTATTTATACAATAGCATGATCCAATATGACCATTGTGGGCCCCACCAGTAATAACCCTAAGTCCGGCTCCAAACAGCGCGTGTTAACTTGGACCGGTCAAGAGAATAGCAGAAATTTGCCTAAGTCAAATTCGGCGAGAATCGTAAGTGATTCTCGACGAATCGGCGAGAATCACCTATGATTCTCACTGAATTCCACTTAGCAGAATTCTAGCTATATAGAAATAGCAAGCCGGAGAGAATCGGCGGGAATCACAATTGATTCTCGCCGAATCGTCGAGAATGCAGAGTCATTCTCGACGAATCGGCGAGAATCACTTCGTGATTCTCGACGATTTTTCCTTAGTAGAATTCAGGGCGGCGTCGAGACAGCCGGCAACATTCGGCTAAAATCAGCGAGTGATTCTCGTCGATTCGGCGAGAATCACTATTCACGTCGAATCGGCGATAATACCTTAGTGATTCTCGACGATTTCTACTTAGACGATTTTCGCCTTTCTTCCCTTGAGTTGGTCTTTGTTCCATCATTGCTCCTTGTCTGCTCTTGATCTTTCTTAACCCTGTGCTTGAAAGTAAGTACACTCCCATAGAGAGAGTACACGTAAGCCAACACACTGATCTGCTCAACGAGGGATTACGTTGCACAGACCCGTGTATATTGACCTACTGCACCCTGACATTTGTGTGTACTTAGCGAGGAATAACTGCAAGCACAACTTGAAGACAAGTGATCAAATACATTATCAATTCACCTTAGCTGGTCCAGGGGCTTCTTCAAATCAGGTACATTGTGGATACAATACCCAACAATCTCCCCCTATTTGAGGAAGCCTAAACCCTACAAGCTAAGGTGAATATAACGGATGGAAGAAAAACAAAAAATGAATAATCAGTTGAGAAAGAATTTCCATACCATTATCTTTAGAGCATTTGGAGCATACTTTGCGAGAGCACCTTAGCCCTTAGCACCTTAGCCGAGAGGGCAATCTCCCCCTTTTTGGCTTCTACAAATCTGGGACTTTAGCACTTGCCACAATGCTCCCCCTCAGTTCTTTCATTTGGGCTTACACTTGAGTTTCTTGTGGATGCTCCCCCTTGATCCAAGAGCTGGTAGCCTTTGTATTCTTCATTCCTCAAGGTTTAGCATACCCAATTCAGTTTTGAAGAGACCGAACTTGGCTTTATCTAGGGGCTCTTAAAAAAATTTCTGCAATCTGCTTATTCGTGAGGACATAGCAGAGAGAGATGTCCTTTTTTTCCACATGCTCCCGAATGAAATGGTAGCGCACTTCCATATGCTTCATCCTGCTGTGCAAGACGGGATTGTTCACAATAGCTATAGCACTTGAGGAGTCGCAGTACATTGGTACTTCTTTGAACTGAAGGTCATAGTCTGCTGGCTGATTTCTGATCCATAGAAGTTGTGCGCAACACAATTTTGCTTCTTAGTATTCCATGATATAAGCCTTCTTCCGAGGAATTAACACGTCCCGGAAGTGCTTTTCCGATCATCCCTGCATCGTGATGAAGCTCTAGCAGTCTGGCCTCTGGAGCTCTGACATCTTCTCGGGCTTCTCCTTCTTCCGGAAGATTTTCTCCATCCTGCTCGTCAACTTCTCCAGCAGACGTCGAGGTGGAAACCTTGACGTACTTGGGAGTTGCACCTTTAGCAGTCTCATCTGAACTTAGCTGTTCAAGCCTTGCACCGTAGTTAGCATTATCTCTTTTCCCTTAATCTTATTCCATGGCAAGCCTGGAACATCTCTTGTCTAGGTCCCATCATGTGCATGGGCACTAAGACTATCCTGCAAAAAAGAATTACTTGTCCTTAGGAACCCAATATGTATTGGGTCCTTGGTTCTTGTCAGCATAAAATCTTGAATGCCTTCCCACAGGAATCTTATCAGGAAGGCTAACTCTGCCCAAGGGAGGTGGATATGCCCCTGCCCTTGACACAGAGGGGTTGTGCCAACAATCTATGGCAAAGTGACCAACCTTGCCACAGCACCAACACTCGTGAATGTTGTATCACCTTTTCAGACCTGACCTACTGACTGAGGTAGTCATGATCTCAGGTCTAAACGGGATAGATCCGGTTCTGCTCACAACTTTGCCTTTTCCACCTTGACACATGGGAGGGAGGAAAGAATACATGTGGTGCGAGTCATGAGGCCTGGGAGGTGGTGCCTTCCTTTCAGTCAGCACGCTCCCAAAGGCCCCATGGGAGCATACCACATTTTTCCAAACCCCCCTTTCCTGTGTCCTAGGGTGGACAGTACTGCCGTGAGAGCTGGTTCCGGCAGATTCATGACGAGTTGGGGCAGAGGCCGAGAATACAAATGGTTCAGGATGAGCCTTAGGTATTCTCTCATAGGTGGCCATGACAGCCCTTGCACTGTGGGTGTTTCCACATGAGGGCTGGTCATCCTTGCAGTGACCACAGTTGTTCTTGTTGTCATACCTGAAGGCATGATGAGTGCCCTTCCTACTTGGGGTGGGAGGTCTGAACACAGTCTCCCCATTTCTCCATGAATTAAGAATTCGGGAGATCCACCCATTTTCTTCTTTTCTCTTGATAGCATCTATCGCAGAAAAGTTAGAAACTATTCTCTTCTCGGTCTCTAGACGACTTTCTAGATCCGAGATCTTTGAGTCCTTTACCTTGATGGATTCCAATTGGATATCCATCAAGGTCTTCAGCTGAGCAATCTCCTTAGCTTGCTCCTCAACAAGAATGTTGCTCTTCTGAAGAGCACACTGAAGGGATTCAAGATTTTCAATCTTCTGATTGAAGCTATCCATATCCCTTGCATCACTAGAGGGACAATCCTCTGAACTATTACTGTCTTCAGGAACTGCAAAAGGAAAGGGGCAGGATGAAGAAGTTACCTGCTCCTGGCTTTGCTGTTCAGGGTTACCTTCAAGATCGGCCGAGACTGTTGAGTCAGCTTCATCAGAACTGCTTTCCTCAACTTCTTCTTCAGTCTCTGACAAGGACACAGGAGCCCTGATACTGATAGAATGATCATGCCCTTCATCTTCAGAAATGAGGACCACCATATAGGCTTCATCCTCTTGCTGACCACTGATCCCTTCTTTCTCTGATCCCTCCATGAGGTCTGAGATAGTTTGCCACATGGGCATGGCCGTCCTACACTTGTCCAATTTAGAACGAGATGGTCTAGACGAGACATCAGTGATGATGTGACGAATCACCTTGTCCAGGTTGAACAGTAAGAGCTCTGTCTCGGACATCTCTTTGGGACACTTGGGGATTTGGAGATCTTTCCCCGAGCTGGAAGCCTTCATGGGAATGAAGGGAACCTCTTCTAGAATGAGTGATGCTCGAGGATTCGATGGCCTCCAGATGAAATAGTACTCTCATCTTCCATACAGGATAGTACTCCTTTGTACATGAGGGGAGTTTTAGAGGAGGGACATCATAATCCAACTCCATGCTTGAGTCTGATCTTCTTGTTGACACTAGATGCAGGAACTTACTCGAGGTGTTAACCCCTTTGATGAGTAACCTCCCTCTGATACCACTTGAAAGTCCACCTAGTGCCAACTACCTTCACCTATGGGGGGGGGGGAATAGGTGTCTTGCAGCATTTTTGCGGAATTAAAATTGTACATACACAAATAAACAAAACAACACAGCACAGAAAGACACAGGCAAATTATAGTGGTTCCCCGATTTGGGTACGTCCACTCTCCCCTTTCGACCTATCTCCCAACCAGGGACGACTTGGTCACTTCACCAACAGGATTGAAATCCAATCCTCACACTAACGTAAGGAAACCTTCCAAACGAAGGAGTCACAACTCCTACACCACGGGTTGCACCCAACCCTTACAACTAGGAACCAACGTTCCTTTACAACAAAATTGAAAATGGAGTGTATTAGAAATACAAACTACTTATGGAGAATAACGTGTCCCTCTTCGTTCAATGACGTGTTCTTGAAGACGATGAAGAGTCCACGACCTTAGGTCTCACTTGGAAAGGATCTTCTCTAGATCGGCAGCGGCAAAGAATGAGGCAGTGATGCTATGTAGATCCAAACTTTGTAGCTAAGCCGGTAAGGTCTACCAACGGTCTTTCTTGGATCAATCGTCTTAATCGATTCGGATAGGGAAGGTATTCCCGATTTACAAATCAAGAGACAAAGGTTCTCAAGAAGGACTCGTGAGATGCGTTGCGAGACAGAGCTTCTGTCGCCGGGAGATCAGGAGGAAACCACGATCAGCGGCAGCGACCAACTAATACCAGCGGCGACGGCGACGGAGTGACATTCGCGATCTAGGTCAAGTCGGCGGCTCGGCTTTCCTTCTTCTCAGTTCGTTCTTTTTACTGTTCAACATACCGATGTATTTATACAATAGCATGATCCAATATGACCGTTGTGGGCCCCACCTGTAATAACCCTAAGTCCGGCTCCAAACAGCGCGTGTTAACTTGGACCAGTCTAGAGAATAGCAGAAATTTGCCTAAGTCAAATTCGGCGAGAATCGTAAGTGATTCTCGACGAATCGACGAGAATCACCTACGTTTCTCGCCGAATTCCACTTAGCATATTTCTAGCTACATAGAAATAGCAAGCCGGAGAGAATCGGAGGGGAATCACAATTGATTCTCGCCGAATCGTCGAAAATGCAGAGTCATTCTCGACGAATCGGCGAGAATCACTTCGTGATTCTCGACGATTCTGCCTTAGTAGAATTCAGGGCGGCGTCGAGACAGCCGACAGCATTCGGCGAGAATAATCGAGTGATTCTCGTCGATTCGGCGAGAATCGAATCGGCGAGAATCACTTAGTGATTCTCGACGATTTCTACTTAGACGATTTTCTCCTTTCTTCCCTTGAGCTGGTCTTTGGCCCATCCTTACTCCTTGTCTGATCTTGATCTTTCTTAACCCTGTGCTTGAAAGTAAGTACACTCCAATAGAGAGAGTACACGTAAGCCAACACACTGATCTGCTCAACGAGGGATTACGTTGCACAGACCCGTGTATATTGACCTACTGCACCCTGACATTGGTGTGTACTTAGCGAGGAATAACTGCAAGCACAACTTGAAGACAAGTGATCAAATACATTATCAATTCACCTTAGCTGGTCCAGGGGCTTCTTCAAATCAGGTACATTATGGATACAATACCCAATAATCTCCCCCTATTTGAAGAAGCCTAAACCCTACAAGCTAAGGTGAATATAACGGATGGAAGAAAAACATAAACTGAATAATCAGTTGAGAAAGAATTTCCATACCATTATTTTTAGAGCATTTTGAGCATACTTTGCGAGAGCACCTTAGCCCTTAGCACCTTAGCCGAGAGGGCAATCTCCCCCTTTTTGGCTTCTACAAATCTGGGACTTTAGGACTTGCCACAATGCTCCCCCTCAGTTCTTGCATTTGGGATTACACTTGAGTTTCTTGCGGATGCTCCCCCTTGATCCAAGAGTCGGGAGCCTTTGTATTCTTCATTCCTCATGGTTTAGCATACCCAGTTCAGTTTTGAAGAGACCGAACTTGGCTTCATCTAGGGGCTCTTTAAAAAATATCTGCAATCTGCTTATTCGTGAGGACATATCAGAGAGAGATGTCCTTGTTTTCCATATGCTCTCGAATGAAGTGGTAGCGCACTTCCATATGCTTCGTCCTGCTGTGCGAGACGGGATTATTCGCAATAGCTATAGCACTTGAGGAGTTGCAGTACATTAGTACTTCTTTGAACTGAAGGTCATAGTCTGCTTGCTGATTTCTGATCCATAGAAGTTGTGCGCAACACAATTTTGCTTCTTACTATTCCATGATATAAGCCTTCTTCCGAGGAATTAACACGTCCCGGAAGTGCTTTTCCGATCATCCCTGCATCGTGATGAAGCTCTAGCAGTCTGGCCTCTGGAGCTCTGACATCTTCTCGGGCTTCTCCTTCTTCCGGAAGATTTTCTCCATCCTGCTCGTCAACTTCTCCAGCAGACGTCGAGGTGGAAACCTTGACGTACTTGGGAGTTGCACCTTTAGCAGTCTCATCTGAACTTAGCTGTTCAAGCCTTGCACCGTAGTTAGCGTTATCTCTTTTCCCTTAATCTTATTCCATGGCAAGCCTGGAACATCTCTTGTCTAGGTCCCATCATGTACATGGGTCCCTAGACTATCCTGAAAAAAAGAATTACCTGTCCTTAGGAACCCAATATGTATTGGGTCCTTGGTTCTTATCAACATAAAATCTTGAATGCCTTCCCACAGGAATCCTGTCAGGAAGGCTAGCTCTGCCCAGAGGAGGTGGATATGCCCCTGCCCTTGACACAGAGGGGTTGTGCCAACAATCTATGGCAAAGTGACCCACCTTGCCACAGCACCAACACTCGTGAATGTTGTATTGCCTTTTCAGACCTGACCTACTGACTGAGGTAGTCATGATCTCAGGTCTAAACGGGATAGAGCTGGTTCTGCTCACAACTTTGCCTTTTCCACCTTGACACATGGGAGGGAGGAAAGAATGCATGTGGTGCGAGTCATGAGGCCTGGGAGGTGGTGCCTTCCTTTCAGTCAGCACGCTCCCAAAGGCCCCACGGGAGCTTACCACATTTTTCCAGACCCTCCTTTCCTGTGTCCAAGGGTGGACAGTACTGCCGTGAGAGCTGGTTCCGGAAGATTCATGACGAGTTGGGGCAGAGGCCGAAAATACAAATCGTTCAGGATGAGCCTTAGGTATTCTCTCATGGGTGGCCATGACAGCCCTTGCACTGTGGGTGTTTCCACATGAGGGCTGGTCATCCTTGTAGTGACCACGGTTGTTCTTATGGTCATACCTGAAGGCATGATGAGTGCCCTTCCTACTTGGGGTGGGAGGTCTGAACACAGTCTCCCCATTTATCCATGAATTAAGAATTCGGGATATCCACCCATTTTCTTCTTTTCTCTTGATAGCATCTATCGCGGAAAAGTTAGAAACTATTCTCTTCTCGGTCTCTAGACGACTTTCTAGATCCGAGATCTTTGAGTCCTTTACCTTGATGGATTCCAATTGGATATCCATCAAGGTCTTCAGATGAGCAATCTCCTTAGCTTGCTCCTCAACAAGTAAGTTGCTCTTCTGAAGAGCACACTGAAGGGATTCAAGATTTTCAATCTTCTGATTGAAGCTATCCATATCCCTTGCATCACTAGAGGGACAATCCTCTAAACTATTCCTATCTTCAGGAACTACAAAAGGAGAGGGGCATGATGAAGAAGTTACCTGCTCCTAGCTTTGCTGTTCAGGGTTACCGTCAAGATCGGCCGAGACTGTTGAGTCAGCTTCATTAGAACTGCTTTCCTCAACTTCTTCTTCAGTCTCTGACAAGGACACATGAGACCTGATACTGACAGATTGATCATGCCCTTCATCTTCAGAAATGAGGACCCCCACATAGGCTTCATCCTCTTGCTGACCTCTGATCCCTTCTTTCTCTGATCCCTCCATGAGGTCTGAGATGGTTTGCCATATGGACATGGCCGTCCTACACTTGTCCAATTTAGAGCGAGATGGTCTAGACCAGACATCAGTTATGATCTGACGAATCACCTTGTCCAGGTTGAACAGTGAGAGCTCTGTCTCCGACATCTCTTTGGGACACTTGGGGATTTGGAGATCTTTCCCCGAGCTTGAAGCCTTCATGGGAATGAAGGGACCCTCTTCCAGAATGAGTGATGCTCGAGGTTCGATGGCCTCTAGATGAAATAGTACTCTCATCTTCCATACAGGATAGTACTCCTTTGTACATGAGGGGAGTCTTAGAGGAGGGACATCATAATCCAACTCCATGCTTGAGTCTAATCTTCTTGTTGACACTAGATGCAGTAACTTACTCGAGGTGTTAACCCCTTTGATGAGTAACCTCCCTCTGATACCACTTGAAAGTCCACCTAGTGCCAACTACTTTCACCTATGGGGGGTGGGGGGTGGGGGAATAGGTGTCTTGCAGCGTTTTGCGGAATTAAAAATGTACCTGCACAAATAAACCAAATAACACAGCACAGAAAGACACAGGAAAATTATAGTGCTTCCCTGATTTGGGTACGTCCACTCTCCCCCATTGACCTATCTCCCAACCAGGGACGACTCGGTCACTTTACCAACAGGATTGAAATCCAATCCACACACTAACGGAAGGAACCCTTCCAAACAAAGGAGTCACGACTCCTACACCACGGGTTGCACCCAACCCTTATAACTAGGAACCAACGTTCCTTTACAACAAAATTGAAAATGGAGTGTATTAGAAATACAAACTACTTATGAAGAATAAGGTATCCCTCTTCGTTCGATGATGTGTTCTTGAAGACGACGAAGAGTCCACGACCTTAGGTCTCACTTGGAAATGATCTTCTCTAGATCGGCGGCGGCAAAGAATGAGGCGGCGATGCTATGTAGATCCAAACTTCGTAGCTAAGCCGGCAAGGTCTACCAACAGTCTTTCTTGGATCAATCGTCTCAATCGATTCGGATAGGGAAGGTATTCCCGATCTACAAATCAAGAGACAAAGGTTCTCAAGAAGGACTCGTGAGACGCGTTGCGAGACAGAGCTTCTGTCGCCGGGAGATCAGGAGGAAACCACGATCAGCGGCGGCGACCAACTAACACAAGCGGCGACGGCGACGGAGCGAGATTCGCGATCTAGGTCACGTCGGCGGCTCGGCTTTCCTTCTTCTCAGTTCGTTCTTTTTACTGTTCAACATACCAACGTATTTATACAATAGCATGATCCAATATGACCGTTGTGGGCCCCACCAGTAATAACCCTAAGTCCGGCTCCAAACAGCGCGTGTTAACTTGGACCGGTCCAGAGAATAGCCGAAATTTGCCTAAGTCAAATTCGTCGAGAATCGTAAGTGATTCTCGACGAATCGGCGAGAATCACCTACGATTCTTGCCGAATTCCACTTAGTAGGATTCTAGCTACATAGAAATAGCAAGCCGGATAGAATCGGCAGGAATCACAAATGATTCTCGCCGAATCGTCGAGAATGCAGAGTCATTCTCGACGAATCGGCGAGAATCACTTCGTGATTCTCGACGATTCTGCCTTAGTAGAATTCAGGGCGGCGTCGAGACAGCCGGCAGCATTCGGCGAGAATCAGCAAGTGATTCTTGTCGATTCGGCAAGAATCACTAGTGATTCTCGTCGAATCGGCAAGAATCACTAGTGATTCTCGTCGAATCGGCGAGAATCACTAGTGATTCTCGTCGAATCGGCGAGAATCACATAGTGATTCTCGACGATTTCTACTTAGACGATTTTCGCCTTTCTTCCCTTGAGCTGGTCTTTGGCCCATCCTTGCTCCTTGTCTGCTCTTGATCTTTCTTAACCCTGTGCTTGAAAGTAAGTACACTCCAATAGAGAGAGTACACGTAAGCCAACACACTAATCTGCTCAACGAGAGATTACGTTGCACAGACCCGTGTATATTGACCTACTTCAACCTGATATTGGTGTGTACTTAGCGAGGAATAACTGCAAGCACAACTTGAAGACAAGTGATCAAATACATTATCAATTCACCTTAGCTGTTCCAGGGGCTTCTTCAAATCAGGTACATTGTGGATATAATACCCAACAATCTCCCCCTATTTGAAGAAGCCTAAACCCTACAAGCTAAGGTGAATATAACGGATGGAAGAAAAACATAAACTGAATAATCAGTTGAGAAAGAATTTCCATACCATTATCTTTAGAGAATTTGGAGCAAACTTTGCGAGAGCACCTTAGCCCTAAGCACCTTAGCCGAGAGGGCAATCTCCCCCTTTTTGGCTTTTACAAATCTGGGACTTTAGCACTTGCCACAATGCTCCCCCTCAGTTCTTGCATTTGGGCTTACACTTGAGTTTCTTGCGGATGCTCCCCTTGATCCAAGAGCCGGGAGCCTTTGTATTCTTCATTCCTCAAGGTTTAGCATACCCAGTTCAGTTTTGAAGAGACCGAACTTGGCTTCATCTAGGGGCTCTTTAAAAAATATCTGCAATCTGCTTATTCTTGAGGACATATGTGAGGACTTAGCGCAACCACTCGCACCAAAATCCCGGACTGATGGAGGACGGCGCCACTAATCTTTATATCAAAGGTCCTCGGGCGGATCCACGGGGCAGCCAGTTAAGCCATTACCGCATAGCACCGCAGCGCGGGGGGCGATTCCGGACCGCAGCCCCAACAATCCCCCCTCCCCCCGGAAATGACCCTGGGGTTTCGAACCCGCGACCCCCTCTGATACCACTTGAGAGGACTTAGCGCAACCACTCGCACCAAAAGCCCGGACTGATGGAGGACCGCGCCACTAATCTTTATATTAAAGGTCCTCGGGCGGATCCACGGGGCAGCCAGTTAAACCATTACCGCATAGCACCGCAGCGCGGGGGCGATTCCGGACCGCAGTCCCAACAACATAGTAGAGAGAGATGTCCTTGTTTTCCACATGCTCTCGAATGAAGTGGTAGCACACTTCCATATGCTTCGTCCTACTGTGCGAGACGGGATTGTTCACAATAGCTATAGCACTTGAGGAGTCGCAGTATATTGGTACTTCTTTGAACTGAAGGTCATAGTCTGCTGGCTGATTTCTAATCCATGGAAGTTGTGCGCAACACAATTCTGCTTCTTACTATTCCATGATATAATACTTCTTCCGAGGAATTGACACGTCCCGGAAGTGCTTTTCCGATCATCCCTGCTTCGTGACGAAGCTCTAGCAGTCTGGCCTCTGGAGCTCTGACATCTTCTCGGGCTTCTCCTTCTTCCGGAAGATTTTCTCCATCCTGCTCATCAACTTCTCATGCTGACGTCGAGGTGGAAACCTTGACGTACTTGGGAGTTGCACCTTTAGCAGTCTCATCTGAACTTAGCTGTTCAAGCCTTGCACCGTAGTTAGCATTATCTCTTTTCCCTTAATCTTATTCCATGGCAAGCCTGGAACATCTCTTGTCTAGGTCCCATCATGTATATGGGTACCTAGACTATCCTGCAAAAAAGAATTACCTGTCCTTAGGAACCCAATATGTATTGGGTCCTAGGTTCTTGTCAGCATAAAATCTTGAATGCCTTCCCACAGGAATCCTGTCAGGAAGGCTAACTCTGCCCAAGGGAGGTGGATATGCCCCTGCCCTTGACACAGAGGGGTTGTGCCAACAATCTATGGCAAAGTGACCCACCTTCCCACAGCACCAACACTCGTGAATGTTATATCACCTTTTCAGACCTGACCTACTGACTGAGGTAGTCATGATATCAGGTCTAAACGGGATAGAGCCGGTTCTGCTACAAACTTTGCCTTTTCCACCTTGACACATGGGAAGGAGGAAAGAATGCATGTGGTGCGAGTCATGAGGCCTGGGAGGTGGTGCCTTCCTTTCAGTCAGCATGCTCCCAAAGGCCCCACGCGAGCTTACCACATTTTTCCAGACCCCCCTTTCCTATGTCCTAGGGTGGACAATACTGTCGTGAGAGCTGGTTCCGGCAGATTCATGACGAGTTGGGGCAGAGGCCGAGAATACAAATGGTTCAGGATGAGCCTTAGGTATTCTCTCATGGGTGGCCATGATAGCCCTTGCACTGTGGGTGTTTCCACATGAGGGCTGGTCATCCTTGTAGTGACCACGGTTGTTCTTGTGGTCATACCTGAAGGCATGATGAGTGCCCTTCCTACTTGGGGTGGGATGTCTGAACTCAGTCTCCCCATTTCTCCATGAATTAAGAATTCGGGAGATCCACCCATTTTCTTCTTTTCTCTTGATAGCATCTATCGCGGAAAAGTTAGAAACTATTCTCTTCTCGGTCTCTAGACGACTTTTTAGATCCGAGATCTTTGAGTCCTTTACCTTGATGGATTCCAATTGGTTATCCATCAAGGTCTTCAGCTGAGAAATCTCCTTAGCTTGCTCCTCAACAAGTAAGTTGCTCTTCTGAAGAGCACACTGAAGGGATTCAAGATTTTCAATCTTCTGATTGAAGCTATCCATATCCCTTGCATCACTAGAGGGACAATCCTCTAAACTATTCCTGTCTTCAGGAACTGCAAAAGGAGAAGGGCATGATGAATAAGTTACCTGCTCCTGGCTTTGCTGTTCAGGGTTACCGTCAAGATCGGCCGAGACTATTGAGTCAGCTTAATCAGAACTGCTTTCCTCAACTTATTCTTCAGTCTCTGACAAGGACACAGGAGACCTGATACTGATAGATTGATCATGCCCTTCATCTTCAGAAATGAGGACCCCCACATAGGCTTCATCCTCTTGCTGACCACTGATCCCTTCTTTCTCTGATCCCTCCATGAGGTCTGAGATGGTTTGCCACATGGACATGGCCGTCCTACACTTGTCCAATTTAGAGCGAGATGGTCCAGACCAGACATCAGTGATGATCTGACGAATCACATTTTCCAGGTTGAACAGTGAGAGCTCTGTCTCCGACATCTCTTTGGGACACTTGGGGATTTGGAGATCTTTCCCCGAGCTGGAAGCCTTCATGGGAATGAAGGGACCCTCTTCCATAATGAGTGATGCTCGAGGGTCGATGGCCTCCAGATGAAATAGTACTCTCATCTTCCATACAGGATCGTACTCCTGTGTACATGAGGGGAGTCTTAGAGGAGGGACATCATAATCAAACTCCATGCTTGAGTCTGATCTTCTTGTTGACACTAGATGAAGGAACTTACTCGAGGTGTTAACCCCTTTGATGAGTAACCTCGCTTTGATACCACTTGAAAGTCCACCTAGTGCCAACTACCTTCACCTAGGGGGGGGGGAATAGGTGTCTTGCAGCGTTTTTGCGGAATTAAAATTATACCTGCACAAATAAACCAAACAACACAGCACAGAAAGACACATGCAAATTTTAGTGGTTCCCCGATTTGGGTACGTCCACTCTCCCCCTTCGACCTATCTCCCAACTAGGGACGACTCGGTCACTTCACTAACAGGATTGAAATCCAATTCTCACACTAACGGAAGGAACCCTTTCAAACGAAGGAGTCACCACTCCTACACCACGGGTTGCACCCAACCCTTACAACTAGGAACCAACGTTCCTTTATAACAAAATTGAAAATGAAGTGTATTAGAAATACAAACTACTTATGGAGAATAAGGTGTCCCTCTTCGTTCAATGACGTGTTCTTGAAGACGACGAAGAGTCCACGACCTTAGGTCTCACTTGGAAAGGATCTTCTCTAGATCGGCGGCGGCAAATAATGAGGCGGCGATGCTATGTAGATCCAAACTTCATAGCTAAGCCGGCAAGGTCTACCAACGGTCTTTGTTGGATCAATCGTTTCAATCGATTCGGATAGGGAAGGTATTCCCGATCTACAAATCAAGAGACAAAGGTTCTCAAGAAGGACTCGTGAGACGCGTTATGAGACAGAGCTTCTATCGCCGGGAGATCAGGAGGAAACCACGATCAGCGGCGGCGACCAACTAACACGAGCGGCGACGGTGACGGAGCGAGATTCGCGATCTAGGTCACGTTGGCGGCTCGGCTTTCCTTCTTCTTAGTTCGTTCTTTTTACTGTTCAACATACCGATGTATTTATACAATTGCATGATCCAATATGACCGTTGTGGGCCCCACCTGTAATAACTCTAAGTCCGGCTCCAAACAGCTCTTGTTAACTTGGACCGGTCCAGAGAATAGCAGAAATTTGCCTAAGTCAAATTCGGCGAGAATCGTAAGTGATTCTCGACGAATCGGCGAGAATCACCTACGATTCTCGCCGAATTCCACTTAGCAAAATTCTAGCTACATAGAAATAGCAAGCCGGAGAGAATCGGCGGGAATCACAATTGATTCTCGCCGAATCATCGAGAATGCAGAGTCATTCTCGACGAATCAGCGAGAATTACTTCGTGATTCTCGACGATTCTGCCTTAGTAGAATTCAGGGCAGCGTCGAGACAGCCGGCAGCATTCGGCGAGAATCAGCAAGTGATTCTCGTCGATTCGGCGAGAATCAGCAAGTGATTCTCGTCGATTCGGCGAGAATCACTGCTGATTCTCGTCGAATCGGTGAGAATCACTTAGTGATTCTCGACGATTTCTACTTAGACAATTTTCGCCTTTCTTCCCTTGAGCTGGTCTTTGGCCCATCCTTGCTCCTTGTCTGCTCTTGATCTTTCTTAACCCTGTGCTTGAAAGTAAGTAGACTCCAATAGAGAGAGTACACGTAAGTCAACACACTAATCTGCTCAACGAGGGATTACGTTGCACAGACCCGTGTATATTGACCTACTGCACCCTGACATTGGTGTGTACTTAGCGAGGAATAACTGCAAGCACAACTTGAAGACAAGTGATCAAATACATTATCAATTCACCTTAGCTGGTCCAGGGGCTTCTTCAAATCAGGTACATTGTGGATACAATACCCAACAGTTTTCATACAACAATAGCTTCCAAGAGAGCATTCAAATGGCACTGTATGAAGCATTGTATGGTAGGCGTTGTCGAACTCCGATGTTATGGATAGAGGCGGTAGACACCCAACTTTTGGGAAAAGAAGCAGTGATAGATGCTTGTGAGTTGGTTCAAGTGATCTAGGAGCACATTTAAGTTTCTCAGGATCGGTAAGCAAAATATTTCAATGCGCGTCACAGGAGTGTGGAGTTTGTAGTGGGCGACATTGTCTACTAGAAGATCAAGCCATTCTATAATGCCCCAAGTTTCCCAAAGCAAGAAATGATTTTTGTGAGATACCATCCGACGGTAGGGTTAATGCCGACGGTAGTATGCTGGATTTAATCACAATAGCAATCAGTTAGTTATCGTCTGGCGGTAGGTTGATACCGCACAGCGGTAGCATGGTCGATTTATCAACAGAGCTCTCTGTGAGCTATCGCTCTGCAATAGGGTTAACGCTGGCGGTAGCAAATCCGATTTATTCGAAATACCTCTCTGTGAGGTACCACGTGGCGGTAGTGATACCGCAGGGTGGTAGCGCCAGTTCGTCGAGAGCGGCACGTTGATGCGACACATCATATACTGCATGGCGGTAGGTTGATACCACATGTATGTAGCAGGATAGTTACAACATGGCAACGTGTCAGCCTGTGATTGGAGGTCGTGGGCGGTGAGCTTGTGGAACAAGCCGGTGTTTGAGGTACCACGCGACAGTAGCTAGTTACCACGCTGTGGTAGCTCGGCTTATAGCCTAGGAAGTTGAGTTTCACTTCATTTCTCTTCTAGCTTCCTTCTTCTTAACAGTGGGATGAGAGGAAAGCAAAGGAGAGTGAGAGGAAGGAAATCTCGTCGCCATTGGAGTTTAGAAGCTCTAGTTTGCGAGCCGAGTTCAGATCTGCGGAGGCAAGTCCATTGCGATCATTCTCATCCGGCTTGATTCTCTCCCATGGCGCTGAAATGAATGTCAAGGGTAACGATCCTTATTCTTGGACATGTGAAGTCCTTTATTTTGGCAAGTGAGGGTAGACGCTCCAAGAGCATGTGGAAGCGATTCTCCGGATGGGTAGATCAGTTGTATCCCTATTATCTTTGTATTTAGAATCCGGAATTGAAGTACGGAATATGCATGCTGTGTGAAGCCCATCCTGATAGGTTGGTCTAGATTGGTAATGATTTTTTTTGTATGTCGGAGAAGACTCTGTGGTAAGCGTGTAAATTTCGGACTCACGGTGTGTGCTGGTTGCTGTAGAGAGAGTACAGGTGAAGGACTCAAGGAAACACCTATTTGGAGCGGAAGAATTGATAGTCTGTCCCATACCGCATGACCGTAGCTCCCATTGAGCAATGTTTTGTGAGTTCTGTCTCATGGAGACCTGGGGGCCATTGTAAATATGAGGCCCGTCTCATGGAGACCTAGGGGCCTATGTGAATGTGAGGCCTATCTCTTGAAGACCTGGGGGCCTTTGTGTTGAGCTGAGAGTCTGAGGGGCCCAGCTTAGGTGGCTGTGAGTGCCAGCCTTGAAAAATAACATAGTTATGTTATATTGTGAATGGGAAAGGGGAGGCTGACCCGCGTTGTGCCTTTTTTTGCGCCCTGTGATTTGAGCATCGGGAAAGAGCTGAAATGTACCCAAACCTATGTCATTCGACTTAGAGTGAGTCAAAGAGTGTATCTAGGGGATCACCATGACATTTTTGTTGTTATAGGAGCGAGTCTTTGGCTTCGGCCTAGAAAGACTGGAGAGTGCTCAAATTATGCTGGTCGTCACTGAGTATGGAGGTGTGACCCTGGTTATGTCTGGTATACCGAGAATGTGCTCTAAGTGTACATGGAATTTAGACGGCAGTGCCAACGTCTTTGGCGAATGGTGCTTTAGTTGCACGTGCTGATTGCCAAAGTATAGTTATGATAAATACCTGTAGGGAAGGAGCACCGCCACCTCAAGTGAGTGGTGGGGTTATTATAATTTGTTCAGCTAATGCTGATCGTTGCTTTATTTGCCACCACTAGGGTGGAATGTCTTTGTGCAGGTGTAGCTGAGTCGAGTAGGAAATAGCGGGATGAAACCTGAATAGTTTCTAGTTTCTACCTTAATCACCTAGAGGAGGTGAATAGGTGATGTCTGTGTATTTTGCGGAATAAAAATACTTTAAAAAATAAGAGCACACATACACAGAGATTTATAGTGGTTCCCCAAGTTGGGTACATCCACTGTCCCTCCTCTCCTATCTACCATGAAGGGCTAGATTCAACTACTTCACCTTTCTCTGATTTCAACAAATCATACACCTCAGAGCCGCAACTCCTACAACTCGGAGACGAGGCTCCTACAACTTGGAGAACAACCTCTCCTACAACTCGATCCACAAACGGATCTATAACTCAATCCACAAACGGATCTACAACTCGGAGATAAAATCTCCGACAAATGTAAAAGAAGATTTATACAAAAGTATTAAAACTAATCTTGATAAGATCTTAAGTCTTCTATCCGTCATTCTTCGATTAGGATGAACTTGAATAACTTGGAGAACATAGAAAATCAGAAACCTTGAAGACTTTGATTCTTGAATCTTGAATCGATTAGATCTGGGAGAATAGAAACCTTCAGATTGCAAATATCCAGTCAAATCGTAAGATGAAGATTGAATCGTGCAGAGCTTGCGTCGGCCAAACAGAAATATTGCGAACTGTATGGGAGCTGACGGTTACAATTTTGGAAACTTTCTCTTTTGAAATTTTAGTATGATAGCACGATTAGGGTTGATGAAAACTCCACCCTAGGTATTTATAGAGATACTCAATTGCAACGACTATAAAATAACTTCCAAAACAAGACCTCAAAAATTACTATGCATGGTCATCGTTCAACTCGAGCCAAAATTTTAAAAACAGACTGAAAAATAACCCAAGTCATTTTCGTCGAGTATCATCGAGTATAGCTGAGTATACTCGCCAAACTAGTAGTGATATTCGAATAAATTTACTTAGATAAATTAACCTCGATCTAACTTGCCACTCAACGCTATGCAGAAGTCATACTCGACGAATTCGACGAGTATCAGCTAGTATAATCAATGAATTCGACGAGTATCAGCTTGCCCACTCGACGAACTCGACGCACTCGACAAACTCGATGCACTCGACTCACTCGATGAGTATCGGCTAGCTCACTCGATGTGTAACACCCCTATCCGTCACGTGGCATATAGCAGTAGGTCCGGCCGGGGCCCGATGCCATATACTACGAACAGACTGGTTGGTTACTTATTGAGACCATTCAACCAATCACAACGTCCTACACAGAGCATCTAGCGGAAGTAAATTATTAAGTTGTACAAGGAATAAAGAACCCTGCCAAGCATGAATGTCCACTACTCGAACCAAGAAGGAATGTTTAATACACTAAACAGAAATGGCCTTATGGACTTACAATAGTTTGCTTAAATAAAAGTGTCTTCCAAACCTCGGCTTGCAGGCCGGTCACACATGAGTACAAAAAGGAAAAGACTAAACAATTGGCCTTCGAGGGCCGGCACAGCAACTTGGGCTTTAGACCGCTATTTACCGCTCGGCTCCGCAGCACCTGCAAGAAACAATCCACCGCACGGTGGTAAACAAAGGCAACGGTCAGCTATGCTGACCAAAATATAACGATTCCGCCCCCAAACTGGGGCGACAAAGCTTCTTCCCTGCACTTGTTAGCAAAACAAGCAACATAGAGAAATAAGCATCACATCACAGGTGCATGCTCACATGGTCGTACACCCCGCGCTCTTAGGGCACTTACTCGGCGAAGCCAGTCCGAACCCCGTCCGGTCCTTGACTCCCCCACCACCCCCAAGGTGGCAACCTCGTGAGCAAATAGTCCTTTCGGCCGTAGCCTAGACTCGATCTCCAAACCTTGGTAAGTCCCACGTAAAACTTTAGGTTGCTTTAACCGAGCAGATAGAGCGGGTAGGGGTCCACCAGCCCGTTGCTCACCCCGCCGTTGCCATTTTGCCATTGACGCGGGCTAAGCTTCCGTAGTCCTAAATATCGTCCAAAACACGGTACATAGCCCCACTATGTACCCGGTTGGCTCCCAGACCACCGATATGACAGAAATGTGTTTTCGTCAATATTTCCGGGTGCACCTCGGGGTTAATCCCAAAGATTCCCTAATGCATTCTACCGCATAGCAACCCGAAAAGAATCAAAACGCTCGGAGTCTTCTCCGGCTAAAAATGCACAGTAAATCATCACCGATCCAGACCAACACATCCAGGTAGGCTTAACACATCATGCCTATGTCCTTACTACGATTCCGGACTCTAACAAGGGGGACTTTACATATCTACCCCAAGGAATACCTCAATCTCGCCACACACTCGCGGGAGAGTGGTTTTCCAATGCAAAGGAAGAAGAACTTCACATGCTCAAGATGAGAATCGTTACCCTTGCGTTTTTCCTCGGCGCCATGGAAATCCACCCGGATGAAAAGCACCGCAATCTCCTTTCCTCCACAGATCTGAAGACGGCTCGCGATTTTAAGCTCCGAAGCTCCGCCGATGACCGGATCTTGGCCTTCTTCCTCCTCCTTGCTCTCCCTTCTCTCTAGAATTTAGAGAGAGATGAACCAAAGGAAATGATAGGGTTTGTAACACTATTTTCGGGTTTAAACCGCCAAAACCAACTCCCCACTATCAGATCCCATCAAGAGAAAACGAACGACCATGATCTGAACTCAAAATAAGAAAACCTGGGCCTTACACGGCCTGCGACACGCCCGTGTCCAGGGCCATGTCGCCCATTCGCCGTCTCGCCCGACGTTCCAACCAGCACACGACATTTGACATGACCTCCGACATGCCCGTGTCACACATGACACGGCCGTGTCAAGACCCGTGGCATACCCGTGTGAAAATGCCAACAATTATTTCCCGAGGAGGACACGTCCTCCGACACGGCACCCAACACGGCCGTGTCACATGTGACACGGCCGTGTCTGTGCCCATGTCATTGCCCGTGATCATAACTCAGAAAATACCCAACGTGATACGCCCTGGGACACCCCGTGTCCCAGGCCGTGTGCCTCAACACGACGGTCGCCGATCGCCAAAACATCGACCACACGACCCGAGGTTGATCACGCCCATGACACGCCCGTGTCACGCCCGTGACACGCCCATGTCACGCCTGTGACACGCTCGTGTCATGCCCGTGACACCTGCTCCAAACCCAGACTTGGCTTAAAACGTCACCCGTCCCTCCTTTGAGTTTCGGGGTGTTACAACTCTCCCCCTCTTAAAAGGATTTCTTCCACGAAATTACTAAAGGAGAGAAAATGGAAAATCTAAGCGGTACCCAAGTGGAAAAACTCTGGGTACACCTCCAGCATCGATTGCTCTCACTCCTAAGAGAGCTCCTTGCTACCATAATTGTCCCACCAGACTACGACCATCCTGATCTCCTTGAGACAAAGTCGCTCGACTTTACGGTCTCCAAAACGAACGGGTTTGACCCTAGTCGTCAACCTTTCGTCCACTAAAACTTGATCACTCACGATCAAGTTCGAAACCTCTTGCGCCGCCTCACTAAACCGCTCCAGAAATATAAAGTGGTCCAAGGTATACCGAGCTCAGCTTCTCCAAGCGTCGCTCCCGTGAAACACTCTTGAACGACTATAACTTCCAATATGCCACCCGATATCTCCACCTTCTGATACGTGGCATTGAAGCCCTTAGTTTGCCTCTCCTGAGAGATTAGAAAAAGTTCTCATATGGTTCGCACCAAAGGTGTAGTGTTTACCACCTCTTGCTTTAAATACAACTTCCTGTCATCCGTTTCTAGCCACGACAACGGCATGCGACAACTTCAACCTTAAAGGGCCTCGAAGGGCGCCATTTATATGCTCTCTCGGTAGTTAATGTTGTACGAAAACTTTACCAAAACAGATGTCCTTCCCACTGCTTCCCGAAGTCCAGAACGCACATGCGAAGCACGTCCTCCAACGTCCTGTTGACCCACTCGGTCTGCTCATCCGTCCGCGGATGTAAGACTGGACTAGACTACAACTTAGTCTCCAGCACTTTCTGTAACCACCTCTAAACATTGGGCGTAAAACGCCCATCTCGATCGCTCACGATGTTGCGGGGCACACCGTGCGGTCTAACTATGTTATCCATAGGCATCTTTGCTAGTTACACCACCTGATCATCCTTCCTATGCGGAATGAAGTGCGACACTTGCGTTAACCAAACAACAATCACCCAAAAGGCGTCGTTTCCCTACCGCGACCTTGGCAAGCCATGCCCAAAGTTCAGAGGTATGCCGTCGAGCTTCCACTCCGGAACAGGCAAGGATTTCAAGAATCCTCCAGGCTTTTGGCACTCCGCCCTGAACGTGGCGCAAGCTTGACACTTTGCCACATATAGTGCCATACCCTTCTAGGGCCCTGGCCGCCAGAGAAACTTCTTAAGATTTCGGCACAACTTCGCGCCTCCCAAGTTAGTTGAGTACTTGGTATATCTTATAACAACTCCACCCATAGATTACCCATGCTTGGGCCGCACGAACGATTATCTTTCCTTAGTAGCCCACCTTCAACCGTCGATTTGGGATTTTGACCCACCAAGCCGCACCCATGATTTCCTTCAAGCTGCTTCTTAAACCATAGTCTGCCAAATATGATCAGCCAGGTCATACTAGACTTCCGACCAGTTCAATTACGCTTTGACGCTAGTCTGCTTGTCAATACAAGATATAGCTTACATCTCCAACTCCCGGGTCAAACTCTCAACATGAACCTACAACTAGTTGGCTTGGGCGGGAGCCCTGCGTCTCAACGCATCCACCACTACATTGCCTTACAACGGGCACAAAATAACATTCGAACGTATAGGCCCCCAGGCACTCCATCCATTTTTGCTGCCTCAATTTCCGACCCTTTTGATCCAACCGATATATCAGACTCCTATGATCGGTACAAACATCGACTTATGCGTCATACGAATAATGCCTCCACAGCTTAAGCACAAAACACCCGGCCGCTAACTCCAGATGGCGGACCGGGCAATTCCCCTCGTGCTTTTTCAGCTAATGCGAGCCATAAGCCATAACATTACCACGCTGCAGCAGCACGCAGTCAAAACCACTATCGTAGATCTCACAGCTTTTGGTTCCACTCGGCGAACTTAGCACTGGCGCCGTGGTTGACCAACTCTTTAACCCTTCAAAGTTTAGGCGCACTCGCACATCTAAACAACCTTTTAAGCTTTTCCTTGTCAACGTTGTGAGGGGTAAATCTATCCGCCAGAAGTCCTCTACGAAGCGCCTGTGGTAGTCGACCACACTAGAAACTCTGGACTTCCGCTACCGAGACAACACAGGCCACCCTCGTATTGTGACTAACAATGCTGGATACACACACTCTCACTTTACCAACTATAGGACCGAAGAGCACTACGAGGATAACCCAAGACTCATGTTCGGAGAACTTGGTGTATACATGGTTCCTCCTTAGCGTCCACAAAACCAAAAGTAGATATTCAGAAGTGATACCCTTCGCACTTCAATTACCCCAATGTGTCGTCGATGAAGACGGCCACAAAATGGACTAGGTACTCCATGAACATTCCGTTCATCCGGTATATGAACACTGATGCCACACTTGACTGCCAAAATGGCACGATCGTAGACTCGGATTGCTCATTCCTCGTGCTTAACATCGTCTTTGCGATAACACTTACCCTTATTCTCAGATGAGGGTAACCGGACTTACGATCCACTACTGAGTCCACCGAAGACCCGACTAACTGATCAAAAGATCATCGATCATTTGGATCGAGTACTTGTCCTATTTCTGCAAACTTATACAGCTCTCTGCAACAGACATAAAAATTGCAAGCTCCCATCCCACTTCTTGGTAAAAAGGACCGGTGTGCCCCAAGGCAACGAGCTTGGACGCACATACCCTTGCTCCATCAACTTTTTTAGTTGAACCTTTAACTCCGCTATCACCTTAGGAATCAACCTATAAGGAGAGCGTGACACAGGTTTGGCACTTGGTACAACTCAATCGTTAAATCGATCTCTCGCTACAGTGGGTCTCCAGGGAGATTGTTCGGGAACACATCGGGATACTCATAAACCACTAGGATACTACCCAGAGTAGACTTAGGCGTTACAGCCTCCACTAACGTGAAGAAAACCTTTGCGCCAGCACAAACTGTCTTGACCACCGGGAGGGCAGACTTCAGTGTCCTGCTCGATCCCTTCAGTTCGACAAATGTTGTCTCCTGCCCAACACCCAACTAAGTCTCTTTAGGGTTGCAAACGATAAAAGCCTTCTGCTCCGAAATCCAGTCCATACCAAAGATGACGTCAAACTCCACTAGCAGCAATAGCGACGCTAGCAAGTCGAATCCTTGACTTTCAATAAGACTCTTACCGCACAGACTGTATCTCCGCGCGCATTGGAAGACTATTGGGCAATAACCCATCTGAATTGTTCCTTTACCCTCGAATGGAAAACTCCGATGCGCGATACAAATTCTTCGAATAACAGGAATGCGAAGTTCCTGTATCGAAACTATGCTCTCTTCGGATTACCAAGATTCCAAAACAAACCCTAGAACTTCTAGTTCTAAGTTAACACGCATAAGGTATCCGGCATAAGGAACTAGTTTGCTAACAAGAAAAACCATACCTGACATCCCGACGGTCAGCCACATGGCCACCTGCTGGACAAGGGTGTTCACTCCCGGTTGAGCCAGAGTAAATAATGATGCGGTGGATGCCACCGCCTTGCCTTTCTCTTCAGATATCTCCCCCGGCTTGTTTTCGGACATTAGGCGTCCACTTCGACAATCCCGGGCATAGTGCCCCGACTTTCCACAAGCAAAGCATTCATCCGGGGTTTGGACTGTAGTCGCTCCGGATGTGCTAGAGGAAGGGACTAGACCCAACCTTCTAGCCTTCTTGTACCACCTACGGTACCCAGATTTTGAGGTTGGCATTTTGAACATCGTTTCCCTTACACCAGAGGCTTCAACTGCTCCTGCCACAGCTTTCGTTGTATTTTGAGCATCCACCCAACACTCTCTGGCACAGTGCCCTTTCTTTCCACAAGAATAACAATTGTAAGTGGTTTGGATAGTAGATGATCTAGACTCTTTACTCAGCGTTTTTTGGTAGACAGACTTTTTAGGATCTGCAGGGTTCGGCACCCTATCCACTGGTACTTGGTGAGTTTTCCCCAACTCCACCTCCAAAGCTCTGGCCGATTCCACCAAAGCTCAGAATCTCAATAACTTTGGTCCTAGCAGTAGAATACGCAACTCGCTGCGCAGACCGTTATAAAATCTATCAACTATAGATTGCTCGCTTTCCCATTCAATGCCTGGGTAGAGCCTTATCATAAGGAACGTCTGCAAATACGCGTCAACTGAATGCGCTCCCTGCACCACAGTCATGCTCATCTGCTGCCATAATTAACCTCCAAATGTCTTTTGCTCCAACATACCGCCCGATGTTGGGGCTAACTCAGGGACAAAGGGTTGCACATTACTCCCATGTTGTGCATTGGTCACAGCGAATACCGCTTCAACCACTCTTATTATGGTTTCCAAAGAAGTAGGGGTCTCAGGCACGTCGCTTGGTGAAGTACTTTGCTCAGCAAATGTGTGTTCAGACTGCCACGCTCCACTTCCGGACACCTATAGCCGTTCAAAACACCATAAGTGACTGAACAAAATTACAAAAAGCAATTTTAGGAACACGCAGGTTCCTCAAACATGTGTATTTTCATTCCTAAGTGGACATTCATGGGTTCTTTTCATGTTATAACGATGACGCACACACATGTGCTCACCACCCCTTAAAGTGAATTCGCCCACGAATTTATTTAAGCTTGACCGAAACAAGTAGTCTGATACCAATCTGTAACACCCCTATCCGTCACGTGGCATATAGCAATAGGTCCGGCAGGGGCCCGACGCCATATACTACGAACAAACCGGTTGGTTACTTATTGATACCATTCAACCAATCATAACGTCCTACACAGAGAATCTAGTGGAAGTAAATTATTAAGTTGTACAAGGAATAAAGAACCCTTCCAAGCATGAATGTCCACTACTCGAACCAAGAAGGAATGTTTAATACACTAAACAAAAATGGACTTATGGTCTTACAAGAGTTTACTTAAATCAAAGTGTCTTCCAAACCTCGGCACGCAGGCCGGTCATACATAAGTAAAAAAAGGAAAACACTCAATAATTGGCCTTCGAGGGCCGGCACAGCAACTTGGGCTTTAGCCCGCTATTTACCACTCGGCTCCGCAACACCTGCAAGCAACAATCCACCCCACGGTGGTAAACAAAGGCAACGGTCAGCTATGCTGACAAAATTATAACGATTCCGCCCCCAAAATGGGGCGGCAAAGCTTCTTCCCTACACTTGTTAGCAAAACAAGCAACATAGCAAAATAAGTATCACATCACAGGTGCACGCTCACACGGCCGTACACCCCGTGCTCTCAGGGCACTTATTCGGCGAAGCCAGTCCGAACCCCGTCCGGTCCTTGACTCCCCCACAACCCCCAGGGTGGCAACCTCGTGAGCAAATAGTCCTATCTGCCGTAGCTTAGACTCGATCACCAAACCTCGGTAAGTCCCACGTAAAACTTTAGGTCGCTTTAACTGAGCAGATGGAGCGGGTAGGGGTCCACCAGCCCGTTGCTCACCCCGCCATTGCCATTTGGCCTTTGACGCGGGCTAAGCTTCCCCAATCCCAAATATCATTCAAAACACGGTACACAGCCCCGCTATGTACCCGATTGGCTCCAAGGCCACCAATATGATAGAAATGTGTTTCCGTCCAGATTTCCGGGTGCACCTCGGGGTTAATCCCCAAGATTCCCTGATGAAATCTACCGCATAGAACCCGAAAACAATCAAAATGCTCGGAGTCTTCTCCGGCTAAAAATGCACAGCAAATCATCACCGATCCAGACCAACACGTCCGAGTAGGCTTCACACATCATTCCTATGTTCGTACAACGATTCCGGACTCTAACAAGGGGGACTTTACATATCTACCCCAAGGAATACCTCAATCTCGCCGCACACTCGCGGGAGAGGGGTTTTCCCATGCAAAGGAAGAAGAGCTTCACATGCTCAAGATGAGAATCGTTACCCTTGTGTTTTTTCTTCGGCGCCATGGAAATCCACCCGGATAAAAAGCACCGCAATCACCTTGCCTCTGTGGATCCGAAGACCGCTCGCGATTTGGAGCTCCAAAGCTCCGCCAGTGACTAGATCTTGGCCTTCTTCCTCCTCCTTGCTCTCCCTTCTCTCTAGAATATTGAGAGAGATGAACCCAAGGAAATGATAGGGTTTGTAACCCTATTTTCAGGTTTAAACCGCTAGAACCAACTCCCCACCGCCAGATCCCATCAAGTGAAAACGAACGACCACGATCTGAACTCAAAATAAGAAAACTTGGGCCTAACACGACCTGCGATACGCCCATGTCCAGGGCCGTGTCTCCCATTAGCTGTCTCGCCCGATGTTCCAACAAACACACGACATTTGACACGGCCTCCGACATGCCCGTGTCATACGGGACACAGCCGTGTGAAGACCCGTGTCATGCTCGTGTGCAACTGCCAACAATTATTTCCTGAGGAGGACACGTCCTGCGACACGGCGCCCAACACGCCCGTGTCACATGTGACACAATCGTATCTGTTCCTGTGTCATTGCCCGTGTGCATAACTCAGAAAATACCCAACGTGACACGCCCTGGGACACGCCCGTGTCCCAGGCCGTGTGCCTCAACACGACGGTCACCGATCGCCAAAACGTCAACCACACGACACGAGGTTGATCACGCCCATGACATGCCCGTGACACGCCCGTGTCACGCCCGTGACACGCCCGTGTCACGCCCGTGACACGCCCGTGTCACGCCCGTGACACGCCCGTGTCACGCCCGTGGCACCTGCTCCAAACCCAGACTTGGATTAAAACGTCACCCGTCCCTCCTTTGAGTTTCGTGGTATTACACGATGCACTCGACGAGTATCGGCTTGCTCACTCTACGCAGTGGACGACTTATCCAGTGATAGTCGACAAATTTGACTTAGAAAATCCAGATAAGTAACATCGAATTGACTCGACGAACTCATTTGGTATCGACTAGTATATTCTACAAATTCGACGAGTATCGTTAGATACATTCGACAAATTTGATAAGTATACACAAGAATACTCGACGATTGTTACTTGGCTGATTTTCTAACTCTCATAGATTTTACCTCAAGTACAATATGATGAATTCGACAAGTGTTAGTAAGTATACACGATGAATTCGACGAGTATCAATGAGTATACTCGACGAATTCGACGAATATACCTTACAATACTCAATTAATTTTACTTGCGTAAAATTTCCATAATTTTGATTACAAGTCCTTCTCCTTCCTTGATCCTCCTCATGCACTTGGGATAGAAGTCCACCTCAATAGAGAGATTACACGTTAGTCAACACATTGGCCTATACAATGAAGGATTACATTGTATAGTCCTGTGTATACTGACCCACCATAACCTGACATTGGTTTGTACTTAGCAAAGTAGACCTGCAAGTACATAACTGAAAATACAACATCAAATATAATATCAATTCATCTTAGCTTAACTAGACCCTTATTCAAATCAGGGTTATTGTGGATACAATACCCATCAATCTTCTCCTATTTGAAGAAGTCATAATCCTATAAGATAAGGTGAATTGAACAAATTATAATAATAATAAAGCATAAAATTTAAATGATATATAAAATTTAAACAAAGCGCACATTCCAGCCAAAATATTTAAATCATATATATATATATCAAAAAGAGTTCAATTTCTGGGGGGCAACCACAACCACACATAATAACCATAACAAATAAAACTAGCAGCCCTACCTGCCCTGGCTCTTCTGATGTTGTCTAGTATAATATGCCTTGGGCTTTGGATAGTATCTTGGAGGGGCTGGAGGTACAGTTGGACCATCATGCTTGTGGTTCCTGAAGTGAATCCTTCACTTTGCACAAACCAACTCATACTTGTGCCACTCATCTCTATTATAGTGGCTCTATTTGTTTTCTCCTCCAATATCGACCAAGGTGAAGGAGTCTAAAATAATTCCTCTTGAAATCGGACTCCACACCTCAGCCATCTATCTATTAGGAATATCTCTGACTGGCTCTTCTCTGACTGGGTTTGACCTGACAGTAGATGTGTCTTCACCATATCTTCTGCTTTTGTACACAGGAGGAGGTATATCTTCAGTTACTTTAACATCTGAAAACACAACAACAGTAGTAGTAAACCTGTCCTAAGGGAAATCCTGTGTGTCTGTCCAGCATTGAGAGTAATCCTGAGTAGGATGAACCTCATCATTTACTAGAGCAGGTACAATAAGTATTGAAAAGCTTGTATTATCCTGACCCGACCTTCCAAACATCTGACCAAGCAGCCAAACAAAGTTGTCATAACTGTAGTCATTGACTTGTTTGAAGTTTGCAAGCATGGCAGCCTCAACAATATCCACCTTAGCTTTAAGGGAATCCTCCTCCTTTCTGACTTCGACAGCTACAACATTGGCATAAGCTTCTATTGTCATGTCAAAATGATCCATGGATCGATTGTGAGCATCAATCATGGTTATGACGTTCTTATCAACATTCTGAAGAACTTCCACAGTAATTTTTAGCCCGACCATGTTATGAATTAGAGCTTCACGACCCTGCACAAATCAGGAGTCCAACCTTTCATCTAATTTGTCGATATGCACCTTGACAGCTGTAAGGCCATTGTTCAAATCTTTTTTCAGTTTCATAGACTTTCTTCATAACCTTCTGCACGGAGGATTCAAACTGTGCTTGCTGCTTAGCCAACATGGCTTCTATTGTCTTCAGAATGCAACTGTCAGCACTAGAACTGGGAACATCTGGATAAGGAATACTGGAAAGAGAGGGCAGATCTTGATGGATTTTTGAATCACTGGGGGACTCATTTATCGGAGATAAACGAACTCTAGAAATCAATCTGGGATCTTCAGCAGGTTGGACAGGAGTATGCTCCTCTGCATCTCCTTCCTCGTCAGAAATGTCAACTACTTCCTCTAGAATAGCTGGAGGAATACCGGACGCCTTAGCAACCCTTTTCTCTAGGTTGCGGATAAACCTGTCAACCTGTTTAAAGACAGATATCAGAGACGTGGTTGCCTCCCCCTTAGACACTACAGCAGGGGTAATATCTAGAAGAGGGAAATCATGTACTTTGCCGAACCTTGTTCAGAGACCTCTTTAGCATTATCAGCATCTACCATTACCTCATCAGTATCTATCTCATAATCAGTAACATCTAAATCTTCCTCAACAGCAACATCCAAATCAGCATCAATCTCATGCTCAGAAGGAGTTGTGACATCATTATCAGTATAAGTTTCCACCTTGTCCTGAACAAGCACTAACTCAGTAACAACAGCATGGCCTGTAACTATCTCAAGAAGGAACACTCAAGGGAACTTTTTCAGTTTCCACTTGTATATTAGCTGGCTCCCCCTCCATTCCTGTACTCAGACTATCAAGAAACTCACTGGGTGTGGAGAAGGAATTCTATCCTTAGGAACATGTTCTTTCTTCCTCCTCAGGCAAATCTCGGGCTCCCCCTGTCCTCATGATCCTCCTATCCCACAATGATAAGATTGATGAATTGATTTTTTTAAGTGGTGGATAGGTAATCCCTTGGACATATCAAATTTGTCCCTGTTCATCTGGTTCAGATATAAGCTGAGTACCCTTCCAAAATTAGGTGTGCACAGACTATCCTTAATCTTTTCAAATAGCACAACTCCCCATTCAATCTCTTTCTGTAGATGATCGCCACTAAAATCTTGAACATCTCTGAAGAGAGTTAGTCATGAGAACCGATCTTGCAGAGAAGAACTTTATCAATGATGTTAGACAGTAGCTTTCCTTCCTCGTTCATCCCTTTTCTCTTAACTGCTTTTGTGCCTCTGGGCAATCCACAGAACAATAGTGTAAAGTGTTTGTTTTAGGTAACTAATTGACCCAGAAGGAAAGAAACAAGTGACTTCTTCTTAATCAGATCTTGATGTGTAATTTTATTTCTTGAACTTGATTGAGAAGAAATAGTTCAACCCTTCTTATCTTTTTCAAAGCTTCTTGAAGGAGAAGGTAGGGTTGAACTTGGTTGGAGAAGATTGGAGTTTATCTACGATCTGCCTCCTCTCCACCTTCAGAATTCTATTAAATTTATCTAACAGATTTTGATGAGAAGAATGAGAAAATATGTATCCTTTCTGTTGTGTTGGTCTCCTTATACAGGATTTGGCAAGAGTGACCGACTGCCCCGGTTATTCCACTGACATCTGACAGCTCTAACAGTTGTCAGAACTTCAGGCTTCAAATTCTGGACTTAGAAGAATTTTTGTCTTGAGAGCTTTCGCATAAATGTGTTGACACCAGTTCTGGGTGTTGACACTTCTGTACTTAGATTCTTTTGACACTAATCCTGGGTGTCGACACTTCTCTTAATGGGGTATCGACAACAATCGGCTGTGTCGACATTGCTAGTTTTTTTTCTCAACACAACTTGTATAGAAGTTGTCGACACTGCTGGTTTCTTGACTCGCGGTGTCGTCCCAAGTCTTGGGTGTCGACACAACTTGCTTCCTGTCTCAGCACTACTTGAATAAAAGGTATCGACACTAGTCCTGAGTGTCGACACAACTTGCTTCCTTGTTTCAGCACTGCTTTTACAAAGGTGTCGACACTTGTCTAGTGTCTCGACACATTTGTACTTAGTTTATTTTCTTCAACATAGAACCTGCACAAGTAAACTCAAGATACATCAAATACAAATTTGTGTATATCATTGAGTTGAAAGGGCTTCATCAAATCAGGTAAATTGTTTCCAATGTACCCAACAATCTTCCCATATTTGGAGAAGAAATAACCCAAATTCAATGATATATACCACAATACCAAAATATGATAAATATGATGTATAAGAAAAATGCTGAACACAATTATACAGGAACAAAACAATAATAACAAGGATATACACAGTGCAATCAAACTTTTTCATTATAATTTGTCAAAAGATTACACTTTACAGTTTTTAATTTTATTATACTGTTCTTAAAACAAAATAACATAAAGCCTAGTAACAAAAATAGACTAAGAAACCTCTGGCTATTTGATGACAATGTCTTTCCCAGATTGAATTTTAGCTTTGACTTCAAGCACTTTGTCATCAGCCACTTTCTCCTTTCCCTCTTAGCTTTTAAGATCTCTTCCTGCTTGATCCTTTGCCTTTCATGATAATGATAGGGCTTGGGAAAATATTTATTGGGCTCAATAGAATTAGCTTGGATCTTCCCTTCCTTCAGATAAATTCTGAATTTGTGGATGAGCTCCAACTGCTTTGTGTGTTTTGCCCATTCTTTCTCTGTATACCATTTTCCCCTATCAGCTGCATTGATATTGACTATTTTCCATTCAGTGAGAATAATGGATCTTGAAGTTGGAGTCCATTGCTCAAAATTAGGCTTAGTTTCAGCCTGTTCCCTGAATCTTTTCTTTGATAGTTGAGATTCTTTTTTTAAGCAATGTAGATGCAGTCATCTCCATCTCCTCACATACTATATTTTGAATCTGGGCTAGAGGATTTTACATGGTCTGGAAAGCAGTCTAAATGGCTTCAAAATAAGCTGGTTGGCAACCAGACTCAGTAGTTTTGTCTCTATCATACCATATAGGAAGATGGCCTAGAGTGTCTCTGATACTATTTGAGATTCAAGTAGCACGCTCAGAGCTTCTTTTGTGTCAGGTATTTTTTGTTTAAGAATTTCCACTTAATTCTGAGTCATGTTTAGCTCTTGTACTACCTCCATTACTATGGTTTTTACATTATCCATATTTATATCTGGCAAAACATTGAGGTTCTCCCCCTCAAAGTAATCCATATCTTGTAGTGTCTCCCCCTGCACCTGATCACCAGTTCCAAGTGAGGGCCTTAGAGATTTCTCAGCTATTGTTTCATCTTGTTGTTCAGAGCTTGAACTTTCTTGTTCTACAGATTCACTGGAATAATGTTCTTCCACCACTATAACTTTTTACTTTTCTCTTTATCTTTCTCAACTACAGGTGTTTCTTTGGATAGGACTCTATCTCACCTAGCCAGTATTCTCATGTCCATTCTCCTCATGTGATTGATCTTGGATCCAATCTTGAGGTTGAGGCTCTCAGGAATTGTAAGAACCAAATATAGACTTATAATTTTGCCCATATTGGGCTTCTTGATACTCTTTGTTATTCTGTGGAAGACAAATTTGCTCTAGTTTTTTTTTACTTTGAAGATTACTCTTATCATTAGCTCAAACATCTGAGCAGATATCCTGTCATGTGCTCCTGTTTTACACAGTAGCACCTTCCCTATTATTTCAGATAGAAATTTTCCTAATGAATTCATACCCTTCCTGTTTAGGGTGCTGCCAATCTTTGTGGTTGGGGGCAATCCACACCACACCAAATAATCTGCAGTCTTGGTAGAGTCTAATTCATCTTCCTGATCAATTCTTTGTAATTGAAAAATCTTGGCAAATCTCCTTATTGTGATTTTGACCTTTGCTCCATTTACCTTGGACTTAAGCTTTTCTGAGTTTGAATCCAGTTAAACATTAGAGAAGAATTCTAAAACTTCTCATTTTCAAATTCTGGACGGTTCAGAAAGCAGATATTCCAAATCTGCTTCATTTATTAGGGTTATGACATTCCTAATTTCTTCATCTGCTGAGTTGATTCCATTGCGAACAAGCTCATATCCTTCAAAGATGTTATCATCATTCTTGGGAACCATTGGAGTGGAGAGAAATTGTTGACGAGTGTCGACTAATCAGAATTTTAGGTCTCGACACTCAGAAATCAAAAGTTCAATAGATTAAGAAAGCACAGTCGATTTCTACTCTCACACCCTATTTGTAGTCTAATCTTTCCTGAAGACGAAAGGGCATGCTGTATTTAGTATGTTCTAAACTTTGAAGGTAAATACCTAGTGCGACACAAGGAAAAGTTGTCTTTCGAGATGTGTCGACATAAGTCGACACAAGGAATATGTCTCTCGACACAAACCTTAGGGTCTCGAAACCCTTGTGTCACGACACACACTTTTTGGTGTCTCGATATAGTATCATATATAGTGTCGACACATTTTCTGTTATTTCGACACTTTCTTAGATGTCTCGACACATTCTTTGATGTCTCGACACAACTTTTGACTTAGTCAAAATTTTATTTTCTAACTAATGTCACTTGACCTTTTTAATGTTTTGCTTGTTTATTTAGGTGTTTACTTTGTTACTTAACTTATACAAGTTGAACAGGGATTTTCATGGTACCAATTAAAATGGTTATTCTAAACCTGAATTCTTGAGTACCCTAACAACAAGATTTACTCTATGTTTAACATACCTAGCTCAAACTTGAAGAAATTGAACTTGTTTTCATCTAAGGGTTTTGTAAATATGTCAGCAATTTGTTTTTCAGTTGGAGTATAATTTAAATAGATATTTCCTTTTCCAATTTGTTCTCTGAGAAAGTGATATCTGATTTCTATGTGTTTGGTTCTATTGTGAGAAACAGGATTTTTAGCAATTGAGATTGCACTAGTAGAATCACAATACATAACAGATTTACTTAGCTATACACTGTAGTCCAAGAGTTGATGTTGAGTCCATAGTAACTGTGCACAGTTGCTCCCAGCTGATATATACTCAGACTCAGCTGTTGAAATAGCTATACTTGTCTGCTTCTTACTGCTCCAACTGATGAGTCTTCTCCCCAGAAATTGACAAGTTCCTGAAGTACTCTTTTTGTCCTCTTTTCAACCTGCAAAATCTGCATCTGTGTATCCAGTTAGATAAAAATCACCATTCCTAGGATACCAAAGCCCAGTATTCGGTGTTCCCTTTAGATATCTCAGTATTCTTTTAGTAGTTATACAATGAGACTCTTTAGGGCAGACTTGCTACCTAGCACAGACACATGTTGAAAACATGATATCTGGTCTACTAGCTATCAAGTAAAGGACTGAACCAATGATGTCTCTGTACAAGGATTCATCCACTGGTTTCCCAGATTCATCTTTATATAGTGATACTGAGGAACCCATTGGGGTTCTCATGGTAAAAGAATTTTCCATACCATACTTTTTAATCAACTCCTTAGTGAATTTAGACTGAGAGATGGATATACCATCTTCAGATTGTCTAACTTGGAATCCCAAGAAGAACTTCAACTCACCCATGCTTCTTAATTCAAACTTGCCATGCATAAGCTTGGCAAATTTCCTACATAGCAGCTCATTAGTAGAACAAAAAATGATGTCATCTACATAAATCTGGACTAGAATGCTTGAACCTTTGATGTCCCTTAGGAATAGTGTCTTATCTATCTCCCCCTAGAGAATTTATTCTATATGAGAAAGCTAGATAGGGTCTCATACCAGGCTCTACGTGCCTATTTTAACCCATATAATGCTTTATGTAATCTGAAGACATGAGAGCTAAGTTTAAGATTTACAAAACCTGGTGGCTGTTCTACATAGACCTCTTCCTTCAATGTACCATTTAGGAATGCAGATTTAACATCCATTTGGTAGACTTTATATCTTTTGTATATTGCATGAGCTAAAAACAATCTAATGGCTTCTAGCCTAGATATAGGTGTAAAGGTTTGGTCAAAGTCTATTCCTTCCTCTTGTATATATCCCTTAACTTCAAGTCTTGCCTTATTTTTAACTATGACTGCATTCTCATCTAATTTATTCTTATATATCCACTTTGTTCCTATGACATTGTGATTTCTAGGTCTAGGAACAAGACTCCAGACCTTATATCTCTGAAATTGATTGAGCTCTTCTTGCTTTGTCATAATCAAGTTTGGGTCTGAATTGGCTTCTTCATATTTCTTAGGTTCCATCTATGAGAGAAAGCTAGAGAATAGAATTTTATTATGATGTCTACTCCTAGTGGTCACACCTAACCCTACATCACCTATTATTTGTTCAATAGGATGATCTCTAAGGTGTCCAACAGCTATAGGAAGATTTCTACCTTCACCTAGTTTATTAGGTAGAGAAGGGTGAGTCTCTTCCTCCCCCTAGGCAGTGACTGTGTCTTCTATAGGAACTATAACATTGTTTTTAGCCTCTAATTCTAAAGAAGATGAATCTCCTATATTTAATTTTTCCATCTTAGAGTCAACATCTCTTAGACTATAATTGTTAGATAGTATATTATGTAAAACAGAAGTTTCATCAAAAACAACATTAATTGATTCTTCTACCATTTGATGTTTCAAGTTGTAGATTCTATATGCCTTACTATAATTACTATAGCCTACAAAATACCTTCATAAGAATTTGCTGAAAACTTAGTTAAATAAGTCTTCCCATTATCTAGGACATATCACTTACTTCCAAAGATCTTGAAATATGACAGACTTGGTTTTCTGCCTTTCATTAGTTCATAGGGAGTCTTGTTTTGACTTTTGTTGATCAAGGCCCTATTTTGAACATAACATGCAGGTTTTACAGCCTCAGTCCAGAAATATTCAGGGAGAGATGTGTCATATAGCATAGTTCTAGCAACCTCAATGAGAGTTCTATTTTTCCTCTCAGTAATCCAATTTTGCTGGGGCGTTCTAGGAGAGGAGAATTCCTGAAAGATCCCTAGTTCATTATAGAAATTTTTCATTCTTTCAGATTGAAATTCTGTGTCATGGTCACTTTTGAACTTGACCACATAACATCCCTTTTCATTCTGAATTTGTTTGACAAAATCAGCAAGAATGTCTAGAGTTTCAGACTTTCTCCTTAGGAAGAATACCCAAACAAATCTAGAGTGATCATCTACAATCACATAGGTTTTAGACTTCCTACCTAAATTAAGAACTTACATAGGACCAAATAGGTATATATGAAGTAAGTACAGACACCTCTTAGTGTCTTTGGACTGAATGCTCTTAAAGGAGACTTCTGTCTGTTTGTATCTTTGACATGCTGGACAAATGCCTTCTTTGGAGCATTTTAGCTAGGATCCATTTCTAACTATGTCCAAAAAAAGCAACTTACTCATAGCTCTAGAATTTAAGTGAGTTAGCCACTTATGTCATTGCACACACAAAGAGTCTTTCTCACTTGCTACAAGACATACACGAGAATCCTCATTTATACATAAGAAATTTAGACAATAAATATTGCCACTCCTAGTGCCTGACAAGATGATCTCTTGATCACTTATTTTCCTTATCAGACACTTATCATTATGGAAGGCTATTTCATAGCCTATATCACAAAACTGACTTATGCCTATCAGATTGTGTTTCAATGCTTCCACATAAGCCACTTTTGTGATAGTCACTAGACCATTAGAAATGTTACAATATCTTTTTGTGTAGCCTCTTTTTGAGCCACCAAAGATCACCTTTGCTCCAGCCTTTACTAATCTATAGTATATCAGCAGACTTCTGGTTCCAGTCATGTGCCTTGAATGGCCATTGTCCTAGTACCATATAGGTATTTCTGTGGTACTTGGAACCACCTGCAATCACAGAATTAGTTAACCTTAGGCACCACAATCGTTTTGGGGCCATGGTTCCTGTTAGACTTAGTTGTGTGAACCACAACAGGTTTTCTGAATGCATGAGACTGAGATCTAAATGAGGGTACTGTTGGATTGTACCAACAATCTAGAGCAAAATGTCCAACCTTCCCACAACACCAACACTTATATATGTTATACCTTCTCTTAGGTTGCATCTTTGAAGTTGAACTTTTGTGCAACTTAGAGTTGGCTTTCAGATTTTAAGGTTGTGGTGCAGAATTGACACCTTTCCCTTTCAGAAATGAGTGTTGTGCACTGGAACCAGATCAAAGAATTCCTTATCTCCTTGGATTGATCACACTTTAAGGAGGTCTACAAGCTTTGTTATCATTAGATATAGTTCCTCTCTAGCAAGGCTCTTTATTTACCTTGCTGGTGGAGCACTCAACAATCATGTGTCCAGGAACATATGATGTCTTGTATCTGCTAGAAGTTAGATGCTTGGCTGGTGGTTTAACTGAATCCATTGGGGCTTTTCCTTTTGGATCAGGTTTCTTATAGACCTTATTATCCTCAATATATCCTACACCACTTCCAAATGGTGCAGAAAATGTATCAATAATGGGCAAGATTTCTTAGGCTTGGAAAACTTGTCCAAGAGCTGTCTTTCTTGAAGAATCTTTGCTTCCAGGTTCTTGTCTGTCTTGGTTTGTTAAACAATGATTTCAGTTTGTTCATCTAGTCTATGATTTAACTCTATCAATTCCAGTTTTTGATGATCTAACTTTATGGTCACATCCTTAAACTGAAAAGCAAAAGCTCTAAGATTCATAATTTTCTTTGCTTGTTTTTAACAAGTTCTTTGCTGTTCATAAGAGCTTTCAAAAATATCCCATACTTCTCTATTAGATTGTTGATGTCAGCATCAGATTTTGAATTTTGTTCATAGTCTAAATCTTTACAAGATCTAGAATTTAAACTACTGGATAGGGATTTTACCTCATCAGGATGGTGTTCATCCTGAGCCTTTTCATTAGTGTTGTCCATGAGTCCCTCCTCTTTAGAGTCACTATCAAATGTGGAGAGTGGAGCTCTTATTCTCATATCTGAGAATTCAGTGGCTATTAATGCCATTATAGCCTCCCCTTCTTCAGACTCTGAAGATTCAGTTTCACTTTCTGAAAGTGTTGACTGCTTTTTAGCTAATAGACTTTTGTTAGACTTCATATGTACATTAGAAATCCTATTTTCAGTCTTCTTTTCATTTCTTTTTACTAGGCATTCAGCAATGACATGCCCTGACCTGTTACAGCAATAACAAATAACATTAGTCTCAAACTATTTTTTCTGAGAAGAGCCATACATGTCCCCAGACTTTTTTTCCCTGGGATTCTCTGATTGGTCAGTCTTCCTGTGAGAAGAATCTCCACAAGGACCCATCCAGTTTCCTTGCATTTTTCTCCTCAAAATATTCATAAACTTCCTAGGGAGTAATGATAATTCTTCTTCAGTTATATCTTCTCCAAATGAAGCAGTTTAAGAGTATTGGATCCCTAGTCTGGATTTGGGCTAGGTTCACTATTAGGTTATTGACCCATCATGTATAGCCTAGGGTCAATTTGTTAGTTCTAAGGTTAGGTCAGTCTGACTAGGTTAGACATCAAATGATCCAGCCTTGAGAAGACTTCAGAGACTCAGACTCAGAAGAATTGCAGTTTTGAAGAGTTCAGAAAATCAGTTCGAAGTTTTTCGAACTCAGCTCAACGATCGTAGATCGCAGATCGACAAACTCCGAGTTTCAAGTCTGAGCTGAGCTCGACGAAATACGAGCTCAGGTCGACGAACTCCCTCTTCTCTCAGTTTCTCTAGTCGACAAAATTCTACTTTAGGACGACGAACTTGTAGCTCAGCTTTGGCAGTTTCTTTCCAGAATAACTTTCTCTGAGCTCAGCTCGACGAAGACGATTTCTCAGCTCGATGAACTTGGAGTTCAGGTCGACGAAATATGTCCTGAGGTCGACGATTTCTATCAGTATCAGTTTTGGCGACTTCTCTGTCTCACTGGTTTCAATTGGTATTATTCTAAGGCAGTAATTCTCTGATAATTAATGCTTATATTCTCAAGAATATAGTCGTTGCTTGACTACATTAATTATGGATTTCACAGAGTTAATTACTTGACTTATTTACTGGGATAGTTGAGGAAACACATTAAAGACAAATTTTAGCCATTTCAACTCCCAGAATCTAAGCAGCAAATCAAGGATAATATTAAAAATTCAACAGTTGGAAATCCTCTCATAATATAAAAAGATCTTTTTTTAAAAAGAACAATAATAAGAGTTCTTTACACAGAATTTTTTACAGACAACTGATATAGAGAATAGTATTGCTATCTACAGGAAATTGAAGAAGAACAACACACACAGATCTTTAGTCTTCTTCAGTTTCTGCTTCAGGCTTCACAAGGACAACTCTTCAACACAAGTCCAAGAAGTTTTTGAAGATCTTCATCAAGACCTACACCCTGTGCAAAGCTCTCATCTTCCTGAACCATTCTTCATCACAGGGGGAGCTTTGACAACAACATCCACTAAATTATTCTCAGCTATTTGAGAAAGAGAAGACAACATCACTTTTCATTTCCCATTGTAAAAAGGGTTTCTAACTCCCTTCAAAAGTTATCACTTGGTTGTTAAGTCTCCTGATCAAAAGACAGATTGGTTTTTGGGCACCTGATCAAAAGCTCAAAGGGTTGCTATATCTCCCTTAAAAAATAGATATTATGGTGACAGGGCACCTGAGCAAAAATCTATGGTGGCAGGGCACCTGATCAAAAACCTGTTAGTGGATTCCTACCAGGGTGGTAGAAGAGTGGATGTATCCAGTTTTGGGGAACCACTATAATTTTCTTATGTCGTCTAGTTGTTCGTTTCTTTATTTCTGTTGTGTTGTGATAGTTTATTTTTCTTACCTCTCTTTATATATATATATATATATACTACAATCACTTATTTTAATTCCTCTATAAAAACTAATCAAGTTTTTAAAATACTCTATTCACCCCAGTTAGGTAGATCTATCGCCTCTCTTTCAATTAGTATCAGAGGGTTTTTTTTTATTTTCTTTCACAGGCGAATACATGAACCAATAGTTCCTTGATAGATCTTAATATCTCTATTGTCTCTCTTATATCATGGCACAGAATAAAAAATATTCAAGCACCAGACCTCAAGTCTGCAATCTGAATAAGTTTACAATCTTGAAGGAAAGAATCAGATTATATATGAACTCTATTGATAAAGATATCTACAACTCCATTTTGACAGGTCCTCCAAGTCAAGAAGCTTCTGCTTCACAAGCACAAATACAGTCCCTCCACCTGAATGGATTGATGCTCAGAAAAAGGAAAAAATTGCTAATGCAAAGGCCATGAACATTCTCGCACAAACTATGTCAGATGACATATTTCAGAAGGTGGTTGAATGCACTTCAGCTAAAGCCATTTAGGCTCTCTAAACCAAATAATTGCAGGATCAGCTGATGAGAGAAAGGACAGGAGATCCCATCTCATCTCTCAGTATGAAAATTTCCCGAAGGATAAGTCTAAGTCAGTGGCTGACATGTACAACAAACTCAGCTTAATTGTCAATGAGCTGAAAACACTGGATAAAAATATCTCACTAATAGAAATTAATGACAAGATCCTTATGTGCTTCCCCAGTACATGGGACTCTAGGATCTGGCCAATCAAGGAGGCCAGAAGCCTGAATGAAATATCCACTGAGTCTCTTCTAGGACAACCCCAAATCTTATGAGCAAATAATAAAGTCAAGAGAAGCATCTGAGTAGAAGACCTCCTCATCAGGAAGGAAGGAGAAAAACATTAATTCCAAAGCATCTAAAGGACCAAAAGCTCCTCCAGCAAATGATAAGCTCATAAGCTTATTGGCCAAGAGATTTTATAAGATGGCCAGAAAAGATTTCAGAAGGAAGTCATCCAGACAAGATGACAGGCCAAGATATTACAAAACTCCTACCAAGGAGATTGTCTGCTTTGGTTACAGAAAATATGGACACATTCTTCCTGAGTGTCCAAAGAATCAGATTAAGGAGAAAAGAAGAGATAAAGACTCCAAAAAGAAGTACAACATGCTCTCCTCAAGCAAGCATAAGAGGAAGGAGAAAGGTTTTGTTGTAGAAACCTAGAGTGAAATAGAAGAAGAATCTTCATCTTCTAGATCCAGTGAAGATGAGGAAGAAGCTAAAGAAAAAGAAGTTTGCTTGATGGCTATCAATGCATCAGGCAACTTTTCAGAAGCTGAAAATTAAGAGAATGAAGACTCTGAATCTTAAGAGGATCAGGTAATATCCTCATTTGAATTTAATTCTGATCATTTCAAAACTGAATTTAAAATATTATGCAATGATCTAATCAAATCTGAGAAGGAAATCAAACTTTTCAGAGATAAGATAACTAAACATGAAAATTTTCTATCTGAAAACATTGAACTAGAAGAAAAACTAGTTATAGCTTCAGAAGAAATTATTTCTTTAAAAACTATACTAAATGAGGCTAAGTAATTTGAAGTATCCCTTAATGGAAGAAACATCAAATTGATGAACATCATAAACACAGTAAATGTCATGCTCAATGGCAAGCTGGGCTTAGGTGCTTCATCAAGCCAACCTCATTTAATTCAGAAAAATATACTTTCTACCCACATAAATTTATATCAGAAAAAGATAAAGAAAAGGTAGATGATAATAATAAACCAACTGAGTTAAAAAATAAACCTAAGAAAAGGAAAAAGAAAAAGAAAAATCTTAATCATAACAATGTTCAACAAATTTCGTCGAACTCAGATCGATGAAATGTGTACAGTTCATCGAACTCAAGTCGACGAACTCCGAATGCAGAATTTTATTATAATTATTCTTGGAACTGCGATCGACGAAACCAAAATGGTTCATCGAGCCGAGATCGACGATTTTGGGGCTCAGTGAATTAATACTTCCATTCTCTGAACGGAGTTCGACGAACTCATCCCTATTCGTCGAACTCAGGTCGATGAACTTATCAGAATTCGTCGATCCAAGTTAAACCTAACAGAAACCTTAATTATTCCAGAATATTTAATCAACCAAAAGATTTTGTTAACCCATTTAACCAATGGATAATTCCACCTAGGAAATCTCACCCCTTAGGATATAAGAAACAACCTGAATACTCTTATATCTCTAGCTTTAGATTTGAGAAGAATCAAGGACCCAATGTTCAATAGATTTTGTCGAACTCAGATCGATGAAATGTGTACAGTTCGTCGAACTCAATTCGATGAACTCCGAATGCAGAATTCTATTATAAATATTCTTGAAACTGCGATCGACGAAACCAATATGGTTCGTCGAGCCGAGATCGATGATTTTGGGGCTCAGAGAATTAATATTTCCATTCTCTGAACGGAGTTCGACGAACTCATCCCTATTAGGTCGACGAACTTATCAAAATTTGTCGATCACAGTTCAGCCTAACAGAATCTTTAATTATTCAAGAATATTTAATCAACCAAAAGATTTTGTTAACCCATTTAACCAATGGATAATTCCACCTAGGAAATCTCACCCCTTAGGATATTAGAACCAACCTGAATACTCTTATATCTCTAGCTTTAGATTTGAGAAGAATCAAGGATCCAAGGTTACCTGGGTCAAGAACACCTAACTTTTCATTTTGTTGGTGAAAGACTATCCTACCACAGAGGAACAGTGGTATCTGGATAGTGGATGCTCAAAGCATATGATAGGTAGCAAGGACAACTTAACAAACTACAAGTCCAAGCTTGGTCTAAAAGTGATATTTGGTGACTCCAACTGTGGCCAAACTAAAGGCTATGGGATTGTCAATATTGGAGCTATCACTTTCAAGAAAGTAGCATATGTGAGTGGTTTAAAACATAACCTGATATCCATAAGCCAATTATGTGATGAAGGTTATCAGGTATCATTTAACCATTCTTCTTGCATCATATCTTTTGTAGATAATAAAACTGTCTTAACCGGTCTTAGGCAAGGAAACATCTATTTAGTAAATTTCAAATCTGCTAGGTAAGAAATTTGTTTATTTAATCAATTTAGTAACAATAATGAACTTTGACATAAATGATTAGGACATGTAAATCTTAAAAATATTTTCAAACTCTCTAGGGGCAACCTTGTTAGAAAATTGCCTTCTTGCCCCTACAAGAAGGAAAACCTTTGCAGAGCTTGTCAATTAGGCAAGCAAACCAAAAATAGTTTTAAATCTATTAATAAGAGTGATTCACCCAGGATTTTATATTTGCTACACATGGATCTATTTGGACCCATTGTTGTATAGAGATTAGGAGGGAAATCTTATACCTTTGTCATTTTCGATGACTGCTCTAGGTTCACTTGGGTGTTCTTCTTGAGAAACAAGTCAAATAACTTTAAAGTTCTTACAGATTTTCTTAAGAGCATAAGGATTGAGTATTCTACTCCAGTTGCATTAATCAGAAGTGATCATGGTACTTAGTTTTAATCTCTTCCTATGCAAGAATTCTATGAGATGGAAGGTATCAGACATTGCTTCTCTACTCCTAGAACTCCTCAACAATGTGGGGTAGCAGAAAGGAAAAAAAGAAACTTGATTGAAGCTGCAGGAACATTGCTTGCAAATGCTCACATGCCCCTATCCTTTTGGGCAGAGGCTGTAAGCATAACAAATTATGTCCTGAATAGACGTTTCATACATAAACTTAAGGGCAAGACTCCCTACGAATTACTCAAAGGGAAGCAACCTAAAATAGACTATTTTAGAATCTTTGGTTGTGTATGTTACATTCATAATAACAACAAGAAACATCTTAGAAAATTTGAAGCCCAAGCTGCAATGAGAATTTTTCTTAGATATACCCAAGTCAGGAAGGCTTATAAGGTGTTTAATAAATCTACTTTGAAAATGGAAGAATCTGTACATATTACATTTGATGAAGATAACATGTATTACAAGGAGAAAGATTCTTTTACCAAAGATTTATTGCAGGTGCCCCAACTATGTGAGAAATTAGATGGTCTGAACCTCACCAATGAGGTTATATCACATCCATCTCCACACATTGATGAAGATAGTGAAGAAAATATCAGTGATATAATTGCTGAACCTTCAACAACAAATTTAATTCCATAAGAGGAATTAATTCTCAATGCTGTTGCTGAACCAACTCCTCCAACTGATCTTGTCACACTTAGAGATCACCCTGTATCTCAAGTGATTGGAGACATATCAGTTGCTGTGCAAACAAGGAATCAACTTAACCAAAATTTAATGCATGCTTGCTTCATATCTCAACTTGAGCCCAATTCCATAAAATATGTAGAGCAAGATCCCAACTGGATTATTGCAATGCAAGAGGTACTCAATCTATTTGAGAGATGCAGAGTTTGCGAGTTAGTTCCTAGACCCAAAGACTCACAAGTTATTGGAACTAAGTGGGTATTCATAAATAAATTGGATGCACAAGCAGCCTTCATCAGGAATGAAGCAAGGCTAGTAGCACAAGGATACAGACAAGAAGATGGAATTGACTATGATCAAACCTTTGCACCTATTGCAAGATTGGAAGTTATCAGAATCTTTCTTGCATATTCAACCTACATAAAGTTCAAGGTCTACCAAATGGATGTCAAGAGTGCCTTCTTGAATGGTGAACTCAAAGAGGGAGTATATATTGAACAACCACCAGGTTTTTTTTCTCCAACTCATCCCACTTTTGTTTTAAAATTACATAAATCTCTTTATGGTTTAAAGCAAGCTCCAAGAGCTTGGTATGAGACCATAGTTAGCTTTTTTTAGAGCATAAATTCAATAGGGGAATTATAGATAGGACTTTGTTTACTAGACATCATTATAATAATATATTGTTAGTAAAAATATATGTAGATGACATTATTTTTGGCTCTACCGATTCAAAGATATGCAAAAGGTTTTTTGACCTGATGCATTCTAAGTTCTAAATGAGTAACATGGGTGAGCTTTCTTACTTGCTTGGTCTCCAAGTGAAGCAATCCCCTGATGGCATTTTCATCTCCCAATCCAAATATGCTAAGGAATTAGTTAAAAGATTTGGGATGATTGATGCCTCAGCAAAGAAAACACCCATGGCTTCCAATGTTGTGATTGATTCTAATGAACATGGCAAGCAAGTTGATCAAAAAACATATAGGGCTATTTTTGTGTCCTTATAATATCTCACAGCTAGTAGGGCAGACATAATGTTTGCTACATGTCATTGTGCTAGATTTCAAGTGAATCCTAAAGAATCTCACCTTATTTTCTTAAAAAGAATTTTGAGATATATAAAGGGTTGCCCAAATCTAGGACTCTTTTATCCAACTGAGTCAGAATTTGAATTAACTGGATTCTCAGATGCTGACTTTGCTGGATGTAGAGTTGATTGGAAAAGCACATCAGGAACATGTTAGTTCCTTGGTGACATGCTTGTGTCTTGGTTTTGTAAGAAACAAACATCAGTGTCCACTTCAACTACTGAAGCTGAATACATTACAGCTGGAAGTTGTTCACAAATATTGTAGATTCAAAACCGGCCAACTCCTGGATTATGGATACAATCTAAATAACTCAACTGTATTTTGTTATAGTTCCAGTGCAATTTCCATTGAACAAAATCCAGTACATCATAATAGGAAAGAGCATAAAGAAATAAGGCATCATTTCATTAGAGATTTTGTGGACAAAAAGAAAATTAATCTTGTCTTCTTGTCTACTGATTTTCAAAGAGCAAACATCTTCACTAAACCTTTAGATGAGAAGAAGCATCTGTTCTTTCGGAATCAACTAGGTTTGATTAATGAAGAAGCATTAATTTAATTTTCTGTCTGAGGTCGAAGAATTGGTCACAGTTCGTTGAGTGAAGATCAGCGATCTGAGAACAGTTCTTGAGAAAATTTGTCGACCTGAGATCGACGAACTCTTTAGGTGGAGCTATTTTCATTGAGCGGAGATCGAAGATCTTGCTTCAGAAAATTTTTCGTTCACCTAAGAACGACGAAAAGATTTCCCCTCTTCAGACTGAGATCGACGATATTATTTCTTCATGAAATTTTTCATCGACCTGAGAACGAAGATTTTCTTTTATTTTCGCAGTACAGAGTCTGCCGCTTCATATTCTGAAAACCTTATAACTAATTTTTCTTCGAGCTCCATCCCGCACTTTCTGTTCTCTTACACTTGATCTCTCTTTCCTTTTGCAGGAAAACCATTGGCGATTTTGGCGATTTCCCTTTCCGGCATGAAGTTTGACACCGATTTTGACATTGACTTCGACTCCTTCCGTCACTCCGATCAGATCTTCATGGATATTCTACAGATGTTCGAGGAACAGAAACTGAAGAAATTTATGACCACCAGGATCAAGTTGGCCGCAACTGAAATAAGGAAGTGGGTTTATACTTCATCTTCTCTAGATGCAGTCACTCAGACTTGCACCATTGCAGGAAATCAGGTTACCCTAACCCCTGATGTTTTAACACATATTTTTGGTTTGATAAATGGAGATGAGGATATTGAGATAGATAGTTCTGTATATGATAATATGTTGATCAAAATGGGTCATTCTGATAGAAACCCTAACAAACTGCTTAATAAGAACTTATCTGCTGAGTATAAGTTCCTTGCTGATGTCATTGGAAAGGTATTGCTAGGAAAACACACCGCCCATGACTACATAACCAGGCACCAGTTCTTAGTGATGTGTTCTCTAGTAAATAAGAAAGCAATAAATTGGGGCAAGATTCTGTTTAAGTGGATTAAAAAGAAGAACTCTAAGAAAGAGGTGTGTTTTGGGAGGATTTTAGGCATTTTCCTCCAGGCCAAGGCATCTGAACTACTGGTCTCACAGACCACATTCATTAATGCCTCCAAAAGGCTTACATCTGCCTTGTTTGGCAGATGGGAGAGGACCATCGCCAAGCCATCCAGGGATTCCTCCTCTTCTAGAACTTTTGAGGACACAAGGGAAGTTACAGCTACTCCCCCACCTCTAGAAGAAATTACTCCCTCCATCAGAATTCCTTCACCTCATTCTCAACAACAACCATCATCAACTCCCCTCCAGCAACCATCCATTTCCTATCCAATCCCTACTGGATAATCTTCATAACCCCATTCTTCACTTCCTCAATCTCCAATCCACATACTAGAGGATTCTCAATCTACACCACCTCAGTCCCCCCTTTTAACTCATCTGGCTGACATTCCATCCACATCTCCACAGCCCAATTTCAATCTGTTATCTCCACCTCCACCATCTCCACATCAATCCCCAGCTCAATCACCCATCCAGGACATCACCACTACATCAGTTCCTACCACAACAACTCCTTCTACTATAATTGTAACAACATCTATTACCATTCCATCAACCATTCCTTCTAACACTACCTCCACATTCCCTAAATTCCTTCCACGACAAGAAAAACCTCATTTAGCAAGGGATTTTAGAAAGGCAAGATAATTCCTTCCTAATTTGCATCAAATTTAACAAGGTAAATGATTTCCTACTTTACCTATAAAATTAGCAACAAAATTTTTTATTGCAAAATTAACGACGAATTATTTTGTTGCAACATATTTGTTGCAAAAATAGCAATGAATATTTTTGTTCTAGAAATAACAACAAATTTTTTTGTTGCAAAATATTGATGTACATATTTCTCTCAAAACTTTTGCTCACTTTCTTTAAAAAAATATAACTTTTTTTATTAAATATGTTATTAATGGAGATTGAGGAAGTGAAGAATGGGGTTATGAAGATTATATGTTTAAAATGGAAAAATTATATATATATATATATATATATATATATATATATATATATATATATATATATATATATATATATATACTTTTTATATGTTTAAAATTTATTTATATATTTATATTTATATAAATTCGCATAGTTTATTAGTATCCAACAAAATAATATATATATACATAGATTTTTATATAATTTTATAAATTATTTCAACATCTACCTATCTTTGAAAAAAAATTAGGATATTATTTTTATTCAACAAAATAATTAATAACATATTTAGTTCTGTATATATATTTATTAATTATCATAGATTACAAGTATTCAATAAATTAATTAATAATTTATTTAGTTTTTATGTGTTTTTATAAAAAATAAAATACTTATATATATATTTATAAATCAACATACATTTTTAGTCTATATATCTATATGTATATAGTTCTAAACATAATATTATAAATTAAATATAAAGAATTTAGATATATATATTTTACCACCATGATATTTCAAAAAGATTTCTTAGCATAGGTGGTAAGATTAGTTAAATATTTATGAGAGGTATGCAGGTTTGAAACCTACCTTGCATATTTTTTGTAAAAATTTTTATCATATTAATATATCTTTTTTATTTAACATAATAATTAGCAACAAAAATCGAATTGCTTGCTAATTTAAAAAAGAAAAAAACCTTGCTAAAATTTGCTTACAAAATAGCAAGAAAAAAGATCCATGCTAAATTTAGCTAGACTCAAATTAGAATCGAAAAAATTTTTGTTGCTAAATACCTTGCTAATCGTGCTAATGTAAATTAGCAACGAATAATATGATTTAGCAATGAATTCTTCTCCTAGCTAATATGTGTTTTTTCATATAGTGTTCATACAGACTTCCCTAATGCTTTTTCTGTATATTCTAATTATGGACATCATTCTTCCTATACTCCCTCTGCTCTAGAACCTCTATATCTATATTTCTTTGATATTGTTAAGGATCTTCTAAAATTCATCTCTCCTACTCTAGAGTAATTAATAGCAAATGCTATTTCTCCTCTCTCTGCCTCTATCACTTCTCTATCTACTAGAATTGTTGCCCTCTCTACCGTCCTCTCTTCTGGGGGCCTGGCTTCAGGACCCTCTGAAACCAGGCAGGGGTAGATGTCCTGTGAAGAAGTTCCAGTTCTTCCTCTAGCAGCAACAGTTCCAGTTCCTCTTCTAGTAGTAGCAGCATCAGATTCCCCTAAGGCAGACATTCAAATAGATATTATAGATGATTCTGATATGGATATGTCTTATGATACAGATGAAGAAATAAGCACTGCTGGTGATTTTATCATAAATCCAACAGTTTATTTGAACTCTTTACTCAATTCTTTCAATCCAATTTAAAGAATTATAGAAATATTTTTCCTAGTTTTGATGTTGATTACTCTAAGGCCAATGTATGTTACGCTACTCCAATAAGTCCTGCAGTTGTGGATCAACTAAGGGAAAGTTTTGTAGTTGCAGAAATTACAGATATATTAGTTGTTGAAGATGTTTTCAGTCCTCCTTCTCGTATGTGGGCTGAGTCCCCAATTCTAGATTTGGATGATATTATATTTGCTGACATGGAAGAAGAGGAAGGAAATTAGATTGTTACTGAAAGTTTTGTAGAGCCAAAAATTCTCGAACAGCCTCAAGCTGAGAAGCAGATCTCTAAAGATGCTCTAAAGCAAATTGATGATTTATATGACAATCCTCCTAGATCATCTGATGATGATGAGGAGGATTCTGATGACTCTGGTCCTAAGAAGATGAAATCTATGAAGAAAAGGCTCCTGCCAAGGCTGTTCATAAGCCTAATCCTACAGCTGACACACCTTATTACATTTAGCATAATATTACTCCTTATCCAAACATGCCTCAATGGATGTGGTTATCCAAAAATGAGCAAAAGGAAAGGAAGAAAAGAAGAAGATACAAATCCCCACCTAAGCAGACTAGGAGAGGGCCTCCTCCTCCTCCTGCTGTAGGTGCTTCAGGAAGTGTTTCAAAAACTCAGAAGCCAGCTTCCAGCAAATCTCTAACTCCAAGGACAGCCTCCCATTAGTCTTATAGACCTGTTGGGAAGTACAATCAATATAGACCTCCAAAGTCTTACTATTCAGGACAGTCTCAACAGTCTCTTCCTCCAACAAAATTTCAACAACAATCCATTATTTTCAGAAATTCTCAAAAGACTGCTCAGGATGCTTCTAAATCTGATCTAGAGAGACCTCCCTCTCCAGTTTGTGAACCTGAGTTAGATACAAAATTCAGAATGGCTAGATTTCAAGAATTGATTGGTTTGTCTCAGATGAACAAGGCCAGAGAAGAAGGATCAGATCCATCAAAGTTCACTACAATGAATACCTACAGGCAAAAAGAATTTGACAAATTTCAGGTAGACAAACATTTATTTGATCCAAATAAATATATGCAGGTACATCATGAAGATGTTGTTCCCAGAGCTTCATCTCTGACAGTTCTTGGAGTTCAAGACATAAAAATATCTAAGAAGGAAGCAGAAAATCCTCACAGGATAATTATTTTTGTTAAATCATCATCTGCTCCTCCCTCTGAAAAATCTTAAACTTTTGTTTCTCTGTGATATAAATAATCATCAGATATTTATATTGCTTTGTGTTTTTATGCTTTTCTTTTTATTTAGTGACCTCACCCAAATAGGGGGAGATTGTTGGATCCCTAGTTTGGATTTAGGCTAGGTTCACTATTAGGTTATTGACCCATCATTTATAGCCTAGGGTCAATTTGTTAGTTCTAAGGTTAGGTCAGTCTGACTAGGTTAGACATGTTTTGATCCAGCCTTGAGAAGACTTCAGAGACTCAGACTTAGAAGAATTGCAGTTTTGAAGAGTTCGGAAAATCAGTTCGAAGTTCTTCAAACTCAGCTCGATGATCGTCAATCACAGATCGACGAACTCAGTGTTTCAACTCTGAGCTGAGCTCGATGAAATATGAGCTCAGGTCGACGAACTCCCTCTTCTCTCAGTTTCTCTGGTCGACGAAATTTTACTTCAGGACGATGATATTGGAGCTCAGCGTTGGCAGTTTCTTTCCAAAATAACTTTCTCTGAGCTCAGCTCGACGAAGGCGATTTCTCAGCTCGACGAACTTGTAGTTCAGGCTGACGAAATCTATCCTGAGATCGACGATTTCTGTTAGTATCAGTTTTGGCGAATTCTCTGTCTCTCTAATTTCAATTGGTATTATTCTAAGGCAGTAATTCTCTGATAATTAATGCTTATATTCGCAAAAATATAGTCGTTGCTTGTCAACATTAATTATGGATTTCACATAATTAATTACTTGACTTATTTACTGGGACAGTTGAGGAAATACATTAAAGAGCCAGACATTTCAACTCCCAGAATCTCAATAGAAAATCAAGGATAATATTCAAAATTCAACAGCTGGAAATTCTCTCAGAATATAAAAAGATCTTTTTCAAAAAGAACAACAACAAGAGATCTTTACACAGAGAATATTTTACAGACAACTGATATAGAAAATAGTTTGTTATCTACAGGAAATTGAAGAAGAACAACACACACAGATCTTTAGTCTTCTTCAATTTCTGCTTCACTCTTCACAAGGACAACTCTTCAATACCAGTCCAAGATGTTTCTGAAGATCTTCATCAAGACCTACAACCTATGCAAAGCTCTCATCTTCCTAAACCATTCTTTATCTCAGGGGGGAGCTTTGACAACAAAATCAACTAAATTCTTCTCAGTTGTTTGAGAAAGAGAAGACAACATCACTTTTCATTTCCCACTATAAAAAGGGTTTCTAACTCCCTTCAAAAGTTATCACTTAGTTGTTAAGTATCCTGATCAAAAGACTTAGATTGGTTTTTGGGCACCTGATCAAAAGCTCAAAGGGTTGCTATATCTCCCTTAGAAAATAGATATTATGGTGACAGGGCACCTGAGAAAAAAACCTATGGTGGCAGGTCACCGGATAAAAAACCAGTTAGTGGATTCCTACCAGGGTGGTAAAAGAGTGGATGTACCCAGTAGTGGGGAAGCACTATAATTTTCTTATGTCGTCTGGTTGTTCTTTTCTTTATTTCTTCTGTGCCGTGATAGTTTCTTTTTCTTACCTCCCTTTATATATATACTACTATCACTTATTTTAATTCTGCTATAAAAACTAATCAAGTTTTTAAATACTCTATTCACCCCCCTCTAGAGTTAGCCAGATCTATCCCCTCTCTTTCATAGAGTCTTCTAACTGTGTTTCTTTTCTAGCTGTGGGTGCAGTCTTTTCTCTATTTTTCTTGGATGAATCAGCATTTAAAGCCATTGTTTTCTCCTTACTGTGAGCCTTAGCTTTGTCTTCTTCAGACTTCCTGAGATTCAATTGCATTTCATGAGATAGCAGCTTGCCAAATATAGCATGGGGGTCTATATTGGCTAAGTTACCCATTTCCCTGATGGCACATATCTTGATGTCCCATTTCTTGTCTAGGGACCTCAAAAATTAATCATTCAGTTCATTGGTTGTGACTTTTCTTTCATAGGTTCTCAGGTTGTTCACAATTCTGAAGAATTTCTCAAAGGTCTTAGTTACTTTTTCTATTTTGTCTTGTCTGAAGGCTTCATATTGTGATTTAATAGAGAATTTCTATCATCTCTAACCTCATCAGTGCCTTCCATGTACACTATCAAAGATTCCCACATTTCTCTAGCTATTTTATAGTCAATTAGATTTTAGAATGTGGAGTCATCTATGACACTTACAATTATGTTTTAAGCCCTCTTGTCCATAGAGGCCAGAATTATCTCATCCTTGTCCATCTTCATGTAGGTCTTAGGTGTCCTTATATTGGCATCAAGACATGACACGTTCATAGGTTTGAAAGGTCCTTCCAATACAGTGATGTATATTCTTGGATCTATAGCCTCCATAAAGAGTGTAACCCTTTCCTTCCAGATCCCAAAATTTTCTTTTGAACAGATTGGGAGTTTGATGGAATGGTTTTCTCTTTAAGCCATGATTAGATCTCAGTTAATCCTTAGGATTCTCACTAGGCTATTATGCCTTCTCAGTGAACCTCCCTCTGATACCAATTATAAAGTGTTTGTTTTAGGTAACTAATTGACCCAGCAGGAAAGAAACAAGTGACTTATTCTTGATTAGATCTTGATGTGTAATTTTCTTCTTTGAACTTGATTGAGAAGAAATAGTTTAACCCTTCTTAGCTTTTTCAAAGCTTCTTAAAGGAGAAGGTAGGGTTGAACTTGGCTGGAGAAGATTGGAGTTGACCTACAATCTGCCTCCTCTCCACCTTCAGAATTCTGTTGAATTGATCTGACAGACTATGATGAGAAGAATGAGAAAATATGTATCCTTTCTATTGTATTGGTCTCCTTATATAGACTTTGGCAAGAGTGACCGGCTGCCCCGGTTAATCCACTGACATCTGACAGTTCTGACAGTTGTCAGAACTTCAGGCTTCAAATTATGGACTTAGAAGAATTTCTATCTTGAGAGCTTCTGCATAAAGGTGTTGACACTAGTTCTGGGTGTTGACACTTATGTACTTAGAGATTCTATCGACACAAATCCTTAGTGTCGACACTTCTGTTATAGGGGTGTCGATAACAATCGGGTGTGTCGACACTGCTAGCTTGTTATGTAACACCCCGAAACTCAAAAGATGGACGGGTGACGTTTTAAGCCAAGCTTGGGTTTTGGAGCAGGTGACACGGGCGTGTCACGGGCGTGACTCGGGCGTGTCACGGGCATGTTCGGCCACGGGTCATGTGGTCGACGTTTTGACGATCGGCGATCGTCGAGTTGAGGTACACGGCCTGGGACACGGGCGTGTCCCAGGGCGTGTCACGCTAGGGAGTCTTCCTAGGCTTGCACACGGGCCATGACACAGGCATAGACACCGGCATGTCACTTGTGACACAGGTGTGTCGGGTGCCGTGTCGCAGGCCGTGTCCTCCTCGGGAAACAAGTGTGGTAGTTGCACACGGGGCGTGACACGGGTCGTGGACACGGCCGTGTCGCATGCGATACGGGCGTGTCAGAAGCCGTGTCAAATGCCGTGTGCTGGATATCGCGTCGGTCGAGACAGCGAATGGGTGACACGGCCATGCACACGGCCATGTTGCAACCCATGTTCGGCCTAGATTTTGAAAAATTGGGCTGAATCGCAGCCGTTCGATTTCATGATTTGGGATCCGAGGGTTCAGGGCTGTTGCTGGCATGTTATATCCGGGAATAGAGTTTAGAAGCCCTCATTTCATTTGGGCTTTATCTCTCTAAGATCTAGAGAGAAGGGAGAGCTAGGAGGAGGAAGAAGACCAAAGATCCGGTCACCGGCGGAGCTTCGGAGCTCCAAATCACGATCCGAGTCCGGATCCGTGAAGATGAGGCCGATACGGTGCTTACCATCCAAATAGATCGTCATGGCGTCGAGGAAAAGCTCAAGGGTAACGATTCTCTTCTCGAACATGTGAAGCTCTTCTTCCTTTGCATGGGAAAACCCCTCTCCCGCGAGTGTGCGGCGAGATTGTGGTATTCCTTGGGGTAAATATGTAAAGACCCCTTGTTGGAGTCCGGAATCGTAGTACAGACATAGGCATGATGTGTGAAGCCTACCCGGACGTGTTGGTCTGGATCGGTGATGATTTGCTGTGAATTTTTAGCCTGGAGAAGACTCCGAGCATTTTGATTGTTTTCGGGTTGTTATGCGGTAGAATGCATCAGGGAATCTGGGGGATTAACCCCGAGGTGCACCCGAAAATCTTGACGGAAACGCATTTCTGTCATATCGGTGGCCTGGGAGCCAACCGGGTACATAACGGGGCTATGTACTGTGTTTGAATGGTATTTGGGACTGGGTAAGCTTAGTCTGCGTCAAAGGCCAATTGGCAACGGCGGGGTGAGCAACGGACTAGTGGACCCCTACCCGCTCCACCTGTTCGGTTAAAGCGACCTAAAGTTTTACGTGGGACTTATCGAGGTTTGGAGATCGAGTCTAGGCTACGGCTGAAAGGACTAAATGGTCACGAGGTTGCCACCCTGGGGGTGGTGGCGTAGTCAAGGACCGGACGGGGTTCGGACTGGCCCGCCGAGTAAGTGCCCTGAGAGCACGGGGTGTTGAAGACTAGTTTTAGTCATCGTTTTTGGGATAATTTAGTAGCCTAAAAGTCTATATTTATTTATATTTCATGCTTGTTATTCATGTTTTAATAAAATATAATTTCCTAGTTTAATTATCCGTTTTATGCATTTTTATGTTTAATTTTATGATGTTTATGTTCTAGGTTTAACTTGTGTTTTATTTTGAATATTATTATTATTATTATATTATGTTATGTTTGAATAATTATGTATTCTGTTATGTTATGTTTTATTATATTATGTATTATGTTATTTATATGTTTTATGCTATGTATTTTGTTTTATGTATTTTCATTTGTATATAATCATTCACTAATGTTTAGTTTTGTTTCATGTGTAGGTGCAGCCCGACCCCCATTGCTAGCCCTTGGCCGAGCCCACCACCTCTTGATTTCCCTCAAGTTTTGGAGCAGCCCAACACAAGCTACCCGAGTCTACAAGTCCATAGCATGCAACCCATGAAGACCAAGTGCAGCAGCCCGAGCCCAAGCATGCAGCCCGAGCCCAAGCATGCAGCCAGCCCACTTCATTTGGAGCAGCTCGGCCACCTTTGGAATAGCCTATGAAGCCTACCTAAGCCTCCATGAAGCCCACCTAGCAGCCCACATGATGTGGCCGGCCACTTTGCACTTCCATTTATTATATGCATGCATGAAATGGCCGGCCACACCATCACTCTCTTTCCCCTTTTATTCTATTTCTTTTATTTCACATTCACCCCCTCTTTCCCACTTTCATGCATGCATCTTGCCACCTTTTAATTTCTCTCTCTCCCCACTATTATTATTTTCTCTCTTCATTATTGCATGCATTATTCCTCCCTTAACATAGCCGAACCCCCTCTACTTCTCCTCCACATTCATCTCTCTTCCTTTTATTATTTCCTTCTACACACTTCCATTCATCCCCTCTTCTCTATTTTATATTTTTATTTTTATTTCCATTCCCATAATTATCATACAATGCATGTAGCCCCTCCTCTCTCCCCTCATTTAAACTCATGCATGAACCTTCTCCCCTATGTTTGGCCGGCCACCCCTATGTCTCCCCATTCTAGATGTTTCTCTCCTCTTTCATAAAAGGAACCCATATCCCATGCTTTGGGAGGTTGGTTTTTGGATAGAGCTTTTGGAGAATACAAGTCAAGAGAGTTTTCTATTGTAATTTTCATTTCTAGTTCCCTTTTATTTTTGTAATCTCATTTTGTCTTAAGCATTGTGTACTTTCTTTCCTTTTAGTAAAAAAATATGAAATCCTCTTCTCTTTATTTTGTTGTTTTCTTGTCCAATATGCGTAGCTAATTTCCTTGTAGCATTTGATCATGAGGATCCATGATTTGAGATGATGATTTTTCTTATTTTGTAATTTTATTTTTGCTAAAATTAGTTCGATCCTTCTTTGATTAATTTGTGTCGACTCCGTATTTCCGGTATACGGTAGTAGGCCTTGTTCTCATTTCAAAGTAGTCGAGAGACTCGTGATTTGAAAGATCACTCAAAGAAGGAAGGAGTTGCACGCAACCCTAGAGATAGGATGATGTAAATCCTCCGGATTGGAGTCAAATGCAATAGTGCGGATTACCTCAATAATGCAACTTTAAGCTCCTTTAATTTGTAAAGAGATTTCGATCAAAGAGTTTATAAGTTAGGAGACCTAATGCTCTAGCGAGATTTTGTCTTAATATCGAATCCGTCACGGTCGAGTTAGTTTGCAATTGTAAAATTACATTTTTATTCCCTTCATCTCTTTTCATGGTGAATCATCGATCAAGTGCTATCTTTTAATATAAGTTTTTCGTCTCGCAAATTATCATTTATTTTACTTTAAAAATTCTCAAATCCAACTATTTTCCGGTAGGATAATATTTCAAGCGTGAGTAGCAGTAATTGACAACCCCGTGTTTAAATACGACCTTGATACTACAATTCGACAGGTACGCTTGCCTGTTCGGGTTTAGCCCATCATGTTTTTGGCGCCGTTGCCGGGGATTTTTCTTCGTCAATTTTTTGAAAACGCTTGCGCTATTACTTCTACAAAAAAAAAATTATTTCTATATATATTTAAATATTTCTAATCAACCCACCTCATTTTAATTTCTACCCCACCTAAAATCTCTCGAAAAGGGTAAGGGGATTTAAGCGCCACCATTTTTACCTAGTACCGGGCAAACCCTTCACTGGGTAGTCCTCGGGAAGTTCGAGAGCCAAGTCGTAAAAAAAATTCTATTTTCAAAAAAAAAATCCTTTCTTTTTTTTTCTTTCTTTTTCAAGTTTCCATTTTCATTTTTCTTCATTTTCTTTGCTAGTGCATGACCCGAGCAAATCCGTCGCTACTTGTTGATTTGGACCCGGAAATCGAACGCTTCTTTCGGAGACAACTACGATTCAGGGCTTCCACTTCTCAAACAACGGTTGTGGATTCCTTTGGGGATTGCAATTTTAATTCTGAGATGGGAGACCCTAACCCAGGAGTGGCTCAGCAAAGGACTATGTCCGATTATGCTCGACCCAACTTGGAAGGGACAGAGACAAGTATTGTTCGACCTGCAATTGCGAACAATAACTTCGAGCTCAAGACTAGCATCATTCAAATGGTGCAGCAATATGTACAGTTCGACGGATTACAAGATGAAGATCTGAACTTACATATTGCTAATTTTCTTGAAATCTGTGACACCTTTAAAATAAATGGTGTTTCAGACGATGTGATAAGGCTAAGACTCTTCCCATTCTCCTTAAGAACTAAAGCCAAACAGTGGTTGAGTTCTCTTCCAAGAGGATCAATCACTACTTGGAACATTTTAACTGAAACATTTCTTTCTTGTTATTTCCCCCCCCCCCCCCCCCGCTAAAACTGCTAAGCTTCGAAATGATATAACTTCATACTCTCAAATTGATTCTGAGACCCTCTATGACACTTGGGAGAGGTTCAAAGAACTTTTGAGAAGATTCCCACATCATGCTCTGCCTGTATGGTTGTAGGTCCAGACATTCTATAATGGGCTAAATCAATAAACTAAGTAGATGATAGATGCCGCTTCCGCTGGTTCTTTAGACCGCAAAACTCCGGAAGTCGCTCTTGAGCTTATCGATGACATGGCGATGAACACTTATCAGTGGAATTCGTCTAGGTCTCGCCCATCTAAACCTGCAGGTATATATGAAGTGGATTCGGTGACACAACTGGCGATGCAAGTGGAAATGCTCAACAAGAAGATCTCGGAGATGACTGCTCCCTCCGCCGCTAAGGTATATGAAAATGCTGCTGCTGCCGAGCAGGTGGATTATCTGGGGAACATACCCAGGCCTGCTCAAAATAATTCTGCCAATAATTTTTCTGCTTTTTCGAATTTTTCTTATCCTCCTGGTTTTAATGCTGCTACGAATTCTTATCATCCTGGATGGCGTAACCATCCTAATTTTTCTTGGAGTAATAATGCTAACGTAGTACGCCCACCGCACGATTTTACACCACCACCACCACCACAACAAAATTTTCAAAAACCTTCCCCTTTGGAAGAGATCCTCGCTAAGTATATAAGCTCGAACGATACTACTATTAGAAACTTAACGGGATCAATGAAAAGTTTAGAAAATCAGGTCGGCCAACTCGCCAAGGCTTTTTATGAGAGACCACCTGGAACTCTTCCCTCGAACACTGAGCCTAACCCAAGGGAGCATGCAAATGCGATTTCCCTTCGGAGCGGTAAGGTTGTTAACGAGCCCACCCCAAGGGAAGAGCCAAGGGTGATTGTCCCTCATGTTTTTACCCCCACGGAAAATGACAACTTAGATCTCGAAGAAGAAAAATCTACATTTGAAAAAGAAAAGGATAGCTCTATTATTTCTGATCCTGAAAAAGAAAAAAATGGTTTTCAAAATGATGCTCCAATTGTTCTAAAAGAATCTCTGCCACCTCCTTATCCGGCTCAACTTAGGAAGGAAAAACTAGATGATCAGTACCAACGCTTCCTCGAAATGTTCAAACAAATTCACATTAATTTGCCATTTCATGAAGCGATTAGTCAAATGCCGAAGTACGCAAAATATCTTAAGGACTTATTAACGAACAAGACGAAATTGGAGAACTTATCGCATGTAACACTGAATGAAGAATGCTCGGCAGTCGTTAAAAATTCTAATCTGCCTAAAAAGATAAATGACCCGGGTAGTTTTTCCATTCCGTGCGTCTTTGGTGATCTGTTCGTTAAACACGCCTTAGCGGATCTAGGAGCAAGCATCAATTTGATGCCTCTTTCACTATTTAAGATGTTAGGATTGGGCACTCTGAGCCCTTCAAGAATGAGTATCCAATTAGCTGATAGGTCTATTAAGTATCCACTAGGTATCATTGAGGACGTGCTAGTAAAGGTCGACAAATTCATCTTCCCGGTGGATTTTGTCATTCTTGATATTGAAGAGGACGTCGAGGTTCCTCTTATCCTTGGACGACCATTTCTGGCCACCTCTCGAGCAGTTATAGACGTTAGTAATGGAAAGTTGTTTTTGCGTGTGGGAGATGATGAGGTCACATTTTCAATCAATCAATCCATGAAAAATTCTTTAAAAAATGATGACTCATGTTTTTTCCTTCATGTTTTAAATGAAGACTCCACTCTTTCTCTTTCAAATATTTCTTCCAATGATTTTTCTTCCTCTTTTTCTGATTTTTCTACAAATGTTTTTGAGGACACGGTTATGTCCGCACAAGCCAATTTTGCAAATGAATCAGTGTTTAGACAAAAAAATTATGAAAAACTTATTTTTGAAAATGAAAAAGTTTTAAAGAATTCCTACGAGGAACCACCCAACTTAGAACTCAAACCCCTTCCCGAACATCTCAAATATGCCTTTCTTGAACAAAATTCCAAATTACCCGTTATAATCTCGGCTTTGCTTTCTCAATCCGAAAACGATCAATTGATCGAACTACTACAAAAGCATCGCCGAGCTATAGCGTGGCAAATTTCCGATATTCCTGGCATAAGCCCTTCCTTCTGTACCCACAAAATATTTTTTAAAAATAATCCTAAGGGTGTAGTTCAACCACAGCGTCGTCTTAATCCGAATATGAAAGAGGTTGTGAAGGGAGAAGTTCTTAAGTTATTAGATGCAGGGATAATCTATCCTATTTCCGATAGTGAGTGGGTAAGTCCGGTTCAGGTTGTACCTAAGAAGGGTGGGATCACGGTAGTGACGAACGAAAATAATGACTTAATTCCAACTAGGACAGTAACGGGATGGAGGATGTGTATCGATTACCGTAATCTCAATGATGCCACTCGTAAAGATCACTTCCCCCTTCCCTTTATCAATCAAATTTTAGAACGCTTATCCGGACATTGTTTTTATTATTTTCTCGACGGTCTTTCGGGATACTTCCAAATCCCTATCGCACCCGAGGACCAAGAGAAGACAACATTCACTTGCCCTTTCGGAACCTTTGCCTACCGTAGGATGCCTTTCAGACTATGCAACGCACCAGCTACCTTTCAGCGGTGTATGCTAGCCATCTTTGATAAGTATGTAGAAAACATTATGGAAGTGTTTATGGATGACTTCTCAGTTTTTGGCGACTCATTTGAATTATGTTTAACAAATTTAGGAAAAGTTTTAAAACGCTGCGAAGAAACGAATCTAGTTCTAAATTTGGAGAAGTGCCACTTTATGGTATGTGAAGGCTTATTCCTTGGCCACAACATTTCCGCTAGGGGAATTGAAGTGGACAAGGCAAAAATTGAAGTAATTGAAAAGTTGCCGCCGCCTATAAATATTTAAGCGATTAGAAGTTTTTTAGGGCATGCGGGTTTTTATCGACGATTCATTAAAGATTTTTCAAAAATTACTAAGCCTCTCACCCACCTTCTTGAAAAAGACACTCCTTTCGTTTTTGATGAATCTTGTCTCGCTGCGTTTGAATTAATTAATTCAAAGCTTATAAATGCTCCTATTATGATCGCCCTAGTTTGGGATTTACCTTTTGAAATTATGTGCGACGCGAGTAATCATGCGGTAGGTGCGGTTCTAGGACAACGAATTGCTAAGAACTTTCATCCGATTTTCTTTGCTAGTAAAACTCTAACTTCTGCTCAAGAAAATTACACCACAACGGAGAAAGAACTCTTAGCTATTATTTTTTCCTTTGATAAATTCCGACCCTACATCACCCTTTCTAAGGTTACCGTTTTTACGGATCATTCCGCTTTGAAGTACCTCCTTTCTAAACCGGATGCCAAGCCGCGTCTTATCCGTTGGATCCTCTTACTTCAAGAATTCTACTTGGAGATTCGGGATAAGAAAGGAGCCGAAAACCTAGCGGCCGATCACCTCTCTCGTCTTGAAAATCCCAATCTAGATAGTTTAAATGAAACTTTTATTAATGACTCTTTTCCGGATGAGCGTCTTTTTAATATTTCTTCATCTCCTACCCCTTGGTTTGCCGATCTGGCAAATTATCTTGTGGCCCGGGTCCTTCCGAAAGAATACTCCACTCACCAAAAGAAGAAATTCTTTTCGGAGTTGAAGTATTATTTTTGGGAAGACCCATTTCTATTTCGCATTTGTGCGGACCAGGTGGTAAGGAGATGTGTTTCGCGAGAAGAGGGTCACCAAATTTTAAAACATGTTCATGAAGGTCCGACTGGCGGGCACTATCAAGCTAACCGCACTGCACACAAAGTACTTAATGCTGGCTTCTACTGGCCAAGCATATTTAAAGATGCACAAATCTTTGTGGGTGGATGTGATCGATGCCAGCGGACTGGAAATATCTCTAATAAAAATGAAATGGAACAAAACTATTTTCTCGAGTGCGAAGTTTTTGATTTGTGGGGCATTGACTTTGTAGGCCCGTTTCCTTCAAGTTTAGGAAATAAATATATTTTAGTAGCCGTAGATTATGTTTCTAGGTGGGCAGAGGCCCAAGCTCTACCAAATAATGATGCTCGCGTTGTTGTTAATTTTCTTAAAAAACTATTTTCTCGCTTTGGTTTTCCTCGTGCGATCGTTAGTGATAGGGGAAGTCATTTTTGCAACGCTCAGCTCGCTAAGGCTTTAGCTAAATATGGCGTTACGCATAAACTATCCACCTCTTATCACCCCCAAACTAACGGTCAGGTCGAGGTAGTCAATCGCGAACTTAAAAGAATTTTGGAAAAAACCGTTTCTACTTCTCGTAAGGATTGCTCTTTAAAATTAGACGATGCTCTTTGGGCCTATCGGACAGCGTACAAGACCGCCATCGGTTGTACTCCTTTCCGATTGGTCTATGGAAAATCGTGTCATCTTCCGGTAGAAGTAGAACACCGTGCGTATTGGGCGTTAAAGTTTTTTAATTTCGATCCGCATTTGGTCGGCGAGCATAGAAAAAATCAATTAAATGAACTCGATGAATGGAGAGCGTATGCGTATGAAAATAATAAAATTTATAAAGAACGCACGAAATTGTATCACGATAAGAACCCGCGCCATCCTAAAATGTTTAAACCAGGCGATCAGGTTCTTCTTTTTAATTCACGCTTACGTCTCTTCCCTGAAAAGCTTAAATCTAGATGGTCTGGACCGTTTACGGTCAAGGATGTTTTCCCTTATGACACTGTGCTACTTTCACACCCCGATAAGGGGGACTTTAAAGTTAATGGCCATAGACTTAAACTCTATTTCTCTAATGATTCTGTGACTCCTGCAAAGGAGAATCTTCTTTTTGATTCTTAGTTTATTATTTTCTGATGGACATTTTTATTGCTGGACATTTTTATTATTATTATGAAACTCTTTTATTCGGACTTAGAACTGTTGTAATAAAGAACATTATCGGGCATCTGCCCACGGACTCTCTATTTTGTTTTCTTTTATTTTGCTCTTTCTGCCGGAGGCCAATCAAGTCCATGATCGTGGTCGCCGCTCCGCCGCTGCTGATATCAGATGGATCAAATCAAACCTGCTGACGATCAAGTACTCTATATAGCAAGCATGGGGGTCTTTCTTTCTGTCTTTCTTCTTCCAAAAAGAAAAGAAATTTTTTTTATTATTATTAGTATAGTATTTTATGTTATGTCATCAAAATATAAAACCCAAAAAAATTAGAAAAACAAAAATCAAAAAAAAAAATTGTGTTAAAATCTATTTGAAAAACAAAACCTAAAATTATTTTCTATCGTTATTTTCATGTTGCTTCTAGTGAAGTGTAGGCCCATGCGGTTTCTTAGTTCTATATAGATTACTTTGAAAATATTTTTCTAAACCTATCATTTTAACATAGTCTAGTTCTACTAGTTCCTTTTTCTTAAATATAGGCATCCGGTTTTTAAGTTATAAGCTAGCAATGCGTAGTTATATCTTTTTTTTCGGTTAGTTACTTACGAATGGTTGCTAGGTATCATTAGTCCTTTTTCATTTGCGGGGTAGTCTTTCTTGGTGTCTAGAACTTGTACCAAGCTACTCTCGAAGCATTTGCGCCGTTTTTACGTTCTTTAGAAATGATTTAGGCCACCATTTGAATAGTTTGAGCTTTTCTTGCCCACCAAAAACAAAACCCTTGCAAAATAATTTTGGGCCTTTTCCTTATTTTCTTTGTTTTTAGCTCCACCTTTCATTTCATCTTGTTCACCAAAGCCAAATATCTTTCCTATTTTTGCACTATAACTTTGAGCTTAAAAATTATTTTGTGGGAGGGGTAGTATTTTTGAGATGAATAGGAAATTTTCAAGCTTATTTTTGGAGCTTCCTTATCAATTGTTATTCAAAAAGGAAAAAAAATTGAGAAAGAAAAATGAAAAAATCAAAATAAAAAAAGGAATGCAAAAAGTTTATGTTTGGCCAAGTTTATAAAAGAAAAATACATGGCCTTATGTTTGTTTTAGTTTGAATTGAAATACTTATCATGTCTTATCTTTGTATTTTAAGCTCACCCTTGGTTTAGTGTTTAAGCCATCATGTTTATCTTTGTTTCCATTTCCTAATCATTCGCCTAAACCAAGTCTTAATGCCTAGTAGTAGTCCTAATGATCTTAGAACTTAATTTCGCGTAGTGGAGAAAGTGTGAACGTACAAGCCTATGGCCACCATCATTGATGGATTTCTTTGGAGGTTACCTTGGAGTGTTTTAGGGTTAATGTTTATCTAGCAACCTTGTAGTTTATTAATGCGCCGTTTATTTAGAACCTCTACTTTTGTTTTCCTTATTTTCATTTATTTTGGATGCCTTGTTTTTAAGATTTAGAAATTAGTAGACTTTTCTTATGTTTTAATGAGATTTTTAGGGTTTCACTTTCAAATTTTCTATTGTGCACTTCTCACCCCACTAGTTGATAATATGAATATTAGGATACTTTAATTTTTCATGTTTTGTTTTTCTTAACTATGGAACTAAAAAAAAATATACATCTTTTGCTTTCTTTTTGTTTCTCCCTATTTTCATTTCTATTTGCTTGAGGGCAAGCAAATATCTAAGCATGGGGGAGTTTGATGACTAGTTTTAGTCATCGTTTTTGGGATAATTTAGTAGCCTAAAAGTCTATATTTATTTATATTTCATGCTTGTTATTCATGTTTTAATAAAATATAATTTCCTAGTTTAATTATCCGTTTTATGCATTTTTAGGTTTAATTTTATGATGTTTATGTTCTAGGTTTAACTTGTGTTTTATTTTTAATAATATTATTATTATTATATTATGTTATGTTTGAATAATTATGTATTATGTTATGTTATGTTATGTTTTATTATATTATGTATTATGTTATTTATATGTTTTATACTATGTATTTTGTTTTATGTATTTTCATTTGTATATAATCATTAACTAATGTTTTGTTTTGTTTCATGTGTAGGTGCAGCCCGGCCCCCATTGCTAGCCCTTGGCCGATCCCACCACCTCTTGATTTCCCTCAAGTTTTGGAGCAGCCCAACACAAGCTACCCGAGCCTACAAGTCCATAGCATGCAGCCCATGAAGACCAAGTGCAGCAGCCCGAGCCCAAGCATGCAGCCCGAGCCCAAGCATGCAGCCAACCCACTTCATTTGGAGCAGCTCGGCCACCTTTGGAGCAGCCTATGAAGCCTACCTAAGCCTCCATGAAGCCCACCTAGCAGCCCACATGATGTGGTCGGCCACTTTGCACTTCCATTTATTACATGCATGCATGAAATGGGCGGCCACACCATCACTCTCTTTCCCCTTTTATTTTATTTCTTTTATTTCACATTCACCCCCTCTTTCCCACATTCGTGCATGCATCTTGCCACCTTTTAATTTCTCTCTCTCCCTACTATTATTATTTTCTCTCTTCATTATTGCATGCATTATTCCTCCCTTAACATAGCCGAACCCCCCTCTACTTCTCCTCCACATTCATCTCTCTTCCTTTTATTATTTCCTTCTATACACTTCCATTCATCCCCTCTTCTCTATTTTATATTTTTATTTTTTTTTCATTCCCATAATTATCATACAATGCATGTAGCCCCTCCTCTCTCCCCTCATTTAAACTCATGCATGAACCTTCTCCCCTATGTTTGGCCGGCCACCCCTATGTCTCCCCATTCTAGATGTTTCCCTCCTCTTCTATAAAAGGAACCCATATCCCATGCTTTGGGAGGTTGGTTTTTGGAGAGAGCTTCTGGAGAATACAAGTCAAGAGAGTTTTCTATTGTAATTTCCATTTCTAGTTCCCTTTTATTTTTGTAATCTCATTTTGTTTTAAGCATTGTGTACTTTCTTTCCTTTTAGTAAAAAAATATGAAATCCTCTTCTCTTTATTTTGTTGTTTTCTTGTCCAATATGCATAGCTAATTTCCTTGTAGCATTTGATCATGAGGATCCATGATTTGAGATGATGATTTTTCTTATTTTGTAATTTTATTTTTGCTAAAATTAGTTCGATCCTTCTTTGATTAATTTGTGTCGACTCCGTATTTCCGGTATACGGTAGTAGGCCTTGTTCTCATTTCATAGTAGTCAAGAGACTCGTGATTTGAAAGATCACTCAAAGAAGGAAGGAGTTGCATGCAACCCTAGAGATAGGATGACGTAAATCCTCCGGATTGGAGTCAAATCCAATAGTGCGGATTACCTCGATAATGCAACTTTAAGCTCCTTTGATTTGTAAGGAGATTTCGATCAAAGAGTTTATAAGTTAGGAGACCTAATGCTCTAGCGAGATTTTGTCTTAATATCGAATCCGTCACGGTCGAGTTAGTTTGCAATTGTAAAATTACATTTTTATTCCCTTCATCTCTTTTCATGGTGAATCATCGATCAAGTGCTATCTTTTAATATAAGTTTTTCGTCTCGCAAATTATCGTTTATTTTACTTTAAAAATTCTCAAATCCAACTATTTTCCGATAGGATAATATTTCAAGCGTGAGTAGCAGTAATTGACAACCCCGTGCTTAAATACGACCTTGATACTACAATTCGACAGGTACACTTGCCTGTTCGGGTTTAGCCCATCAGGTGTACGGCCGTGTGAGCGTCCACCTGCGATGTGATGCTTATTTCGTTATGTTGCTTGTTTTGCTAACAAGTGCAGGGAAGAATCTTTGCCGCCCCGGTTTAGGGGCGGAATCGTTATAATTTTGTCAGCATAGCTGATAATTGCCTTTGTTTACCACCGTGCGGTGGATTGTTGCTTGTAGGTGCTGCGGAGCCGAGAGGTAAATAGCGGGCTAAAGCCCGAGTTGCTATGCCGGCCCTCGAAGGCAAAGTTTTGAGTGTTTTCCTTTTTTGTACTCATGTGTGACCGGCCTGCGTGCCGAAGTTTTGAAGACACTTTTTTATTAAGCAAACTCTTATAAGGCTATAAGGCCAGTATTCGAGTATTAATCAATCCTTTGTTTTTGGTTTAGTGGACATTCATACTAGCAGGGTTCTTATTTGTGCAACTTAATAATTGCTTCCGCTAGGTGCTGTGTAGGATGTTGTGATTGGTTGAATGGTTTCAATGCGTAACCAACCGGTCTGTCCGTGGTATATGGCGTCGGGCCCCGGCCGGACCTACTCTTATATACTATGTGACGGATAGGGTTATTATAAATTGGTATCAGACTACTGGTTTCGGTCAAGCTTAAATGAATTCGTGGACGAATTCACTTTAAGGGGTGGTGAGGACATGTGTGTGCGTCATCGTTATAACATGAAAAGAACCCATGAATGTCCACTTAGGAATGAAAATACACATGTTTGAGGAACCTGCGTGTTCCTATAATTGCTTTTTGCAATTTTGCTCAGTCACTTATGGTGTTTTGAACGGCTATAGGTGTCCGAAAGTGGAGCGTGGCAGTCTGAACACGCGTTTGCTGAGCAAAGTTCTACACCAAGTAACGTTCATGAGACCCCTACATCTTTGGAAATCATAAGAAGGGTGGTTGAAGCGGTGTTCGCTGTGACCAACGCACAACATGGGAGTAATGCGCAACCCTTTGTACTTGAGTTGGCCCCAACATCGGGCGGTATGTTGGAGCAAAGGGCATTTGGGGGTCCAAGCAGCAGTTGAGCATGATTGTGGTGCAGGGAGCGCATTCAGTTGACGCATATTTGCAGACGTTCCTTATGTTAAGGCGCCACCCAGGCTTTGAATGGGAAAGCGAGCAATCTATAGTTGATAGATTTTATAACGGTCTGCGCAGCGAGTTGCATATCCTACTGCTAGGACCAAAGTTATTGGGATTCCGAGCTTTGGTGGAGTCGGCCAGAGCTTTGGAGATGGAGTTGGGGAAAACTCACCAAGTATGAGTGAATAGGGTACCAAACCCTACAGATCCTATAAGGACTGTCTATCGTAAGACGCTGAGTAAAGAGGCTAAATCATCTACTAGCCAAACCAATTACAATTGTTATTCTTGTGGCAAGAAAGGGCACCTCGCCAGAGATTGTTGGGAGAGTGCTCAGAAGACAAGGAAAGTTTTGGCAGCAGCAGTTGAAGCCTCTGGTGTAAAGGAAACGATGTTCAAAATGCCAACCTCAAAATCTGGGTACCGTAGGTGGCATAAGAAGGCAAGGAGGTCGGGGCTAGTCCCTTCCTCTAGAACATCCGGAGCGACTACAGTTCAAACCCCGGATGCATGCTTTGCTTGTGGAAAGCCGGGGCACTATGCCTGGGATTGTTGAAGTTGACGCCTAATGTCCGAAAAGAAGCCGGGGGAGATATCTATAGAGAAAGGCAAGGCGGTCGCGTCCATCGCATCGCTATTTACTTCGGCCCAACCGGGAGTGAACATCCTTGGCAAGCAGGAGGCCATGTGGCCGACCGTCGGGATGTCAGGTATGGTTCTTCTTATTAGCAAACTAGTTCCTTATGTCGGATACCTTATGCGTGGTAACGTTGAACTGGAAGTTCTAGGCTTTGTTTTGGAATATTGGTAATCCGGAGAGAGCATAGTTTCGATACGGGAACTTCGCATTCTTGTTATCCGAAGAATCTGTATCGCACATCGGAGTTTTCCCTTCGATGGTAAAGGAACAATTCAGATGGGTTATTGCCCAGTGGTCGTCCAATGCGCGCGGAGATACAGTCTTGGCAGTAAGAGTCTTTTTGAAAGTCAAGGATTCGACTTGCTAGCGTCGTTGTTGCCGCTAGTCGAGTTCGACATCATAGTTGGTATTGACTGGCTTTCGGGGCAGAGGGCTTTTATCGTTTGCAACCGTAAAGAGACCTAGCTGGGTGTTGGGCAGGAGACAACGTTTGCGGAACTGAAGGGATCGAGCAAGACACTGACGTCTGCCCTCCCGGTGGTTAAGACAGTTTGTGCTGGTGCAAAGCTGTTCTTCACGTTAGTGGAGGCCTAAATGCCTAAGTCCACTCTGGGTAGTAGCCCAATGGTTTGTGAGTATCCCAATGTGTTCCCGAACAATCTCCCTAGAGCCCCACCGTAGCGAGAGATCGATTTCATGATTGAGTTGTGCCAGGTGCCAAACCTTTGTCACGCTCTCCTTATAGGCTGATACCTAAGGTGATAGCAGAGTTAAAGGTTCAACTAGAAAAGTTGATGGAGCAAGGGTATGTGCGTCCAAGCTCGTTGCCTTGGAGCGCACCGGTCCTCTTCACTCAGAAGAAGGACGGGAGCTTGTAATTTTGTATCTGTTGCAGAGAGCTGTATAAGTTTGCAGAAATAGGACAAGTAATCGATCCAAAGGATCGATGATCTTTTGATCGGTTAGTCGGGTCTTCGGTAGACTCATTAGTGGATCGCAAGTCAACTTACCCTTATTCAGAATAAGGGTAAGTGTTGTCTCAAAGACAGAGTTTATCACAAGGAATGAGCAACCCGAGTCTACAATCGTGTTGTCTTAGCAGTCAAGTGTGGCATCTGTGTTCCTAGACCGGACGAACGGAACGCTCATGGAGTACCTAGTCCATTTTGTGATCGTCTTCATCGACGACACATCAGGGATAATTGTAGCGCAAAGGGTATCGCTTCTGAATATCTACTCTTGGTTTTGTGGATGCTAATAAGGAACCATGTATACACCAAGTTCTCCGAACACGAGTCTTGGGTTATCCTCGTAGCGCTTTTCGGTCCTATAGTTGGTAGACTGAGAGCGTGTGGGTCCAGCATTGTTAGTCGCAATACGAGGGTGTCCTGTGTGTCTTGGTAGCGGAAGTCCAGAGTTTCTGGTGTGGTCAGCTACCACAGGCGCTTCGTAGAGGACTTCCCACGAATAGTATTACCCCTCGCAACGTTGTCAAGGAAAAGTTTAAAAGGTTGTTTTGATGCGCGAGTGCGCCCAAACTTTTAAGGGTTAAAGAGTTGGTCAACCACGGCACCAATGTTAAGTTCGCCGAGTGGAACCAAAAGCCGTGAGATCTACGGCACTGCCTTGGGCAGTGGATTGGACTGCGTGCTGCTGCAGCGTGGTAATGTTGTGGCTTATGGCTTGCATTAGTTGAAAGAGCACGAGGGGAATTGCCCGCACCATCTGGAGTTAGCGGCCGTGTTTTTTTTGCTTAAGCTGTGGAGGAATTATTCGTACGGAGCTTAAGTCGATGTTTGTACCGATCATAGGAGTTTGATATATCGGTTGGATCAAAAGGGTCGGAAATTGAGGCAGCAAAAATGGATGGAGTTCCTGGGGGACTATACGTTCGAAAGTTATTTTTTTCTTATTGTACGACAATGTGTTGCGGATGCGTTGAGACATAGGGCTTCCGCCCAAGCCAACTAGCTGTAGGTTCATATTGAGGGCTTGACCTGGGAGTTGGAGATGTTAGCTATCTCTTGTATTGACAAGTAGACTAGCGTCGAAGCGTAATGGAGCTGATCGGAAGGCCAGTATGGCCTGGCTGATCGTTTTTGGCAGACTATGATTTGGGAAGCGGCGTGAAGGAGATCATGAATACAGCTTCGTTGGGTCAAAGTCCCAAATCAACAATTGAGGGTGGACTGCCAAGGAAAGACAACCGTTTGTGCAACCCAAGTGTGGGCAATTGATGGGTGGAGTTGTGGTATGTTATACCAAGTACTCAACTCGCTTAGGAGGCACAGATTGTGCTGATATCTGAAGAAGTGCTCTGGTGGCCAGAACTCTAGAAGGTCGTGGCACTATGTGTGACAAAATGCCAGCCTTGCGCCTTAGTGAAGGCAGAGTGCCAAGTGCCGGGGGATTCTTGAATCCTTGCCTAGTTCGGAATAGAAGTTCGACTGGACTGTGTGCATGGTTTGCCAAAGTTACAGTGGGGAAGCGACGCCGTGTGGGTGATCGTAATTGTGTTGAATTTAGGGTCGCACTTCATTCCGCATAGGAAGGGTAATTCGGCGGAGTAACTGGCAAATGTTTTTGGATAACATAGTTAGACTACATGGTGTGCCCCGCAACATCGTGAGCAATCGAGGTGGGCGTTCTACGTCCAATGATTGGAGGTGTTTACAGAAAGTGCTGGATACTAAGTTGTAGTTTAGTCCAGTCTTACATCCGCGGACAGATGAGCAGACCGAGTGGGTCAACAGGATGTTGGAGGACGTGCTTCGCATGTGTGTTCTAGACTTCGGGAAGCAGTGGGAAGGCAATCTGTTTTGGTAAAGTTTGCATACAACTTTAGCTACCAAACGAGCATGCAAATGGTGCCCTTCGAGGCCCTTCTTTGTAGAAGTCGTCGCATGCCGTTGTCGAGGCTAGAAACGGATGAAACGAAGTTATATTTAAAGTAAGAGGTGGTAAACACTACCCCTTTGGTGCGAACCATATGAGCATTGTTGCTAATCGCTCGGGGGAGGCAGACTTAGTACTTTAACGCCACGTATCAGAAGGTGGAAATATCGGATGGCTCATTGGAAGCTTTAGTCCTTCAAGAGTGTTTCACAGGAGCGACGCTTGGGGAAGCTGAGCCCGGTATACCTTCGACTACTTGAGGTTTTGGAGCGGTTTGGTGAGGCGGCACAAGAGCCTTCAAACTTGATCGTGAGTGATCAAGTTTTTGTGGACGAAAGGTTGACGACTAGGGTCAAACCCGTTCGTTTCATAGACCTTGAAGTCGAGCGACTTTGTCTCAAGGAGATCAAGATAGTCGTGGTCCGGTGGGACAATTGTGTTGGCGAGGAGCTCTCTTAGGAGGGAAAGTAATCTATGCTGGAAGTGTACCCGGAGTGTTCCGCCTGGGTACCGCTGAGAGTTTTTCGTTTTCTTTCCTTTGGTAATTTTGTGGGCAAAATTCTTTTAAGAGGGGAAGAGTTGTAACACCCCGAAACTCAAAAGAGGGACGGGTGACGTTTTAAGCCAAGCTTGGGTTTTGGAGAAGGTGACACGGGCGTGACACGGGCGTGTCACGGGCGTGTTCGGCCACGGGTCATGTGGTCGATGTTTTGACGATCGGCGATCGTCGAGTTAAGGCACACGGCCTGGGACACGAGCGTTTCCCAGGGCATTTTACGCTAGGGAGTCTTCCTAGGCTTGCACACGGGCAATGAAACGGGCACAGACACGGGCGTGTCACTTTTGACACGGGCGTGTCGGGCTCCGTGTCGCAGGCCGGTCCTCCTCGGGAAACAAGTGTGGTAGTTGCACACGGGGCGTGACACGGGTCGTGACACGGCCGTGTCGCATGCAACACGGGCGTGTCAGAGGCCGTGTCAAATGTCATGTGCTGGATATCGTGTTGGTCGAGACGGCAAATGGGTGACACAGCCATGCACACGGCCGTGTTGCAACCCGTATTCGGCCCAGATTTTTTAAAATTAGGCTGAATCGCAGCCATTCGATTTCTTGATTTGGGATCCGTTGGTTCAGGGCTGTTGCTGGCATGTTATATCCGAGAATAGGGTTTAGAAGCCCACATTTCACTTGGGCTTTATCTCTCTAAGATCTAGAGAGAAGGGAGAGCTAGGAGGAGGAAGAAGACAAAAAATCCGGTCACCGGCGGAGCTTCAGAGCTCCAAATCACGATCCGAGTCTGGATCCGCGAAGGCGAGGCCGATACGGTGCTTTCCATCCGACTAGATTGTCATGGCGCCGAGGAAAAGCGCAAGGGTAACGATTCTCTTCTTGAGCATGTGAAGTTCTTCTTCCTTTGCATGCCCTCTCCCGCGAGTGTGCTGCGAGATTGTGGTATTCCTTGGGGTAGATATGTAAAGTCCCCCTTGTTAGAGTACGGAATCGTAGTACGGACATAGGCATGATGTGTGAAGCCTACCCAGACATGTTGGTCTGGATCGGTGATGATTTGCTGTTCATTTTTAGACGGAAAAGACTCCGAGCGTTTTGATTGTTTTCGGGTTGCTATGCGGTAGAATGCATCAGGGAATCTGGGGGATTAACCTCGAGGTGCACCCGGAAATCTGGATGGAAACGCATTTCTGTCATACCGGTGGCCTGGGAGCCAACCGGGTACATAGCGGGGCTATGTACTATGTTTGAACGGTATTTGGGACTGGGGAAGCTTAGTCCGCGTCAAAGGCCAATTGGCAACGGCGGGGTGAGCAACGGACTGGTGAACCCCTACCCGCTTTTCCTGCTCGGTTAAAGTGACTTAAAGTTTTACATGGGACTTACCGAGGTTTGGAGATCGAGTCTACACTACGGCTGAAAGGACTAAATGCTCACGAGTTTGCCACCCCGGGGATGGTGGCGGAGTCAAGGACCGGATGGGGTTCGGACTGGCCTGCCGAGTAAGTGCCCTGAGAGCACGGGGTGTACGGCCGTGTGAGCGTGCACCTGTGATGTGATGCTTATTTCATTATGTTGCTTGTTTTGCTGACAAGTGCAGGGAAGAAGCTTTGCCGCCCCAGTTTAGGGGCGGAATCGTTATAATTTGGTCAACATAGCTGACTGTTACCTTTGTTTACCACCGTGCGGTGGATTGTTGCTTGCAGGTGCTGCGGAGCCGAGAGGTAAATAGCGGGCTAAAGCCCGAGTTGCTGTGCCGGCCCTCGAAGGCCAAGTTTTGAGTGTTTTCCTTTTTTGTACTCATGTGTGACCGGCCTGCGTGCCGAAGTTTTGAAGACACTTTTTTATTAAGCAAACTCTTGTAAGGCTATAAGCCCAGTATTCGTGTATTAATCATTCCTTTGTTTTTGGTTTAGTGGACATTCATACTAGCAGGGTTCTTATTTATGCAACTTAATAATTGCTTCCGCTAGGTGCTGTGTAGGACGTTGTGATTGGTTGAATGGTTTCAATGCGTAATCAACCAGTCTGTCCGTGGTATATGGCGTCGGGCCCCGGCCATACCTACTGTTATATACTATGTGATGGATGTAACACCCCAAAAATCTCAAAATATGGTTGTACACAATTTTGGGTTGGAGGCTGTTAGACACGGCCTGGGACACGGGCGTGTCCCAGGGCGTGTCGGGTGTACACGGCCTGGGACACGGGCGTGTCCCAGGGCGTGTTCAGGCTGGTCGACGTTTGAGAGTCGACGATCGTCGAGCCTGGGACACGGCCTTCGACACGGGCGTGTCCCAGGGCGTGTTCGAATTAATTTTCGAAATTGACCTATTCAAGTCAGAGCCGGACACGGCCTTGAACACGGACTTGAACACGGGCGTGTGAGGCTGGACACGGGCGTGTCAGCTGCCGTGTTCCGACCCGTGTACTGGTTTTGGAAATCGGTGAGTACCGTGTAACAGGAGACACGGGCGTGTCTCATGACTGACACGGGCGTGTCAGGTTCGACACGGGCGTGTCGATGCCCGTGTTCTCGAATATTTCAGTCGGTGCGACTGCCGCGTGTGCCGCTTAAGGGTACACGGCCTGTGACACGGGCGTGTCACAGGCCGTGTCGGCCAAAATTCAGGGGAATTTTCAGTAGATCGTGGCCCTTCATTTTCTTTAAATAAAATCCTATGGCTGGAGTTCTTTCCTGGGCTGATAAGGCCGGGAAAAGGGGGGGAGAAGCTCATTCTTCTTTTCATCTTCTCTTTCTAAAGTAAGAGAGAGGTGAGAGCAAGGAGGAAGAAGAGGAAGTGGAGTCCGGCTGCCGGTGGTGCTACGGTGGTCCAAATCGCGAGCCGAGATCGGATTTGCGAAGGCAACGCTGCTGCGAAGGCTTTCATCCGTCTCAAATTTCTCTTCATGGCTCCGAAGCGAACTCCTAGGGTAACGATTTCCTGCTTGGACATGTGAAGTCCTTAATTCCTGCATTGCATAGGGAAAACCCTTCCCCGCGAGTGTGCGGTGGGTTGTGGCGTCCCTTGGGGTAGATATGTGAAGTCCCCCTTGTTAGAGTCCGGAATTGGAGTACGGATCTAGGCATGCTGTGTGAAGCCCATCTGGACATGGTCTGGATTGGTGATGCTTGGTTGCATATCGGAGAAGACTCCGTGATCATTGCTTGTATGCATGATGGAAAGTACTGGAGGAAGTCCAGGAAGTGTTGAGAGTTGGACTCTCTTGTAGCCGTGAGTGCTACTTTGTGGAAGGTTGAGCCGTGAGGCTGCAACTAGGAAATGGTGGAACGGGCAAGGTGAAACTGTACCCGCGTCAGTCCAGGCGTGAGTCTGACGATGTGAGCAACGGGAAAGGTGGATCTGTACCCGCGTTATGGTTGTCTAACCTTGGGTGCTTAAGACCCTGTTAGGATCACATAGCGAGAGTCGACGGCCGGTGAGCCGATCAGACTAAAATGCTCATAATGTGCCGTTATGTCTGGGACCTCTGAACGGTGCGAATGTGCCCTGAGTGCACGGAGCGTCGGGCCGTCGTGCCGACGTTTGTGATATGTGACTGTGCGGGCGTGCACGTCTTGCTTGAATTGCTATATATCATGTTGGATGAATGCTATGCAGGGATGGAATTCCGCTGCCCCGTGCCAGGGGCAGGGTCGTTATAATTGGTCAGCTGAATGCTGACCGTTGCCCTGTTTTGCCACCATTTGGTGGATTGGTTCTTACAGGTGCTGGAGGAGCTGGTCCAAGCGGGACTTAGCGGGCTGAAGCCCAAAGCTGCATTGCTGCACTCGAAGGCATTGTTTTGTTTCTTTTGTTCATGTGTGGCCGGCCTGCGTGCCGATGTATGTAAACCACACGCTTGTTAAGAGAAACTGTTGTAAGGCCTTAAGGCCAGACTCTTTTGATGTATACTTATATTCCTATATTAGTGGAAAATGTTGTTTTATCTTGAGTTCATTAATTCAACCGTGAAGCTTCCGCTAGAATGCTCTGTGTTAGGATGCGTTGGTTATGGTATTATTTAGTAGCGTCTCCGCCTGTTTGTGGAATATGGTGTGGGGCCCCGGCCGGACCCTCTATTATATTCTTCTTGACGGGTAGAGGTGTTACAATTTGGTATCAGCTTGTTGGTCGATCTCTTCCGAATTCGCGGACGAATTCTTTTGAGAGGGGGCGAGCACGTGTCAGTGCCGTCGTTATAACACGTAATATGAACTCAAGATTGTCCACTTAGGAATGCAAATACACTTGTTTGGTGAACTTGTGTATTCTTTTGTATGATTGCCGTTTGTATTGGTCGTTAACCTGTGTAATTTACACATATAGGTGACCAGAAGTGTTGCGGGGCAATCCGAACCACAACGTTCTGTTGAGAGTGCGGCACCAGCCGAGGTGCCCATAACTCCTCCATCCGCTGAAACAGTCCGTCTCATTACGGAAACGGTACTTGCGGTGATGAATGCTCAGCAAGCGGGGCAAGCACGTCCTGCAGTGGTGCCAACGCAAGCTGGGGTACGGCAAGAACCGATAGAAGCCGAAGTTGATCCGCGGGTAGCAGATCAACAATGGAAGCAATTCTTGAGCTTCAACCCTCCGCAGTTTCATGGGGCGGGTACACCGGCCCAAGCAGAGGATTGGCTTGCAAGAATCAAGAGGATTATGAGGGCTATCAGGGTTGAGGAGGAACAGAAAGTGATGTTAGCCACTTTCCTACTGGAAGGAGAGGCGCGATTGTGGTGGGATGAGATTGAACTGCATCACTTGGCCGACAGGCAATTGGCAGAAATTACAATGGAAGAATTTTCTCGGTTGTTCTTAGCACAACATCTACCGATGCAGCAAAGGATATCAATGGAAATGGAGTTCCAACGGTTAGCACAGGGAGATCGAAGTGTGGATGACTACCTGCATGAGTTCACCCGGTTGGGAAGATATGCGGGTTCGATCTTCGCCGAAGAAGAGCGTAAGACTAGTCGGTTTTATGCGGGACTGCGAGATGAGCTAAGGTATTTGCTCTCGAGTTCTGTGAGTCAGGGATTCCAAGCCTTAGTCTGTACGGCTCGTTCTTTGGAGACGGATATGAAACGGGGGCAAGCAAAAGGAAACTTGGCGGTTGTGAAGCCGGAGTTTCAAAAGCCGCCGCGTCCGGACAAGTTTGGCTACCGTAGGAGGTGGAATAAGAAGTCTAAGTCTTCTGGGCAAGCTCCTTCTGCGACTGTGACAGACACATCTGGGAACCCCGGATCTCGTGCTTGTTATACGTGCGGGAAGGTTGGACACTTCGCACGTGAATGCCTGGGATTTGGTGACGCCTTCAAAGGGTGATAAGAAGACGGGAGCGATATCTTATGCGGAGAAGGGGAAGACTGTGGTGGAGTCTTCTGCCTCGCACGCGCAGCCCAGGGTCTTCAACCTTGGACAACAAGAGGCGATCAAGCAGGCAGATGTCGTCACAGGTGCGCGTAGATTTTATATGCAAACTTGTTTTGTTGTGCTGTGCTTGTTTTAATTGTAATGTTATAGGGTTTGTCCTTGGAATACGAGAGTATCCGGCGCGAGCACTGTTCGACACAGGTGCTTCACATTCGTTTCTATCTGAGGATTTTGTCTTGCGTGTCGGGGTGCCTATCCGGACCAAGACATTCGGACAGTGTAAAGGTGTTGTTGCCTAACGGATGTTTGTCCAATGTGCGCGGATCGATCTTGCGGTCTTGAGGTCAAGATAGGAAGTCGGGAGTTCAAAGTGGAAACACTAGTATTGCCGATCAAAGAGTTTGATATAATCTTTGGTATGGACTGGCTTTCAGAGCAGCGTGCCTGTATTGATTGCACTTCAAAAGAGGTCACACTTGGGCAAAATACCGAACAAGAGACCAAGTTCATTGGTATGCAAGGGATGAGTGGGATGTTGTTATCCGCTCTCCAAGTTGTTAAGGCAGTTCGGAAGGGTGCGGAGTTGTTCTTCACACTCATAGAGGCGGTGGCGCCGAAGGCCAGTGTGAGTGAAGTGCCGATTGTGTCGGAATATGCGGATGTGTTTCCAAAGGACCTTCCAGGGTTACCTCCCCAAAGGGAAATCGACTTCGCTATCGAGCTGGTGCCGGGTGCAAAACCCGTGGCCCGTTCGCCGTATCGGGTAGCGCCAAAAGAAATGGCCGAACTGAAAGTTCAGTTGCAAGAGTTGTTGGAGCAGGGTTATATACGCCCAAGTATGTCACCTTGGAGCGCACCTGTTCTTTTTGTGAAAAAGAAAGACGGTGGTTTGCGACTATGTATTGATTATCGCGAACTGAACAAGCTGACGGAGAAAAACAAGGATCCAATTCCTCGGATCGATGACTTGTTCGATCAGCTAGCGGGCTCTACCGTCTAGTCGAAGTTGGATTTGAAGTCCGGGTATTACCAGTTGCGGATTAGGGAAGGTGACATTCCCAAGACAGCGTTTGGCACACGCTATGGTCATTATGAGTTCACAGTGATGCCGTTCGGCTTGTGTAATGCGCCTTCGGTATTCATGGATCTCATGCATCGTACGTTCCGCGAATACCTGGATCTATTTGTGATTGTGTTTATTGATGATATTCTGGTATATTCACAATCGGAGGAAGATCATGCAAACCATTTGCGATTAGTATTGCATACCTTGCGAAGGAATAAGCTGTATGCCAAGTTCTCAAAGTGTGAGTTCTGGCTCTCGTCGGTGGCTTTTCTAGGCCATGTGATAAGTGGAGAGGGCATAGCGGTGGATCCGGCTAAGATAAGTGCCATTCGGGATTGGCCAGTGTTATCTTCAGTGGCCGAAGTCAGGAGTTTCCTTGGACTGGCGGGCTACTATAGGAGGTTCGTGGGGAACTTCTCCCGGATTGCTTTGCCTCTGACTACGTTGACGAGAAAGGATCAGAAGTTCGTTTGGACGCCGGAGTGCGCACGAGCTTTTGAGGAGCTGAAGAACCGTTTGACCACGGCGCCCGTGTTGACGTCGCCATGTGGTACAGACGGATTTGAAATATATAGCGATGCGTCAGGAAGCGGCTTAGGCTGCGTTCTCCTGCAATTTGGCAAGGTGATCGCTTATGGCTCACGTCAATTGAAAGTGCATGAGCGTAATTACCCCGTCCATGATTTGGAGTTGGCGGCGGTGATCTTTTCGCTAAAATTGTGGCGGCATTATCTATATGGCGTGAAAGTAGACATTTATACCGATCATAAAAGTTTAAAGTATCTGCTCGATCAAAAGGAGTTGAATATGCGACAAAGAAGGTGGATGGAATTCCTTGGGGATTTTACATTCGATATTCATTATGTTCCCGGAAAGGGAAATGTGGTCGCTGATGCCTTGAGTCGTCGGACTCCAGTACGGGCAAATTGGTTGCAGATACATGATGAGCGGTTAATCCAGGAGTTGGAAGCCTTGGAGATATCTTGTGTGGAAAGAGATTCTTCGACTGTTGCATGCGTGAGCTGGTTGGAGGTTCAGTGTGACCTTGCTGACAGGGTTCGGCGGGCAACGGAGTTGGATGAAAGTCTCCAACGCTATGCAAAGGAGGGATCTGGTGATCAGTTCTCCTGGGATGATGGCTTATTACGAAAAGATGGCCGATTGTGCGTCCCTAGTGCGGGTAAATTGCGGGAAGAACTGCTATATGAAGCACATTTTACAAAGTATTCAATTCACCCTGGGAGCACAAAAATGTACAAGGACATGAAGAAACTGTTTTGGTGGCCTGGTTTAAAGAAGGACATAGCCGCGTATGTGGCTAAATGTCGCACTTGTGCTTTGGTAAAGGCAGAATGTCAACGGCCGAGTGGTTTCCTGAAGTCGTTGCCGGTTCCGCAATGGAAGTTTGAGGATATTTCTATGGATTTCGTGCACGGATTGCCGAGATCTCAGCGTGGCCATGACTCAATCTGGGTGATTGTAGACCGGTTGACAAAGGTGGCTCATTTTATACCAAACAAGCGGGACGATTCAGTGGAAACGTTGGCAAAACTCTATGTGGAGCAGATAGTTCGATTGCACGGTGTTCCCCGGAGCATCGTAAGTGACCGAGATGGGCGCTTTACTTCAAAGGATTGGAGATTAGTTCATCAGATGTTGGGCACGAAGTTAGCATTCAGTACGGCCTTTCACCCGCAAACGGATGGCCAAACTGAACGAACCAACAGAACGATGGAGGATATGCTCCGTATGTGCGCCCTGGACTTCGGTAAGAAGTGGGAAGAACATCTTATTATGGTGGAGTTTGCCTATAATAATAGCTATCAAGCGAGTATAGGCATGGCCCCATTTGAAGCGCTGTATGGTCGCAAGAGTCGTACACCGCTAGCTTGGGCAGAAACTGGCGAGACTAAACTTTTAGGCAAAAAGGAAGTCGAGGATGCTACCTCAACAATACGCTCTATTCGAGAGAGGCTCTTAATAGCCCAAGATCGGCAGGCCAAGTATTACAATGCTAAGCACCGGAACGTGGAGTTCGCGGTGGGTGACTGGGTCTATTTAAAGATTAAGCCCTTCAAAGGCGTATCTCGGATTCGGCGATTGAAAAAGCTAAGTCCGCGCTACCTTGGTCCGTTTGAAGTAGTGGAGCGAATTGGGGAAGCCGCCTATCGACTAGCTCTTTCATTGGAATTGAGTGGATTGCATGACGTGTTTCACATCTCGGTGTTACGCAAAGCAGTCAAGGATCCAGCTCATATAGTTGAAAATGATCGAGTGCCAGTTGAGTATGGGCTAACGACAAAGGTGAAGCCTATACGGATAGAGGATCGAGCCGAGAAACAGTTGCGGAACAAGGTAATCGGGATGGTCAAAGTCCGGTGGGACAATTGTGGCCGAGAAGAGCTAACATGGGAGCGCGAGCAGACCATGCGAGCCGAGTTTCCCGAGTTATTTTCGTAACTTGTTCACTCGTTGTATATGTAATAAAAACCCATAAATGTTTTGTTATTTTCTCCCTATTGTTTTCAAATTTCGGGACGAAATTTTATAAAGGGGGGGAGGATTGTAACACCCCAAAAATCTCAAAATATGGTTGTACACAATTTTGGGTTGGAGAAGCTGTTAGACACGGCCTGGGACACGGGTGTGTCCCAGGGCGTGTCGGGTGTACACGGCCTGGGACACGGGCGTGTCCCAGGGCGTGTTCAGGCTGGTCGACGTTTGAGAGTCGACGATCGTCGAGCCTAAGGGACACGGCCTTCGACACGGGCGTGTCCCAGGGCGTGTTCGAATTAATTTTCGAAATTGACCTAGGGAGTCTTCAAGTCAGAGCTTGCGGACACGGCCTTGAACACGGCCTTGAACACGGGCGTGTGAGGCTGGACACGGGCGTGTCAGCTGCCGTGTTCCGACCCGTGTCCTCCTGGTTTTGGAAATCGGTGAGTACCGTGTAACAGGAGACACGGGCGTGACACGGGTCATGACTGACACGGGCGTGTCAGGTTCGACACGGGCGTGTCGATGCCCGTGTTCTCGAATATTTCAGTCGGTGCGACTGCCGCGTGTGCCGAGATGCTTAAGGGTACACGGCCTGTGACACGGGCGTGTCACAGGCCGTGTCGGCCAGATTTTTTAAAATTCAGGGGAATTTTCAGTAGATCGTGGCCCTTCATTTTCTTTAAATAAAATCCTATGGCTCAGGAGTTCTTTCCTGGGCTGTTATAAGGCCGGGAAAAGGGGGGGAGAAGCTCCCACATTCTTCTTTTCATCTTCTCTTTCTAAAGATCTAAGAGAGAGGTGAGAGCAAGGAGGAAGAAGACAAGGAAGTGGAGTCCGGCTGTCACCGGTGGTGCTACGGTGGTCCAAATCGCGAGCCGAGATCGGATTTGCGAAGGCAACGCTGCTGCGAACGGGCTTTCATCCGTCTCAAATTTCTCTTCATGGCTCCGAGGAAAAGCGAACTCCTAGGGTAACGATTTCCTGCTTGAGACATGTGAAGTTCCTTAATTCCTGCATTGCATAGGGAAAACCCTCTCCCCGCGAGTGTGCGGTGCGAGATTGTGGCGTATTCCTTGGGGTAGATATGTGAAGTCCCCCTTGTTAGAGTCCGGAATTGGAGTACGGATCATAGGCATGCTGTGTGAAGCCTACCCATCTGGACATGTTGGTCTGGATTGGTGATGATTTGCTGTTGCATTATAGCCGGAGAAGACTCCGAGCATTTTGATTGTTTTCGGGTTGCTATGTGGTAGAATGCATGATGGAAAGTACTGGGAGGATTAACCTCGAGGTCCACCCGGAAAGTGTTGAGAGTTGGAAACTCATTTCTTGTCATATCGCCGTGAGTGCTACTTTGTGAGCCAACCGGGTACATGAGCCGTGAGGCTGCATGTACTATGTTTGAACGGTATTTGGTGGAACTGGGGCAAGGTGAAACTTAGTACCCGCGTCAGTCCAGGCCGTGGCAGTCTGACGGCGGGGTGAGCAACGGGAAACTGGTGGACCCCTGTACCCGCTCCACCTGCTCGGTTAAAGTGACTTAAAGTTGTCTACACCTTGGGTGCTTACCGAGACCCTGTTTAGAGATCGATTCATAGCGAGAGTCGACGGCCGGTGAGCCGATCAGGACTAAAATGCTCAGTTTGCCACCCTGGGGATGTGCCGTTATGTCAAGGACCGGATGGGGTTCTGAACTGGCCTGCCGAATAAGTGCCCTGAGTGCACGGAGCGTCGGACCGTACGTGCCGACGTTTGTGATATGTGACTGTGCGGGCGTGCACGTCTGTGCTGTGAATTGCTATATTATCATTATGTTGCTTATGAATGCTGACAAGTGCAGGGAATGGAAGCTTCCGCTGCCCCGTGCCAGGGGCAGGGAATCGTTATAATTTGGTCAACATAGCTGAATGCTGTTACCGTTGCCCTGTTTTGCCACCATTTGCGGTGGATTGGTTCTTACAGGTGCTGGAGGAGCTGGACCAAGCGGGACTAAATAGCGGGCTGAAGCCCAAAGCTGCATGTGCCTGCCCTCGAAGGCCAATTGTTTTGAGTGTTTCTTTTGTACTCATGTGTGGCCGGCCTGCGTGCCGAATGTTATGTAAACCACACGCTTGTTATTAGAGCAAACTGTTGTAAGGCCTATAAGGCCAGTACTCTTTTGATGTATTACTTATCATTCCTTATGTTTTTGGTTTAGTGGACAATGTTGTTTTCATACTTGCAGGGTTCTTATTTAATTCAACCGTAATAATTGCTTCCGCTAGAATGCTGCTGTGTTAGGACGTTGCGATTGGTTGAATGGTATTCATTTAGTAGCGTAATCAACCAGTCTGTCCATTGTGGAATATGGTGTCGGGCCCCGGCCGGATACCTACTATTATATTTTTCTTGACGGGTAGAGGTGTTACAATGGATAGGGGTGTTACATGTTATCTCAACACAACCTGTATAAAAGTTGTCGACACTAGTCTTGAGTGTCGACACTGTTTGTTTCTTGACTAACGGTCTAGACCCAAGTCCTGGGTGTCGACATAACTTGCTTCCTGTCTCAGCACTACTTGAATAAAAGGTGTCGACACAAGTCCTGTGTGTCGACACAGCTTGCTTCCTTGTCTCAGCACTACTTTTACAAAGGTGTCGACACTTGTCTAGTGTCTCGACACATTTGTACTTAGTTTATTTTCTTCAGCATAAAACCTGCATAGGTAAACTCAACATACATCAAATACAAATTTGTGTATATCATTGAGTTGAAAGAGCTTCTTCAAATCAGGTACATTGTTTCCAATGTACCCAACAAATAGAGTTCTAGTGAAGTCCTCCTCTTCGAGGTAATCAGCGTCTTCACAAGCAGAAAGTCACAAGTACCTTATCAAGAGAGAAGCATTCAGTTTCACTTTAGTTGAACGAACTTTGCTCTTGATCACCATGTCCTCCCTACGTAGCTTTGCATTTTGATAGAATTCTAGAACATCTTTATCTAATATTTTGCACGGGTGCTCTAGTACAAACGAAAGACCAACGAATTCCAACATCGGGATGACGTTCCTGAACTCATCAGACGCAAAGGCAAATCCTGTACAAACAAGTTTTCCACCCCCTAACAAAAGACTGATGCTATGAGGGGCCATGGAGAATCAAAATGCAAATATAATGAGGAAACTTCTCTGGACTAAACTGTCAGAGTGGACTACTTGATTTCTTCTATTGACTGAAATGACAATAGCACATTGGTGAGATCAGCCTTGCTTGGATGACAATCACTAAGTTGAGTCGGCTAGGGAGATAATCTGCAAGAAGCGAATCTTCGGGATGGAGAAGATGAAAAGTTCCAGGAAAACCGAATCGTCGGGAGACTGCTATTTGACGGAATCGATATTCTCTTTCGATGAAGTGGAATGGTTTGCCCCAAACCATTATAATATATATATATATATATATATATATATATATATATGTTAAACTTGGCATGGGAAAGGCGCGTACCTGATAAGCCGTGACTCTTCGGATCCAATATAGGGAAAAAATTTGACCTATGTAAATTCGGCGAGATTAACCGGACGTAAAGTCAGATTCGTCGATTTTATTCGTGTATATCTAACGCCTTGGCGAGTTTTGCTGTCCGATATACGGCGAATTTGCCTTGGACAAATTTTTATGCTTTCTGAATTATTTCCTGAGTGAATTCCAATCTTCTTGGCCATCTTCACGAGTCCTTGTTTAACATCCCTAGTTCTGTTTTGAAAAATAAGAACTTGGCCTCATCCAGTGGCTTCGTGAATATGTCTGCGACCTTCTTATCAATCGGAACATAGAAGAGGGTTATATCCTTATTCTTCACATGCTCCCGGATGAAGTGATATCATACTTTGATGTGCTTTATGTAACACCTCCGTCCGTCACATGAAATATAATAGAGGGTCCAGTTCGGGGCCCCACGCCATATTTCGCAGACTGTCGGCGACGTTACTTATTAATATCAAAAACTACTACACGCATCCTAACTCAGAGCATTCTAGCGGAAGCTTTAAGGGTTATTACTGAACTCATCAACCATGAATGCCCACTATATATATAAACAACCACATTTATATATCTCTCACAGGAATTTACACAGAAATACACAAAAGTGTTTGGCCTTAAGGCCTTACAGTTACACTTCACAAGTGTGGTTTACATACTTCGGCGCGCAGGCCGGCTACACATGAAAACATTAAAACAATTCCTCTTGGCCTTAGAGTGACAAAGCAGCAAGGGATTCAGCCCACTATTTCCCGCTCGGCTCCCTAATACCGACAAAGAGACAATCCACCACGAGGGTGGCAAATAAGGCAACGGTCAGCATTCAGCTAACCAATTTATAACGACCCTACCCCTTTCCCGAGGCAGTTGTATTCCTTCCCTGCAGGCATAGTATTTTCACAAGCAGATATATCACAAAATGTGCACTCACGAACAATTCAATATATCACAAACATCGGTCGCACGACCCGACGCTCCCTGCACACAGGGCCCCTTTTCGGTGTACTGGAAAACCAGGGTCCCACCACCGTTCCAAAGGTCCCAAACCCAACGGTAAACATTGATAATGCATGCTCCATGGACCATGGATGGAGATTTTAGTCTTGATGGAGAACAACCCAAGACTCTCATTATGTGATCCTAACGAACGCCAATAACTTAGGCACTCAAGTTAGACAATCATAACGCGGATACAGTTCAGCCCTTGCCCGTTGCTCAAATCACCAGTTCAATGTCTAAACTGATACGGTCAGCTTCCCCTTTCCGTTCGACTAGATGGCCTTTGTGAGCTCGCAGCTCATAATAGCCACACTATCCTCCAAGGACTGGCTTCACCATCAAAAAGGGAGTTAGTGCCAGTGTTCGTCATGATCGCTTGGCAGGGCCAACAAAAACTTTCTTTCTGCGCCCAAAATCAACCCAAACCGTGCAGCATCCTACAATGCCAGAAACACTGGTCTTTCTATAGTATACAACACATGAATTTCTAGGGTATTTTCCTAAAACTCCACTCTATTACTTCATGTTACTCCACTTCACAGGGACAACCCACAGACTCCATAAAATACTCGTTTATACGCGGAGTATTGTTGGGTACACTGAAAAATATGTACCAGATTTGGAGAAGTCTCATCTTACTCAATGATATACATCAATTTGTATTTGATGGATGTTTGAGTTTCATTGTGCAGGTGTAAGGTTTGCAAGAAATTTTTCTAAGTACAAGTGTCGACACTTGTGAGGAATTGTGTCGACACCAAGAAGTTGTGTCGATACTAGAAACAAGGCTTGTGTCGACACCTAGGCATTGTGTCGACACCTGAAGAAGAAGCTATGTCGACACCCAGAATTGTATCGACACCTAAGGAAAGAATTGTGTCGACACCTAAAGCAGAAGTTGTGTCGAAACACAGGAGTTATGTCGACACCAAAAGAAAGGCATGTGTCGACACTCAGGAATTGTGTCGATACCTGAAGAAGGTTTGTGTCGACACACAGGACTTATGTCGACACACACTCAACGCCATTGTCTACAAATAAGTTAGGACCAGAAGCAGTTTTATCGACACACAGGACTTGTGTCGACACCCACTCAACGACATCTGGATGGCACTCAACGCCATCTAACAGCAATGGCTATACTGAGTCAGAAGGCTTGTGTCGACACACAGGACTTTTATCGAAACACACTCAACGACGTCTCGACACACACTCAACGACAGCTGGATATACATTCAACGCCATCTGTCAGCATCAGTTATATCAAGACCAGGAGCAGTTTTGTCGACACACAGGACTTGTGTCGACACATACAAACAGAAGCTGTGTCGAGTAACTGAATAATGACTGTATCAACACAAGGAGTGTTATGTCGACATCATCAAGACTTGTGTCGACACTTAATCTATTTTGTGTCGACACATATGAAGCAGTTTGCTGAGTGGTTATGCTGAGTTGAAAAGTCTTTAAGAAATTAGTTGTCTTAACTAGTGACTCAACAGCTATCATAACCAACAGGTCTAACACCTTTGTCAGAACTGTCAGAAGGTTATTACAAACCGGATCAGCCGGTCATCATGAGGAAACTTTATATAAGGGACTGATCCTTGACAACCACAAAAAAAGAACAGATCTAAGGAAGTAATCAAGATATCTCAGGAAAGAGAATCTGACAAGTAAAGGGGAAACCCTTAAGAAGGCATATCCAGAGCAGTCTGCAAAGATTCAAATCTTATTCTTAATTCAAGGACGGAGCTGACAGGAGATCAACTTCTACATCAAGAAGAGTTAAACCTTATTTTGTTCTATCAACAAGCTTTGAAACAGCTAAGTCAGGTTGAATCTGAAGATTCCGTTGATTCAAGAACTGATCATGAAGCTCACACCTATAGAGAGATCTATCTGGTGATATCTATGTATCTCTTAAACATTCAATTATCTTATAGGATCTTTGTAAGATATGAGTTGTAAGCATGTAATTATAAAGGCTGAGGTAGGGCTAAGTGCCAGAGGTGTAGTACTGGTGATAATCTCAGTTGTAAGCCTAGTGATAAAGGCTGAGGTAGGGCTTAGGCCTGAGGTAGGATTCTTGGGAAGAATCTTAGGTAAGACTTGTATAAGTTTGAGATATAGGAACCAATCTGGTACTGAGTTGTAAGATCTGTGGATTTGAGATAGTGGAAGGAAGTTGGGCTGAATCCAGTTCTCTACTATATAAGCGAAGAGGGGAAAGTGGATGTAACCATACCTTGGGGAACCACCACAAATCTGGTATTTGCTGTGCTGTGATTTTTGTATTGTAGATTGTATTTCCTGTGTTGTGTTAATACTAGTTAATTGCCTGAATTACAAAAGAAAATTAGAACCTATTCACCCCCCCTCTAGGTGTCTAGGCTCTTGAAATAAGTCTTTCAAGTGGTATCAGATGGAGGTTACTCAAAGATTGACCTAACAGTCTTAGTGAATCTCCAAGGCAATAAACAGATTTAAAGAATGGGTTCAAATGAGAATCAAAAAGGAGTTTGGATTTATGAAACTGCCTATCTAAAGGAAAGAATGCTTTGACATTTGTAAGGAAAGGGTCAGATTGTTTATGGAAGCTTCCGATCCAAGAATCTACATTACTGTACAATAAGGACCCTTCATTCCAATGAAGGTATCAGATCTAGATTCAAATGTTAGAACCCCTAAGAACTGTTCTGAAATGACAAAAGATGAGATCATTCTTGCAACACTAAACAAAAGAGTACAGAACAATATTGTAAGTGTTATAGATGATGCAACATTTCAGAATCTGGTGCATTGTAAAACCTCCAAGGAAATGTGGGACACCCTGATTGTCTACAAGGAGGGAACTGAAGAAGTCGGAGAAGACAGGAAATCTATGTTGAATCAAGAATATGAGAGGTTTAGACAAGACAAGACTGACAGCATAGCTGAATATTACAAAAAGTTATTCAGGATAGTTAATGAGCTGATGACCTATGGAAGAGTCTTCAACACTTATGAACTGAATGAAAAGTTTCTCAAGTCTTTGACAAAGGACTGGGACACAAAGATTTGTGCCATCAGAGAGGTGGCCAAGATTGTTGATACACCTGCTCCCATACTGTTTGGAAAGTTGTTATCATATAAAATGCAGCTCACTATCAGAAAGGAGGAAGAGAAGAGCAGCAGGTCTGAGTACAAGGATAAGTTAGTTGCCTTCAAGGCTGAATGCACAAGAAATGGCAGGAGAAAATCTCTTTCTCCACCCAGAAGGAGTGCCGTGGTAAAAGAAGGAATTCCTGATACTACCTCATCATACAGCCACACCTCTGATGAGTACTTTGCTTCCTTTACAAGGCAATTCCAAAGGTTCATGAAAAAGAAGAAGTGGAGATCCAGACCATCATCATCCTTTTCCAAAGAAGAGTACTACAAGAAAAAGAAGAATCCCAAGGAGGACAGGTATGCCTCAAAACCTAATAAACAAACTAACTCTAAGATTGTTTGCTATTATTGCAACAGGCCAGGACATGTCATAGCTGACTGCAGACAAGAGGACTGAATCTAAGGACAAGAAGAAGCATCAACTGAAGGGAAAGAAGGAGAAATCCATTATTGCTTAGAAATAGAAGAGTTGGACAGACTCTTTATCTTAATGATCAGGAGAAGAAGATGATGCAGAAGCATATGTTGGGCTGTTCTCAAAAGAAGAGGATTATAGGGAACTAGAATTTCTACAAATGCTAGACTCCATAAATGGAGTGGAAGAACATTTTTGTAGAGGGCTGATGGCTCTGTCAGAAAATGATATGTCCCAGGATCAGCCTGGTCCAAGCAAGGTATACAATTCTCCCTTAGAGTCTGATTATTTCACTAAATCAGAATCAGAAGCATCTACATCAAGAGATGTGGATGGATCTTAGTCTGAAGGGGATATACACCAACTCATTGATGAGTATAGTGGGTTGTTGCAAGCTCTAAAGAGTAGAAAGCTTCTTGTCAAGGAGCAGGCCAAGGAGATTGAATCTCTTAAGCAAGCAGCATCAGAATCAGCCAAGTTGATTGATTTGAAACTGAATGAGGTTGCCAAACTGAAGAACATAACTATCATTCTGATGGGCACAATCTCTTTCAAGTAAAATCATATCAAGAATCTGGAGGCAAGACTTTAGAAAGAAAAAGAGTTAGTGGCTAAATTCTCTAAGCCAAAATCAGTCTTGCCTTTAATAGACAACTTCATTTTTCAAAAAGGTAAGACTGGTCTAGGCCTTAAGGGAAGAACAAGGGCCACCAATTCACATGGAAAAGGTAAGGCCCTAGTTCAGCCACTGGCCTCTAAGCCCCCTATTTTCTTTAGGAAGGTGATGCAACCTACAAATAGGTATGATCATGAAATTACTCATGGTCACTGTGAGTATGGAGATCACATTGGAAAGTGTGCAAATACTAGTAGGCCACTCTATAGGCAAGCCCATCAGGTTCAAAATGAATTCTTGGGGTTTGCTGCTCCAGCACCTACACTCAAAAAAACTGCTAGCAACAAGGTTATGAATTCTATACCTAAGAGAATGTACAACAAATTTGAGTGTTGGTGTTGTGGAAAGGTAGACCACTTTGCTATGGATTATTGGTTTAACACAAGTGTTAAAACAAAGAATTGTTTACCTATCAGAAAAGTTGTAGTAAACATGATTGTTTTCAAACTAACAAGAACCTTGGATCCAAAACTAATTTGGGTTCTAAGGATGAGTGATTCTTTATTTGATGCAGGTGACCAAGTGGCCATACCCCTATATGGTACTTGGATAGTAGATGTTCCAGACACATGACTGATAAAGAATAATGTTAAGGGACTATGTACCCATAGAGAATGGACCCAAAGTGATCTTTGGTGGATCAGAAAAAGGAATCATCAAAGGATTTTGTAGCATCTCTAGTGATTCTATTACCATCACTAAACTAGCTTATGAGAAGGGTCTAAAACATAAGCTGATTAGCATAAGTCAACTTAGTGATCTAGGTTATGACATCTCTTTCCTCAAAGGGGAGTGCCAAATAAGGAGGTTAAGTGATCAAGAGATAATTTTGACTGGCACTAGGAAAGGGAATGTTTATTTTCTTAACCTAGGGTGTGAGTTTAATAACTCACCCATTTGCCTAGTTGAAGGTGAGAAAGCTTCGCGATGTGTCAAATGGCACAAGAGGCTGGCTCATCTGAACTACAAGTCTATTGGACAACTGTTTAGCAAGGGATTAGTGAGGAATGTTCCTCAAGTCAAGTGCATTAAAGAGGGAGTGTGTTCAGCTTGCCAAAAGGGCAAACAGACAAAGTCCTCTATCCATGCACTAGATACCAAAGATTCAATGAGATGTTTATATCTCTTGCATATGGATTTGTTTGGTCCTATGCTAATTTATTGTCTTGGTAGGAAAGTATGCACACAAGTTATTGTGGATGACTATTCTAGATTCACATGGGTTTTCTTATTAAGGCAGAAATCTGAAACTCCTACTGTTTTTCAGACCTTTGTTAGACAAATTAAGAATGAATTTAACAATTCAGTAGTCAAAATTAGAAGTGACCATGGAACTGAATTTCAGTCTGAATGTTTGACAAAGTTCTGTGAAAAACTGGGGATCCATCAGGAGTCCTCCTCACCTAGAACACCCCAGCCAAATGGTGTTGCTGAAAGAAAGAATAGGACTCTAATTGAGGCAAGTAGAACACTACATAGTGACACTACTCTCCCTGAGTACTTCTGGGAAGAGGCAGCAAATATTATATGTCATGTACTCAATAGAGCCTCCATCAATAAGAAACATAAGATGACTCCCTATCAGATTTTGAAAGGTAGAAAACCAAACATTTCCTACTTCAGAATCTTTTGTAGCAAGTGTTATGTCCTAGTTAATTGTAAGCACTACCAAACTAAGTTTGCTGCCAAATCCCTAGAAGGGATATTTGTTGGGAACATCAATAATAGTAGGGCATACAGGATCTACAACTTGACTACCCGAGTTATAGAAGAATCAGTTCATGTTATATTTGATGAGTCTAAATTGATTAACAATGAATTGTTTAGTTCTTCAGTTAGTTCTACAGGTCTAACAGACAAGCTGGACAAGTTGACCATCAATGATGAAGCTCCTGCTTGGATGGATGAAGAAAAGGATGCAAGCTGTCCAGGGGGAGAACAAGACTCACTGGATGATGAAAACAATGAGGAGCATCAGGTTGAGGAAAATGAAGAAGGCCATGAGGTTGATAGGTTTCCTCCAGCTAGAAGACACCTGAAGGATCATCCAGCTCACCAAATCATTGGTGATGCAAGTCAAGGTGTTCTAACAAGGAGCAAGAACATGAACATAGTTTTATGTTCAAGTTTCTTATCACAGATAGAACCTAGGAAGTTTGAATAAGCCATGCAAGACACAAACTAGATTGATGCTATGCAAGAGGAGTTGAATAAATTCAGAAGGTGTAAAGTCTTGGAATTGGTTCCTAAACCAAAGGATCATAAAATTATAGGAACCAAGTGGATCTACAGAAAAAAAAACTTGATATGAATGGTACTATAATTAAAAACAAGGCCAGGTTGGTAGCAAAAGGCTACATGCAAGAGGAAGGGATTGACTTTGATTAAACCTTTGCCCCAGTAGTAAGGCTAGAGGCTATAAGGTTGTTCTTGGCCTATGCGGCCTATCAAGGGTTTAAGGTATATTAGATGGATGTAAAGTCAGCATTTATGAATGGTGACTTAAAAGAGGAAGTCAATGTTGAACAACCATAAGGTTTTGTAGATTCTCATTATCCTGATTATGTATATAGGCTTAGGAAAGTCTTATATGGTTTGAAACAAGACCCTAGGGCTTGGTATGAAACCCTGTCTACTTTTCTTATTGAGAAAAAATTCTCTAGAGGAAAGATAGACAAGACTCTATTTTTTAGGGAATCTAAAGGCAAGATAATCCTAGTCCAGATATATGTTGATGACATTATCTTTGGATCTACTGAAAACAATCTTTGTAGAAAGTTTGCCAAACTTATGCAAGGGAAGTTTGAGATGAGCAGTATGGGTAAGCTAAAGTTTTTCTTGGGACTTCAAGAAAGACAGACTGATGATGGATTGTCCATATCCCAGTCTGAGCTCACCAAGGAGTTGATTAAGAAATATGGTATGGACTCGGCCTCAACCATGGAAACTCTAATGGGAACAAGTATGCCTATATGCAAAAGATGAGACAGGGAAACCTATTAATGAGTCTTTGTATAGAGGGATAATTGGCTCCCTTCTCTACTTCACTGCTAGTAGACCTGACATCATGTATGCTACATGTGTCTGTGCTAGGTACCAAGCTTGCCCAAAGGAATCTCATTATACTACAGTTAAAAGAATTTTGAGATATCTTAAGGGCACAACTAATCTAGGTCTTTGGTACCCTAAGAATAGAGATTTCTTACTAACAGGTTTCTCAGATGCAGACTTTATAGGATGTAAAGAAGACATGAAGAGTACTACAGGAACCTGTCAATTCCTAGGTGGAAGGCTGGTGTCATGGTGCAGCAAGAAGTAGACCAGTGTAGCTATATCAATAGCTGAGTCTGAATATGTAGCTGCAGGAAGTTGCTGTGCACAATTATTGTCGATAAAGCACCAACTTGAAGATTATGACATCAAGGTAAGTAAAATTCCACTGTTTTGTGATTCTACAAGTGCTATTTCTTTTTCTAAGAACCATGTATCTCACAGTGGAACTAATCATATAGAAATTAAGTTCCATTTTATAAGAGAACATGTGGATAAGGAAGATATTAATCTAGAATTTGTAAACACAAATAGCCAGATTGTTGATATTCTTACAAAACCTCTGGATGAAACTAAATTCAATCCTTTTAAAATTGAATTAGGTATGTTGAACCTAGAGTAGGTCAGCACAAGCATTCTTAAGTAGATTATGTAAGCACAATATTTCTCAGGAAATTTGTCTAAGTACAATGTTTGTGTCGACACAAACAAATTGAGTCGACACACTCAGTATGTTGTGTCGATAAAGAAAAAGGATATGTCGACACAGAAATTGTATCTGTGTCTACAAAAGAATAGGTGTCGACACAACTATGTCGAGACTTTAAGTTAACTTATTTTTGTGTCGACACACAAAAATCAAAGTCGACACTCTATGTCGAGACATGACCAGTCCATGTCGACACTGACATAAGTATGTCGACACATAGACGTCTCAACTAAACCTAAGTAGTATCGAGACCTAGATCTTTTCTGTCGACATATATAAGTATTATCGAGACCTAGTATAATTACTAAGGAGCGTCTTTTGAACTCCCGTTTACACCTAAACTATAAATAGGTGAAGCCAAAATCTTGTCAACGATGCTTTCAGATTTCTCGACTCTAGACCTTGTGTCGACTTCAATATTCTCTTCTCTCTCTCTCCCTTTCATCAATGACGTCCATCATGGAAGACAAGGTGAACGAAGGCTATGAGTTAGTTCGTGATGGATTCACGATAGCGTCTCCAGAAGTCCAGGGAGTAATTACCCTAATTTCAGAGAATGGTTTGGAATTCTTGGTCTCAGAACCGACAAAGATCTGGAAGAAGGAAGTCATGGAATTCTATTCATCAGCCACCGTGGACTTAGATGGGAAGAAGATTCAAGCTACAGTATAAGATTCACGAGTGACACATACTCTGAAGACGATTAGGAAATCACTCCATCTTCCTAAGGTTAAGGATGACGATGACATCATTCCATCAATGACAAAAGATGCATTAAGCTGGTGCGGGCTAAGCCCTAATATCAAAGTTGGATCATCCATTACCAGGAAAGGGATGAATTCACAAGGAAAGTTTTTGTCTGAAATCATAGGAAAGGTAATTCTGTATAAGACTGGTGGACATGATAGAGTTTCAGTTTCCATGTTCAATCTAATGACAAGGGTCATCTTCACAGTAAAAACAGACTGGCATATGTGGTAATTGACAAAATACAAGAAGGAACAAAGAAATCAAATTTGGGAAGGATTCTAAGCTTATGTCTATCTTCTGCAATACCAGATGTAATGAGCCAACTTCCAGGAATAAAAATCAACCATAAAAGGAGAATGGATGTAAGAATTCTATCTAGGTGGGATAGAGTATTAACCAAGGAGGTTTCTTCTCCACAAAAACAGACAAAGAAAGAAAAGATGAAGAAGGAAGTTGTTCAGCAAGAAGAATCTTCTAGTGATTCTGAAGACAAAGTGGTCTTCAGTTCAGATGAAGACAGTCCACAAAAAGATGCTCAAGATCAAGTAGAGAGCAGTGTGCTCCCAAAGCAACCAGTAGTCACTACTCCACGGGGAGAAAATCCTTAATCAGTAGCACAAGAAACTGTACTTTCTGAGTTACCTGCTCAAGGGGAAAGAATTGATGCTGTTACTATAGAGAGTGAGTATGCAGCAGATATAATAATGAATATTGTATCAGATATCAATAAAGAAGCACTGGACATTGCTGATAAGGAGGCCCAAGATGTGCAGAATGAGCAAGTAAATATCTCCCTTATAGAACAGGACCTGGACAAAAATCTGGATGTCCAGGGGGAACCTTTTGTTTTCCAAACTAACCTTGTTCCTCCTGTACAGATACAACAAGAGGTAACAATGGAAGAGCTATTTCCTTATTTACCTGCTACAAGGACTGAGGGGGAGAAATCCTAGGTAGAAAAGGACCTGCCAAGAACTGAGGGGGAGGAGCTACTGAATGAACCATCTAATAAAGGAACAGTTGATATAGAAAGCTCATCACAACCCTCTGATTATGAGGAAGCCACTATAGTTAAGAAGAGAAAAATGGTTGAAATCAAGAAAAGGAGCTCAAGCTACAAGAAAGCCTTGCACACAGTCACACAACCACCTGCTCCAAGCATGGATTTCAGTTCATTACTGGTCCAAATGCAAGTAAAATTGGATGAACAAAGACAGTCTTTAGAAAAGTATGTGGATGAGTCAAATAAGGAACTGCAGTTTCAGTTGGCTCAGGACATAAAGTCAATCAGATTTGAAGTAAATCTGCACAAGAAAGAGATGATAGATTGCTTCCATAAAGGAGGCAATGTTGTAGTGTATTTGGCTGAGCAACAACAGCTGCTGAAGACTGAGGTTGAGGACATTACCACAAAGCAAGGGTATATTTTGGAAAATCAATTCAGGTCCAATGAAAACCTCAAAGACTCCAATGAAGAAATAATCAAGAAACTAGGCAGTATTTCAACAGATTTGAAAACTGAAATATCAAAGCAACTACAAGAAGATCTAGTTGTTGTCCACACGGCTATTGGAGCCTCTCAAAAGACCATTTCTGAGTACCTAACTAAGTTAAAAACTTACAATCAAGAAGTTATATAATATCTGGCTGATCAGATAAGATTTCAAAAGACTTATTTGAGAGATCATATCACTAGAGAAGTCATAAAGGGGGAAAGGTTATTATTCAAAGCTAGCTCTAATCATGCAAAATGGATCTCTAATTCCATTAGAGCTACACTTGGCTTTCCTCCTTTGTGTGATGATGACAATGTTGCTGAGTCTGGAGTGCAACATGCAAATATTGAAGGAGATAACCCTGAAGTATCACAAGTTACTTATCCTCCTGCTGACTTTGACATGGTTCAACAAGAAGTACAGAAAATGTACAGCCCTCCATAGGAGGCATAAAATGTGATTATTAAAAAAGCAGACATGTCAGAGGCTGCCAAGGAAGCTAAGAAGGAAGCACAACTATCAAAGAAAAGGTTCAGAGAATAGGCTTAGTTGAAGCCAGATTTTGAGCAATGGAGCCCCACTTCCAGGTATATTATATTGACTACCTGGAAGGCTGTAAAGGATAAGACCTATAATATGGGCAAGTGGTATTCTGAGCAAGAATGGAATAAGTATCAAGCCAGGCATGAAGCTATTCTTCAGTACAGAAGAAGTGCAAAAGCTGAAAAGTTAGCTGCTAATGCTCTGGAGCCTAGCAGGTACTTCCCCAAGCCTTTTCACTATTTTGAAAGGCAAAGGATAAAGGCTGAAGAACTAAAGAAGAAGGGTATCAAAGGGAAGAAACCTGCTGAGGATACAGAACCTACTGTGCAGGCAATGATTAAGTCAGGGAAAGACATTGTAATTAAGGAGCCTAGTCAATCATAGGATATATACGCTTATGTGTAGAACAATGTAACTTTTTGTTTTTGTTCTAAGGAAAAACATGTAAACCCAGAACTTTCTGATTAATAAATAAAATCAGCTTCACTATTGCTTTGAGTTCTTTACATTATTTATATGTTATCCTGCACTAAAATGAATGTACATCTATTCTTGTGTGTTTTATTATAAGTGATGTATATCTTTGACTAAGGGTTATGACTTCTCCAAATAGGGGGAGATTTTTGGGTACACTAAAAAATATGTACCAGATTTGGAGAAGCCTCATATTACTCAATGATATATATCAATTTGTATTTGATAAATGTTTGAGTTTCATTGTGCAGGTGTAAGGTTTGCAAGAAATTTTTCTAAGTACAAGTGTCGACACTTGTGAATAATTGTGCCGACACCCAGAAGTTGTGTCGACACTAAAAGCAAGGCCTGTATCGACACCCAGACATTGTGTCGATACCTGAAGAAGAAGCTATATCGACACCCAGAATTTTGTCGAGACCTAAGGAAAAAATTGTGTTGACACACATGAGTTTTGTCGACACCAGAAGAAAGGCATGTATCGATAGTCAGAAATTGTGTCGACACCTGAAGAAGGTTTGTGTCGACATATAGTACTTGTGACGACACACACTCAACGCCATTGTATACATCTAAGTAAAGACCAGAAGCAGTTGCGTCGACACACAGAACTTGTGTCGACAAATACTCAACGATATCTGAATGACACTCAATGCCATCTAAAAGCAACAACTATAATGAGTCAGAAGGCTTGTGTCGACACACAGGACTTGTGTCGACACACACTCAACAATGTCTCGACACACACTCAATGACAGTTGGATATACACTCAACGCCATCTGCCAGCATCAGTTATGTCAAGACCAGGAGAAGTTGTGTCGACACACAGGACTTGTGTCGACACATACAAATAGAAGCTGTGTCGAGTAACTGAAGAATGACTATGTCAACACATGGAGTGTTATGTCGACATCATCAAGACTTGTGTCGACATTTAATCTATTTTATGTCGACACATGTGAAGCAGTTTGTTGAGTGGTTATGCTGAGTTGAAAAGTCTTTAAGGAATCAGCTGTCTTAACTGGTGACTCGACAACTGTCATAACCAACAGGTCTGACACCTTTGTCAGAACTGTAAGAAGGTTGTTACAAACCGGATCAGCCGGTCATCATGAAAAAAACTCTATATAAGGGACTCATCCTTGACAACCACAAAAAAAAGAACTGATCTAAGGAAGTAATCAAGCTATATCAAGAAAGAGAATCTGACAACAAGTAAAGGGGAAACCGTTAAGAAGGCAGATCCAGAGCAGTCTGCAAGGGAAGATTCAAATCTTATTCTTAATTCAAGGAAGGAGCTGACATGAGATCAACTTCTACATCAAGAAGAGTTCAACCTTATTTTGTTCTATCAACAAGCTTTAAAATAACTAAGTCAGGTTGAATCTGAAGATTCAGTTTATTTAAGAACTGATCAAGAAGCTCACACCTATAGAGTAATCTATCTGGTGATATCTTTGTATCTCTTAAATATTCAATTATCTTGTAGGATCTTTATAAGATCTGAGTTGTAAGCCTGTAATTATAAAGACTGAGGTAGGGCTAAGTTCCTGAGGTGTAGGACTGGTGATAGTCTGAGTTGTAAGCATAGTAATAAAGGCTAAGGTAGGGCTGAGGCCTGAGGTAGGATTCTTGGAAAAAATCTGACGTAAGACTTGTATAAGTCTGAGCTGTAGGAACCAATCTGGTTCTTAGTTGTAAGATTTGTGGATCTGAGTTAGTGGAAGGAAGTTGGGCTGAATCCAGTTCTCTACTGGATAGGCAAAGGGGGGAAAGTGGATGTACCCATACCTTGGGGAACCACTATAAATCTGGTGTTTGTTGTGCTGTGATTTCTGTATTGTAGATTGTATTTCCTGTGTTGTGTTAATACTAGTTAATTGCCTGAATTACAAAAGAAAATTAGAACCTATTCACCCCCCCCCCCTCTAGGTGTCTAGGCTCTTGAAATAAGTCTTTCAAGTATTCTCCGGTTCGCAAAATTAAGCATCACTAATCCAAACCAACTTGTCCGGATGTGCTTCACACAACATGCCTATTCCGTACTACACATTTTCGGATCTATATGCAAATTTAATTGGGGATAACACGTATCAACCCACAGAATTCTCTTAATAATTCCACCTTTTGGTGGAGGATTCCATACACATGCAAAATTAGGTCTTCACTTGTCCAAGCAGGAGGTCGTTACCCTTGTAGTTCTCTTCGTAGCCAAGGCAAAGCTTTTCTTCGCAGATGGAAATGAGTGCCTCACTTTCCCCTTCCCGGATCTAGCCTCGGATCCCACTTCCGATGAGGGAATTGTAAGATATAAGTTGTCTACCTAAATCACCTAGAGGGGGGTGAATAGGTGAGTTGTGCGCCTAATGCGGAATAAAAAAATTTAGCAACTAGCAAAAATAAGTAAGCAAGCAATCACACAGACGACAAGAGATTTATAGTGGTTCCCTGATCTTGGGTACGTCCACTTTTCTCTCCGATCTAGCAAATCACTAGACTCGGCTACTCCACTATCTCGGATTGCAAACCAATCCTATACCTCGGAACCACGTTCCTACAAAACTCGATCCAAACAAATGTACACTCGGAAGATTGAACTTCCTACCACTCGGAGATAAATCTCCTACAAAGAAAATTGTTTGAGGAAAAATACAAACAAAATAACACAGATCTGGATCTTTGGCTTTGTCTTCTTCGTTGAGAGCTTTCGGCATGGGCAGAAAATGTTTAAGAGGACTTGACAGAAATCCACGGATCTGAGATCTGGAATTACCACGATCAAATAGAAATATTAGAGATCGATGAAGCACGAAGTGATCTGATGATTCTTCTTGAGTTTGGATCGCTTGAGAATTAGAGATTGGCAGTAGCGGCTGAGAGAACGACGATCCAGAGTTATTTCCGAAAACAGCAATGGCGGCCGAGAGAATTAGGTTTTCGGAAAAATTTCTTTCTTAGTAATCTCTGTATTCTTAAAAAAAATGGTTCATAGGTCAAATCGGAAAGGACCTATTTATAGGCAAGCTGCAACAGTCATACTAATCTTTAATGACGACACGTGGAACAATAAGAAAAGACTAATTCAAAATACCCATAGAATCTAGACTTAGAAATATTCCAGGAAATTTGAACCAATATACTTATGAGAAATGATATACTCGAGTATAAGAGGTCTGCTACTCGAGTGGATAAGAGAGGAATATACTCGAGTACAAGGAGAGAAACTACTCGAGTATCTTAGGAAAAACTGCTTGAGTGACTTAAAGAAACTACTCGAGTATACACAGAACACCTACTCGAGTAACTAGAAAACTACTCGAGTCTGTAAACCAATCTACTCGAGTACTAAGTCACTTACTCGAGTATATCAGGGAAGTACTCGAGTATGTGGACTTAGTAAAGTTCAGACTGAATACATAAAGCTCTACTCGAGTATAATACATAACCAACTGAAGCGACTAACCATCTACTCGAGTATAAGTTATCACGTACTCGAGTAAAAGAAAATCTACTCGAGTATAAGCTCATATACTCGAGTATAAGCTCATATACTCGAGTATACAGAGTCTTCCCGAGTATGTCCAAGGATCTACTCGAGTACTAAGTCACTTACTCGAGTATGTGAAGGATACTACTCGAGTATGTGGACTTACAAAAATTTCAGACTCAGATAATCTTCAATACTCCATAGTCTTTAAGTCCAAATGCAGGTAGATGAAGTGTATTCCAATAGAGAGGTTATACATGAGTCAACACCATGGATCACACAATGAGGAATTACATTGTATGGTCCTGTGTTTGGTGACCCACTATAGACTGACATTGGTCTACACTTGGCAATAAGGTCTTGCATACATACAACTCAAACACAATATCAAATACAACTTAATTCATCTTAGTTCAAGGTCTTACTTCCTACAAATCTGAGGTATTGTGGAGACAATTCCCAACAATCTCCCCCTATTTGTAGAAGTCAGCTACTACTTTAGCAAAGAAATAGTAATTATAAGGATAACCATAATCAGAATTATATATAATAGAAATTTAACTGATTGAAGTTGGGCTAGAATATCTGCTTTCATTTCTTTAACTTTTTCATTCAAAGTAGCTTGAGACTGGGCAGAGAACTGGGCAGAGATTTTTTTAACTTGTTCTTTCACTATTTTCTCCCCCTTGCTGATTTCTATAGATAGTTGAGCAATAGCTTTATCTCTAAAAGTTGCAACTTCCTCACAAACCTTCATAACTTTTGCTTCAGCCCTTTTGTCCAACTGAATTTGATTGTATGCCACTATTTCAGCTTGGTTCCTTACAGTTGGAGCCTACGGCTTACACGAGAGAATGGAAACCGTGGAGAGGAATTTCCGATTTTTCTTCACCGATTTCTTCAACTCTGAGCCTTTGCATGAATTCACCATCACTATTCTTCTTTGTTGAGCATCCCGAGTTCTGTTTTGAAGAACGAAAACTTGGTCTCATCCAACGGTTTAGTGAATATATCTGCAACATGCCTGTCTATGGAGACATATTGTAGATCTATGTATTCATTCTCCACATGCTCCCGGATGAAATGATATCAAAGATCTATGTGCTTTGTCCATCTGTGGGAAACTGGGTTGTTGGCGATCGCTATTGCGCTGGACGAGTCGCAAAACAGAGGAATGTTCTGGAACTTCTTGTTGTAGTCTTCAAATTGATTCTTGATCCACAAAAGCTGTGCATAATAGCTGCCTTCAGAGATATACTCTGATTCAGCCATTGAGATGGATACACAGTTCTGCTTCTTACTGCTCCAGGAAATAAGTCTCCTTCCTAGGAATTGGCAAGTCCCAGAAGTGCTTTTCTTGTCGTCTTTGCTTCCTGCAAAATCTGCATCTAAAAATCCAATCAGTTCACTATCATTACTTCTTGGGTACCATAAGCTAAGATTTGTTGTACCTTTAAGGTATCTCAAAATTTGCTTTTCAACAATATAGTGAGATTCCTTAGAGTTCACTTGGAATCTAGCACATACACATGTTGAAAATATTATATCTTGTCTACTTGCGGTAAGGTAGAGTAAGGACCCAATTATGCTTCTGTACTTGGTTTCATCAAAAGGTTTCCCTTTATCATCCTTGTCCAGAGACATAGCTGAGGCCATTGGAGTCCTCATAGAGGTTGCATTCTCCATTCCGAATTTCTTAAGTAGCTCTTTGGCGAACTTGGTTTGTGAGATGAAAATTCCATCCTCAGATTGTTTCACCTGAAGCCCTAAGAAATACTTCAGCTCTCCCATACTGCTCATTTCAAACTTCCCTTGCATAAGTTTAGAAAACTTCTTACAGAGGTTGTTATCTGTAGAGCCAAAAATAATGTCATCGACATAGATTTGCACTAGCAAAATCTTGCCTTTTATTTCCCTAAGAAATAATGTCTTGTTTATCTTTCCTCTTGTGAACTTGTTCTCAAGAAGAAAGCTAGACAGTGTCTCATATCAAGCTCGAGGAGCTTGTTTAAGACCATATAATTCTTTTTGCAGTAAATAAACATGATTAGGAAAAGTTGAGTCAACAAAACCTGGCGGTTGCTCTACATACACTTCTTCCTTTATGTCATCATTCAGGAAGGCAGACTTTACATCCATCTGATAGACGGTAAAGCCCTTAAGTGAAGCATAAGCAAGGAATAACCTGATTTCCTCCAGTCTTGCCACTAGAACATACGTTTGATCGAAGTCGATTCCTTCTTCTTGACGATAGCCCTTGGCAACGAGTCTGGCTTTGTTCTTTATAATAGTTCCATCTTCATCAATCTTGTTCGATAGACCCATTTTCTCCCGATGATGTTCTTACTCTTGGGTCTAGGAACAAGTGTCCAAACTTTGCAACGTTTGAACTGATTTAACTCTTCCTCCATGGCTAGAATCCAAGATGCATCCGAGTTTGCTTCCTCGAACTTCTTAGGCTCAACCTGTGATAGAAAACTTAAGAATAAATTCTCATTAGTTGTTCCTCTCCGAGTCCTGACACAATCCCGGGGATCTCCTATGATTTGTTTCAAGGGATGATCCTTCAGGTTTCTGAACTCTAGAGTCCTTGCATCTGAGATCTCTTCAGCCACTGGAGTTGCATCTTCAGCTGGGATGAATTCTTCATCTTGATCATCTACCTCTCCAATCGGGGTTGTAGAGGTGATCTTGATGAACTTTTCATCTTTATCTTCAGTAGTTTCATCCAGGCTGAGTTCCTTTATCTTTTTTCCTGCATCTTCAATGAGCACACTAGAAGAGTTGCTTTGCAGCAAACTCGTCTCATCAAACACAATATGTATCGATTCTTCTACCACCAGAGTTTTTCTATTAAATACTCTATAGGCCTTACTATGGCTACTATAGACTACACAAATACCTTCAAAGCTTTTCTCGCTAAACTTGGTAGTGTGATATGTAAGACCCCCCTCCCGGAACACAAGACACGGCACGAGAGGGGTCTTATGCCCAGAACAGCCGCCTTGTGGTAACACTAGCACTCAGGCTAGCCTGTACCACAAGACGCCTATTCTGCCGGCTACCAACAATATCAACAAATAAGTGCCAACCCAACCATAATAATATGAAAGTCAAATCCACACCAAGCATATGTCCATAATATCATAAATAAAGAAGCTACAACAAGCTTCTAATATCAGAGTACGTAAACAGAATTGCCCCGAAGGACTACAACAAAATCTCTCTCTCACTCACATCGGTAACCAACGGTAGCGACGGTATCGTCCCTTCAGGCCCTGTCACCCTGGCCTGGCTGTTCGTCTGCATAGCCTGCTGCTCCACCTGCGGGGTTTCCTCCTAAAAAGGAAGACGTAGTAACCGTTAGTGAAAAAGACTAAGTGGTTTCACATCCGCTCCCCCGGCGACTCCTCGGCACCGGGCGGAGAAAGGAACAGGTACAATATATAAATAACAGTAGTACAACAGGTGAAGTGAGTATACATATTATAAGCAGCAACATCAGCAGTGTATAATAAACAAGCTTTGATTTCAAATCTATGATCTACAGCAGCAAGAGAGTATATAACTAGAACAGTAAGTAACTCAACTTATATGGATGCCCACACAAGCATATAAGTTGAGGGTCGTTCAGCAGAAAGTAACTCATCGTATAGGAGTGCCCATACAAACTTATACGATGAGGGGCTTGTGTATATAATGAAGTGCAATGCTATGTATGCAATGCAATGACACACCCATGCTCAAGCACATGCAATCGCTATGTCGACACAGACTTATAGTTCCCACTATTTGAGCAGGTAGCTAACCTCTCAGGCATCAACCGTCGTGGCCAAACGGTGACAGTGGAGCGGGCATCTCCACTACTAGGCTGGTCTCCACACTACCTGGCCTAGGCCTCCGTATGCCTCCACGCTAGGACACAACAGCGGAGCTCACATGCGTACTACGGCTCAGCAGGTTCTCTCGGGTAAATAAGCACCAAGATCCTAGCCCCTGTCTGGCCTATGGTATGACACGGAAGGAGCCTCGGAAATGAGCACGAGGACCAAGCCCAACCGTTCACCTGGCACGGAAGGAGCCTCGGGACGTGAACACCGAGGACCAAGCCCAACCGCCCAAGGTCTAACTGTCAACTCCCATCGGTGTGACGATTGGCGAGCCCGTAGACCTGCCACACTATCCTTAACCCGGGATTACGACACCGCGTGTTGACTCACACCACATGCAATTCCACAATTCCGTGGCATGGAAGGAGCCTCGGAGAAAGCACGAGGACCAAGCCCAACCATCCATCAAATACAGAAGGAGCCTCGGGACTTGAACACCGAGGACCAAGCCCAACCGTCCGATTTTATCCAACTTAACCTCATTCCCATTAGTGACGGTCAACACCGCACTTGTTAACTTTCATAATGTTACTCGTGGGGAAACGACCCTCTAAGCATTGGACTATCCATTCCCTTCCATCAATCCATTATACATCCTGACCATAGTTTTAACTAATTACAAATCCTTCCAAATGAATTCAACATATTATAGATAATGTGCATAATGGTGATCTAACAAATATAACAAAGCCTTTCATTCTCTTAGGCTTGATTCACATCTCGGCATAGGGATTCAAATCCTCAAACATCAATCTTCACATTACCTCGGTGATTAACACAAAGAAATCCACCCAACCTCGAGATGAATTGCAACGTCTATTCCATCGAATCCAAGTTCATATTATAATCACCTAGAATTGTATGTAATCTGGTCAGCAACTTTGACTGAGGATTCCTGTGGCTATAGGTATCGCCCGAAAACGTGCCACCACTCGTTGGAAAGGTAATTTCAAGGGCTACAACTTTCGTGTTTAGTCTAAAGCCCATATCTGGTCACATCATACCATAAATGCAACCTGAAGTCTGCTGCGTACAGGATACAGAATTCCTGGACATTAACTTCCAACCGCAGCAGATTCAAACGGACTTTCCCGTGGCTACAGGTATCGCATAGAAACGTGCAACCACTCGTTGGAAAGGTAATTTCAAGGGCTACAACCTTCGTGTTTAGTCGAAAGCCCAGATCCGTCCCCTTCCTGCTTAAAAATAGCCAAGAAGGTCGCTGCGCGCAGAATACAGATTCTGCACGCATCTTGAAGCGAAGTGAACGGCATCCGTTCATCTTCCTCCTTAAGCGATTTTCCCCAAATCGCAACCAGAAGTTCCTCCACCCTTATTCTACCTCTTGAGGCCATTTCCTCTTCACGAGACCACCCCTATCATCACTTTGAAGCGAGTGGAGGTTGAAGACGACTAAGCTTTAGAGCACAAGCTCTAGCATGGCCTTCCTAGAAAGCTTCATCTCACACATCAAGAATCGTTTGAGTCGATGTCTCGCCTAAGAATAACTATAGATCTAGCACCAAGGGAGAGGGTAAAAAACTCACCTCATTTCCGGTGTTTCCTCCGTTGCCGGCCATGGATCGCGTTATTCTCCGTGGCGGCATCCTTGGCTTCGTTAGCAGTGTTCTTCCATGGAAACGGCGGAGCTTCTCCTCCAGAATCCGGCTCCGGCGACCCACGATATCTCCTCTTCCGCTCCCGTCGGTTTGTACGGTGACGGCTCGGCAAGAACGATCGGCTAGGGTTTGGTTTACTCCATTTTTATATTACATATTAGGCTAAACCCCTTCCGCCACGTGTCACTCTCTAATTGGACCGCCCAAATTAGGTTTCATTTGAAGTGACCGGTCCAAGGATCATTCAGCACGAATCCCGAAGTCCGGTTCAGTCCGCCTGTACAAGACGGCGAATCTGCCTGGGCGAAGAAAACGCCCAAGTAAAATTCGGCGGAAATCAGTCGCCATTCTCGCCGATCGGCGAGAATCGTCAGGTCATTCTCGACGATCGGTGAGAACTGTCAGGTCATTCTCGACGAATTCGTCGGGAATCAACAATGATTCCCGACGATTTTCCCTTAGCCTTTTTTCTGGACATCCTGCGTTGATTGCGTTGAGTATTTCTCAGCGATACTCGACGATCGGTGGGAATCGCCGAGCATTCTCGCCGAATTTCCCTTAGTCTACTTGCAGCTCTGTGTCCGGCGAGAATCAGTCCTCCATTCTCGACGATCGACAAGCATCAACCTCCATTCTCGACGACTTTTACTTAGCCGAGTTCCCTCATCTCGGCTACTGGTTGGGGTAACCTTGAACCCAACCCTACACTTATTCAATGCACCTGACACCTCGCGTCGGTGCACCCCGAGCCCGAGTTGAGTCTCTTAACTCAGAACTCGTGCGAGGGGCCTAGCGCGAATTGGGACGTTACAAATCCTATAAACAAAATAAAAAGATTTCGTCCCCGAAATCAGGCTGTGGTCGTGGGGAGTAAAGCATACAGAAAACAAAATATGTTTTTAAATAAAGTTACCTGAAGCAAACAACTCCGGGTAGCGTCTTTGCATCAAATCCATTGGCTCCCATGTGAATTCCTCCTTCCCATGATTAGACCATAACACTTTTACCAAGGGGACACTTTTACGGCGCAAGGTTCTTATCTCATTATCAACGATCCGCACCGGCTCCAGTCGCACAGATCTGTCAGACGCCACAGTACCATCAGTTGTGGGGATGTATTGTTCGGGCCGCAATAGCGCCTTCCGAAGCGACGACACATGGAACACATCGTGGAGATTCTCTAGCTCGGGCAGTAGCTCCAGCCGGTAGGCCAAAGGGCCAACCCTTTCCAATATGACATAGGGCCCAACATACCGTGGACTGAGCTTCTTCACTCCTCGCACTCGTGACACTTCATGCATCGGCCGAATTTTTAGAAACACCTTATCACCCACTTGAAATTCCACCATACGGTGCCTTGCGTTGTAATACTTCGCCTGCCGACTTTGAGCCTCCAACATGCGATCCCTTATTAGCCTAACCACCGCATCAGTGTCATCTATGTACTCAATTCCCAAAGTCTTTGGGTCTTCATCTTGCACCCAAGACAAGGGGGTCCTACACCTCTTTCCATATAGGGCTTCATGGGGCGCCATGCCAATACTAGCTTGATGGCTATTGTTATAGTAGAATTCCACCAAGGGCAAGAGTCTTTCCCACGGCTCTCCCCTATCTATCACACACAACCTCAACAGATCTTCCAATGTTCGGATGGTCCGCTCAGACTGTCCGTCCGTCTGAGGATGAAATGCGGTACTGAAGGTAAGACGTGAGCCCAAATACGTCTATACCGCCCTCCATTCCTTGGAGGTGAAACGACCATCACGATCCGAAACTATCGTCTTAGGTACGCCGTGATACCGTACAAATTGTTCCACAAACAGGCGTACCAAGACATCCACGTGAGCCTCCTTCTTCATAGGTATGAACCGGGCAACCTTCGTCAGGCGATCAACGATCACCCATACTGAATCATTCCCTGAGCGGGAGCGAGGTATCCCATGTACGAAGTCCATGGATATATCCTCGAACTTCCATTCGGGGATTGGCAACGACTGCAGCAGGCCACCAGGGCTCCTACATTCCGCCTTCACTCTTTGGCAGGCTTCACAATGCGTGACAAAGTACCGGACATCTTTCTTCATCCCTGGCCAACACATCGTCTTTCGTAAGCCGGCGTACATCTTTGAAATTCCTGGGTGCACGGAATATTGAGAGCAATGTGCTTCTCTCATAATATTCTCCCGGATTCTGCCACCTTTGGGAATGTAGAGTAGGCCGCGAAAGTAAACGAGGCCGTCCTTTAGTGTGTATTCATCGGTAGTCCCGTCTTCAATTAACTTTATTGCCGGGGCCAAAGACGCATCTAATCCTTGCTCAATTCGGATCCGGTCCCGGATATCACAAACTATACTCATGCTGGACAGGTACTCCGTATATTCCGAATAAGCCTTAAATATTAAGGTGATGTCCATCTCCTCGATCATCCGTGTCAACTCCATGCTCATCAACCGAGATTCTGGGCTCGAGCCGGGTACTTTCCTACTCAACGCATCGGCTACCGAGTTTGCTTTTCCGGGGTGGTAGTTCAAGGTGAACTCATAGTCGCATAGAAACTCTAACCACCGCCGTTGTCTTAAGTTCAATTCCTTCTGGGTATGAACGTACTTCAAATTCTTATGATCCGAGAAGATTTCGCAGTGGATGCCGTATAGATATTGCCTCCATACCTTCAAGGCGAACACCACCGCTCCTAGCTCCAAATCATGCACCGGGTAATTGACTTCATGCTTCTTCAATTGTCTTGAAGCATAAGCAATTACGTGCCCATGCTGCATCAACACCGCTCCCAACCCCTGATAAGACGCATCTGTATAGACTTGAAATCCTTCCTTCCCAGACGGAAGGACAAGGATGGGGGCGGAGGTAAGTCTATCCTTCAATTCCTGGAATGCCGCTTCACACTGGGGTGTCCACTCAAATATCGCTCCTTTCTTTGTCAAGGAAGTAAGCGGGAGGGCAATCTTGGAGAATCCTTTTACGAACTTGCGGTAGTATCCGGCAAGTCCAAGAAAACTCCTCACATCGGCCGCCGACTTCAAAGGTGACCACTCCTTCACAGCGCGCACCTTGGCTGGATCCACAGCTAGTCCTGCCCCACTGATTACATGGCCCAAGAAAGCAACCTCCTTAAGCCAGAATTCACACTTGCTAAACATGGCAAACAGGGCGTGCTCCTTTTGCTTCTCTAGAACTAAGGCCAAATGTCCGGCATGCTCTTCCTCCGTCTTCGAGTAGACTAGGATGTCGTCAATGAACACAATGACGAAGACATCTAAATAGGCCTCAAACACTTTATTCATCAAGCTCATGAAAGCCGATGGGGAGTTTGAGTCCAAACGGCATCACTGTGAACTCATATAAGCCGTACCTTGAGCTGAAAGCCGTTTTCTGTATATCATCCTCCTGTATTCTCAATTGGTAATACCCCGAGCGCAAGTCTAACTTGGAGAACCAATGCGCTCCCACCAGTTGGTCGAACAACTCATTGATCCGAGGTAACGGGTAGGTGTTCCGTACTGTCAGTCGGTTAAGTTCTCGATAGTCTATACATAAACGCAGGGTTCCATCCTTCTTCTTGACGAATAGAACAGGGGCTCCCCAAGGCGACGAGCTGGGGCGAACAAACCCTGATTCTACCAACTCCTGTAATTGCACTCTAAACTCCGCAAGTTCTTTTGGGGCCATCAGATAAGGGGTCCTAGAGATAGGCTTAGCTCCTGGTACAAGCTTAATTTGAAAATCCACTTCTCTATGCGGGGGTAGCCCTGGCAGTTTCTCGGGAAATACCTCAGGGAAATCCCGTGCTACCCGCACATCCTTCACATCTAACTTCATCTCTTTTAGTTCGAATCGTATCATGTAGACTTCATCCCCTCTCATATGAGCTTTCAAGGTCTGGATCGAGGATAAAAGGATTCGTGGTGCGAAATTTATACCTTGGAAGACCACATCAGTATCCCCATGTCTCAAATAGATACGCTTCTCCGCACAGTCGATTCTCGCATGGTGCCAATCCAGCCACGCCATACCTAGGATAAGGTCGAACTCTGGTATTCTCAAAATTGTGGTAGGGGTATCAAAGGTCTTTCCCCCAATGGCTATCTCTAACTCACACTTTGCGGTTGCCGTCATCTCAGATCCGTCTGGGAGGCGTACTCTTCGAGCAATACCAGTGAAATATTGCACTCTGTGTATATCTTTGATGAAGTCTTCAGACATGAATGAATGTGAGGAACCCGTATCAAATAACGTATGAGCCGGTTTCCCGCCGACCATCACGGTGCCTAAGTGTCATCAATAATACTCAAGCTAGATGTCTAGTATATCTCAAGCAACTAGAGGATATTGATGAAAGCAAAATGACCAATTCGAATCGTACCTGCAATCATCTCTTGAGGGTTCCGCTCTTGTGTCATGTCCAGGGCATACATCTGATCTTGAGCGGGTCCGGGGTTTCTTCCTCGTGGTCCTCGTCCTCGACCACGCACATATCCCCGCCCCCGAGGGGCTGCTGGAGGGAAGGCAAGAGGCGCATCACCAAAAAGTTGTGGGCAATAGCGTCGAATGTGGCCCGGTTGGTTGCATTCGAAGCACACCCTTTCCTGCCTTCCGCCGTGTTGCTGAAACCGTGGAGGTGGAGGTAATGCTTGCGGTTGTGGAACCGGGCGCTCCTCTCCAAAGTTCTGGGGAAAATGCCCGCCACCCCTCTGATATCCTCTTCCTCTTTTATTGTCAAACCTCCTTCTGTTGCTGGGGCCGGCTTCTATCATGCCCTCTACTGGCCTCTTACCACTTCCCAAGTGGTCCGCTTCCAATCTCTTCGCCATATCAATAATCTCTGCCAGACTAGAGTCCGCTATAAACAAAAGGGCTTGCCTTAGGGGGTCTCGCAAGCCTTTGTAGAATCTTTTGGTGTACCCTCTATCATCCAGCTCATAGGAGTCAGCGAATCTAGCCAGGTGCTGAAACTCCCGTTGGTACTCCGTCACCGACATGGACCCTTGCTTAAGTTGCAAAAATCTCTCTTCCAGGCCATCCCGAGCGGCCGAGGGGATGAAATGCTCTAAGAAGGCTTCGGAGAATTCGCTCCAACTAATGTCCGTGTACACTCTTCCACGAAAAGTGGAGCCCATGAGGGACTTCCACCACCTTTTGGCGTGCAACTCTAAGAGTGTCACCACAAGGGTCACCGCCATGTTGTTTGGACATCTTATTCCTGCCAACAACTCTTGTATAGTGTCGAGCCACTCTTCCGTATGCACTGCCGACTCTGTCCCAACATAAGCGGGAGGGGAGAGAGCTCGGAAAACGCTTAACCAACTAGATCCCGGACCCTGTTGTTGTACAGGTGTCTGCTGAGATTGGGACCTAAAGGCATCCAGAATAGCTGTGAGCATCTGCCCCAGCTCTGATTGGTTGAATTGTGTAGGTACGGACGGGGCGGGGGTGCCCCTTACTGGCTCAACAAGTGCTGGGATCTACACATAAGGTACAAACTTAGGGTTAGGTTGGCTAATCTAAGGTTAAAGATGGACAACTTAGTGTGAATTACATATAGGCACACCACTGCTTCCGCTAAGTCAGCTTGTCCCCAAACTGACCAATCAAACGGGGGTGGTACCATTGTTAAGTGACTTTCGCCTTGGAGGATCATAGCAAGCTGATACCATTTGTAAGACCCCCCTCCCGGAACACAAGACACGGCACGAGAGGGGTCTTATGCCAAGAACAGCCGCCTTGCGGTAACACTAGCACTCAGGCTAGCCTGTACCACAAGACGCCTATTCTGCCGGCTACCAACAATATAAACAGATAAGTGCCAACCCAACCATAATAATATGAAAGTCAAATCCACACCAAGCATATGTCCATAATATCATAAATAAAGAAGCTACAACAAGCTTCTAATATCAGAGTACGTAAACAGAATTGCCCCGAAGGACTACAACAAAATCTCTCTCTCACTCACATCGGTAACCGACGGTAGCGACTGTGAAAGTGAGGCTAAGATCTATCTCAACTCTAGAGGGGGGGTGAATAGAGTATTTTAAAATAATTTTTCACAGTTGAAATAAACAGCACATGCAAAATACAATTTATGATATAGTGTAGAGTGCTAGTAAGATGTTAAAAACTAAGAAGTAAAAAGCACAGCACACAGCAAACAAATCACACAAACAAACCAGAAGACACAAGGAATTATAGTGGTTCCCCAAAAACCTGGGTACATCCACTCTTCTACCACCCTTGGTAGGAATCCACTCAGGATGAGTTGATCAGGTGTCCTGACACCAATGAGCTTTTGATAAGGTGCCCAAAAACCAAAACTAGATTTTTTGATAAGGTGTCTTGCCACCACTGAGTTTTGACAAGGCTCTCAGAACCAGACTAAACTTTTGAAGGGAGTTCAAGAACCCTTTTACAGCAGGAAAAGAAAAGTAAAAGTGAAGGGTGTCTTCTCTGTTCTCAATCAAATGAGAGAAGCACAAGTGGATTGATGATGTCAAAGCTCCCCCTGAGATGTAGAAAGGTTCAGGAAAAGAAGCTTTGCTCTAGGGTGATAGGTCTTCAGAACTTTGATCTCCAGCACATGATGGTTTCAGCAAGAAGGCTGAAGGTAAGGTGTCTGGAGTTCTGAGATGAGATTGTGAACACTTTTCAGTCAGCAAGAAGATTTTTGGAGTCACAGTTCTTCTGTTGTTCTTCTGCTATCAGTATTTTCTATTCTGTGTGTTCACTTCTGTATATCTTCTTCTTGTGTATGCTCTAAATCTTAATAACACAGAAGAAAGGAATAATAGTTTTCTGACGTTTCCTTTTCCAAAATTAGCCGTTGGGAGTCATAAATGTCTTCCAAAAATAGTCTTGTCTTCTAGAGGAAAGTCCAGCAAACATTCTCTGAATAATTCCTTGAAACTTGCTCCAGAAATAAAGACAAACGGCTGGGAGATCTTCTGACATAAATGCTGATAATATTCAAAAACATTCCAAAGAACAGCAGCATTTGAATTCCTGAAAGCGTCGATCTCTCCAAAGAAAACGTCGATCTGAGCTCTACGATCGTCGAACTGAGCTCAGAGATTAAATGGGCAAGCAGACAGAAAACGTCGATCTGAGCTCTACGATCGTCAAACTGAGCTCAGAGACCTGAGAAATAACATTAGGGAGGGATCGTCGAACTGAGATAGAAGATAGTCGAGGGGAGTTCGACGACTCAGCAGAAGCTAGACAAAAGCAGATAGTCGATCTGAGCTCGAAGATCGTCGACCGGAGTTTGACGTTTTATTGAAGATGAGCTCAGAGAGCGTCGAACGGAGTTCGACGATTTGTCGACCGGAGTTCGACGTTAATTGCCTTAGACTAAGCTCTTCAACCTTGATCTTGGAATGGTCCTGGGGGCAGCTTCAAACCTAAGTTCTAAGCCCTAGAGTCATTCTAATGTTGACCTTTTCAACTATACAACTAGGTCAACTGGGATTCCTAAGACAAGCATAGTGATCCTTACCCAAATTAGTAATAGGGTGTTCCAACACTCTCCCCCTATTTGGGTTAGGATTACTATTTACAGACAATCATAGGAAATGAAAAGCATACAACAATACATAAGCTAATACAAAATGCAGAGAAGATATATAGCAGTAAAGCAGATCACAGATAAATATCAGCAGATGTCCAAAGGTGGATGAAATGTTTAGCTTACACAGTTCACTTCCTTTCAGATCCCTTTTTAAATAAAATTTCTCTATTTGGATTCTGACTTTCTTTCTTTGACCTTCTGTCATCCTCTGCACCTAGAGAAGTTTGAGATTTGGGCCTTGGAACCACAGCCTCAGGGTGCAGCTTCATATAGTCTTCTGGATTGAAAAATTTCCTTGATGTATATCTTTCCAGTTCTTTCTTTCTCTGCTCTGATAAGGTAGTTATGTTTGAAGTATCCTTGCCTTGTTCTCTGGCCTTTTTTATTTGATCAAGGGCATCCAATTCTTTCATTCTGGCTGTCCAGGATACAGGGTTATTCTCAGGATCTTCAAAAGGAATAGGAGATTCATATCTGTTGATGATTTCAGAAACAGTAGAAGGAGTCCTGGAAACAATTGTGTCTTTCAGCTTGTATGGAAAAGGACCTGAAGAAGGGTCAGGGTGACCTTGTCCTTCCCTTTGATATGACCTTTGTTCTCTTTGATTTCCTCTGTAATTACCCCTTCTGGGTTGATATCCTCTTTGATGCTGACCCCTTTGATATGATCTTTGATAATACTGGGAAGAACTATGTCTGGAGACTGGAGCTTGAGGGGCTGAACCTGAGCCAGAATCTGGAGGAGGAGGAGGAGGAGGCTGATATTGAGAAGATCCTTTTTCATATTTGTCAAGCTTCCTCTTCTTCTTCATAGCTTTCAGTTGATTTTTGGAATATTGCATCCAAGGCTCAGAGATGGGGCAGTCATGCAGGATGTAGTATGGAATATTATTTGAGTCTTTGGCTTTGGCCGGAGGGACTGACATCATTGCTTTACTTCTGGCTTTTCTCTTCTTGGCAATAGTTCTAGCAGAATCATCAGAATCAGTCCTGTATTGGTCACTCTCAGAACTTTGATGTTGATCATACAGATCATCAATTCTTCTGATAAGCTCTTCTTGAGCTTTAAGTTTTGCAGAAACGTCAGGAGCAGGAGGAGAGAGAGCAACAGCAGAGTAGGCAGAAACAGGAGCAGACACTGGAGCAGGAGCAGCAATTTCATCAGCATCAGTTGCTGGAGTCATTTCTATGTCAGCAGTAGCAGCAGCAGTAATTTCAACAGAAAGAGGCACAGTGGCCTTAGTAGCAATTGAAAGAGGCACAGTGGCCTTAGTATCAGCATCAGAGATATCCACAGCCTTCCAGGATTTGATGTAGGAATCAATATGGCTTGGATCACAGGTAGCTATAGGCACAATGGCCTTAGACAAATCTTCAGCAGGAGTTGCAGGCAGACAACTGAAATGGACTGTATCAAATATAGATAGCAGCCTCTGCAGATTCAGTTCAAAAGCACATCCAAGAGCTGGAGCTGAAGCAGACATAATATCAGCAGCTGGCACATCCACTTCTTCATAAGGCATCTCCCCCTGCCTTGGTTCAGAGAGAGGTGAATCAAGGCACACAGAAGATGGGATAGCCAGGGAGGAGGAAAGGAAGGCAATCTTGGTAGACAGCTCCTGTACTTGCTTTAGGAGTGGAGCCAGGGAAGACTCCAGTAGAGATGTCAGCTTGGGAGCTAGCAACTCATACAGCCTGTCTGCCAAACTAAGAAGATCTACATGCTCAAGTGGGGCTTGAGCAGAGGTAGAGGCAAAGGTGGATGGAGGGATGGTGGCTGAAACTGAAAATGTGGAGAAAGATGGAGAGGGAATGGTTGGTTCAGAAGATGGAATAATGGAGATAGAGGAGGTTGAGGTGGAGATAGGGGAAGTAAGAGATGGTGTGAAGGAGGGTTGAGAGAGAATGTCATGGAGCAGTTGTTGAAAGGAGGAAGTTGAGGGTGGCTCAGGAGGAGCAGAGGGTGAATCATCCATGAAGGAATCATCTGTAAGTGAGAAGGATGGAATGGTGAAGGTTGAATAGGAGAAGAGAGGATGGAATTCCTCTGAGGTGAATAAAGGAGGGGAAGGCATAGGTGAGGAAATGGTAATTGGGGATGAGATGATTATGGTGGAGACTGGTGGTGAGGAGGTGACAACTTGGGTGGATATGGCTGGAGGAGGGGAGGAAGCAGGCAGCTCTTCTGCTGAAGGAGTGACTGAAATAGTCCTTGTGCCTGAATGAAGTGTTGCAGCAGCCCTGGAGGGGTTTATAATCTGCCTGTCCCATTTACTGAAGAGGGCACAGGAAAGCCTCTTGGATGCATTGATAAACATGCCAGAGGAGGTTAATAGGTCAGGGCACCTGTTGTGCAGAAAGACCCCTAAGATTCTTCCATAACTAACTGCATTCTTGTTGATCTTCTTCTTAATCAGAGTGAAGAAGATGGAGCCCCAGTCCAGATGTTTCTTATCTAATAAGGCTCCCATCAGGCAGAACTGATATCTGGAAATGGTGTCATGGGCTGAATGCTTGGCCAACAACACCTTCCCAACTACATCAGCCAGGAATTGAAATTTGATAGCCAGATTTTTCTTCAGTAGTTTATTAGGGTTGACTGCATTGTGACCCATCCTATCCAGCATGGTGTCAAACTCCTCTCCAGACAGTTCAATGGAGTCTTCTCCAGTACTGAGTTGAAAGACTTCTGTTAAAAGAGCCGGGGATAGAGATACCTGAGTCCCCTTAATGGTGTCGACAACAGAATTCTCAGTCTCGTCTGTTACGGTAAAACACCACTCTTTAATTTCTTCTGAGGCGATCTTCATCCTTGTAGTCATTATTGGAGTCAGCTGTTGTTCTCGGAATAAGTTTAGGATATCCTTGAAGCGCTGGTCGCTTCCGTCGAAGGAGTTTATGTCGATGTCAAAACCCGTGTCGAACTTCATCTTAGCAATAGCAGCACTTGATTCAGCCATATTCACCTGCAACAGAAAACCAAAAATGACCAAGCGTAGAGAATTTAGAGGGAAAAGAAAGAGAGTTGCAGAGTATGAAAGCGCAAAGGGAGAACGACGGCTGAAAAAAAGATTTTATATTAGGGTTCGACGCGAAAAAGGAAAATCGTTAAGCTCAGCTCGACGAAACGTCGAGCTTAGCTCGACGATTTGGGCTACAGAGGGAATCTGAAGAGTCTTCAAAATCGGCGATCTTCGTTCGACGATGTTGAAAAACGTCGAGCTCAGCTCGACGGCCTCTGATCAGAAGGAGAGAAAGCCTAGCTCTAGCGAGGGCTCTGAACTCAGATCGACGACTGCAAAAGCGTCGATCTCTGGTCGACGATTTTTGGAAAATCGTCGATCTCTGTTCGACGATTTTGGGAAAAACGTCGAGCGCAGTTCAGAGTCTAAACTCATTCTACAGACACAAAAAGAAAGGAAATTTTTGACCTAGTCTTGGTCTGTTTTAGCTTTTCAAAATCTTGTAACTTAATTAAGGCTTCCTCCATCTAACATACCTAACTGATTTAGGAAGAAACTGTGTTTCTTTTCATCCAAAGGTTTGGTGAAAATATCTCCCTTTTGCAAATCAGTAGGGATATATTGAAGTTCAATTTTATTTTTCTCTACATTATCTCTTAGAAAATGATGCCTAATTTCTATGTGTTTTGTCCTACTATGGAGGACTGGATTTTGTGCTATAGAGATAGCACTAGTATTGTCACAGAAAATTTTAGACTTCTCTAAGTTGTAACCATAGTCTAAGAGCTGATTCTGTATCCACAATATTTGTGAACAGCAACTGCCTGCAGCCATATACTCAGCTTCAGCAGTTGAAGTTGACACAGATGTTTGTTTCTTACAGAACCAAGAGACAAGTCTATCACCAAGGAACTGACAAGTTCCACTGGTGCTTTTCCTGTCTATTCTGCATCCAGCATAATCAGCATCTGAGAATCCAGTTAAATCAAATGCTGAATCTTTTGGATACCAGAGACCTAGATTTGGACAACTTTTAACATACCTAAGAATTCTCTTAACTAAGATTAAGTGTGACTCTCTAGGGCTAACTTGGAATCTAGCACAAATATATGTGGCAAACATTATATCAGACCTACTAGCTGTAAGGTACAATAAAGAGCCAATTATTGCTCTATATGTTGTCTGATCAACAGGTTTCCCATGTTCATCAGCATCTATTACAGCATTTGAGGGCATGGGTGTTTTCATACATGATGCATAAGACATACCAAATTTCTTAACCAGCTCTTTTGCATACTTGGTTTGAGAAATAAATATGCTGTTGGGTCCGGCGTTCCTTCACTTGACCCGTGGCGCTCTGCTACTTATATAAAAAATTAAGTAGCACCCTCTCCAACAGTCCGGGCTTTTGGTGCAGTTGGGTATGCGCTTGATCCTTCAATTGGTATCAGAGGCAGGTTGGTCTTTACTTCAGGCTAACACCTGGACCACAAAGATCTTTGATAAGATCAAACCCTATAGAGTGGTTACTTTATTTTGTTTTGTTATAAATTGTTTTTATAGAACTCATGGCACAAAACAAGGAGTATGCAAGCACAAGACCTCCAGTGTGCAATCTTTCCAAGTTTGGACTCTCGAAAGCAAGGATAAAACTTTACATGAATTCTTTTGATGAAGATATCTTTAATTGTGTCTTAACAGAATGTCCAAGACCTCCTACTTCAACAAGTACTTCAGCTGTTCCACCTCCTGCAGGAACAGACACTGATATAAAGAAGTGGAAAGTTGCTGATGCAAAAGCAATGAACATATTGGCACAAACTATGTCTGATGACATATTCCAAAAAGTTGCTGAATGCAATTCTGCCAAGGAAATCTGGGACAAATTAACTGAAATAGTCTCATGTTCAGCTGATGAAAGAAAGGATAGAAGAGCTCAACTGATAACACAGTATGAGAACTTCAAAATGGCTCCAGCTGAATCTGTGGCTGACATGTACAACAGATTCAGTCTCATTGTCAGTGAGTTGAAAACTCTGGACAAGGATATATCTCTCACTGAGATAAATGATAAAATTCTCATGTGCCTACCTAGCACTTGGGATTCAAGAATCTGGCCAATCAAAGATGGCAGAAGTCAAATTGAGCTATCCACTGAAGCTCTCTTAGGCAAGCTCAAGTCCTATGAGCAATTTGTCAAGACAAGAGAAGGGGAGCAAAACACATCTTCTCCTGCACCCAAAGTGGAGAAGACAATAGCTCTCAAAGCTTCAGAGGAAGTACCTAAAGAGAAGGAGATAGTCAATGAAGAACTTCTAAGCCTACTAGCCAAAAGATTCAACAAGATGGCTAGGAAGAATTTCAGAAAATGGTCTTCTAAGGACCAAGACAAGCCAAGGTATGATAGATCTAATAATAAAGAAATTATTTGCTATGGCTGCAGGAAACCAGGACACATTGCACCAAACTGTCCTGAGAATCAAGGCAAAGACAAGAAAGATAAGAGAGAAAGAAAAGACAAGAAAAGAGAGAAAGATTCAAAGAAATATTATGAGAAATCCTCTTCCAGCAACACCAAAAATACAAGGAAAGGATTTGTTGCAGAAACTTGGAGTGATACTGAAGATTCTGAAGAATCATCCAGCACAAGTGATGATGAGGATGATGCCACAGAAAAAGGATTCTGCATGATGGCAATCAATGCATCACAAAGCAGCTCAGATTCAGAGCATGAATCTGAATATGTGACTGATCAGGAATTGAGTGAAGATCAGGTACTTGACTCATTTGATTTTTCTTCTGATGATTTCAAGTTTAGATTTAAATCAATGTGCATAGACTTGCTGACAGCAGAGAAGACAAATGATTCTCTTAGAAGTCAACTGTCTGATTACAGCACATTAAGTGCAAATAATCTCAAGCTCTCTGATGAGTTAGAGTGCTGTAGGGAGGAGATAGCTTCACTAAAGAGTGAGCTATCCAAGGCTAAACAGCTAGAGGAAACTCTCAATGGGAGGAGCCTCAAGCTAATAGACATCACAAGCACAGTGAACTCAAGAATGAGTGGTTCACTAGGTTTGGGTGCCTCTCCAAGCCAACCTATAGTGCTAACAACTCCCATAAAATTTACCAGTAACAAGGGTAAAGGAATTATGGTAGTAGCCAGAAAAAATTCTGATCTACCTAAGCAACTTCAAGTTCAACAGAAAACGTCGAACAGAGCTCGACGTCCTTCGACCAGAGCTCGACGCCGTTCTAACAAGAATCAGCAACACCTTGCTGAAGCGTCGAACTCAGGTCGACACACGTCGAACTCAGGTCGACTTGCTGTTGTCCCTGAAAGTAGGCCTGTTCAAGCGTCGAATGGAGCTCGACGTCCTGAAACTTCAGCGTCGAACTTAGGTCGACGTGCGTCGAACAGAGCTCAGAGTTCTGGGTTGTCTGCACAGGATAAATCTAAATTGAATATCAAGTATCCTACATCTCAGCCTAACCCTTATGCTGAATGGGTGATTCCTCCTAGGAGATATCATCCTGAAGGCTATAAGAGTCAGCCTGAAATGTCATTCATTTCTGATTTCATTGGTTATCAACCTCAACCCAAGGTGAACTGGGTGAAAAACAACTAAGCTGTTACATGTGCAGATGAAGAGCTATCCAGTGGTGAACCAGCATTGGTACCTGGATAGTGGTTGCTCCAAACATATGACAGGAACCAAAAGCAATCTTTCATCCTTCAAAGCAAAGCTTGGACCAAGAGTAATCTTTGGTGACTCCAATTTTGGACAAACCAAGGGATATGGTCAAGTCAAAATAGGCTCAATCACTTTCAAGAAGGTAGCCTATGTGGAAGGACTGAAGCACAACTTAATCAGCATCAGTCAACTTTGTGATGCTGGTTATCAGGTTTGGTTCACTGATCTAGTATGTAATATTGCTCTAGATAATAATATTGTGTTGATTGGAAATAGGCAAGATAACATATACCTAGTAGATTTTAATTCTTCTAAAGTAGACATATGCCTTTTTAATTCCCTTAGTAAGCCAAATGAGCTTTGGCATAAAAGATTAGGACATGTTAACCTTAGAACTATTGCTAGGTTGTCTAAACTCAACCTTGTTAGAGGACTACCTTCTGGTCCCTACAAGAAGGAAGGACTCTGCAAGGCTTGCCAACTAGGAAAGCAAACTAAAAATAGTTTCAAATCACTTAACAAGAGTGATTCACCTAGGGTTTTGTATCTGTTGCACATGGACCTTTTTGGACCTACTATAGTACAAAGTCTAGGGGGGAAATCTTATGCCTTAGTGATTGTAGATGACTTCTCAAGATTCACTTGGGTGTTCTTCCTAAGAAAGAAGTCTGATAACTTCAAAATTTTGACAGATTTTCTCAAGAGCATACAGATTGAGTTCAATACTCATATAGCCCTGATTAGAAGTGATCATGGGACAGAGTTTGATTCTCTTCTTATGCAAGAGTTCTGTCAGAATGAAGGGATCAGGCACACTTTCTCAGCTCCTAGAACTCCTCAACAAAATGGGGTAGTTGAAAGGAAAAATAGAACCCTAATTGAATCAGCCACAACATTATTGACAGATGCTCATCTTCCTCTAACCTTTTGGGCAGAGGCTGTGAACACCTCCAATTATGTTTTGAATAGAAGCCTGATACATAAACTAAAGGATAAGACTCCTTATGAATTGCTCAAAGGGAAGAAACCTAAAGTTAGCTTTTTCAAAATTTTTGGTTGCATTTGTTTCATTCACAATAATGACAAGAGATATTTAGCAAAATTTGAAGCTAAGGCTGATGAAGGAGTGTTTCTGGGATACTCTTTGAACAGCAAAGCTTATAGGGTGTATAACAAATCATCTCATAAAATTGAAGAGTCCATGCATATTACCTTTGATGAATCTAATATGTCTTATAAGGAGAAGAATTCTTCTACCATAGATCACTTACAGGTACAATCATTAGCTGAAAATATTAATCAGTTAACCATCATGGATGAGGGAAATCTATCTTCAACAACTCAATAAGAAGCTGCTAGCAATAAGAGTGAAGATACAGATCAAATTTCAGAACCAAATGGAGAGCCAGTTGTTGTTCCACAAGAGGAAACAACAACACAGGTTGGTGAACAATCAACACCCACTGTTGATTTAGTAACAATAAGAGATCATCCAATCTCCCAAGTGATTGGAGAAATTTCAGAAGGTGTGCAAACCAGAAATCAGATAAATCAACATCTGATGCACACCTGTTTTCTCTCCCAAATAGAGCCTCAAACTATTCAAGATGCAGAGCAAGATCCAAACTGGATCATTGCAATGCAAGAGGAACTTAACCAGTTTGAAAGGAACAAAGTATGGGAATTGGTTCCAAAACCAAGAAACCATCAAATTGTTGGAACTAAGTGGGTTTTCAGGAATAAGCTAGATGATCAAGGGATCATTGTGAGAAACAAGGCAAGGCTTGTTGCTCAAGGCTATTGTCAAGAAGAAGGGATTGATTATGACCAAACCTTTGCACCAGTTGCAAGGTTGGAGGCCATAAGAATTTTCCTTGCTTATGCTGCACACAAGAAGTTCAAAGTTTTCCAAATGGATGTTAAAAGTGCATTTCTCAATGGAGACATCAAGGAAGAAGTCTATGTCAAGCAACCTCCAGGTTTTATCTCTTCAACCCTTCCTGAACATGTTTTCAAATTACATAAGGCTTTATATGGCCTCAAGCAAGCTCCAAGAGCATGGTATGAGACCTTAGCCTCCTTTTTGCTTGAGAATGATTTTAAAAGGGGTAGAGTAGACCAAACTCTTTTTATTAGAACCCATAAGTCCCATATCCTACTAGTACAAATATATGTAGATGATATAATATTTGGGTCTACTGATACAAGCTTATGCAAAAAGTTCTCACAACTTATGCACTCAAAGTTTGAAATGAGTAGCATGGGTGAGCTTTCCTTTTTCTTAGGATTGCAAATCAAACAACATGCTGATGGCATATTCATCTCTCAAACCAAGTATGCAAAAGAATTGGTTAAGAAATTTGGTATGTCAGATGCATCTTCTATGAAAACACCTATGCCTACTAATGCTGTCTTAGATGCTGATGAATCTGGTAAACCAGTTGATCAGACTAATTTTAGAGCAATCATTGGCTCTCTTTTATATCTTACAGCTAGCAGACCAGATATTATGTTTGCTACATGTGTATGTGCTAGGTTCCAAGTGAGCCCTAGAGAGTCACATCTCACATTAGTTAAGAGAATTCTTAGATATGTAAAAAGTTGTCCAAATCTAGGTCTCTGGTATCCACATGATTCAGGATTTGATCTCACTGGATTTTCAGATGCTGATTATGCTGGATGTAGAGTAGACAGGAAAAGCACCAGTGGAACTTGTCAATTCCTGGGTGATAGACTTGTCTCCTGGTTTTGCAAAAAGCAAACATCTGTGTCTACATCAACTGCTGAAGCTGAATACATGGCTGCAGGAAGTTGCTGCTCACAGATATTGTGGATTCAAAACCAGCTCCTAGACTATGGTTACAACTTAGAGAAGTCAAAAATTCTTTGTGATAATACTAGTGCAATTTGTATTGCTCAAAATCCAGTTCTCCATAGTAGGACAAAGCACATAGAGATCAGACATCATTTCTTAAGGGATAATGTAGAAAAGAATAAAATAGCACTAGAGTATATTTCTACTGATTTACAAAGGGGAGATATTTTCACCAAACCTTTGGATGAAAAGAAACACTTCTTCTTCCTTAATCAGTTGGGAATGATAGATGGAGATAGCATAAATTAATTTACAAGAGTTTGAAACCATAAAAATAACAAAATCTAGGCAAATGTATCTCTTCCTTAAGGATCTAGAGGCTGTTAGATCTAGAGGTTCTGTCTGAACTCTGCTCGACGCTCGACGTTTTTCACTTGAAAACGTCGACCGCTAAATAGCGTCGACCGTCGACCTCATCTTTTGCGTCGACCAGAGATCGACTCTGTCTAGAGTTTGTTAAGTTTCTGTTTCGGTCGACGACGTTAATTGACGTCGACCAGAGCTCGACGTTCAGCATCCCTAATAGCGTCGACCGTCGACCTTCAAAACGTCGAACGTCGAACTCAGCTGAACGCCATCGAGTCTCTTCGTTTCCCCTAGAGCCTCTTAGCGTCGAACTAAGCTCGACGTTATTTCCTTTTCTGCGTCGAACCCTAGTATAAAATCATCTTCTCGGCGTCGATGTCATTTGCGCTTTCGTATTTCCTGCAACTACATTCTCCCTCCAAAGCTTTTACACTTGTTCTTGAGAGGTATTCTGCAGATAATGGCGATTCCAGCAAACATATTGACGGCAATGAAGTTCGATTATGGTTTCGACATCGACTTGGATTCCTTTGAAGGTTCCTCACAGAATTTTCTGGATATCCTGGAGCTATTTAAAAAACAGAAACTAGTGAAGTTTATGTCAACAAGAATGCCCATGGCAGAGACTGAAATTAAAGAGTGGATATATACAGCAGCTAATACAGATGAGAGCACTATTACTGGTTCTATTTCTGGAACTCAGGTATCAATATCTCCTGCTACTTTTACTGAAGCTTTTGAATTAGAGAATGGAAATGACAGCTTGGAATTGTCAAATGAGGAGTATGCTGCAATGCTAGACAGAATGGGTCATTCTTCTGAGAATGCCTCCAAATTGCTGAAAGTGGATCTTGCCATTGAATTTAGGCTTTTAGCTGATGTGGTAGGCAAGGTCATCTGTGCTAAGAGGATAGCACATGATGCTATTACCAGGCAACAATTCTGCATCATGGCTGCCCTCCTAGATAAAAAGCACCTAAATTGGGGAGAATTACTGTTTGATTTAGTGAAGAAAAAGGTCAATAAGACCTATGTTCATTTTGGAAGGACTTTGGGATTGTTGCTTCATCATGTCTGCCCACAGCTTCTGGTAACCTCCAAGCACATTAATGCTTCAAAGAGGTTGACCTGTGCCCTGATTGGAAAATGGGACAGGAAGATTGTAAATCCCAAGGCTGCTGCAGCAATGAAATCCTCTACTGAAACAAGGGCTGTTGTGGCCACTCACCCTCAGTCAACTGACCTAGTAGAAGAAGCCAGGCCATCAATCACCATCTCTCCTTCATTCAGCTTTCCAACCACCTTCACTCCATCAACTTCTCAGCTCTCATCCCCTTTGCAAACATCATCCATTGACACTATTGCATCTTCTCTTCGTCCATCCATTACCACCACTTCTGAAGTATTTGATCCACTTCATTACTTCCCTCCAATGGACATTGAGATCAATCAAGATGATTCCTTCTTGGATGATTCACATGATAACATTGCTGAGCCCTCATTCTCAGACCTCATCATGTCCTCCATTATTGAACCCTCCATTCCTCTTCCTTCTATACCATCATCTTCTCCTGCTGCATCTGTTTCTCTCCCCTCTACCTCTGCTCAACAGTCTGAGCAAGTAGATCTGCTTCCCCTGGCTAATAAGCTCTATGAGCTCTTGGCTCCAAGGTTGTCCTCCTTATTGGATGCTTCCCTAGCTCCAATAATCAGATCTTTGGACTCTATTTCTTCAAAGCTCTCTTCCCTCTCTCCTGCTGTGGCTGGCCCTTCTTCTAGGGGCCTAGAATCAGTTGCTACTGAATCTAGGCAGGGGGAGATTTTGGTAGAAGAAGAGCTGCCTTCTGTTGATTGTGAAGAGATGCTTGTTTCAGATGTTCAGATTGCAGATAGAGAATTCAGTCCACCTCCAGTTGAAGATTCTATTGTGACAGTACCAGCATCATTTTTCAGAAGATCCTTCAGCTCTCACAAGTTACTGCTTGCTGAAGATCTGTCCAGGGCCATCATTCCCTTTGCTGCTGCTGTTGTTGGTTGTGATAAGATGATTCTTGAAGATGATGCAGTGGTAGCTGATGCTCCTGCAAATGAGTCTGTTGCTCATATTTGTTCTGATTCTGTTGATATTATTGATGATGATCAGTCTATTGATAACATGACTGTTGATAAGGTTCTTAACACTTCTGATGCAGTGGAAGCCCTTGCTCCTGCTGAAGTTGTTGTTTCTGAGGCAGTGGTAGCTGTTGCTCCTGCCAGTTCTTTTGTTTCTTCTGTTTCTGATGCAGTGGTAGCCTCAGCTCCTGCTAGTGAAAGTTATCCAGCCATTTCTGTTGAGGCTGTGATTTCTGAAGTCTTGAGTGACTTAGCTGATTCAGTGCCTGCTGCTCCTGAAACCATTTCTTTCCCTGCAGTGCTAGATAAGTCATCTACACTGGCAGATGCTCTTCCTCCTGTTTCAGAAAGTGCATCAAAAGATGATTATTATGATCCCTATGATCATATCCAAAGCAGCTCCTCTGATGAGTTTGCAACTAGCTCTGATGACTCTTCTGCAACTATTGCTAAAAAGAGGAAAGCTAGAAGCAAAGCTCTAAAGAGAGTTCCAATGGAAAGGGCTACTGACCATGACATCCCTTATTACATACAGCACAAATGCAAGATTACTGAGCCATGGATGCAGTTCTCTAAAAATCAGCTCAAGGCAATGAGAAAGAAAAAGAAGTTCAAGAAAGGAGATTCCAAGTCTTTTGACTTTCCTCCTCCTCCACCTCCTCCTTCTCCAGGTGCAGGAGGCAGTGCTAACCCAGTAAGCAAACCTCCAACATCCTCCTTCCAAGGCAAGACTTATCAGTCAAGGAGAGGACAAGGAGGTGGCCAATCTAGAGGTTATCAATCAAGAGGAAATCAATCCAAAGGATCTTCTAGAGGTAATCAAGCTAGAGGTCAAGCCAGACCCCAACCTTATCAAAGGGAAGGAAAGACCATTGCTTCAACCACTGGTCCCTTTCCCTTTAAGCTCAATGAGGGTGTAAGGCAGAAACCTATTCCTTCAGATCAAAGTAATAAGTATGAGCCTCCTATTCCATATGATGATCCAGTTAACAACCCTACTGCATGGAAGGCTAGGATGGCTGAGCTTGCTGCCCTAGACCTAATTAAGAAGAACAAAGAAAGGGGACTGGACACATCCAACATAAGCACAATGTCAGACCAAAGAAGACAGGAATTAGACAAATATCATTCTAGCAAATTCTTTGATGCTGATAGATACATGGAGTTACATCCTGCAGCTGTTCCTCCCTCTGGAAAGAGCATAACTTCATTGGGGACTTCTGAAGATTACAGATCAAAGAAAGACATTGCCAACCCTCAAAGGGAAATCAAATTCAAGAAAGGCTTTGAAGAAGAGCCTAAGAAGAAGTAAATGTAAGATGGCTTATCTTCTATGCTACTGCCATAAACATTTTTGATAGTTGCTTATCTGCTCCTGCTTCCATCTGTGTTCTTGATTTTCAGTATTTCAAATGTCTGTATGCATTTTTAATTTCCTTAAATTCATGTGAATAGTAATCCTAATCCAAATAGGGGGAGATTGTTGGAACACCCTTTTTATATTTGGGTCAGGATAACTATGCTAAGGATGTTGACCTAATTGTATAGCATAGGTCATTGAGTGTGAGTTTAGAACTTAGGTTATTTGAGATTTAGTTCTGCTCAGCTCGACGGAGAGTCGACCCCAGCTCGACGTAGAGTCGTCCTCAGCTCGACGCATAGTCGACCGCTGCTCGACGCACAGTCGATCGCAGCTCAACGCAGCGTCGTTCTCAGTTCGACGTAACGTCGAGTTCTGCTCGACGTTTTGGCGTGTATCTCTCTGCTTCAATTTTACTCTCTGATCGACGGTCAGTCGAGCTCAGATCGACGCTTCAGGATGAGTTCGACGTTTTAAGTTCTCCCGTCTGTCGACATTTGAAATTCAAATGAGAGATTTTTCAAGCAGTTATTGCAAGAGATCCCCTGGCCGTTTCAAGACTTAATTGCTCCATATCTCAAGGAATTTTCAATGGAAATCAATTAAGGCTTTCCTTCTAGGCATGGACAGTTATGGAATACATTAAATGCCCTGCCAACGGCTATCAATCAAAAAAAAAGGTAATAATCCCATTACTCAGAGATCTATTCGAGAGAGACAAGGAGAACAGGAAGAACATTCATTCTGATAACACAGAGAACATCTATCTTCATCTCTCGCTCAAGAAATCGGTCTGCAGAGAATTTACAGAGAAGAACTACACTCAGAGAAACATCTTGATCAACATTCTCTGAAACCTCTTCTGCCTCTGCATTCAACTCTTCTCAATTTGCTTTCTACCTTCAGACATCAAACACTCAGTTTCTGAGTCATCTATTGCTGAAGAAGGACAAGCAGTGAAGAGCCTGTCACCCTTGTGCAAAGCTTCTTCTACCTGAACTTCTACATCTCAGGGGGAGCTTTGACAACATCTACATCCACTAGCTTCTCTCTGATTGTTGACAGAGAAGCAAACTCAACCCTTCTTACCTTACCTCTTCTGTACAGGGTTTTAACTCCCTTCAAAAGTTACCTTTTGGTTAGCTGAGACCTTGTCAAAATCAGTGGTGGCAAGACACCTTATCAAAAAATCTGGTGGTGCCCAGGACACCTGATCAAGCATCCTGCAGTGGATTCCTATCAAGGGGTGATAGAAGAGTGGACTACCCAAGTTTGGGGAACCACTATAAATTTCCTTGTGTCTTCTGTGGATTGCTTTTCTTCTTGCTTGTGTGCTGTGTGATTTTACTTTAAATATATTTATCTGTTTGCATCACTCACTACCTACACTAAGTAAATCTAAAGGTTTTAAATATATCAATTTATTTGAACTTACTCTATTCACCCCCCCTCTAGAGGCTGTTAGATCTTATCACCTAACTTTCAATTGGTATCAGAGGAGGTCACGGGTTCAAGACCGGGGGGGGCGCTATTAAATCCTGATTTTTCCCTTCTACCTGTGTGGGTCCGGTGGGTCAGGCAACCGTGGACATGTGGTAACCCCACCTCTGAGCCGTGTGGGCCATGTGGTAACCCCACCTCTGAGCCGACGGGTTGTGCTGGACGCCGGGGGGGGATTGTTGGGTCCGGCGTTCCTTCACTTGACCCGTGGCGCTCTGCTACTTATATAAAAAATTAAGTAGCACCCTCTCCAACAGTCCGGGCTTTTGGTGCAGTTGGGTATGCGCTTGATCCTTCATATGCCTTCAGCATGTTGCTTGACTTGCAGTCCTAAGAAGAAGGACAGCTCACCCATGCTACTCATTTCAAATTTAGAGTGCATAAGCTTGGAAAACTTTTTGCACAATTTTGAATCAGTAGAACCAAAAATAATGTCATCTACATAAATTTGCACTAGCAGGGTATGGGACTTATGGGTTCTAATAAAAAGAGTTTGGTCTACTCTCCCCCTAACAAAACCATTTTCCAGAAGAAAGCATGCTAGGGTCTCATACCATGCTCTAGGGGCTTGCTTGAGACCATATAATGCTTTATGCAATTTGTAAACATAATCAGGGTGAGTTAGAGAGATAAAACCTGGAGGTTGTCTAACATAGACTTCCTCTTTGATGTCCCCATTGAGAAATGCACTTTTTACATCCATTTGATACACTTTGAAACCTTTGTGAGCAGCATAGGCTAGGAATATCCTGATGGCTTCCAGCCTTGCAACTGGTGCAAATGTCTGATCATAGTCTATTCCTTCTTGTTGAGAGTACCCTTGAGCAACTAGCCTTGCCTTGTTTCTGACTATAACTCCTTGATCATCTAGCTTGTTCCTGAATACCCACTTTGTTCCAACAATGGGATGATCCTTTGGCTTAGGCACTAGTTCCCAAACCTTGTTCCTTTCAAATTGATGCAACTCCTCTTGCATTGCAATGATCCAGTGTGGATCTTGCTCTGCATCTTGAATGGATTGAGGTTCAATTTGAGATAGGAAGCAAGTGTGCATCAGGTTTTGGTTGACCTGACTTCTAGTTTGCACACCAGCTGAGATCTCTCCAATTACTTGGGTGATTGGATGATCTCTTGTTGTTACTAAGTCAACAGGGAGTGTTGATTGTTCACCAGCCTGTGTTGTTGTCTCCTCTAGTGGAGCAGCAACTGGCTCTTCAGGATGATTTTCTTCAAGATGTTGAACTTCTTCTTCATCATCACTGCTCTCATTCTTTTCAGCAACTTGCAGTTTGTTCAAGTCTTCAGCTAGAGAATGTACCTGCAGAGGTTCTATGGTAGAAGCATTCTTCTCCTTGAAAGACATGTTAGCTTCATCAAAAATAATATGAACAGATTCTTCAATTTTACAGGAAGATTTATTATAAACCCTATAGGCCTTGCTGATCATGGAGTATCCCAGAAACACTCCTTCATCAGCTTTAGCTTGGAATTTTGCTAGGTATTTCTTGTCATTATTATGAATAAAACAAGTGCAACCAAAAACTTTGAAATAGCCTATGTTAGGTTTCTTCCCTTTGAGCAATTCATAAGGAGTCTTGCCCTTCAGCTTGTGTATCAGGCTTCTGTTCAACACATAGTTGGAGGTGTTCACTGCCTCAGCCCAAAAGGACAGAGGTAAGTGAGCATCTGCCAATAATGTAGTTGCAGATTCAATGAGTGTTCTATTTTTCCTTTCAGCTACCCCATTTTGTTGAGGAGTTCTAGGAGCTGAGAAAGTGTGCCTGATCCCTTCACTCTGACAGAACTCTTGCATGAGAAGAGAATCAAACTCTGTCCCATGATCACTTCTGATCAGGGCAATGTGAGTGTTGAACTCAATCTGAATGCATTTGAGAAAATCTATCAAACACTTGAAGTTATCAGACTTCTTCCTCAGAAAGAATACCCAAGTGAATCTTGAGAAGTCATCTACAACCACTAAAGTATAGGACTTCCCTCCTAGGCTTTGCACAGATATGGGTCCAAAAAGATCCATGTGCAACAGGTACAAAATCCTAGGTGAATCACTCTTATTAATTGATTTAAAACTACTTTTAGTTTGCTTGCCTAATTGACAAGCCTTGCAAAGTCCTTCCTTCTTGTAGGGACCAGAAGGTAGTCCTTTAACAAGGTTGTCTTTAGATAGCTTAGCAATGGTTCTAAGGTTAATATGTCCTAGTCTCTTATGCCATAAAACATTAGATTTTGAAATGGAATTAAACAGGCAAATATCTACCACTGGTGAATGAAAATCCACTAAGTAAATGTTACCTCTTCTGTTACCTGTCAACACAGTTGTGTTGTCCACTGACTTGACTTTTCATATGGCTTTGTTGAAGGTCACTTGATATCCTTCATCACACAGTTGACTGATACTTATCAAGTTGTGCTTGAGTCCTTCAACATATGCCACCTTCTTGAATGTGACTGGGCCAATTTTGACTGCACCATATCCTTTTGTAGTTCCAAAGCTTGAGTCTCCAAAAATTACTTTGGGTCCAAGCTTGGCTTTGAAGGAAGTGAAGTTGTCCTTGTCCCCTGTCATGTGCTTTGAGCACCCACTATCCAGATACCATTGATGGTTTGATGCTGGATAGGTCTTCACCTACACAAAAACAGCTTATTTGTTTTTGACCCAGTTAACCTTGGGCCTAGGTTGATATCCCTTGAATTCTGAAATAAAGGACATCCCAGGTTGATCCTTATAACCTTCAGGATGGTATCTCCTGGGAGGTACTATCCATTCAGTATAGGGATTAAAGCCTTGGGATGTGGAGCTTCCAGGATTGAATCTGAATGTGCCATTGAAGGTGTGTTCACAAGCCTGAACTCTGTTCGACGATCGTCGAACTGAGGTCGACGATCTTGGGTCAGATCGTCGATCTCCGTTCGAAGATCGATTATGCTGAGGTTCAGAGTTTGGATATCGTCGAGCTGAGGTCGACGATCTGTAGTTAGATTGTCGAGCTCTGTTCGACGATCGTCGAGCTCTGCTCGACGCCATCTGTTGAACTGAGTTCTTCTCTAACAGATCTGTATTCTTCCTGGGTACCTCTATTACTCCCTTTCCTTTGTCAGAGACAAACTTGATTGGAGTTGTCAAAATTATAGGTTGGTTGGATGAAGCACCCAAGCCCAGTGTGCTATTAAATCTAGAGTTCACTGTGCTTGTGATGTCCATCAGTCTGGTACTTCTCCCATTTAGGGATTCTTCAAACTTTTTGGCCTTTGATAGTTCATTCTTCAGTGAAGCTATCTCCTCCCTACAGCATTCTAACTCCTCAGAGAGTTTGAGGTTCTTTGAGTTTAGGACACTATGCTTAGATAATTGATTCCTGAGAGAGATTATCTCCTTCTCAGATTTTAATAGATCTAGACACAGTGTCTTAAATTCATCTTTGAAGTCTTCAGAATTAAAATCAAAAGAGTTGATTACCTGATCCTCATCTGGTTGACTTTCTGAATCTGAATCTGATTCTTCATTAGAGTTTTGCTGTGATGCATTGATAGCCATCATGCAAAATTCTTTTTCATCTGCATCATCCTCATCATCACTGGAGCTGGATGAGGCTTCAGATTCCTCTTCAGTCTCACTCCATGTCTCAGCAACAAAGCCCTTCCTTGTATGTTTGTTCTTGCTGGAGGAGGCTTTGTCTGAGCTATTCTTCTTGTAATCCTTTTCTTTTCTTCTTTCTCTTCTTTCCCTTTTGTCCTTATTCTTGTTTTCTGGACAGTCAGGCACAATGTGGCCTGGTTTCCTGCAACCAAAGCATATGATTTCTTTAGTGTTATTTGATTTATCATACCTTGGTTTATAATGACCCTTGTATGGTTTCTTTCTGAAGTCTTTTCTGGCCATCTTGTAGAATCTTTTGGCCAGTAGACTTATGAGCTCATCATTTCCTGTAGCTTTATCTTCAGGCTCCTCTTCTACAGCTTTGAAGGCTATGGTCTTTTCTTTCCTTGTAGCTGGAGAGATAGCCTTTTGTTCTTCTTCTCTATTTTTAATGAGCAGCTCATAGGATTTGAGCTTGCCCAGGAGAGCTTCAGTAGTAATCTCATTTAAACTTCTGGCATCCTTAATTGGCCAGATTCTTGAATCCCAAGTGCTGGGGAAGCACATCAGGATTTTGTCATTCAGCTCAGTCAGTGAGATTTCTTTGTCTAGGGTTTTTAGCTCATTGACAATTAGACTTAGTCTATTGTACATGTCTGCCACTGATTCAGCTTCTCCCTTTTTGAAGTTCTCATATTGGCTTATCAGATGAGATCTTCTATCTTTCCTTTCATCAGCAGATCCTGAGACAATTTCAGAGAGTTTGTCCCAGATTTCTTTGGCTGAGTGGCATTCAGCTACCTTCTGAAAGATTTCATCAGACATTGTTTGGGCTAAGATGTTCATAGCCTTAGCATCTGCAGTCTTCCATTTCTTTATATCTGCATCTGTTCCAGAAGGAGGTGGGACAGCATTTGTACTTGAGCTTGCTGGTGGAGTTGGACAAACTGTCAAGACAGAATTGAAAATGTCTTCATCAATAGAATTCATGTATAATCTAATCCTTGCCTTCCAGAGTGCAAACTTAGAAAGGTTGCACAATGGTGGTCTGGTGCTTGCATAATCTTTGTTTTGTGCCATGTCTTTAAATATAAAGGAAGATGTAGAGAAAATAATCCCCTTAAGAGATTGATCTTATCAAGGATCTTTTGGTTCAGGAGTTAGCCTGTATGAGCAACCAACCTCCCTTTGATACCAATTGAAAGTGAGGCTAAGATCTATCTCAACTCTAGAGGGGGGGGGGGTGAATAGAGTATTTTAAATTAATTTTTCACAGTTGAAATAAACAGCACATGCAAAATACAATTTATGATATAGTGTAGAGTGCTAGTAAGATGTTAAAAACTAAGAAGTAAAAAAGCACAGCACACATCAAACAAATCACACAAACAAACCAGAAGACACAAGGAATTATAGTGGTTCCCCAAAAACCTGGGTACATCCACTCTTCTACCACCCTTGGTAGGAATCCACTCAGGATGAGTTGATCAGGTGTCCTGACACCAATGAGCTTTTGATAAGGTGCCCAAAAACCAAAACTAGATTTTTTGATAAGGTGTCTTGCCACCACTGAGTTTTGACAAGGCTCTCAGAACCAGACTAAACTTTTGAAGGGAGTTCAAGAACCCTTTTACAGCAGGAAAAGAAAAGTAAAAGTGAAGGGTGTCTTCTCTGTTCTCAATCAAATGAGAGAAGCACAAGTGGATTGATGATGTCAAAGCTCCCCCTGAGATGTAGAAAGGTTCAGGAAAAGAAGCTTTGCTCTAGGGTGATAGGTCTTCAGAACTTTGATCTCCAGCACAGGATGGTTTCAGCAAGAAGGCTGAAGGTAAGGTGTCTGGAGTTCTGAGATGAGATTGTGAACACTTTTCAGTCAGCAAGAAGATTTTTGGAGTCACAGTTCATCTATTGTTCTTCTGCTATCAGTATTTTCTATTCTGTGTGTTCACTTCTGTATATCTTCTTCTTGTGTATGCTCTAAATCTTAATAACACAGAAGAAAGGAATAATAGTTTTCTGACGTTTCCTTTTCCAAAATTAGCCGTTGGGAGTCATAAATGTCTTCCAAAAATAGTCTTGTCTTCTAGAGGAAAGTCCAGCAAACATTCTCTGAATAATTCCTTGAAACTTGCTCCAGAAATAAAGACAAACGGCTGGGAGATCTTCTGACATAAATGCTCATAATATTCAAAAACATTCCAAAGAACAGCAGCATTTGAATTCCTGAAAGCGTCGATCTCTCCAAAGAAAACGTCGATCTAAGCTCTACGATCGTCGAACTGAGCTTAGAGATTAAATGGGCAAGCAGACAGAAAACGTCGATCTGAGCTCTACGATCGTCGAACTGAGCTCAGAGACCTGAGAAATAACATTAGGGAGGGATCGTCGAACTGAGCTAGAAGATAGTCGAGGGGAGTTCGACGACTCAGCAGAAGCTAGACAAAAGCAGATAGTCGATCTGAGCTCGAAGATCATCGACTGGAGTTCGACGTTTTATTGAAGATGAGCTCAGAGAGCGTCGAACGGAGTTCGACGATTCGTCGACCGGAGTTCGACGTTAATTGCCTTAGACTAAGCTCTTCAACCTTGATCTTGGAATGGTCCTGGGGGCAGCTTCAAACCTAAGTTCTAAGCCCTAGACTCATTCTAATGTTGACCTTTTCAACTATACAACTAGGTCAACTGGGATTCCTAAGACAAGCATAGTGATCCTTACCCAAATTAGTAATAGGGTGTTCCAACAGACTGTACCGTCCCTTCAGGCCTTATCACCCTGGCCTGGCTGTTCGTCTGCATCGCCTGCTGCTCCACCTGCGGGGTTTCCTCCTAAAAAGGAAGACGTAGCAACCGTTAGTGAAAAAGACTAAGTGGTTTCACATCCGCTCCCCCGGCAACTCCTCGGCACCGGGCGGAGAAAGGAACAGGTACAATATATAAATAACAGTAGTACAACAGGTGAAGTGAGTATACATATTATAAGCAGCAACATCAGCAGTGTATAATAAACACGCTCTTATTTCAAATCTATGATCTACAGCAGCAAGAGAGTATATAACTAGAACAGTAAGTAACTCAACTTATATGGATGCCCATACAAGCATATAAGTTGAGGGTCGTTCAGCAGAAAGTAACTCATCGTATAGGAGTGCCCATACAAACTTATACGATGAGGGTCTTGTGTATATAATGAAGTGCGATGCTATGTATGCAATGCAATGACACACCCATGCTCAAGCACATGCAATCGCTATGTCGACACAGACTTATAGTTCCCACTATTCGAGCAGGTAGCTAACCTCTCAGGCATCAACCGTCGTGGCCAAACGGTGACAGTGGAGCGGGCATCTCCACTACTAGGCTGGTCTCCACACTACCTGGACTAGGCCTCCGTACGCCTCCACGCTAGGACACAACAGCGGAGCTCACATGCATACTATGGCTCAGCGGGTTCTCTCGGGTAAATAAGCACCAAGATCCTAGCCCCTGTCTGGCCTATGGTATGACACGGAAGGAGCCTCGGAAATGAGCACGAGGACCAAGCCCAACCGTTCACCTGGCACGGAAGGAGCCTTGGGACGTGAACACCGAGGACCAAGCCCTACCGCCCAAGGTCTAACTGTCAACTCCCATCAGTGTGACGATTGGCGAGCCCGTAGACCTGCCACACTATCCTTAACCCGGGATTACGACACCACGTGTCGACTCACACCACATGCAATTACACAATTCCGTGGCATGGAAGGAGCCTCGGAGAAAGCACGAGGACCAAGCCCAACCATCCATCAAATACGGAAGGAGCCTCGGGACGTGAACACCGAGGACCAAGCCCAACCGTCCGATTTTATCCAACTTAACCTCATTCCCATTAGTGACGGTCAACACCGCACTTGTTAACTTTCACAATGTTACCCGTGGGGAAACGACCCTCTAATCATTGGACTATCCATTCCCTTCCATCAATCCATTACACATCTTGGCCATAGTTTTAACCAATTACAAATCCTTCCAAATGAATTCAACATATTATAGATAATGTGCATAATGGTGATCTAACAAATATAACAAAGCCTTTCATTCTCTTAGGCTTGATTCACATCTCGGCATAGGGATTCAAATCCTCAAACATCAATCTTCACATTACCTCGGTGATTAACACAAAGGAATCCACCCAACCTCGAGATGAATTAAAACGTCTATTCCATCGAATCCAAGTTCATATTATAATCACCTAGAATTGTATGTAATCTGGTCAGCAACTTTTACTGAGGATTCCCGTGGCTACAGGTATCGCCCGAAAACGTGCCAACACTCGTTGGAAAGGTAATTTCAAGGGCTAATACTTTCGTGTTTAGTCGAAAGCCCAGATCTGGTCACATCATACCAGAAATGCAACTCGAAGTCTGCTGCGTACAGGATACCGAATTCCTGGACATTAACTTCCAATCGCAGCAGATTCAAACGGACTTTCCTGTGGCTACAGGTATCGCATGAAAACGTGCAACCACTCGTTGGAAAGGTAATGTCAAGGGCTACAACTTTCGTGTTTTGTCGAAAGCCCAGATCCGCCCCATTCTTGCTTAAAAATAGCCAAGAAGGTCGCTGCGCGCAGAATACAGATTCTGCACGCATCTTGAAGCGAAGTGAACGACATCCGTTCATCTTCCTCCTTAAGCGATTTTCCCCAAATCGCAACCAGAAGTTCCTCCACCCTTATTCTCCCTCTTGAGGCCATTTCCTCTTCACGAGACCACCCCTATCATCACTTTGAAGCGAGGGGAGGTTGAAGACGACTAAGGTTTAGAGCACAAGCTCTAGCATGGCCTTCCTAGAAAGCTTCATCTCACACATCAAGACTCATTTGAGTCGATGTCTCGCCTAAGAATAACTATATATCTAGCATCAAGGGAGAGGGGAGGAAACTCACCTCATTTCCGGCGTTTCCTCCGTTGCCGGCCATGGATCGCGTTATTCTCCGTGGCAGCATCCTTGGCTTCGTTAGCAGTGTTCTTCCACGGAAACGACGGAGCTTCTCCTCCAGAATCCGGCTCCGGCGACCCACAATATCTCCTCTTCCGCTCCCGTCGGTTTGTACGGTGACGGCTCGGCAAGAACGATCGGCTAGGGTTTGGTTTACTCCCTTTTTATATTACATATTAGGCTAAACCCCTTCCGCCACGTGTCACTCTCTAATTGGACCGCCCAAATTAGGTTTCATTTGAAGTGACCGGTCCAAGGATCATTCAACACGAATCCCGAAGTCCGGTTCAGTCCGCCTGTACAAGCCGGCGAATCTGCCTGGGCGAAGAAAACGCCCAAGTAAAATTCGGCGGAAATCAGTCGCCATTCTCGCCGATCGGCGAGAATCGTCAGGTCATTCTCGACGATCGGTGAGAACCGTCAGGTCATTCTCGACGAATTCGTCGGGAATCAACAATGATTCCCGACGATTTTCCCTTAGCCTTTTTACTGGACATCCTGCGTTGATTGCGTTGAGTATTTCTCAGCGATACTCGACGATCGGTGGGAATCGCCGAGCATTCTCGCCGAATTTCCCTTAGTCTACTTGCAGCTCTGTGTACGGCGGGTATCGACCACCGATACCCGTCGAATCGGCGAGAATCAGTCCTCCATTCTCGACGATCGACGAGAATCAACCTCCATTCTCGACGACTTTTACTTAGCCGAGATCCCTCATCTCGGCTACTGGTTGGGGTAACCTTGAACCCAACCCTACACTTATTCTATGCACCTGACATCTTGCGTCGGTGCACCCCGAGCCCGAGTTGAGTTTCTTGACTCAGAACACGTGTGAGGGGCCTAGCGCGAATTGGGACGTTACATGATATTTGCCGTTGTTAAGTACGAAGCACTTACAGCCAAAGATTCTAAAATATGAAATGGTTGGTTTCCATCCTTTTAAAAGTTTGTAAGGTTTCTTATCATGGTTCTTGTTGATGAGGCTCGATTTTGCACGTGACAATCGATGTTGACGGCTTTAGCCCAAAAGTACTCTAGAAGTTAGGCATCACTAAACATAGTCCGGCAAGCCTCTATGAGTGTTCTGTTCCTTCTCTCAGCTACTCCATTTTGCTGTGGAGTGCGAGGAGAGGAAAACTCATGAAAGTTACTTTGACTTTCACAGTATTCTGTCATGGCCCCAGACTTGAATTCCGTTCCATTGTCACTTCTGATTTTGACTACGGAGCAGTTGTATTCATTCTAGACTTACCTAACAAAATTAGTGAAAATATTGAAGGTATATGACATGTGTTTCAGAAATTACACCCACGCAAAGCGCGAGTAATCATCCACAATATCCAATGTATATTCCTTACCTCCAAAACTTCTAACTTGCAGTGGACCGAACAAGTCCATATGAAGAAGTTGTAAGCTTCTATTAGAATACTTGCCTATAATGCTTTTAAATGAACTCCTTGTTTGCTTGCCTTTTATACAGGCATGACAAGGGCTTTCCTTAACGCACTTGATATTAGGGGCATCACGTACTAAGTTCTGAGAGAATAGTTTATTAATAGTTTTGAAATTAATATGTGCTAGTCTCTTGTGTCATTGGTCAGCAAGAGATGCACTACTTTTTGCTAAAAGACATACTGCTGTAGAGGAGTCAATACAGATGAAATTTAAACAGAAAATATTTCTTCTTCGAGTGCCTGATAAAATAGTTTCCATGCTGTCAACCGATTTTATCAAACACTTATCAGTATGGAATTCAACCACGTATCCTTTGTCGCATAGTTGGCTTATGCTGATGAGATTGTGTTCCAATCCTTCAACATAGGCTACATCCGAAAAGGATACGTTACCGTTAGTAATCATACCATAGCCTTTGGTAATTCCTCGGTGTGAACCTCCAAAGATGACCTTTGGTCCGTTCAACACCGGTTAAAAGTCCTTGAGTAGGCTCCTTGTCCCGGTCATATGCCGAGAACATCCACTATCCAAATACCAGATTGGCATTTTAATAACCTTTGGACGTACCTGCAATTATAATCACTTTGCCTTAGGAACCCAAACACGTTTGGGTCCTTGGTCTCGAGTTAGAATACTCCCCCTATGAGTATTAGCCTCATGTGTGGTCATTCTCAAGTTGCTAACTTGAGGAGTTGCATCATTTCTAGGATTGAACCAACAATCTATGACAATGTGACCAACTCTACCACAGCACCAACAATCGAATCTGTTGTATCTTTGCCTTATAATTTCCTACTTGACCTTCTTGAGAGGAGGTCTAGCAGGGGTAGCATTCTTATAGGAAGAAGCTTCATGATGATGGAAACTACATGAAGTCTTCTCCTTCATAGGCTTTTCCACAACAGGTTTTACTTTTGGTGCCTTCTTGATGTTATGACCATGAGCATAAGGTCGATAGCTCTGAAGTTGAATCTCTTCATAAGGTGCCTTGAAGACACTCTCGCCAAAGTTACGAGGGCGAGTCCAACCTTGGTACCTTGACTTAGGCTTCTCCGGGATCGGCCTAGTGAAGTGTCCATAGGTGGACTCATAGTCGAATTGTTTCGCAGGAAAGATAACTTTCTTGAACGAGACTGTCTCCAAAGGAGCTTTCCCTTTTTCCTCGGCCAAGGACTTCTTGGCATCCTTATTCTTTTTATTGGCCTTGTTTCTCCTAGAGGATTTACTAGGAGCACCTTTGTGGCCTAGACCAGCACCCTTGTCCTTAGCTGAGAATTCAGCAATCAGAGGAAGTACAGTCTTAGGCTTAGAGAAACCTTCTACAAGTTTCTTTTCAGTCGAGCGTTGTTCTTCCAACTCCTTGATGATTTTCTCCTTAAGGTCAAGGTGCTCAAGAGCCTTATTATATTCTTCAATAAATTTATTGAAGTCTTCCTTGAGAGAGTCAGTCTTAGAGACTTCTTCTCTTAAGGTGCTCTCTGTTGCATGTAGAGATTTTATCTCTTTAGCTTGAGTTTTCACGACTCGGCGACATTTGTCGTAAGCCTTGAGTAACTCCTTATATTGTCCCATGAGTTCAGATTCAACCTCAGAGGGATAGCCCTCTTGCTCATTATCATCATCAGATTCTGAAAGAGGGGTGTGAGATTTTACCACCCTAGTGAACATGGGGACTTGTTCATCATCAGTTAGAGCCATTAGCCCAAAGTAGGCTTCTTCCTCTTTTGCACTCGACTCAGATGAGTCGGAGTCACTGAGGGTTTTGCCCTTCTTGGCTAACAGGCTCTTTTTTGTCCTCTTTTTATTGTAGGACTTCTTCTCTTCTCTTTTGCCACCCTCTTTCTTCTTGTGGGGGCAATCCGCAATGACGTGACCTGGCTTATTACAACAATAACAAAAAATATCAATCGAATAATGTTTATTCGGTTTAGAACCATACCTGTCGTTGCTGCTTGAGCCTTTTCTATGGTGATCACCATCATTGCGTGATCTTCTATTGGAGGCATCCTTGCCTTTCCATTGCTTCTTCTTGTTCAAGAATTTCTTGAACTGCCTTGAGAGTAGAGAGAACTCTCGATCAGATAGCTTTGAGCCAGAGGAGCTTGGCTCAGATGATTCTTCTTCATCAGCTTCAGGAGCTGGGGCAGGAGAGCAAGCCTTTGTCTTCCTTGAGCTATCTGCCTTCAGAGCGATAGACTTCTCCTTGGTTGCAGACCTGCTCATCTCTTCTTCAGCTTTTCTTGAGTTGATTTGAAGATCATAAGACATAAGCTTTCCAAACAGATTCTGCGGGTCCATCTCGGCTAACTTTCCGAACTCCCGAATGGCGCATACCTTATTATCCCATTCCTTGGTCAGGGATCTTAAGAATTTGTCATTCAGTTCCCCATTTGTGAAGACTCGTCCATAAACTCTTAGGCCATTGACTATCTTGAATAATTTCTCAAAGGTATCAGCTATGGCTTCCTTGTGACCTTGCCAGAAGGCTTCATACTTCTGATTTAGAAGGGATCTCCGATCATCCCTAACTTCTTCAGTGCCTTCCATCAGAGTCTCCAGGGATTACCATATCTCCTTGGCAGACTGGCAAAGAATCAGATTTTGCAGCATCGAGTCATTGACTGCACTTGCTATAATATTTTTAGCTTTCTTGTCTAGGGATACAATTACAATTTCGTCCTTATTCAAGTCTATCAACTTCTTTGGGACTTCTCTGGTTGGGTCTATTGTATATGTAATCATAGGAACATACGGGCATTCTTCAACAAACATGAAGATCCGAGGGTCCACTGCTTCCATGAAGATTTTAACTCTTTCCTTCCACATAGGAAAATTGTTCTTGGTGCATATAGGTAGCTTACCAAAATCCTGTCTTACTCATGCTTGATACTTCTCTAAAGACAACTTGGAAAGGATCAGATCAAGGTGTTAACCTTTTAACGATCAACCTCCCTCTGATACCAATTGTAAAATATAAGTTGTCTACCTAAATCACCTAGAGGGGGTGAATAAGTGAGATGTGCGTCTAATGCGGAATAAAAAAATTTAGCAACTAGCACAAATAAGTAAGCAAGCAATCACATAGACGACAAGAGATTTATAGTGGTTCCCCGATCTTGGGTATGTCCACTTTCCTCACCGATCTAGCAAATCACTAGACTTGGCTACTCCACTATCTCGGATTGCAAACCAATCCTACACCTCGGAACCACGTTCCTACAAAACTCGATCCCAAACGGATCTACACTCGGAAGATAGAACTTCCTACCACTCGGAGATAAATCTCCTACAAAAAAAATTGTTTGAGGAAAAATACAAACAAAATAACAAAGATCTTGATCTTTGGCTTTGTCTTCTTCGTTGAGAGCTTTCGGCTTGGGCAGAAAATGTTTAAGAGGACTTGACATAAATCCTCGGATCTTAGATTTGGAATCACCAAGATCAAATAAAAATATCAGAGATCGATGAAGCACAAAGTGATCGGATGATTCTTCTTGAGTCTGGATCGCTTGAGAGTTAGAGATCAGCAGCAGCGGCTGAGAGAATGACGATCCAGAGTTCATTCCGAAAACAGTAATGGTGGTCGAGAGAATTAGGTTTTCGAAAAAATTTCTTTCTTAGTAATCTCTGTATTCTTAAAAAAAATGGTTCATAGGTCAAATCGGAAAGGACCTATTTATAGGCGAGCTGCAACGGTCATACTAATCTTTAATGACGACACGTGGACCAATCAAAAAAGAGTAATTCAAAATACCCGTTGAATCTGGACTTATAAATATTCCAGGAAATCTGAACCAATATACTCGAGAGAATTGATATACTCGAGTATAAGAGGTCTGCTACTCGAGTGGATAAGAGAGGAATATACTCGAGTACAAGGAGAGAAACTACTCGAGTATCTTAGGAAAAACTACTCGAGTGACTTAGAGAAACTAATCGAGTATACACAGAACACCTACTCGAGTAACTAGAAAACTACTTGAGTCTGTAAACCAATCTTCTCGAGTACTAAGTCACTTACTCGAGTATATCAGGGAAGTACTCGAGTATGTGGACTTAGCAAAGTTCATACTGAATACAGAAAGCTCTACTCGAGTATAATACATAACCTACTCGAGCGACTAACCATCTACTCGAGTATAAGATATCACCTACTCGAGTAAAAGAAAATCTACTCGAATATAAGCTCATATACTCGAGTATACAGAGTCTTCTCCAGTATGTCCAAGGATCTACTCGAGTACTAAGTCACTTACTCGAGTATGTGAAGGATACTACTCGAATATGTTAACTTAGAAAAATTTCAGACTGAGATAATATTCAATACTCCATAGTCCATAAGTCCAAATGCATGTAGATGAAGTGTATTCCAATAGAGAGGCTATACATGAGTCAACACCTTGGATCACACAATGAGGAATAACATTGTATGGTCCTGTGTTTGGTGACCCACTATAGACTGACATTGGTCTAAACTTGGCAATAAGGTCCTACATACATACAACTCAAACACAATATCAAATACAACTTAATTCATCTTAGTTCAAGGTCTGGCTTCCTACAAATCCTAAGTATTGTGGAGATAATTCACAACAGGAATCTCCTTCAGCACCTTCACCAAAGTAATCACAAACCCTTAGCTCCAGCCTTTAGTTCTCTGCTCAAGAACTTGGATGAAATGAAGAGAGAGAGAGAGTGTGTGAGAAGGAAATAATGATTTATTCATCCCAACCCCTCTGCATATGTGGCCTCAGTTTTAACCCCATCCACACGATCAATCCATCAAAATGAAGCACTAGCATGGATTTGAGTTGAAACCGCTTTGACCAGCCAGCCGACATCACTGTTACTCGAGCAAATCCTTTTGACGTTCATCAAAAGGATACAACACTACATTCGTCGACCTTCCCGAAATCTGTTCGACGTTCGTCGAACTCCGTTCGATGTTTTAGCCTGTTACTTCCTACTCCTTTTGGGGTGTTTCACTTTGTCCGGCTGTGAGAGACTGGATTGTTTGCAATCACTATTGCACTGGAGGAGTCGCAATACGTCATAATCTCTTTGAACTTCAGGTTGTAATCCTCAAGCTGATTCCTGATCAACAATAGTTGTGCGCAACAACTACCCGCAAAGATTTACTCTAACTCGGTAGTGGAGATTGCCTCACAATTCTGCTTCTTGCTGCTCAATGAGATAAGCCTTCTTCCGAGGAATTGGCACGTCACAGAAGTGATTTTCCTGTCATCCCTGCTACCTGCAAAATTTGCATCTAAAAAACCAATTAGCTCGACATCATTATTTCTTGGGTACCATCAGCCAAGATTGGTGTGCCCTTAAGGTATCTTAAAATTCTCTTTGCGGCGATGTAATGAGATTCTTTAGAGTTCACCTGAAATCAAGCACACACACTTTTCGCGAACATTAGTTAGGTCCACTTACAGTAAGATAGAGCAGGGATCCAATTATGCTTCTATACTTGGTTTCATCAAAAGGTTTCCCTTTCTCATCCTTGTCCAGAGACATAGTTGAACCCATTGGAGTCCTCATCGAGATTGCGATCTCCATTCTGAATTTCTTTAGTAACTCTTTTGTAAACTTCGTCTGAGAGATGAAAATTCCATCTTCAGATTGTTTCACCTGAAGTCTTAAGAAATACTTCAGCTCTCCCATAATGTTCATTTCAAACTTCTTTTGCATAAGTTTGGAAAACTTCATGCATAGGTTATCTTCCGTAGAGCCAAATATAATGTCATCGAAATAGATTTGCACTAGCAAAATCTTGCCTTTTAATTTCATAAGAAATAATGTTTTGTCTATCTTTCATCTTATAAACTTGTTCTCAAGAAGAAAGCTAGACAGCGTCTCATACAAAGCTCGGGGAGCTTGCTTTAAGCCGTAAAGAGCTTTATTAAGGAAATAAACGTTTTCAGGCAAAGTAGAGTTGAAAAAACCTTGAGGTTGAGCTATGTATACTTCCTCTTTCAGATTCTTGTTGAGGAGTGATGACTTCACGTCCATTTGATATACCTTGAAGCTGTTGAGGGCAACATACGCAAGAAACAACCTGATTGCTTCGAGTCTGGCCATTGGAGCAAAGGTATGATCGAAGTTGATCCCCTCTTCCTATCTATATCCTTGAGCTACAAGCCTATATTTGTTCTTGATAATAACTCCTTGTTTGTCCAACTTGTTTCTAAAAATCCATTTGGTGTCGTTCACATTCTGTCCTTTGGATCTGGGCACCAACTCCCAGACTTTACATCTTTTAAATTGGTTGATCTCCTCTTGCATTACCAATACCCATGAGGAATCCTTGTTTGCTTCTTCAAACTTCTTTGGCTCATACTGAGATAGAAAACTAAGATGCAATATCTCGTTAGCTGTACCTCTTCTAGTTACAACATCGTCATCTGTACCTCCAATAATTTGATCAGCTTGGTGGTCTTTGAGGTGTCTGAACACTAGGTTTCTTCCTCTTCCACCAGCAGGTTCTGTTGTATTAGGTGCATCCTCTGTGGTTGGTTCATCTAGTTGTTCTTCATCCACCATACTTGGATCGACGACCTTGACTGAGCTTGGAGCATCTTCATTGACTACTTTATCAAAGCTTAGTTCTTCGAACCCGGTACCTGCATATGCACCAACAACACTAGAAGAGCTACTATGGAGCATACTTGTCTCGTCAAATTCAACATTAATAGATACTTCTACCACTAGGATTTTCTTGTTAAAAATCTCATTTGCCTTACTATTGCTACTATAACCTACAAAAATACCGTAAAAATATTTTTCACTAAACTTCGTGCGGTAATACTTCTCATTACTAAGTACAAAGCATTTACTACCAAATATCCTAAAGTAGGTCACAGTCGGTTTTCTTCCCTTCAATAGTTCATAGGGAGTCATACGATGGTGTTTGTTGATTAGTGCTCTGTTTTGCACATGACAAGCTATGTTGACTGCTTCGGCACAGAATTACTCTGGTAGTGAAGCATCATTCAACATAATTGTGCATGCTTTAATTAGGGCAAATCCATTTTGCTGTGGAGTACGCATGGAGGAAAACTCATGAAAGATACCTTGACTTCCACGGAATTATATCATGGCACCACACTCAAATTCTGTTCCATGGTCACTTCTGAGCAGTTAAATTCGTTCTGAATTTGCCGGACAAAATTAGTCAAAGAATAAAAGGTGTCTGACTTGTGTTTCAGAAAGAACATTCAAGTAAAATGAGAGTAGTCATCAATAATTACAAACATATATACTTTATCTCCTAAACTGTGAATTGACATGGGACCGAATAAGTCCATATGAAGTAAATACAGACTTTTAGAGGAATCTTTTTCAGAAATGCCCTTAAATGTAGCCATTGTCTTCTTACCCATCTGGCATGTGTGACATGGACTGTCTTTAAGGCACTGATTGTTGGGGGCACTACTAGAAAACTAACTTTTAGCCATGGCAGATTGCCGTGGCTAAAAGTCCAAAACCGTAGCTAAAGACTTTTAGCCACGGTCTACCCACGGAAAATGGGCGTGGGCAATGCGAGCGTGGCAAAAAGACCAAACCGTGGCTAAAAGTCCAAAACCGTGGCTAATACTGGACTTTTAGCCACGGTTTGATTATCGTGGCTAATACTGGACTTTTAGCCACAGTTTAATTGCCGTGGTTAAAGGGCCACTCATAACATAAAAAATTCCGCCCGGCCGCCGCCCAGCCGCCGCCGCCGCCCGGCCGCCGCCCTGCCGCCGCCCGCCCGCCGCCCAGGCAGCCGCCGCCCGGACGCCGCCGCACGGACGCTGCCGCCCGGCCGCCGCCCCCGCCCGGCCGCCACCGCCGCCATATTTATTTCAAATACTAATTGAAATAAATTCCTTATAAACCCAAAAATTTGTTTTGTTTTGGCGGTGTGGGACTAAATGTAGCCACGACCTTTTGCCACGGTTCAGGTAAACCATGGCTAATACTGGACTTTTAGCCACGGTTTGCCTGAACCGTGGCTAAAAGTCTAGTATTAGCCACTGATTAGTCAACCGTGGCTAATACTAGACTTTTATCCACGGAATAAAAATCGTGGCTAATACTCACTATTAGCCACGATTTTTCCCCCGTGGCAAAAGAAACTGTGGCTAAAAGCCATTGTTCTAGTAGTGGAGAATCAACCACTAAGTTGTGAGAAAATAACATATTTATTGTTTTGAAATTAATATGTGATAATATCTTGTATCATTGGTCACAAAGAGATGCACTTCTTTTAGCCAAAAAAGCACACTAGTGTAGAATAGTCTAAACATAGAAAATTCAAAAAAAAGATATTTCTACTCCGAGTATCTGTTAAGATTATCTCCAAATTAGCAGACAATTTTATCAGGAACTTGTCCTTGTAGAACTCAATGATGTAGCCTTTGTCACATAATTGACTTATGCTTATCAGATTATGTTGTAATCCTTCAACATAAGCCATGTCTGTGAAAGAGATAATGCCGTTGGAAATCATACTGTAGCCTTTCGTAATTCCCCTGTCAGACCCTCCAAAGATAACTTTTTGTCTATCTTTAACTGGGGTGAAATATCGTAGTAGTCTTCTTATCCCGGTCATGTGCCGAGAGCATCCACTGTCCAAATACCAGATCAGAGTTTTATTGGCCTTTGGACATACCTGCAACTATAAATCATTTTACCTTAGGAACCCAAACATATTTGGGTCCTGGGTCCTTAGTTAGTTTGACACCACTAGGAACATTAACATTGCGAGTGGTCGGTCTCACACTATTAACTCATGGAGCTTAAAAATTAGCAGGGTTAAACCAACAATCTGCGCCAATATGACCAATTTTGTCGCAGCACCAACAGTCAAACCTGCTGTACCTTCTCTTGTATTCATGCTTTACCTTTTATACAGGAGATCTAGTAGGGGCTACAGACTTGGAGGTGGAAGCCTCTTGATTGCAGCACATACAGGGCTTCTTAGTTACCTTAGCCTTAGGTATGATAGTTTTGGCTTTTAGTGACTTCTTATAATTAGGTCCATAAACTTAAGGACCATACTCTTTTAGAGTTATCTCTTTGTAAGGAGCCTTGAAAACACTTGCCCCAAAGTCTCAGGGATGGGTCCATCCTTAATAACGCTTCTTATGCTCTACATAGGTAGGCCTAGCAAAGTGCCCATAAGACGTCTCAGGGTCATATTTGTTTGTGAGGAAAATAACCTTCTTAAAGGAGGGTTGACTCTATGGTGACTTCCCTTACCTTTGGAGGTGGCTCTCTTAGCAGCATTGCCTTTTTTAGCTACGTGGCCAAGACCACTACCCTTCTTTAGAGCGAAAAATTCATCAATGAGAGGGAGAATAGTTCTCGGCTTGGAGTAGCTTTAAACAAGTTTCCTCTCCACCAAGAGCTTTTATTCTAGCTCATCTAAGTATTTTTTCCTTTGGGCTTAATGTCTCAATACAAGCATTTCAATTCCTCTTCCAAGGAGTGGACTTCATCTTTGAGAGAAAGTAATTTTGCAAGTTCCTCCTCCAGGCTTGTTTCCATTGCCTTGAGGGAGACAATCTCTTTCGCTTGCTTTTTGAAAACCTTGCGGCATTTGTGAAAAGCTTTCAAAAGTTCTTGATGCTGAGCCATCAAGTCGAAATTGTCTTCCTCAGAAGAATAGCCTTCATGACTGTTAGTTGACGTTTCTGATTAAGAGAGTATTGTGTGCGAGTTTAACTTCCCGTGATACTCGAAATCACCAACTTCCTCGTCTGATCGAGCCATAAGCCTGAATTAAGCTTCTTCATTCTCTAGACTAGATTCGCTTGAGTCGCTGTCACTAAGAGTCTTTGACTTCTTAGCAATGAAGCTTTTCTCTTTCTTTCTCTTTCCCTTGAAGGATCTCCTCTCTTTTTTCTTGGATCCTTCCTTCTTTTTGTATGGACACTTCGCAATCATGCGTCCTATCTTATTACAACAATAGCATACAACGTCAGAGGAAGAATGTTTATTCGGTTTAGATTTATACCTTTCCTCTCGGTTCTAGCTTTTCTTTGCCCGATCACCATCACAATGTGATCTTCTGAAATCAGATGAGGATGATTGATTCTTCATTTGTCTCCTCTTACTGAGCAATCTTTTGGACTGCTTAGATAGGAGAGAGAACTCTCCATCAGATAGATCAGAGCCTGACGTGCTTGGCTCAGAATCCTCTGGGATTTCTTGAGCACGTGTCCTTACTGGTGAGACAGCTTTAGACTTTCTCGAATCTTCAGCCTTCAGAGCTATAAACTTCTCTTTGCTTGAAGTCCGGCTGCTTTGCTCCTCCTTATTTCTAGTATTCATTTGAAGTTCTTAGGAGAACAGCTTCCCGAACAAGTTCTGGGGATCAATCTCTGGCAGCTTCCCAAAATCTTTAATGGCTACAACTTGTGTCCCAGTCATTTGTAGGTGATCTAAGAAATTTTTTATTGAGCTCGCCATTAGTGTGTAACATCCCACAAACAACCAGACCCCTAGGAGATTTTTGTCATGACTAGGTCATGACAAAGCTTTAAGATGACCCAGAGGACCTTGGATGCCTAGGTAAATAGGTGAAAGCTCCTTGGTCTGCAAATAGTAGCTTCTGAATACTTAAGCTAGGATTTGTCCAATGGCTCCCAACAAGACTACTTGACCCAACCCTACCACCTTCAATCTTATAGGGCCCCTTTGGTGCCCTAATAACCCATTAGGGGTCAACCAAGGGGGTGGAATTGATTAGAGTCAACCCTAACCCTATTTAGGTCAAAGTGTCGTAACATGACCTAAATGGGTTACACCAAGCCACAAATGGACTTGGGTTGTGGCAAGGGAATCAAGACACCTTGTTGACCAGTCAACCCACTCATTTGACCAAGTCAACACCCCCAACTCAACTTTGGTCAAACCAAGCCCAAAATGGGGAAGGAAGCCAAAACCAACTCAATCCAAATGGGCTACACTTAGTTAGGATGACCCACTAGCTAGAGCAAGTAGAAACCATCTAGAATACTTCACAATTTTTGGAGGTGATGACTAGGAGAGAGAAAGTGTGGGTTTCATTCAAGAGAGGAGAGAGAAAGAGATGCATTCAAGGCCTTGGAAGGCCATGAGGCATTCAACTCCCTCCAAATGGCCTCATTCACCCACCTCCTTGATTAATTAGGAGGGGATGGAGGGGTTTTCCCGGCCACCTAAGGGTGGAATTTCAAAAGATAGAGGTGATCGAAAGCTTGGTTCAAGGCCATTAATGTCCATTCAGTCATTTCCCCTTCCACTCCCCAAATCAACCTCCCCATCAGCTTTAAAGTATCCCAAGCAATCAAAACAAATGTTTACTTCACTGGTTTAGAAGGAGAATAAGGGATTTGTCATGGAAAAAGCGTGTAGTCGTCAGCCATGGCACACCACCACCACACACAACGCCAAGCTTACCTGCAGGTCTAGTCCTTCTCTTTCTCTCCTGTGCTAGATCTTTAGATCATTAAGTGGAGAAATAGGGCTCAATTGAGCCCGATTGGTGAGGAAAAAATCCAAGTATTTCCATGAAAATGAACCTCTCGGGTTTGCAAGAATACGGCCTCTCTGATGGCTATGCTACCGCCAGGCGATAGTCACCACCTCGACGGAGGTGGTAGTGGCGGTGGTTGGCCAGGGAGATGGCCGGGTGGCCGAGAATTGGCACTTGAATAACTCCAGGAAGAGCCAATCCCAGCTGTTGGTTCATCGGGGATGATGACTAACAACCGTTGGATCGGCGTGATCAATAAGTACATGCCAAGTTACTGTTATATATATTTCATAAAAATCATTTATGTTACATTATATCAGCCATATTGCTTTAATTTTTAAAAATACCTAGAGGCTTTTTATGTAAATATGTCCAACATACAAGACCTAGCCCTTGGATTCTAGATTATTACAAAATTAAAATCAACCCTTTTTGTCCACTGGTTATCCCTCAACACACTATTTGAGGCAAGGTGTCCAAGGGTTAACCAAAAATTGAAATGAGTGCCCCCAGTGAACCACTCAGTCAAATGGGCTGAAATTTTGACCATAAGATGGTTTGTCTATTGTCAACAACATATCCAAAAATCAGAAATTTTGGAGATGGTTTTTCTATAGTTTTTGTAATAATTTAATAATTCATATATTTAATTAGAATAGGGTCAATGGACATCAAAATTTTATCAAACTCTGGTGGGTTATCAGGGGGGATGTTATAAGGCTAAGAAAAAAATATCAACCCAATTGGAGTTAATTTGTTTGGGTATCTTGGTGAGTAAATTTTGCCATTTAAAGGTAATAGGCCTAGTTATTCAATAATGCACTTAGAATGGTTGGATGATCAACCCTTCAACTAAAAAAGGTGAGACTTTTGTTGGGTCCACCGAAAAATATGTACCAGATTTGGAGAAGCCTCATCTTACTCAATGATATACATCAATTTGTATTTGATGGTTGTTTGAGTTTCATTGTGCAAGTGTAAGGTTTTGATGGTTAAAACGACGGCTCTTATTTATGTGTGAATGTGTAGGTTTTTATTTATAAAAAGAAGAGCGTTGTTATTTTTGTTAGAAACCGAGCTTTAACGAGAGGGAGGCAAGTGCACCTATCGCGTGTAGTACAAGATATTCCGGTGTGGAATATCGGGGTCGTATTGTTCTCGGGGCCGGCTTAGCTATATCTACTCTTTCCCTGAAATACCTATTATTCTACCGATAATTTTTGTAGTTTTATATAAAAAAGGAAAATGGAATAAAAATTATATAAAAAGCATAATAATAATAAGCATAAAAAAGAAAGCAGGAAAAAATGCAGTAAATAAGTGCGGAAGGCCGACGAAGAACTCGGTGCGACGATATCAAAAGAGAATTTGAACTAAAATAACTTTTAATAAAAAGAGATCCTAATTTTCAAATTAATTAAGGCGGAGACTCGGCCGTGGAGGTTCCTTAGATATGAGCTCACCTTGGTCTAGGGATATCGCTCACCTGAACGTTAAGACTATTCGACCGATCGCTAGACCGACGAAGGATTCCTCTTAACGCCCGCATTATGCTGAGAATCCCGCTATTGGGTGGGGAACCCAATCCGGTAGAGTCACGCGCCTCCTCTCTCGAGGGTTAGCGCGGAGCTCTCTTTACCCAAGGGTGATCGGTCCATACGTGCGGCCTCTCGGCGTTGCGTATGGATAACGGAAATAGAGCCCGCACATCGATTATGCGGTCCTACGCGTCGTTAACCCGGGGCAAACCTTAAGAAATTTAATTAAATAGAAAACAGGACCTTTAATTATTTAAAGCTACTTTATTTGTCCCAATGCTCTTCGATATTGAGGGCTAAGGGCGGTTAGCCACTCATCGGAATGGGGACACTTACGCTAGAAAGCGATAAAGAAAACTGTAAAGAAAACAGGAAATAAAGCAGTAAATGAAAGCTGAAAATTGCAAGTCCTACCCAAACGAGTAGGACTGAAGAAAGCAGTAAATGCGAATCCCGGCTCGAGCGAGTGGGCGGGGGTAAATTTATCTCATACACGCACACACTCTACAGAAATTAAAATCACACACACGCACTCTACAGAAAAGTAAACACACACACACACACACAAAGTTTTCCTACTCAAATTAGTAGGAAGAAAATGAAAGCATTAAAATGACGAGTCCTACTCAAACGAGTAGGCGGGAAATGAAAGCAGAGCGCCATTTAACTCTTAACGAGTAGGCGGAAATAAATGCATACGCACACACTCTACAGAAATTGAAATAAAGCAATAAAATCTAACTCATACACGCACGCACACTTGCAAAAATAAGAAAAAGCAAAGTGACTGAAAAATTAAAACAACTGCATTTCTACCGCTAGAATGCGGTAGAAATGCATAAAAAGTGCAAATAAAAATTAACCGAACAAAAAGTTTTGAAAATTAAAACGAAAAGCTAAGTGCTCGGAAAATTAAAACGACTGCATTTCTACCGCTAGAATGCGGTAGAAATGCATAAAAAGAGAAAATAAAAATTAAACGGAGCGAAAAGTTTTGCAAATAAACGCAAAATGGAAGTTGGCAAAAAATTAAAACAAGTGCATTTCTACCGCTAGAATGCGGTAGAAATGCATAAAAAGTGAAAGTAAAAATAAACTAAAGCTAAACGGGTGCAAAAAATGAAAATAAAATGGACATTACAACGGCTAGAAAGTGCGATAAAATCCTAAACTAAGCTAAGTTATAAAAGCTATAAATGAAGAAAACATAAAAAAAAAAGAAAAGAAATAAGATTGCTAAAGGGAGAGTTGCTTAGATCCATTCCAAACACGTATAAGGAGAAGAAAAATGCATTTCATTAATTAAAAGAACAAGTTACAAGACACAAAAAATAGCAAAAGCTAAGGAGAGGGGGAGAAATTTCTCTTACATAACATTTGGAATAAAAATGGGCAGCATAACACCTTAGCAAAATGGACCAAAAAGGTGGACAAGAATCTCATACAGCAGCTGCCTTTTTATAGGCAAAATTTCGGGTCGGTCACGTCCTAGGTCACGGGCGTGACAGGGGGGCGTGACAGTACTGTTTATGAGTTGATTGGTGATTTGACTGGAGCTTTGACTTTGGCTGAAAACGTGGCGGTCACGCCCCAGGTCACGGGCGTGACAGGGGGGCGTAACAGGGAGCTGGCTCTAGAGATTTGACGCGCGCTTTGACTTCGGGGCAGCCCACGTGGCGGTCACGGGCGTGACAGTATTGTCACGGGCGTGACAAGGGGGCGTGACCGGGACAGCTGGCATCCTGATGTCGGCAGCATTGACTGTGTTGGAACACCCTTTTTATATTTGGGTCAGGATAACTATGCTAAGGATTCATGACCTCATTGTATAGCATAGGTCATTGAGTGTGAGTTTAGAACTTAGGATATTTGAGATTTTAGTTCTGCTCAGCTCTGCAGATAGTCGACCCCAGCTCGACGTATCGTCGTCCTCAGCTCGACGCGTTGTCGACCGCTGCTCGACGCATAGTCGATCGCAGCTCGACGCAGCGTCGTCCTCAGTTCGACGTAACGTCGACTTCAGCTCGACATTTTGGAATGATTCTCTCTGCATCCTTAATCACTCTCTGATCGACGGATAGTCGAGCTCAGATCGACGACTTATGATGAATTCAATGTTTTGGATTCTCCCGTTGGTTGTCATTTGAAATTCAAATTAAAGATCATCAAAGCAGTTATTACAAGAGATCCCCTGGCCGTTTCAAGACTTAATTGGTCCATATCTCAAGGAATTTTCTTTGGAAATCAATTAAGGCACTTCCTTCCAAGGCATGGACAGTTAAGGAATGCATTGAATGCCCTGCCAACGGCTATCTATCAGACAGTAGTAATTCTATTACTTAGAGATTTTTGGAGAGAGATATACACAGTTATTCAGATTTGTTACAGAGAACATTCTTCATCTTCTCTCTCTCTCAGAATCTGCTGCAGAGAATTCAAAGAGAAGAACATCACTCAGAAAAAGATCATCATCAATTCTTTCTGATTCTCTTCTGCTCTGCAATCAACTCTTCTACAGACTGCCTTCTACCTTCAGACATCAAACACTCAGTGTCTGAGTTATCTATTGCTGAAGAAGGACAAGCAGTGAAGAGCCTGTCACCCTTGTGCAAAGCTTCTTCTACCTGAACTCATCTACATCTCAGGGGGAGCTTTGACATCATCAAAATCCACAAGCTTCTCTTTGATAGTTGACAGAGAAGCATACTCATCCTTTCTTTACCTTATTCCATCTGTACAGGGTTTTAACTCCCTTCAAAAGTTACCCTTTTGGTTAGCTGAGACCTTGTCAAAATCAGTGGTGGCAAGACACCTTATAAAAAAAATCTGGTGGTGCCCAGGACACCTGATCAATCATCCTGCAGTGGATTCCTATCAAAGGGTGATAGAAGAGTGGACTACCCAAGTTTGGGGAACCACTATAATTTCCTTGTGTCTTCTGTGGTTTATGTTTACTTCTTGCTGTGTGCTGTGTGCTGTGTGCTGTTTGCTTTATCATATATTTAACCATTGCATAACTCACTTTCTACACTAAGTAAATCAAAAGTTTTAAATACATCAATCTATTTGAACTTACTCTATTAACCCCCCCTCTAGAGGTAGATAGATCTTATCACCTAACTTTCAATTGGTATCAGAGGGAGGTTGGTCTTTCCTTCAGGCTAACACCTGGACCACAAAGATCTTTGATAAGATCAAACTCTACAGAGGGTTTATCTTGTTCTGATAAAAATTGTTTTTAATAAAAACTCATGGCACAAAACAAGGAGTATGCAAGCACAAGACCTCCAGTGTGCAATCTATCCAATTTTGGACTCTGGAAGGCAAGGATAAAATTATATATGAACTCTATTGATGAAGACATTTTTAACTGTGTCTTAACAGATTGTCCAAGGCCTCCCACTACAACAAGTACCTCAGCTGTTCCACCACCTGCAGGAACAGACACTGATATAAAGAAATGGAAAGCGGCTGATGCAAAGGCCATGAACATCTTGGCCCAAACAATGTCAGATGACATATTTCAGAAGGTTGCTGAATGCAACTCTGCCAAAGAAATCTGGGACAAACTAACTGAGATAGTCTCAGGTTCAGCTGATGAAAGAAAAGATAGAAGAGCTCAGCTGATAACACAGTATGAGAATTTCAAAATGGCTCAAGCTGAATCTGTGGCTGACATGTACAACAGATTTAGTCTGATTGTCAGTGAACTGAAAACTTTGGACAAGGATATATCTCTCACAGAGATAAATGATAAAATTCTCATGTGCTTACCTAGCTCTTGGGATTCAAGAATCTGGCCAATTAAAGATGGCAGAAGTCAAACTGAGACATCCACTGAAGCTCTCTTAGGCAAACTCAAGTCCTATGAGCTATTTGTCAAAAATAGAGAAGGGGAGAAAAACATAACTTCTTCTGCACCCAAAGTGGAGAAGACAATAGCTCTCAAAGCTTCAGAGGAAGTACCTAAAGAGAAGGAGATAGGCAATGAAGAACTATTAAGCCTACTAGCCAAAAGATTCAACAAGATGGCTAGAAAGAACTTCAGAAAATGGTCTTCTAAAGACCAAGATAAGCCAAGGTATGACAGATCTAATAATAAAGATATTATATGCTATGGCTGCAGGAAACCAGGACACATTGCACCAAACTGTCCTGAAAATTAAGACAAGAAAGACAAGAGAGAAAGAAGAGACAAGAAAAGAGATAAAGACTCCAAGAAATACTATGAGAAATCCTCCTCCAGCAACACCAAACATACAAGGAAAGGATTTGTTGCTGAAACATGGAGTGATACTGAAGAGTCTGAAGAATCATCCAGCACAAGTGATGATGAGGATGATACCACTGAGAAAGGATTCTGCATGATGGCAATCAATGCATCACAAAGCAGCTCAGATTCAGAGCATGAATCTGAATATATGACTGATCAGGAATTAAGTGAAGATCAGGTATTTGACTCCTTTGACTTTTCTTCTGATGATTTCAGATTTAGATTTAAATCTATGTGCATAGACTTGCTGACTGCTGAGAAAACAATTGATTCTCTTAGAAGTCAGTTGTCTGATTACAGCACATTAAGTGCAAATAATCTCAAGCTTTCTGATGAGTTAGAATGCTGTAGGGAGGAGATAGCCTCACTAAAGAGTGAGCTATCCAAGGCTAAACAGCTTGAGGAAACTCTCAATGGGAGGAGTCTTAAGTTAATAGACATCACAAGCACAGTGAATTCAAGAATGAATGGTTCACTAGGTTTGGGTGCCTCTTCAAGCCAACCCATAGTGCTAACAACTCCCATAAAGTTTACCAGTAACAGGGGTAAAGAAATTATGGTGGTAGCCAGGAAAAATTCTGATCTACCTAAGCCATTTCAAGTACAACAGAAAACGTCAACCAGAGCTCGACGATCTTCGACCAGAGCTCGACGTCACTCCAACAAGAATCAGCAACATCATGCTGAAGCGTCGAACTTAGCTCGACACACGTCGAACTCAGGTCGACTGGATGTTGTCCCTGAAGGCAGGCTTGTTCGAACGTCGACTGGAGCTCGACGTCCTGAAACATCAGCGTCGAACTTAGATCGACGATCGTCGAACAGAGCTCAGAGCCGTGATTTACTTGCACAGGATAAATCCAAATCAAATCATAAATATCCTACATCTCAGCCTAACCCTTATGCTGAATGGGTGATTCCTCCTAGGAGATATCATCCTGAAGGCTATAAGAGTCAGCCTGAAATGTCCTTCATCTCTGATTTCATTGGTTATCAACCTCAACCCAAGGTGAACTGGGTGAAAAACAATTAAGCTGTTACATGTGCAGATGAAGAGCTATCCAGTGGTGAACCAGCATTGGTACCTGGATAGTGGTTGCTCCAAACATATGACAGGGACCAAAAGCAACCTTACATCCTTCAAAGCAAAGCCTGGACCAAGAGTAATCTTTGGTGATTCCAACTTTGGACAAACCAAAGGATATGGTCAAGTCAAAATTGGATCAATCACTTTCAAGAAGGTAGCTTATGTGGAAGGTCTAAAGCACAACTTAATCAGCATCAGTCAACTTTGTGATGCTGGTTATCAGGTTTGGTTCACTGATTTGGTTTGTAATATTGCTTTAGATAACAATATTGTGTTGATGGGAAATAGACAAGATAATATATATTTAGTTGATTTCAATTCTTCTAAAGTAGATATATGCCTTTTCAATTCTCTTAGTAAGTCAAATGAGCTTTGGCATAAAAGACTAGGTCATGTTAACCTTAGAACTATTGCTAGGCTGTCTAAACTCAACCTTGTTAGAGGACTACCTTCTGGTCCCTACAAGAAGGAAGGACTCTGCAAGGCTTGTCAACTAGGAAAGCAAACCAAAAACAGTTTCAAATCACTTAATAAGAGTGATTCACCTAGAATTTTGTATCTGTTGCACATGGATCTTTTTGGACCCACTACAGTACAAAGCCTAGGGGGGAAATCTTATGCCTTAGTGATTGTAGATGACTTCTCAAGATTCACTTGGGTGTTCTTCCTGAGAAAGAAGTCTGATAACTTCAAAATTTTGACAGATTTTCTCAAGAGCATACAGATTGAGTTCAATACTCATATAGCCCTGATCAGAAGTGATCATGGGACAGAGTTTGATTCTCTTCTTATGCAAGAGTTCTGTCAGAATGAAGGGATCAGGCACACTTTCTCAGCTCCTAGAACTCCTCAACAAAATGGGGTAGTTGAAAGGAAAAATAGAACCTTAATTGAATCTGCCACAACATTATTGACAGATGCTCATCTTCCTCTAACCTTTTGGGTAGAGGCTGTGAACACCTCCAATTATGTTTTGAATAGAAGCCTGATACATAAACTAAAAGATAAGACTCCCTATGAATTGCTCAAAGGGAAGAAACCTAAAGTTAGCTTTTTCAAGATTTTTGGTTGCATTTGCTTCATTCATAATAATGACAAGAGATATTTAGCAAAATTTGAAGCTAAGGCTGATGATGGAGTGTTTCTGGGATACTCTTTGAACAGCAAAGCTTATAGGGTTTATAACAAGTCATCTCATAAAATTGAAGAATCCATGCATATTACCTTTGATGAGTCTAATATGTCTTATAAGGAGAAGAATTCTTCTACCATAGACCATTTGCAGGTACAATCTCTAGCTGAAAATATAAATCAGTTAACCATCATGGATAATGGTCCTTTATCTTCCACTACACAACAAGAACCAAATGTTAGTAACAATGAAGACACTGATCAGATTTTGGAAGGAAACAATGAAGAACTTGAAGAACCAGTTGTTGTTCCACAAGAGGAAACAACAACACAGGTTGGTGAACAATCAACACCCATTGTTGATTTAGTAACAATAAGAGATCACCCAATCTCTCAAGTGATTGGAGAAATCTCAGAAGGTGTGCAAACCAGAAATCAGATAAATCAACATCTGATGCACACTTGTTTTCTCTCCCAAATAGAGCCTCAAACAATACAAGATGCAGAGCAAGATCCAAACTGGATCATTGCAATGCAAGAGGAGCTAAACCAGTTTGAAAGAAACAAAGTATGGGAATTGGTTCCAAAACCAAGAAACCAGCAAATTGTTGGAACTAAATGGGTATTCAGGAATAAGTTAGATGATCAAGGGATCATTGTGAGAAACAAGGCAAGGCTTGTTGCTCAAGGCTATTGTCAAGAAGAAGGGATTGATTATGACCAAACCTTTGCACCAGTTGCAAGGTTGGAGGCCATAAGAATTTTCCTTGCTTATGCTGCACACAAGAAATTCAAGGTATTCCAAATGGATGTTAAAAGTGCATTTCTCAATGGAGACATCAAGGAAGAAGTCTATGTCAAGCAACCCCCAGGTTTTATCTCTCCAACCTTTCCTGAACATGTTTTCAAATTACATAAGGCTTTATATGGTCTCAAGCAAGCTCCAAGAGCATGGTATGAGACCTTAGCCTCCTTTCTGCTTGAAAATGATTTTAAAAGGGGTAGAGTTGACCAAACTCTTTTTATTAGAACCCATAAGTCCCATATCCTACTAGTACAAATATATGTAGATGACATAATTTTTGGGTCTACTGATTCAAGCTTGTGCAAAAAGTTCTCTCAACTAATGCACTCAAAGTTTGAAATGAGTAGCATGGGTGAGCTTTCCTTTTTCTTGGGATTGCAAATCAAACAACATGCTGATGGCATATTTATTTCTCAAACCAAGTATGCAAAAGAATTGGTTAAGAAATTTGGTATGTCAGATGCATCTTCTATGAAAACACCCATGCCTACTAATGCTGTTTTAGATGCTGATGAATCTGGTAAACCAGTTGATCAGACTAACTATAGAGCAATCATTGGCTCTCTTTTATATCTTACAGCTAGCAGACCAGATATTATGTTTGCTACATGTATATGTGCTAGGTTCCAAGTGAGCCCTAGAGAGTCACACCTCACATTAGTTAAGAGAATTCTTAGGTATGTAAAAAGCTGTCCAAATCTAGGTCTCTTGTATCCACATGACTCAGGATTTGATCTCACTGGATTTTCAGATGCTGACTTTGCTGGATGTAGAGTAGACAGGAAAAGCACCAGTGGAACTTGTCAATTCCTTGGTGATAGACTTGTCTCCTGGTTTTGCAAAAAGCAAACATCTGTGTCTACATCCACTGCTGAAGCTGAATATATGGCTGCAGGTAGTTGCTGCTCACAGATATTGTGGATCCAAAACCAGCTCCTAGACTATGGCTACAACTTAGAGAAGTCAAAAATTCTTTGTGATAATACTAGTGCAATTTGCATTGCTCAAAATCCAGTTCTCCATAGTAGGACAAAGCACATAGAGATCAGACATCACTTCTTAAGGGATAATGTAGAAAAGAATAAAATAGCACTAGAGTACATTTCTACTGATTTACAAAGGGGAGATATTTTCACCAAGCCTTTGGATGAAAAGAAGCACTTCTTCTTTCTTAATCAGTTGGGAATGATAGATGGAGATAGCATAAGTTAATCTACAAGATTTTGAAACCATAAAAATGACAAAGTCTAGGCAAATGTATCTCTTTCTTAAGTGTCTAGAGGTTCTGTCTGAACTCTGCTCGACGCTCGACGCTTTTCATTTGAAAACGTCGACTGCAGATCGACTGATCGTCGACCGCTAAAAAGCGTCGACCGTCGACCTCATCTTCGCGTCGACCAGAGATCGACCCTGTCTAGAATCTGTTAAGTTTCTGTCTCGGTCGACGACGTTAATTAACGTCGACCATAGCTCGACGTTCAGCATCCCAATTAGCGCCGACCGTCGACCTTAAAAACGTCGAACGTCGATCTAAGCTGAACACCACCGAGTCTCTTCATTTCCCTTAGAGCTTCTTAGCGTCGATCTAAGCTCGACGTTATTTCCTTTTCTACGTCGAACCCTAATATAAAATCATCTTCTCGGCATCGATTTCATTTGCGCTTTCATATTTTCTGCAAGTATTTTCTCCCTCCAAAGATTTTACACTTGTTTTCGAGAGGTATTCTACAGGAAATGGCGATTCCAGCAGCAATCTTGGCAGCGATGAAATTTGATTGCGGTTTCGACATTGATTTGGATTCCTTTGAAGGATCATCCCAAAATTTTCTGGAAATTCTGGAACTGTTCAAGGAACAGAAATTGGAGAAGTTCATGACAACCAGAATGCCAATAGCAGAAACAGAAATTAAAGAATGGATTTATACTGCAGTCACTCAAGATGAAAGCACCATTACTGGTTCAATCTCAGGGACTCAGGTATCCTTAACCTCTGCTATATTTACTGAGGTATTTGAATTGGAGAATGGAAATGACAGTATGGAGCTGTCCAATGAAGAATACGCTGCAATGTTAGACAGGATGGGTCATTCCTCTGAGAATGCCTCCAAACTGTTGAAAGTAGACCTTGCCATAGAATTCAGACTTCTAGCTGATGTGGTAGGCAAGGTTATCTGTGCTAAGAGAACAGCACATGATGCCATTTCCAGGCATCAATTTTGCATCATGGCTGCTCTCCTGGACAAAAAGCACGTGAATTGGGGAGAAATTCTGTTTGATCTAGTGAAGAAGAAGGTCAACAAGACCTATGTCCATTTTGGAAGAGTATTGGGTTTGCTGCTTCATCATATCTGCCCTCAGCTTCTGGTATCCTCTAAGCATATCAATGCTTCTAAGAGACTGACATGTGCCCTCATTGGTAAATGGGACAGGAAAATCACCAATCCCAGAGCTGCTGCAGCTATGAAAACTTCTACAGAAACAAGGACTGTTGTAGTCACTTCACCTCAGCCTTCTGATCTAGTAGAAGAAGCCATGCCATCCATCACCATTTCATCTTCCTTCAGCTTTCCAACCACCTTCTCTCCATCCACATCTCAACTTTCATCCCCTATGCCAACAACATCATCAATTGCTACAATTGCTTCTTCCATTCCTCCATCCATTACCTCATCTGAAGATTTTCATCCTCTTCACTTCTTCCCTCCAATGGATATTGAGATCAACAATCCAGATGATTCTTTCTTGGATGGTTCTCCTGATGACATATCTGAGACACCATCATTTTCTGACCTCATCATGTCATCCATCATTGAACCTACCATCCCCATTTCATCTATCCCAACATCATCTTATGTTGCATCTGTTTCTCCTCCCTCTACCTCTGCTCAACATCCCTTTGAGCAAGTAGATTTGCTTCCCTTGGCAAACAAGCTCTATGAGCTATTGGCTCCAAGGCTTTCTTCTCTATTGGATGCTTCCCTAGCTCCAATAATCCTCTCTTTGAACTCCATCTCATCTAAACTCTCCTCCCTTACTCCTCTTGTGGTTGGCCCTTCTTCTAGGGGCCTAGAGTCAGTTCTTACTGATTCTAGGCAGGGGGAGATTTTTGTAGAAGAAGAGCTGCCTCCTTTTGATAGAGAAGAGATGTTAGTTTCAGAAATTCAGCCTACAGATAGAGAGTTGGTTCAGCCTTCAGTTGAAGACTTTACAGTGGCAGTGCCAGCATGCTTTTTCCAAAGGTCTTTCAGCCCATACAGATTATTGCTTCCTGAAGATTTGTCCAGGGCTATTGTTCCCTTTTCTGCTGCTGCTACTGTTATTTTTGATGAAATGATCCTTGATGATGATGCAGTGGTAGCTGATGCTCCTGCAAATGATTCTCTTGATCATAGTGATGTTGCTGCTCCTGCTTGTTCTTATGTTGATGCTAGTTCTGTTGATCATTCTGTTGATAATATGACTGTTGATGAGTTGCCCAACACTTTTGATGCAGTGGTAGCTGTTGCTCCTGCCAGTTCTATTGTTTCTCAAGTTTCTGATGCAGTGGTAGCTGATGCTCCTGCTAATAAGATCTATCCAGCCAGTTCAGTTGAGGCTGTAATATCTGAAGTTATCAGTGACTTAGCTGCTCCTATGTCTGTTGCACCTGAAGCCATTTCTTTTCCTGCAGTGTTAGATACATCATCTACACTGACAGCTGCTTCTAGTCCCGTTTCAGGAATTGCCTTCAAGAAGGATTTTTATGATCCTTATGATCATGTGCAAAGCAGCTCCTCTGATGAGTTTGCCACTAGCTCAGATGATTCATCTGCCACCATTGCTAAAAAGAGAAAAGCTAGAAGCAAAGCTCTAAAGAGAGTTCCAATGGAAAGGGCCACTGACCATGATACTCCCTATCACATTCTTCACAACTGTGAGATTACAGAGCCCTGGATGCAATATTCCAAGAACCAACTCAAGGCTATGAAACAGAAGAAGAAGTATTTCAAAGGCCCCTGTAAATCTATTCTTCCTCCTCCTCCTCCTCCATCTTCTCCAGGTGCAGGAGGCAGTGCTAACCCTGTCAGCAAACCTCCCTCATCCTCCTTCCAAGGCAAGACATATCAATCCAAGAGAGGACAAAGAGGTAGCCAACCAAGAGGTTATCAGCAAAGAGGATCTTCAAGAGGAAACCAATCAAGAGGTCAAGCTAGACACCAGCCATATCAAAGGGAAGGAAAGACCATTGCTTCAACCTCTGGTCCTTTTCCCTTCAAGCTCAATGATGGTGTAAGGCAAAAACCTCCTCCTTCAGATCAAAGCAACAAATATGAACCTCCTGTCCCTTATGATGATCCAGTCAACAACCCTATTGCTTGGAAAGCTAGAATGGCTGAGCTTGCTGCTCTAGACCTGATTAAGAAGAATAAAGAAAGAGGACTGGACACATCAAATATCAGTACTATGTCTGAGCAGAGAAGACAAGAATTGGACAAATACAACTCCAGCAAATTCTTTGAATTTGATAGGTACATGCAGTTGCATCCTGCTGCTGTTCCTCCCAGTGGAAAAAGCATAACTTCCTTGGGTATTTCTGAGGATTACAGATCCAGGAAAGATGCTTCCAATCCTCAGAGAGAAATCAAGTTCAAGAAAAGCGTTGAAGAAGAACCAAAGAAGAAGTAATGTAAGATGGCTCCACCTCTTTACAACTGCCATAAACACTTTTGATATTTATATATCTGCTCCTGCTTCTATCTGTGGTTTATGGTTTTGTCTGTGTTTCAATCTTCTGTATGCATTTTATTTCCTTATAATCATGTGAATAGTAATCCTAATCCAAATAGGGGGAGATTGTTGGAACACCCTTTTTATATTTGGGTCAGGATAACTATGCTAAGGATTCATGACCTCATTGTATAGCATAGGTCATTGAGTGTGAGTTTAGAACTTAGGATATTTGAGATTTTAGTTCTGCTCAGCTCTGCGGATAGTCGACCCCAGCTCGACGTATCGTCGTCCTCAGCTCGACGCGTAGTCGACCGCTGCTCGACGCATAGTCGATCGCAGCTCGACGCATAGTCGATCGCAGCTCGACGCAGCGTCGTCCTCAGTTCGACGTAACGTCGACTTCAGCTCGACGTTTTGGCATGATTCTCTCTACATCCTTAATCACTCTCTGATCGACGGATAGTCGAGCTCAGATCGACGACTTATGATGAATTCAATGTTTTGGATTCTCCCGTTGGTTGTCATTTGAAATTCAAATTAAAGATCATCAAAGCAGTTATTACAAGAGATCCCCTGGCCGTTTCAAGACTTAATTGGTCCATATCTCAAGGAATTTTCTTTGGAAATCAATTAAGGCACTTCCTTCCAAGGCATGGACAGTTAAGGAATGCATTGAATGCCCTGCCAACGGCTATCTATCAGACAGTAGTAATTCTATTACTTAGAGATTTTTGGAGAGAGATATACACAGTTATTCAGATTTGTTACAGAGAACATTCTTCATCTTCTCCCTCTCTCAGAATCTGCTGCAGAGAATTCAAAGAGAAGAACATCACTCAGAAAAAGATCATCATCAATTCTTTCTGATTCTCTTCTGCTCTGCAATCAACTCTTCTACAGACTGCCTTCTACCTTCAGACATCAAACACTCAGTGTCTGAGTTATCTATTGCTGAAGAAGGACAAGCAGTGAAGAGCCTGTCACCCTTGTGCAAAGCTTCTTCTACCTGAACTCATCTACATCTCAGGGGGAGCTTTGACATCATCAAAATCCACAAGCTTCTCTTTGATAGTTGACAGAGAAGCATACTCATCCTTTCTTTACCTTATTCCATCTGTACAGGGTTTTAACTCCCTTCAAAAGTTACCCTTTTGGTTAGCTGAGACCTTGTCAAAATCAGTGGTGGCAAGACACCTTATCAAAAAATCTGGTGGTGCCCAGGACACCTGATCAATCATCCTGCAGTGGATTCCTATCAAAGGGTGATAGAAGAGTGGACTACCCAAGTTTGGGGAACCACTATAATTTCCTTGTGTCTTCTGTGGTTTATGTTTACTTCTTGCTGTGTGCTGTGTGCTGTGTGCTGTTTGCTTTATCATATATTTAACCATTGCATAACTCACTTTCTACACTAAGTAAATCAAAAGTTTTAAATACATCAATCTATTTGAACTTACTCTATTCACCCCCCCCCCCTCTAGAGGTAGATAGATCTTATCACCTAACTTTCAGACTGTTTGACTAAGCTTGCGGGTCGGCCTCGACACGGGCGTGACAAGCTTTGACACGGGCGTGACGTTGGGCGTGTCGGGCACGGGTCAGTGAAATTACTGACTTTGACTGCCTGATTGCGTTGAGAGCCTGACACGCCCGTGTCGGGGGGTGACACGGGCGTGACATGGCCGAAAAATATTTTTCTGCAAAAAATTAGAAAATAAAAATACTAAGTTAGAAAATAAAAAATTAGAAAAAAAGAAGTATTTTATTAAATAAAACAAACTAAAAAAGAAGAAAATAAAGTAAAACAACAAAATAAATACACTATAAAATGGGTATATTTACAACTCATCAAATACTCCCATACTTAAGCTTTTGCTATTCCAGAGCAAAAGTTGGAGATGAACCTATAAGGAATTAAAAAGAATCCTAAATTTAACTACCACTTGATTTAATTGTACGAAAGATCGAAATGAATTTCCGGGATTTCGGAATTAAATCCTAAATTATGAAAATGTTATAAATAGAGGAACTGTTTCAAAAAATACTTCTAAATGGAAAAAAAGAAAGCGAAAATTATTTTTGTTAGTTTAACAAAAATGGATTGGAATTATCGAAAAAACTTTAGCTAAAAAGAAATTGATAGGAAATAATTCAATTTAAAAATTATGCTCTCAAAAAGTTTTAGATTAATTCTAGAATCATGAAAACTAGGCTAAGTGGTTTGGCGGATATGAAGAAGGCTTGGATTTTAGGCGAGGTAATTTTTTCTCGAACCTCCACATTTTTTTTCTTTTGAATAATTAGGAAAATAAAATCTTATTTTCCTAACTTATAATTTTTTCTTTCTTTCTTCATAAATAATAATAAACCCAATGTATATGTATAGGGGTAATGAATTTTATCCTCTTACTCCGTAACATATAATCTTTTTAAAATATTGGGTGTCTATGTTTACGGGACAAAATCATATCCCCATTGACATAGGATCTTTTAAGGGTGAGTGGAGAATCATACTGATTAAGGCATGAAAAAAAAAGTGGATGGTTTAGTTTCTAAAAGAAAGCTAGATTTTAATAAAAAATTTCGAGAGCAACCTTTTTAATTTGAACGTTCCTACGTTTCTAAAAGCATAAGTAGAAATAATATGAAATCCATGAATGTTATTTTCTAATATAAAAATGTGCTTCTATTCAAAAAATTAGAAGTGATAGTGAGAAAAACAAGTTCCCTATAATAAGAAAAAGCCATAAAAAATTCTTTAAAATCTTAACCCCAGAAATTTAAGTCTATCGAGCTACAATTAAAAAACGAATAGTAAATAAAGAATTAATTAAAATTCGCTTATAAATAAACTCGAAATGATTATTTTGGAGAGCAAAGAGGTTAAGAATTAAGGTATTCAATTTTTTTTTTTTTTTTATTAATTTTTCTAATAATTTTTTTTTCATATTTTGGTGTTTTTAATCATTTTTTTGGAAATTTTTAAAGGTTATGCAAATTTTTTGAGTTTTTGAGTTATATAAAATTTTTTTGATTTTTTTAATTTTCGGTCTTATTTACAAGAGGAGAGAAATTTTTACAAGATAGGAAAGAAAAGGGAAGGAGATGAGAATATTTACAAAAATATTTACAAAGTAAAAAAAAGGGATCGCCCGCGAACAGACTCTTATTTGTGGTTGGTTCGATGAGTCGAACGTCGCGGAGCGATGTTTCATCTTTTTTTTTTTTTGAAAATATTTTATTATTATTATTATTATAGCATGAAAATTTTTTTTTTGAAGTTTTTAATTTTGTAATGTTTTTTAAGTTTTTTTTTTTATTTTTTATTAAGTGCGGGAAATAAAAGGGCACAAAAAATAAGAAACACCCCCATACTTAAGTCCAACATTGTCCCCAATGTTGGACTAAATATGAGGAACAAGATATATATAAAAATCTAAGTAGTATGTACAAAATTTAAAATTAAAAACAGGGGTTTAGAAATCTTCCCTAAATGGCGTTCGGGGAAGCCCGTTAAGTATTGTCCTGCAAAAGTTAAAAGTAAAAGCAAAAATATAATATAAAAACGAAAAAGAAAAATTCGGCGAAAATGGTGCGGGTGATAGGGGGCGACAAGTGGGTGTGACTCGGAACCTAAGGCCTTAGCTAAGTGAGCGTGACCGATATGTGATCCCCTAGCGCTCACAATTGTGAAGCGCGCCGAAACGACAAAATAGATACTGAATTTAATTTTTTTGTTTTATAAAAAATTTTTCTTAGTTTTTTTTTTTGAGTTTTTAGATTTTTAAGTTTATGTTTTTAGTTTTTGATTTTTTTTTTTTTTTGAAATGAAAAATAAACTTAAAAAAAAGAAAATAAGATAAAGGCAAAATAAAATAGAGAAGAAAAATATATTTTTTTGAATTTTTTTTTTAAATTTTTTTGATGAAAAGGAAAAAATTTCATCAACATTTTTGTTTTTTTATTATTATTATTTTTAAGTTTTTAAATTTTTAATTTTTATAAGTTTTTAAGTTTTTTTTTTTTTTTTTTAAGTTTTCGAATTTTTTTTTTTTTTAGTTTTAAATTTTGCTGATTTTTTTTTTAAAGTTTTTTGTAAAATAATTTTTTATTTTTGATTTTGTTTTTTTGGTATTTATTATTAATAATAATATTGATATTGTTATTATTATTATAAATATAATTTGTTTTTTTTGGTGGCCATTTTGTTAATTTTTTTATATATATATAGAAATAAAGGGTAAAATTAATAGGGTTCAGGAATTCAAAATAGTAAGTCGAAATTTTCCCCGGCAACGGCGCCAAAAACTTGATGGTTAAAACGACGGCTCTTATTTATGTGTGAATGTGTAGGTTTTTATTTATAAAAAGAAGAGCGTTGTTATTTTTGTTAGAAACCGAGCTTTAACGAGAGGGAGGCAAGTGCACCTATCGCGTGTAGTACAGGATATTCCGGTGTGGAATATCGGGGTCGTATTGTTCTCGGGGCCAGCTTAGCTATATCTACTCTTTCCCTGAAATACCTATTATTCTACCGATAATTTTTGTAGTTTTATATAAAAAAGGAAAATGGCATAAAAATTATATAAAAAGCATAATAATAATAAGCATAAAAAAGAAAGCAGGAAAAAATGCAGTAAATAAGTGTGGAAGGCCGACGAAGAACTCGGCGCGACGATATCAAAAGAGAATTTGAACTAAAATAACTTTTAATAAAAAGAGATCCTAATTTTCAAATTAATTAAGGCGGAGACTCGGCCGTGAAGTTTCCTTAGATATGAGCTCACCTTGGTCTAGGGATATCGCTCACCTGAACGTTAAGACTATTCGACCGATCGCTAGACCGACGAAGGATTCCTCTTAACGCCCGCATTACGCTGAGAACCCCGCTATTGGGTGGGGAACCCAATCCGGTAGAGTCACGCGCCTCCTCTCTCGAGGGTTAGCGCGGAGCTCTCTTTACCCAAGGGTGATCGGTCCATACGTGCGGCCTCTCGGCGTTGCGTATGGATAACGGAAATAGAGCCCGCACATCGATTATGCGGTCCTACGCGTCGTTAACCCAGGGCAAACCTTAAGAAATTTAATTAAATAGAAAACAGGACCTTTAATTATTTAAAGCTACTTTATTTGTCCCAATGCCCTTCGATATTGAGGGCTAAGGGCGGTTAGCCACTCATCGGAATGGGGACACTTACGCTAGAAAGCGATAAAGAAAACTGTAAAGAAAACAGGAAATAAAGCAGTAAATGAAAGCTGAAAATTGCAAGTCCTACCCAAACGAGTAGGACTGAAGAAAGCAGTAAATGCGAATCCCGGCTCGAGCGAGTGGGCGGGGGTAAATTTATCTCATACACGCACACACTCTACAGAAATTAAAATCACACACACGCACTCTACAGAAAAGTAAACACACACACACACACAAAGTTTTCCTACTCAAATGAGTAGGAAGAAAATGAAAGCATTAAAATGACGAGTCCTACTCAAACGAGTAGGCGGGAAATGAAAGCAGAGCGCCATTTAACTCTTAACGAGTAGGCGCAAATAAATGCATATGCACACACTCTACAGAAAATGAAATAAAGCAATAAAATCTAACTCATACACGCACGCACACTTGCAAAAATAAGAAAAAGCAAAGTGACTGAAAAATTAAAACAACTGCATTTCTACCGCTAGAATGCGGTAGAAATGCATAAAAAGTGCAAATAAAAATTAATCGGACAAAAAGTTTTGAAAATTAAAACGAAAAGCTAAGTGCTCGGAAAATTAAAACGACTGCATTTCTACCGCTAGAATGCGGTAGAAATGCATAAAAAGAGAAAATAAAAATTAAACGGAGCGAAAAGTTTTGCAAATAAACGCAAAATGGAAGTTGGCAAAAAATTAAATCAAGTGCATTTCTACCGCTAGAATGCGGTAGAAATGCATAAAAAGTGAAAGTAAAAATAAACTAAAGCTAAACGGGTGCAAAAAATGAAAATAAAATGGACATTACAACGGCTAGAAAGTGCGATAAAATCCTAAACTAAGCTAAGTTATAAAAGCTATAAATGAAGAAAACATAAAACATAAAAGAAAAGAAATAAGATTGCTAAAGGGAGAGTTGTTTAGATCCATTCCAAACACGTATAAGGAGAAGAAAAATGCGTTTCATTAATTAAAAGAACAAGTTACAAGACACAAAAAATAGCAAAAGCTAAGGAGAGGGAGAGAAATTTCTCTTACATAGCATTTGGAATAAAAATGGGCAGCATAACACCTTAGCAAAATGGACCAAAAAGGTGGACAAGAATCTCATACAGCAGCTGCCTTTTTATAGGCAAAATTTCGGGTCGGTCACGCCCTAGGTCACGGGCGTGATAGGGGGGCGTGACAGTACTGTTTATGAGTTGATTGGTGATTTGACTGGAGCTTTGACTTCGGATGAAAACGTGGCGGTCATGCCCCAGGTCACGGGCATGACAGGGGGGCGTGACGGGGAGCTGGCTCTGGGGATTTGACGCGCGCTTTGACTTCGGGCAGCCCACGTGGTGGTCACGGGCGTGACAGTATTGTCACGGGCGTGACAGTATTGTCACGGGCGTGACAAGGGGGCGTGACCGGGACAGCTGGCATCCTGATGTCGGCAGCGTTGACTGTTTGACTAAGCTTGTGGGTCGGCCTCGACACGGGCATGACAAGCTTTGACATGGGCGTGACGTTGGGCGTGTCGGGCACGGGTCAGTGAAATTGCTGACTTTGACTGCCTGATTGCGTTGAGAGCCTGACACGCCCGTGTCGGGGGGTGACACGGGCGTGACATAGCCGAAAAATATTTTTCTGCAAAAAATTAGAAAATAAAAATACTAAGTTAGAAAATAAAAAATTAGAAAAAAAGAAGTATTTTATTAAATAAAACAAACTAAAAAAGAAGAAAATAAAGTAAAACAACAAAATAAATACACTATAAAATGGGTATATTTACAACTCATCAGGTTTGCAAGAATTTTTCTAAGTACAAGTGTCGATACTTGTGAAGAATTGTGTCGACACCCAGAAGTTGTATCGACACTAGAAGCAAGGCCTATGTCGACACCCAGGCATTGTGACGACACTTGAAGAAGAAGCTTTGTAGACACCCAGAATTGTGTCGACACCTAAGGCAAGGTTTGTGTCGATATCTAAAGAAGAAGCTGTGTCGACATCCAGGAGTTATGTCAACATCAGAAGAAAGGCATGTGTCGAAACTCAAGAATTGTGTCGACACCTGAAGAAGGTTTGTGTCGACACACACTCAACGCCGTTTGTCTACAGCTAAGTCTAGAACAAAAACAGTTGTGTTGACACACAGGACTTGTGTCGACACACACTCAACGACATCTGGATGACACTCAACACCATCTTACAGCAATAACTATACTGAGTCAAAAGGCTTGTGTCGACACACAGGACTTGTGTCGACTCACACTAACTGATGTCTCGACACACACTCAATGATTGCTAGATATACACTCAACGCCATCTGCCAGCATCAATTATGTCAAGATCAGGAGCAGTTGTGTCGACACACAAGACTTGTGTCGACACATACAAACAAGAGTTGTGTCGAGTAGTTGAAGAATGATTATGTTAACACATGGAGTGTTATGTCGACATCTTCAAAGGCTTGTGTCGACACTTGGTCTATTTGTGTCGACACATATGAATCAGTATGCTGAGTGGATCATGCTGAGTTGTAAAGTCTTTAAGGAATCAGCTGTCATGACTGGTGACTCGACAACTGTCATTACCAACAGATCTGAAACCTTTGTCAGAACTGTTAGAAGGTTGTTACAAACCGGATTAGCCGGTAATCATGCAAAAGCTCTATATAAAGGCTGATCCTTAACAACAAGAGCAGAGCTAATATAGAGATAAAAAAGTGAATCATCCAGAGAAAGAGTTCAACAACAAGAAAAAGGGAGACCCTTAAGAAGGCAGATTCTGAATAGTCTGTAGAGAATATTCAGATCTTATTCTGAATTAAAGAAAGGAGCTGACAGGAGATCAACTTATACATCAAGAAGTGTTCAACCTTATTTTGTTCTATCAAGAAGCTTTGAAACAGCTATGTCAGGTTGGATCTGGAGACTCAGTTCATTTAAGAATTGATCAAGAAGCTCTCACCTATAGAGTGATCTATCTGGTGATATTTCTGTATTTCTCAAATACTCAAGTTCTTGTAGGATCTATTGTTAGATCTGAGTTGTAAGCCTATAATTAAAAAGGTTGAGGTAGGGCTGAGTGCCTGAGGTGTAGGACTATTGATAGTCTGAGTAGTAAGCCTAGTTATAAAGGCTGAGGTAGGATTCATGGGGAGAATCTGAGGTAAGACTTGTATAAGTCTGAGTTGTAAGAACCAATCTGGTTCTGAGTTGTGAGATCTGTGGATCTGAGTTAGTGGAAGGAAATTGGGTTGAATCCAGTTCTCTACTGGATAGGCGAAGGGGGAAAGTGGATGTACCCATACGTTGGGGAACCACTATAAATCTGGTGTATGTTGTGCTGTGTTTTCTGTGCTGTGATTTTAAATTTCTGTGCTAAGTAAAAACTAGTTATATTACCTGAATTATAAAAGAAAATTAGAACCTATTTACCACCCCCCCCTCTAGGTGTTTAGGCTCTTGAAATAAGTCTTTCAACCTTGGTCTCTGACATATTAATACATGAAACATCCCATAGTGTAGTTTTAGAAACTTTAGGGTTGGAATACCCTGAAACCCTAGTTCAAGCCTTAGGGTTTCCTGTTAGGGTTAAAGAAGAAACTAGAGTCAAACCTTCAATTCTTTGCTCCAGAATTTGTAAATAGATTCATTGGGAAGAGAAACCCTTTGGATAATTTATTTAGAATTTTATCAGTATTCCACCCCCACAAATCACTTATTGATTAGGATATGAACTTCCCTATCAAGTATAGAATACATGTCTAATAGTATTGGATGGTCATGAAACTTTGGAAATATATCATTACTGATGTTTTCTTTGCCTGCAAATTTTATTAAAATTTTAAGTTAAAGATTTTTAGTATCTCCTATGTAAAACTTGAGTTTGTTGATTGGAGAATAAAATTTTATAGAACAAACTGGGTACTAGAAAATTGTGAAATTTTACTTGTAAACTTTTTATCCTTCTTTAATGCCTAGTTAATTTTATTATAATTTTTGGGAGAATATATATAGTAGTTCCTTCACAAGTTTCCCTATGGATAAATTATTTGGTAAATTCAATTAAATGGTTAAATGGCATTAGAAAATTATGAAATTTGGGCAGACATATTTTCTGGTCATTATAGTCCTCTTTTAATTTTTTATAATTTTTGGATGGCAAAACCTTGTAATCACTTTGTAAATTGTCATTTTGATAAAAAGGTTTAAATTTAGATTTATGGTAAAATGCCTTTTTGAAAAATTATGAAATTTATACCTTGATGTTATTTAGTCAATAAGAAGCTCTGGAAATTTTAGTAAGGTCATTGCATGTTAGAATCTTATACTTCTTGTTCAAAATCATAGGAGAAATAATTTTTGGGAAATTAAATTAAAGGCTGATTTAATTAGGAAAAATACCTGGTCCTGGTTTGGGGCTCAATATATCATTGTAGACCCCAAGTAATAAGTACATAGTTGTAGACAAAGTATTCACTGTATTTACCTTCGTACGCTAAGGATCGATCGCATGGTCTGCATGTAGAGAATTCAAGGTTTTAGGGTAGAATAGTAGACCATACATTCGTGAAATTATAGTGGGTGCACCGGGTTTGGGTGAAGTTATGATGAGGTCACCCTTAGGGCCAAGTTTTAAGTAGTCTGGGTACCATGGAGATGGGAGTGCTAGGGGTCGACGAAGTATCGTCTTCTCTAGGAGAATATAATTTCACATAGAATTAGCTAAAAGGAAATGTGGGGAAAAAGGTTTGGTAACAAATAAATACTTATAAAAGTAAGTGCCTTGCGAAAGGGAACTTTGGGCTTCATCCCATCATAGTTTCTAGTGCCCTCGAGAGCCCTTCACAGGGAATGCTCTAGGCAGTCCAAGGCTAACCTTAAACCGTAGGAATAAGCAGACTAAAAGAGTAACCTTTAATAACCACTGTCACTTACACTCACCCCATCATTTCGGGAGGATAGTTTGTATAGATTCACGAGCGGTGGGTTTGGTGTTTGATAGAAGAATGGTTTAAATTTGAAGAGTCGATGGCTTTGAAGCTCTTACAGCATGTGTGCATGTGCATTAAGTGGTGGGTCCTCGTTATTGGACGGTCGTTCACACTGACATCGATACGTTGACTTGACAAGTGTGAGTGTTCACTTAGACCATTAAAGACTGGTGGTTTTGCCAGCTCTACTACTAAAGACTTTGTAGCACATGACTGTTGGTGTACCGAGTAGTATGCATGGTCTAGGCTGGGTAGTGTGAATACCGACCTAGGAGTGGGGAGGCCCAACCCACTGCCTCTGTTTTCCACTATGAGAGGTACCTGAGAGTTTAGCTAACTCCATATGAGGGAACTAAAGGTCTGTGTGCATAGAGTCGGGTGGGTGCGTTGCACTTGTGTGAAACTCATCATTTAACATGCACAGAATTACATGTCATGCATAAAACCTCTACCCCTAATGTATAAATTAGTTTGGGATCTTTTATACGTTAGGCCCTAAAAAATGACCCCCTAACTTATAAGTCTGTATGGGAATTTTTATAAGTTAAGATTATTTTCTTTGTGATGATAGTTAGCTGCTCTACTTTTTCTTTAATTTATTACTTCTATTATAATGCTGCATTTACTTGCTCTTCATCTTCATGACATTACTGTATTAGATACTTTAAACATATGATAGTTAAGGCCACTGTCACCTGCTCTTGCTTACTCTCCACTTTCAATCCCTTTCCTTTCATCCTCCCCTGCATGGTGCCTTTGTTTCGCAGGTGGGTGAGAGGGGGACAAAGACTTAGTTTAAACTAATGGCCTGATTGGCATAACACCCGAGACACTAGTTGGGAGATAGGGTGCAGCACCAGAGGAACCAGCACGTCTAGGAGGAGGTGAACCAGCCTAGTCCCGGAGAGGCGGTAGTAGCAACAGCAGTCATGGGATCAGTGAGTGACTAGTAGCTTTACTTCCATGAGTGTTATATAGTGAGGATTATATATACCGGGCATGAGCCCCTTTTACCGTCTTTTCAGATTCAGTATTATACTTTTGATTAGTCTATTTCCTTTATTTGGACTCTTATATACTGTTATGTGATTGTGGATTCATGTTTACATGTTTTCTTCTATGGATTATGCTTGTGTAGTTGCAGAAGGAATTTGCAATTTGTGGTGACGACCCTCTCGATGTTGGTGTCACCACAAAGCAACGATTTTGGGCATAAGACCCGGTAAAAAAAGGTGGTCTTATATAGTGAATGTGCGACCATTGTTTTTAAGGCCGTTGACGATCTTGAAGAATTTCTCGAAGCTGTCTGCAATAGTATCATTTGATCCTTGCTTAAACACCTCGTATTCTTGATTAAGCAACGATCTACGATCGTCTCGAACTTCTTCGGTACCTTCCATGAGCATAACCAGACAGTCTCACGTCTCCTTGACAAATTTGCAGTGGAATAAGTTTTGAAGCATAGACTCGTCCACTACACTGGCTATAATATTCTTTGCTTTCTTATCCAAGGAGACCAAGGCAATTTCATCTTTGGTTAGATCCATCATTTTCTTAGGGATCATAACTGCAGGATTAAGAGCAGGGGCTTGTGTAGGAATATGAGGTCCTTCTTCCACAATATGAAATATCCTCGGATTTGCTGCTTCCATGAAGAATCTGACTCTCTCTTTCCACATAGGGAAGTTCTCTTTGGTGCACACAGATAACTTTATAGAAGACATGTCCTTGCTTTTATCCATAGCCACAGAAAAGAATCTCTTGACATTAGATGGGAGATCTTATTCAAGGTGTAAACCTTATGTCGAACAACACCCGTCTGATACCAATTGAATGTGTCTAGTTTCTACCTAAATCACCTAGAGGGGGGTGATTAGGTGATATTTGTATCTTTTTACGGAATAAAAATACTTTAAAAAATAAGAGCACACAAACACAAATATTTATAGTGGTTCCCCGAGTTGGGTACGTCCACTATGTCGCCTCGCATATCTACTACGAAGGGCTAGATTCAGCTACTTCACCTTTCTCAGATTTCAACAAATCTTACACCTCGGAGCCGCAACTCCGACAACTAGGAGACGATGCTCCTACCACTCAGAGAACAACCTCTACTACAACTCTATCCGCAAACAGATCTACAACTCAATCCACAAATGGATTTATAACTTGGAGATAAAATCTCCTACAAATGTAAAAGAAGATTTATACAAAATTATTACAAATAATCTTGACAAGATCTGAAGTCTTCTATCCGTCGTTCTTCGATTAGGTTGAACTTGAATAACTTAAAGAACATAGAAAATCAGAAACCTTTAAGAATTTGATTCTTGAATATTGAATCGATTAGATCTAGGAGAATAGAAACCTTCAGATTGCAAAGATCCAGTCAAATCGGAAGATGAAGATCGAATAATTCAGAGCTTGCATCGGCAGAATGAAAATATCACGAACTGTACGGGAGCCGACGGTTACAATTTTGGAAACTTTCCCTTTTGAAATTTTAGTATGATGGCACGATTAGGGTTGATGAAAAATCAACCCTAGGTATTTATAGAGATCCTCAATTACAACGGTTATAAAAGAACTTCCAAAACAAGACCTCCGAAATTACTGTGCATGGTCATCGTTCAACCCGAGCCGAAATTTGAAAAATAGATTGCAAAATAACCCAAGTCATTTTCGTCAAGTATCTTCGAGTATAGCTGAGTATACTCGCTGAACTAGTAGTGATATCCGACAAAATTTACTTAGAGAAATTTAGCTCGATCCAACTTGCAACTCAATGCCATGCAGAAGTCATACTCGATGAATTCGACGAGTATTGGCTAGTATACTCGACGAATTCGACGAGTATTGTCTAGCGCACTCGATGCACTTGACACACTCGGCAAGTATCGGCTAGCTCACTTCGACGCACTCGACACACTGGACACACTCGACGCACTCGACGAGTATCAGCTAGCTCACTCAACGTAGTCAACGCCTGACCTAGTGATAGTTGACGAATTTGACTTAGAAAATCTAGAGAAGTAACATCGAATTGACTGGATGAACTCGTTGGGTATCGACTAGTATATTCGACGTATTTGACGAGTATCATTAGACACCTTCGACGAATTCGACGAGTATTAATGAGTATTCTCGACGAATTCGATGAATATCCCTTACAATACTAAGCAAATTTTACTTGGGTAAAATTTTTGTTCTACTGATTCCATGTCCTTCTCCTTCCTTGATCCTCCTCATGCACTTGGGATAGAAGTACACCCCAATAAAGAGATTACACGCGAGTCAACACATTGTCCTATAAAATGAAGGATTATATTGCATTGTCATGTGTTTACTGACCCGCTGTAACCTAACATTGGTGTGTACTTAACAAAGTAGACCTGCAAGCACATAACTAAAAATACAACATCAAATACAATATCAATTCATCTTAGCTTTACTGGACCCTTTTTCAAATCAGGGTTATTGTGGATAAAATACCCAACAAAGTCCATGGTTGTTAAGCCGACCCTCAAAGGCCAAAGAGAAGTGTGTTTACTTTTACTTCTCATGTGTGGTCGTCCTGTGTTCTGAAGTATAAAAAACACTTCTATATGGGGAAACTTTTATAATACCTTAAGCCCGTAATAATTTGTGTATTTGGTTTATCATTCCTAATTTATGGTAGTGGACATTCCTGTGTTTGGGTTCCAAGTAATTAATTTTTCTTCCACAAGAATGCACTCTCAGTTAGGATGCGCAAAAGATTTATGGTCTCAATAAGTTACTTCACTTACTGTTTGTGGAATATGGTGTCGGGCCTTGACCGGACCTTCTATTATATTCTACGCGATGGATGGGGTGTTTCAAATTGGGTATCAGACTTTGGTGTCGGTCATCCTTATTCGAATTTGTGGTCGAATTCTTTTTAAGGGGTGGTGAGCACGTGTCTGTGCGTCATCGTTATAACATGAAAGAACCCATGAATGTCAATTAAGGAATGAAAATACACATGTTTGTGGAACCTGTGTGTTCCTGTGATTGCTATTTTGCAATTTGTTTAGTTGTTAAATTGTGTGTTGCACGATTATAGGTGACTAGAAGTGGTGCAGGGCAGTCTCAACCCCAGCTCTCAATAGGTAAGATGGTAGTCGAAGAGAGGTGTTGATTGGGGTCAAAGCAAGCTACTGACAATATCGCTAGGCGATAGTTGATATCGCTCGGCGATAACAATATTTTGATTGGTCAGCTAAAATCGTGGCCCTTCATTCCTATTGAAGAGAGGATCGTGTGGATGGAATTATTCCCGAAGTCACTTAAGTAGAGAAGAGGTGAAGAGAAGAGTCATTTATCTTCTCTCACACTTTCTCCTCCTTTTTCATCAAGTTCTTGGAAGAAAGAACAAGGGGTGAAGGCAAGATCCATGAAGAGGAAAGCGAGGCGATCCTTTCCATCCAGATAGAAGAATTGTTTATGGCTCCAAAACTTTCTACGAGGGTAACGATCTTCCTTCTTGGACAAGTAAAGTCCTAATTTTGCATATGCATGGAATCCCCCACCAAAAAGTGGAAAGAGGAGGGAATTCTAATGGGTTGATACATGATATCCCCGGGTAGTTTTGCATATAGAATTCCGGAAATCATAGTACGAAATAGGCATGTTGTGTGAATGTAACGCCCCCGATTTTTCTGCGATTATTGAATTCCCGTTTGGCGTTACGTCGACGCATTTTCTTTGCTTGTGTCATCTGTGGAGTGTTGTCTTAACTCCTCAGAACTGAGTGGCAAATTTTGTAGTCTATTGGCAAGATCTCCCTAACAAGCTGGGTCGTTTTGGGTGACCTGGTGTGGCCTCTCGGGGGATGCTTGTATTTTGACTTCGGGTGGGTATAACTCGAGTTCTGTTTGTCGAAAGTTAATTTCGACTTCGTTGTTGTGTTCGTAGCATGGGTATTTAGCAACGGTGCGAATTTCGTCGAATTCCGAGGTAGTTCGGTTTTCGAGTCATTTTGGGTGTGCTATTAGTAAAAACAAATTAGAAATTTCTTAGCTTAGGTGAACCGGCAGTTTAGGCAGCGGTTATGGCCGAATAGGCGTGTCTTTTAATTTTAAAGCCTTAATCAGTAGATGGCGGGCCCACTCTTCTTCTTCTTCCCGAGACCGAACTCGCCTCTCCTGTACGCGGAAAAGCAGCGGAGAAACTGCCGACCTGCTACCCTTCAAGACGTCGATTTTGGGAGTGTTTGTGGACGGAATTTGATTCTGAAAGCGGATTTGGATTGCTCTCACTCAGACCTACTTTTCTACGGATAAGAGATTTGATTTTCGTGGAGTTTTTAGGAGGCCCGAAATTCTTGTTTTGACCCTTTTCCGCCATTAAAGTTCAAGATTTTTGCTGTTAGGGTGTTGCTGATGTTGGTGCTGTGTGAAGATAAGGGAAAGCCGACATAGCTTCGTCGGAAATAGAGGCAATTGGTTCTTGCACTTGCTGTTTGGATTTTTTTCCCATTTTATCTACCCGGTTAGCCATAGGTTAGATGCCAAGCTTGCTCTTTTATCTTGCTTAATTAGGGTTTTAGTTTCCCCTTATGAGCCCCTCTCCATGTGCCGTTTGTGATCAACCCACTGGCGTATTTATGCCATTTTGACTCAAGATTAAAGTCTTGTTTAATGCTTTGTGCGGGTGGAGCCGAGGGAGAGAGAGAGTGGGGGAGGGGGGGGGTACCTTGCTGTATGATCTGGTAGGAGCCAAGTTTGGAGCTCTCTGGTTTCGACATTGAGTGTGGTGCACATACTCAAAGCCATTGCTGGTATGGCGTTGAGTGTGGTGCACACATTCAATGCCACAGAAGAAGTCAGGTTTATATTATTTGGCTAAGTACTAAGGCATTGAGTGAGGTGGACTCACTCAACGCCGCAGCCCCTGCTAGCGGCTAAGTACTTTGGCGTTGAGTGAGTCGACTTCACTCAACGCCATTTCCATTTTGGCGTTGAGTGTGGTGAACTCACTCAACGCCGCGGTTTTTTGTGAGGCCAAGTACATTGGCATTGAGTGAGGTGGGCTCACTCAACGCCGCAGCCTTTTCTGAGGCTAAGTACTTTGGCGTTGAGTGAGTCGACCTCACTCAACGCCATTTCAGTTTTGGCATTGAGTGAGGTGAACTCACTTAACGTTGTAGCTCTTTCTGCGGCCCAAGTACTTTGGCGTTGAGTGAGGTGGGCTCACTCATTGCCACAGCCTTTTCTGAGGATAAGTACTTTGGCATTGAGTAAGTCGACCTCACTTAACGCCATTTTGGTTTTGGCGTTGAGTGAGGTGAACTCACTCAACGCCGTAGGCGTGTTTGCGGCCAAGTCCTCTGGCGTTGAGTGAGTGAACCTCACTCAATGCACTATCTGCTTTGGCGTTTAGTGAGGTAGACTCACTCAACGCCACCAACCCTTCTTTGCGGCCAGGTCCTCTGGCGTTGAGTGAGTCGACCTCACTCAACGCCATTGCTGTTTTGGCGTTGAGTGAGGCTAGCTCACTCAACGCCACAGTCCCTGTTTGCAGTTAAGTGCAAGTGCGTTGAGTGTGTGAACCTCACTCATTGCCATAGCTGTTTTGGCATTGAGTGAGGTCAGCTCACTCAACGCCAGAATTTTTTTGTGGGAGGCATTGAGTGAGTGAACCTCACTCAACGCTATAGCTGTTTTGGCGTTGAATAAGGCGAGCTCACTCAATGCCAGAGCTGTTCTTACTGAGGGCGTTGAGTGAGTTAACCTCACTCAATGCCATGGTTGTTCTGGCCTGAGTGAGGCTAACTCACTCAACGCTAAGGTCTGGTTAGGCGCTTAGTGAGTGGGGCCCTGTAACACCCCTATCCGTCGCATAGCATATAACAGTAGGTCCGACCAGGGCCCGACGCCATATACTATGGAGAGACCGGTTGGTTACGCGTTGAAACCATTCAACCAATCACAAGGTCCTACATAGCACCTATTGGAAGAAATTATTAAGTTGCACAAAATAAGAAGCCTGCCAAGCACGAATGTCCACTACTCAAATAAAATAGGAATGTTAAATACAAAAGTACCGGCCATATGGCCTTACAATAGTTTCCTCAAACAAGAGTGTCTTTCATACTTCGGCTCGCAGGCCGGCCATACATGAGATAAATGGAAAACATAAAAAGGTTATTTATCATCACAATTCGCGCTAGGCACCTCGCACGAGTTCTGAGTCAAGAGACTTAACTCGGGCTCGGGGTGCACTAGCAAAAGGTGTCAAGTGCGTTGAATGGAGTGTAGGGTTGAGTGATACCCAACGGATCGAAAAGAAAAGGCCTAAGGGAAATTCGCAGGGTATCATTGTTGATACCCGACGAATTCGTCGAGAATGCCTGGGGATTCTCGCCGATCGTAGAGAATGCCCGGTGATACCCACCGATCGTCGAGTTTCATTGAATGATACTCAACGCACTCAACGCCAGGATTTTTGATAAGTTGGCTAAGTGAAATTCGCCGGGTATCATTGTTGATACCCGACGAATTCGTCGAGAATGCCCGGCGATTCTCGCCGATCGTCGAGAATGCCGGCGATACCCACCGATCATCGAGTATCGCTGACTGATACTCAACGCACTCAACGCCAGGATTTTCGATAAGTTTGCTAAGTCAAATTCGCCGGGTATAATTGTTGATACCCGACGAATTCGTCGAGAATGCTTGGCGATTCTCGCCGATCGTCGAGAATGCCCGATGATACCCACCGATCGTCGAGTATCGCTGACTGATACTCAACGCACTCAACTCCAGGATTTCCGATAAGTTGGCTAAGTGAAATTCGCCGGGTATCATTGTTGATACCCGACGAATTCGTCGAGAATGCTCGGCGATTCTCACCGATCGTCGAGAATGACAATTGATTCCCGTCGAATTTGACTTGTGCGTTTTCTTTGCCAGGTAGATTCGCCGGCTTGTACAGGCGGACCGAACCAGACTTCCGGATTCGTGCTGGATGGTTCCTTGGACCGATCGTTTCAAGTAAGACCTAATTTGGGCGGTCCAATCAGAGGGTGACACGTGGCAGAAGGGATTTAATCTAATACATCAGTTTATAAGAGAAGATAAAGCCGAGCCCTAGCCATACTTGCCGATCGATCTTGCCGTCATGGCGGACCTCGAGAAACCAACCAAGCCGAGGGAAGCCGTCGGAACTCCTAGAGGCGGCTCTCTCTCTCTCTCTCTCTCTCTCTCTCCTTCCTTGCCGTGAAGAACAACGGCACCAAGCAAGAGATACCGCAAAGAAGGATGACTAGATCCATGGCCGGGAATGATGGTACCGCTGGAAACGAGGTGAGCTTCCTCCCCTCTCCATTGGTGCTAGATCTGTAGTTATATTATAGGAGAGATATCGACTCCATAGAGTCTTGATGGTGAGGAGATGATTTCCTAGGGAAGCCATGCCTAGATTTGTAAATCTAGGTTTAAGTGTCTTCACCCTCCTCATCATTCAAAGTGAAGGTGAGAGAGGGATTCGTGGAGAAATATTGCTTCCTGAGGGTGAATAAGGGTGGACGATTTTTTGGAGGGGTTTTTGGGAGATTGGTGCAAGGAGGAAGATGAACGGATGTCGTTCATCTCACCGTAAGATGTGTGCAGAAATCTGATTTCTGCACGCAGCGATCTTCGTGGCCAATTTCGGGGGTGTTTTGGCCAGATCTGGGTTTTCAACTCAACATGAAAGTCGTAGCCCTCGAAATTATCTTTCCAACAAGTGGTTTCACGTTTCCAGGCGATACCTGTAGCCACGGGAAAGTCAGTTCGAATCTGCTGCAATTGGGGGAAATTCCACCCAGGAAATCTGTATCCTGTACGCAGCAGGCTTGGAGTGAATTTCTGGTGTGATGCGATCAAATCTGGGCTTTCGACTAAACACGAAAGTTGTATCCCTTGAAATTATCTTTCCAACGAGTGGTTACACGCACTCGTCGGATTTCTGTAGCCTCGGGAATCCTTGGTCGAAGTTGCTGCCCGGATTAAGGCTGCACCTAAATTCTGGGATGTGTAACGTGGAATGCGATTTTGTGGAATTTAATATTACGATCCAACTCGAGGCTTGGGTGAACTCTTTCGACATAATCATCATAGTGATATGATAAGTTGAGGTTATAAATCTGAATTCGTATAATGAGTTGTGGACAAGCTTAATTGAAGGAAAGAGCCTGATATAAATGAGTAGTTATAAATTGATAGATGTATAAATGATTTAACTATGGCCATGATGTATGTTGAATGGATAAAAAGGAATTAGTAATCCAATGCTTAGAGTGTTGTCTCCCTACGGGTAGCATTGTGTAAGTAACAAATGCGGTGTTGACCGTCACTAGTTGGAATGAGATTGAGATGAGTAAAGTTGGACGGTTGGGCTTGGCCCTCGGTGTTCACGTCCCGAGGCTCCTTCCGCATTTGATGGATGGTTGTGCTTGGTCCTCAGTGTTCACGTCCCGAGGCTCCTTCCATGCCATGATATTGTGAAATTTCATGTGGTGTGAGTCGACACGTGGTGTCGTAATCCTGGGTTAAGGATAGTGTGGCAGGTCTACGGGCTCGCCAATTGTCACACCGATGGGAGTTGACAGCTAGACCTTGGACGGTTGGGATTGTTCCTCGGTGTTCACGCCCCGAGGCTCCTTCCGTGCAAGTGAACGGTTGGGCTTGGTCCTCATATTCATTTCCGAGGGTCCTTCCGTGTCACGCATAGGCCAGTTCGGGGCTAGGATCTTGGTGCTCATTTACCCAAGAGAACCCGCTGAGCCGTAGTACGCATGTGAGCTCCGTTGTTGTGTTCTTAGCATTGAGGCGTACGGAGGCGTAGGCCAGGTAGTGTGGAGACCAGCCTATTAGTGGAGATGCCCGCTCTACTGTCACCGTTTGGCCACGACGGTTGACGCCTGGGAGGTTTGCTACCTGCTCGAATAATGGGAACTATAAGTCTGTGTCGACATAGCGATTATATGTGCTTCATCATGGGTGTGTCATTGCATTGCATACATAGCATTGCACTTAATTATATACACAAGACCCTCATCATATAAGTTTGTATGAGCACTCATATACGATGAGTTACTTATTGCTGAACGACCCTCAACTAGTATGCTTGTATGGGAATTCATATAAGTTGAGTTACTTACTGTTATAACATTATACTCTCTTGCTGCTGTAGATGGTAGAATTGTAGAATAAGAGCTTGTTCATTTATACACTACTTTTATTGCTACCTATGATTTGTATACTTACTTCACCTGCTTGTATGACTGTTTTATATATATTGTACCTGTTCCTTTCTCCGCTCGGTGCCGAGGAGTCGCCGGGGGAGCAGATGTGAAGCCACTTAGTCTGTATGACTAACGGTTGCTACGTCTTCCTTTTTAGAAGGAAACCCCGTAGGTGGAGCAGCAGGCTATGCAGCTGGACAGCCAGGCCAGGACGATAGGGCCTGAGGGGATGGTACCGTCGCTACCGTCAGTTACAGATGTGAGTGAGAGAGATTTTGTTGTAGCTCTTCGGGGAAATTCTATTTACGTACTCTGATTATGTAGAAGCTTGGTTAGCTTCTCTTTTGCTGTACTTATGGACTTATGCTTGGTGTGGGTTGACTTCTTTTATTATTATGGTTGGGTGGCATTTATATGTTGATATTGGTTGAAGCCGGCAGGATAGGCATCTTGTTGTACAAGGTGACCCGAGTGTTAGTTTTACCGCAAGGCGGATGTTCTGGGCATAAGACCCCTCTCGTGCCGTGTTCTGTGTTCCGGGAGGGGGGTTTTACAAATAGTATCAGCTTGCTACGATCCTCCAAGGAGAAATTCACTTAACAATGGTGCCACCCCCGTTTGATTAGTCAGTTTGGGGACAAACTGACTTAGCAGAAGCAGTGGTGTGCCCATATGTAATTCACACTAAGTTTGTCCATCATTAACCTTAGATTAGCCAACCTAACTTTAGGTTTGTACCCTATGTGTAGATCCCAGTACATGCTGAGCCAATGAGGGGCACCCCCGCCCCGTCTGTGCCTACACAATTCAAACAATCAGAGCTGGGGCAGACGCTCACAGCTATTTTGGACGCCTTTAGGTCCCAATCTACCCAGGCACTTGTACAACAACAGGGTCCGGGATCTAGTGGGTTAAGCACTTTTCGAGCTCTCTCCCCTCCCGCTTATATTGGGACAGAGTCGGCGGTGCGTACGGAAGAGTGGCTCGACACTATACAAGAATTGTTGGTAGGAATAAGATGTCCAAACAATATGGCGGTGACCCTTGTGGTGACACTCTTGGAACTGCACACCAAAAGGTGGTGGAAGTCCCTCATGGGCTCCACTTTTCGTGGAAGAGTGTACACGGACATTAGTTGGAGCGAATTCTCTGAAGCCTTTTTTTAGCATTTCATCCCCTCGGCCGCTCGGGATGGTCTTGAAGAGAGATTTTTGAAAGTAAAGCAAGGGTCCATGTCGGTGACAGAGTACCAACGAGAGTTTCAGCACTTGGCTAGATTCACTGACTCCTATAAGTTGGATGATAGAGGGTACGCCAAATGATTCTACAAAGGCTTGCGAGATCCTCTAAGGCAAGCCCATTTTATTTATAGCGGACTCTAGTCTGGCGGAGATTATCGATATGGCGAAGAGATTGGATGCGGGCCACTTGGGAAGTGGTAAGAGGTAAGTGGAGGGCGTGATGGAAGTCGGCCCCAGCAACAGAAGGAGATTTGACAATAGAAGAGGAAGAGGATATCGGAGGGGTGGCGGGCGTTTTCCCCAGAACTTTAGAGAGGAGTGCCCGGTTCCACAATCGCCAGCATTACCTCTACCTCAACAATTTTACCAACACGGCGGAAGGCAGGAACGGGTGTGCTTTGAATGCAACCAACCGGGCCACATTCGACGCTACTGCCCACAACTTTTTGGAGATGCGCCTTTTGCTTTCCCTCCAGCAGCCCCGCGGGGGAGAGGGTATGTGCGTGGTCGAGGACGAGGACCACGAGGAAGAAACCCCGGACCCGCTCGGGATCAGATGTATGCCTTGGATATGACTCAAGAGCGGAATCCTCAGGAGATGATTGCAGGTACGATTTGAATTAGCCATTTTGCTTCCATTAATATCCTCTAGTGACTTTAGATATACTAGACGTCTAGCTTGAGTATTATTAAATGACACTTAGGCACCGTGATGGTCGGCGGGAAGCCGGCTTATACGTTATTTGACACCGGTGCCTCACATTATTTCGTGTCTGAAGACTTCATCAAGGACATACACAGAGTGCAATATTTTACTAGTATTGCTCGAAGAGTACGCCTCCCAGACGGATCTGAGATGACGGCAACCGCGAAGTGTGAGTTGGAGATAACCATTGGGGGAAAGACCTTCGATACCCCCGCCATAATTTTGAGAATACCAGAATTCGACCTTATTCTGGGCATGGTGTGGCTGGATTGGCACCATGCAAGAATCGACTGTGCGGAGAAGCACATATATTTGAGACATGGGGATACTGATGTAGTCTTCCAAGGTATAAATTTCGCACCACGAATATTGTTATCCTCAATCCAGACCTTGAAAGCTCATATGAGAGGGGATGAAGTCTACATGATATGTTTCGAACTAAAGGAGATGAAGGTAGATGTGAAGGATGTGCGGGTAGCACGGGATTTCCCTGAGGTATTTCCTGAGAAATTGCCAGGGTTACCCCCGCATAGAAAAGTGGATTTTTAGATGAAGCTTGTATCAGGAGCTAAGCCTGTCTCCAGGACCCCTTATCGGATGGCCCCAAAAGAACTCGTGGAGTTTAGAGTTCAACTGCAGGAGTTGGTAGAATCAGGGTTGTTCGCCCTAGCTCATCACCTTAGGGAGCCCCTGTTCTATTCATTAAGAAGAAAGATGGAACCCTGCGTTTATGTATAGACTATCGGGAACTCAACCGACTGACAGTACGGAACACCTATCTGTTACCTCGGATCGATGAGTTGTTCGACCAACTGGTGGGAGCGCATTGGTTCTCCAAGCTATATTTGTGCTCGGAGTATTACCAATTGAGAATACAAGAGGATGATATTCAGAAAACGGCTTTCAGCTCAAGGTACGGCTTATATGAGTTCACAGTGATGCCGTTTTGGCTCACAAATGCCCCATCAGCTTTTATGAGCTTGATGAATAAATTGTTTGAGCCCTATCTGGATGTCTTCGTCATTGTGTTCATTGACGACATCTTAGTCTACTCGAAGACGGAGGAAGAATATGCCGGGCATTTGGCCTTAGTTCTGGAAAAGTTAAAACAGCACGCCCTGTTCGCCATGTTTAGCAAGTGTGAATTCTGGCTTAGGGAAGTGGCTTTCTTGGGTGATGTAATCAGTGGGGATGGACTAGCTGTGGATCCGGCTAAGGTGCGTGCCGTGAAGGAGTGGTAACCCTTGAGGTCGGTGGCCGATGTGAGGAGTTTTCTTAGACTTGTTGGATACTACCGCAAGTTCGTAAAAGGATTCTCAAAGATTGCCCTCCCGCTTACTTCTTTGACAAAGAAAGGTGTGCCATTTGAGTGGACACTCCAATGTGAAGCGGCATTCCAGGAATTGAAGGACAGATTTACCTCCGCCCCCATCCTTGTCCTTCCGTCTGGGAAGGAAGGATTCCAAGTTTACACGGACACGTCTTATCAGGCGTTGGGAGCGGTGTTGATGCAGCACGGGCACGTAATTGCTTATGCTTCAAGACAATTGAAGAAGCATGAAATCAATTACCCGGTGTATGATTTGGAGCTAGGAGCAGTGGTGTTCACCTTGAAGGTATGGTGGCATTATCTATACGGCGTCAACTGCGAAATCTTCTCGGATCATAAAAACTTGAAGTACGTCCATACCCAGAAGGAATTGAACTTAAGACAACGGCGATGGTTAGAGTTTCTATGCGACTATGAGTTCACCTTGAACTACCACCCCGGAAAAGCGAACTCGGTAGCCGATGCGTTTAGTAGGAAAGTACCCGGCTCGAGCCCAGAGTCTCGGTTGATGAGCATGGAGTTTGCACGGATGATTGAGGAGATGGACATTACCTTAATATGTAAGGCTTCTTCGGCATATACGGAGCACTTGTCCAGCATGAGCATAGTTTGTGATATCCGGGACCGGATCCGAGTGGAGCAAGGATTGGATGCGGCTTTGGCCCCGACAATAAAGTTAATCGAAGAAGGGACTACCAACGAGTACACACTAAAGGACAGCCTCATTTACTTTCGCGGCCTGCTCTACATTCCCAAAGGTTGCAGAATCCGGGAGGATTTCATGAGAGAAGCACATTGCTCTCAATATTCCGTGCACCCGGGAATTTCAAAGATGTATGCGGTTTACGGAAGACGATGTGTTGGCCAGGAATGAAGAAGGATGTCCGGTACTTTGTCACGCATTGTGAAGCCTGCCAAAGAGTGAAGGCGGAGTGCAGGAGTCCCTGTGGCCTGTTGCAGTCGTTGCCAATACCCGAGTGGAAGTTCGAGGATATTTCCATGGACTTCGTACATGGTCTACCTCGCTCCCGCTCAGGAAATGATTCAGTGTGGGTGATCGTTGATCGCTTGACAAAAGTTGCCCGATTCATCCCTATGAAGAAGGCGGCTCATGTGGATGTCTTAGTACGCCTTTTTGTGGAGCAGTTTGTACAGTATCACGGCTTACCTAAGACGATAGTTTGGGACCGTGATGGTCGTTTTACCTCCAAGGAGTGGAAAGCGGTACAGGCGTATTTGGGTTCGCGCCTTACCTTCAACACCGCATTTCATTCACAGACGTACGGGCAGTCTGAGTGGACCATCCAAACATTGGAGGATCTATTGAGGTTGTGTGTGATAGATATGGGAGAGCCGTGGGAAAGACTCTTGCCCTTAGTGGAATTCTCCTACAACAACAGCCATCAAGCTAGCATTGGCATGGCGCCCCATGAAGCCCTTTATGGAAGAAGGTGTAGAACCCCCTTGTCTTGTGTACAAGATGAAGAACCGAAGACTTTGGGTGTTGAATATATAGACGACACAGATGCTGTGGTTAGGCTTATAAGGGATCGCATGTTGGAGGCTCAAAGTCGGCAGGCGAAGTATTATAACGCAAGGCACCGTATGGTGGAGTTTCAAGTGGGTGATAATGTGTTCCTGAAAATCCGGCCGATGCATGGTGTGTCACGGGTGCGGGGAGTGAAGAAGCTCAGCCCACGGTATGTTGGACCCTATGTCATAGTGGAAAGGATTGGCCCTTTGGCCTATCGGCTGGAGCTACCGCCCGAGCTAGAAAATCTCCACGATGTGTTCCATGTATCGTCGCTACGGAAGGCGCTGTTGCGGTCCGAACAATACATCCCCACAACTGATGGTACTGTGGCGTCTGACAGATCTGTGCGATTGGAGCCGGTGCGGATCGTTGATAACGAGATAAGAACCTTGCGCCGCAAAAGTGTTCCCTTGGTAAAAGTGCTATGGTCTAATCATGGGAAGGAGGAATTCACATGAGAGCCAATGGATTTGATGCAAAGACGCTACCCGGAGCTGTTTCCTTAAGGTAATTTTATATTTATTTTTTGTATGCTTTACTCCCCATGACCTCAGCCTTATTTCAGAGACGAAATCTTTTATTTTGTTTATAGGATTTGTAACGTCCCAATTCGCGCTAGGCCCCTCGCACGAGTTCTGAGTCAAGAGACTTGACTCGGGCTCGGGGTGCACTGGCAAAAGGTGTCATGTGCGTTGAATGGAGTGTAGGGTTGAGTGATACCCAACGGATCTAAAGGAAATGGCCTAAGGGAAATTCGCCGGGTATCATTGTTGATACCCGACGAATTCGTCGAGAATGCCTGGGGATTCTCGCCGATTGTCGAGAATGCCCGGTGATACCCACTGATCGTCGAGTATCACTGACTGATCCTCAACGCACTCAACGCCAGGATTTCCGATAAGTTGGCTAAGTGAAATTCGCCAGGTATAATTGTTGATACCCGACGAATTTGTCGAGAATGCCCGGCGATTCTCGCCGATCGTCGAGAATGCCCGGTGATACCCACCGATCGTCGAGTATCGCTGACTGATACTAGATGCACTCAACGCCAGGATTTTCGATAAGTTGGCTAAGTGAAATTTGTCGGGTATCATTGTTGATACCCGACAAATTCGTCGAGAAGGCTCGGCGATTCTCGCCGATCGTCGAGAATGCCCGGTGATACCCACCAATCGTCGAGTATCGCTGACTAATACTCAACGCACTCAACACCTGGATTTCCGATAAGTTGGCTAAGTGAAATTCGCCGGGTATCATTGTTGATACCCGACAAATTCGTCGAGAATGCTCGGCGATTCTCACCGATCGTCGAGAATGACAATTGATTCCCGTCGAATTTGACTTGTGCGTTTTCTTCGCCCAGGCAAATTCGCCGGCTTGTACAGGCGGACCGAACCAAACTTTGGGATTCGTGCTGGATGGTTCCTTGGACCGGTCATTTCAAGTAAGACCTAATTTGGGTGGTCCAATCAGAAGGTGACACGTGGCAGAAGGGATTTAACCTAATACATCGGTTTATAAGAGAAGATAAAGCCGAACCCTAGCCATCCTTGCCGATCGATCTTGCCGTCATGGCGGACCTCGCGAAACCAACCAAGCCGAGGGAAGCCGTCGGAACTCCTAGAGGCGGCCTTCTCTCTCTCTCTCTCTCTCTCTCTCTCCTTCCTTGCCGTGAAGAACAACGGCACCAAGCAAGAGGTGCCGTAAAGAAGGATGACTAGATCCATGGCCGGGAATGATGGTACCGCTAGAAACGAGGTGAGCTTCCTCCCCTCTCCCTTGGTGCTAGATCTGTAGTTATATTCTAGGAGAGATATCGACTCCATAGAGTCTTGATGGTGAGGAGATGATTTCCTAGGGAAGCCATGCATAGATTTGTAAATCTAGGTTGAGGTGTCTTCACCCTCCTCATCATTCAAAGTGAAGGTGAGAGAGGGATTCATGGAGAAATATGGCTTCGTGAGGGTGAATAAGGGTGGACGATTTTCTGGAGGAGTTTTTGGGAGATTGGTGCAAGGAGGAAGATGAACGGATGCCGTTCATCTCACCTTAAGATGCGTGAAGAAATCTGATTTCTGCACGCAGCGATTTTCATGCCCAATTTTGGGGGTTTTCAGGCCATATCTAGGTTTTCAACTCAACATAAAAGTCGTAGCCCTCGAAATTATCTTTCCAACGAGTGGTTGCACGTTGCCAGATGATACCTATAGCCACGGAAAAGTTAGTTCGAATCTGCTGTAATTGGGGGAAATTCCACCCAGGAAATCTGTATCCTGTACGCAGCAGGCTTCGAGTGAATTTCTGGTGTGATGCGATCAAATCTGGGATTTTGACTAAACACAAAAGTTGTATCCCTTGAAATTATCTTTCCAACGAGTGATTACATGCACTCGTTGGATTTCTGTAGCCTCGGTAATCCTGTGTCGAAGTTGCTGCCCGGATTAAGGCTGCACCTAAATTCTGGGCTTTGTAACGTGGAATGCGATTTGGTGAATTTAATTTTGCGATCCAACTCGAGGCTTGGGTGAACTCTTTCGACATAATCATCATAGTGATATGATAAGTTGAGGTTATAAATCTGAATTCGTATAATGAGTTGTGGACAAGCTTAATTGAAGGAAAGAGCCTGATATAAATGGGTAGTTATAAATCGATAGATGTATAAATGATTTAACTATGGTAATGATGTATGTTGAATGGATAAAAGGGAATTAGTAATCCAATGCTTAGAGTGTCGTCTCCCTACGGGTAGCATTGTGGAAGTAACAAATGCAGTGTTGACCGTCACTAGTTGGAATGGGATTGAGATGAGTAAAGGTGGACGGTTGGGCTTGGCCCTCGGTGTTCACGTCTTGAGGCTCCTTCTGCATTTGATGGATGGTTGGGCTTGGTCCTCAGTGTTCACGTCACGAGGCTCCTTCCATGCCATGATATTGTGAAATTGCATGTGGTGTGAGTCGACACGTGGTGTCGTAATCCCGGGTTAAGGATAGTGTGGCAGGTCTACGGGCCCGCCAATCGTCACACCGATGGGAGTTGACAGCTAGACCTTGGACGGTTGGGCTTTTTCCTCGGTGTTCACGTCCCGAGGCTCCTTCCGTGCCAAGTGAACGGTTGGGCTTGGTCCTCGTGTTCATTTCTGAGGCTCCTTCCGTGTCACGCATAGGCCAGTTCGGTGCTAGGATCTTTGTGCTCATTTACCCAAGAGAACTCGCTTAGCCATAGTACGCATGTGAGCTCCGCTGTTGTGTTCTTAGCATTGAGGCGTACGGAGGCCTAGGCCAGGTAGTCTGGAGACAAGCCTAGTAGTGGAGATGGCCGCTCTACTGTCACCGTTTGGCCACGACGGTTGACGCCTGAGAGGTTTGCTACCTGCTCGAATAGTGGGAACTATAAGTCTGTGTCGACATAGCGATTGTATATGCTTGATCATGGGTGTGTCATTGCATTGCATACATAGCATTGCACTTCATTACATACACAAGACCCTCATCGTATAAGTTTGTATGAGCACTCCTATACAATGAGTTACTTATTGCTGAACGACCCTCAACTAATATGCTTGTATGGGAATTCATATAAGTTGAGTTACTTACTGTTATAACATTATACTCTCTTGCTGCTGTAGATGGTAGAATTGTAGAATAAGAGCTTGTTCATTTATACACTACTTTTATTGCTACCTATGATTTGTATACTTACTTCACCTGCTTGTATGACTGTTTTATATATATTGTACCTGTTCCTTTCTCCGCCCGGTGCCGATGAGTCGCCGGGGGAGCGGATGTGAAGCCACTTAGTCTATATGACTAACGGTTGCTACGTATTTCTTTTTAGAAGGAAACCCCGCAGGTGGAGCAGCAGGCTATGCAGTTGGACAACCAGGCCAGGACGACAGGTCCTGAGGGGACGGTACTGTCGCTACCGTCAGTTACAGATGTGAGTGAGAGAGATTTTGTTGTAGCCCTTCGGGGAAATTCTATTTACGTACTCTGATTATGTAGAAGCTTGGTTAGCTTCTCTTTTGCTGTACTTATGCACTTATGCTTGGTGTGGGTTGACTTGTTTTATTATTATGGTTGGGTTGGCATTTATATGTTGATATTGGTTGAAGTCGGCAGGATAGGCGTCTTGTGGTACAGGCTGACCCGAGTGTTAGTGTTACCGCGAGGAGGCTGTTCTGGGAATAAGACCCCTCTCGTGCCGTATTCTGTGTTCCGGGAGGGGGGTTTTACTGGTTAGGCCTTCGAGGGCTAGCACCGCAACATGTGTTTTAGCCCGCTATTTCCCGCTCGGCTCCGCAGCACCTGCAAGACACAATCCACTGCCCGGTGGTAAACAGAATAACGGTCAGCAATGCTGACCAAATTATAACAATCCCGCCCCCAAAATCGGGGTGGCGATGCTCCCTGCACTTTATTAATATAGCATCATAATAGTGTAAACACACTTCATCACAGGCGTCGGCTTGCACGGCCACACACCTCGTGCAAACAGGGCACATTCACGGCGAACCTGCCAACGTCACGTCAATTCAAGCCATAGACGTTCCCGTTCCACCACCGCCCCTTGGACGGCCAATCATATGAGCATTTTATCTTCCTGGCCTTGGTCACGAAAATTTAAGCCATAGACCGCCGAAGACCCTCATCCATGCCAACGGTCCCACCGAACGACATAGATCGGGTACGGTTCCTCCTGACCCATGCTCATACCGCAACGACAATTTAAGCCATATGCGCTGGTCAAGACTCGTCGAGTCCCGTTTCCACCACAATAATCACATAACCCCGTTATGTTCACGTTGGCTCCCCGGCCACCATGTTGGCAAAACCCGCTTTTGCCCAGTTTTCCGGGTGCACCTTGGAGTTAATCTCCTAGGCTCCCTGCTGCAATCTACCACGTAGAAAACCCGAAAAACGCCCAAACATACGGAGTCTTCCTCGGTTCATATGAAATGCAACATCACCGATCTGGATCAACTTGTCCGGATAGGCTTCACACACAATACCTATGCCCATTTTTGCGTACGGACTCTATAAAAGGGGGACTTTACATATCTACCCCAAGGAACGCTCCAACTCTTCGCTCACTCGCGAGAGAGGGATTCCTATGCAAAGGAAAAGAGGGCTTCACATGCCCTAAGATGAGAATTGTTACCCTTGCGTTTTTCCGCGGTGCCATGAAAATCTACGCGGTTGGAAAGCACCGTAACGGCGTCGCCTTCGCGGATCTGGACTCGGATCGCGATTCGGAGCTCCGACGCTCCACCGACCACTGGATCTTTGGCCTTCTTCCTCCTCCTTGCTCTCCCCTCTCTCTAGAACTTTGAGAGAGATGAACCCAAGAGAAATGAGCCCTTAAAACCCTAACTCCCGGATAAAACCCTTCAGGAAAGAACCCCAGCCATTGGATCCCAAGTCAAGGAAACGAACGGCCACGATTGGGGCCTGAAATTACAAAATCTGGGCCGAACACGGGTTGCAACACGGCCGTGTGCATGGTCGTGTCACCCATTCTCCGTCTCGACCGACGTGATAACCAGCACACGACATTCGATACGGCCTCTAACATGCCCGTGTCATGCCCGTGTCGCATGTGACACGGCCGTGTCACGACCCGTGTCACGCCCCGTGTACAACGGCCAACACTCTTTTCCCTAGAAGGTCACGGCCTGCGACACGGCACCCGACACGCCCGTATGATATGTGACACGCCTGTGTCTGTGCCCGTTTCATGGCCCGTGTACAACTACCAACACTTGTTTCCCGAGGAGGACACGACCTGCGACACGGCACCCGACACACCCGTGTCACATGTGACACACCCGTGTCTGTGCCCGTGTCATTGGCCGCGTACATGACTCAGAAAACTCCCTAGTGTGACACACCCGTGTCACACCAGTGTCATGCCCGTGTCACGTCTGTGACACGCCCATGACACCTGCTCCAAGTCCCTGCCTTGGCTTAAAACGTCACCCGTCCCTCTTTTTAGTTTTAGGGCGTTACAGCTCTCTCCCCCTTTAAAGAATTTCGCCCACGAAATTTACTAAAGGAAAACAATAGGAACTAAAAGCTTTTAACGGTACCTGAGCGGAATAACTCGGGTAATCCTCCAGCATAGTCTGCTCCCGTTCCCAAGAGAGCTCCTCCCGACCGCAATTATCCCACCGGACCTTAACCATCCGGATCTCCTTGTTACGGAGTCTCTTCACCTCGAAGTCTTCGATACTAACGGGCTTGACCCTTGTCGTCAACCCTTCGTCCACCGGCACTTGATCAACTTCGATCACTAGCGAAGGTTCCTGCACCGCCTTCCACAACATGAAAATGTGGAACACATCGTGTAGTCCACTCAACTCCACCGATAGCTTCAAAAGATAAGACGTTTCGCCGACCCGCACAAGAATCTAAAAGGGTCCAAGGTATCTTGGGCTCAGTTTCTTCAAGCGTCTCACCCGCGAAACACCCTTGAACGGCTTTATCTTCAAGTACACCCAATCGCCTACCGCGAACTCCACGTTCCAGGTCTTGCCATTGTAATACTTAGCCTGCCTGTCCTGAGCGATCAGCAAGCGCTCTCGAATGATCCACACAAAAGAAGTAGCACTCTCCACTTCCTGCATCTTGTACAACCTTGCCTCACCCGTTTCCAGCCACGATAACGGCGTGCGACATTTCTTACCATATAGGGCCTCAAAGGGCGCCATTTGGATACTCGCTTGGTAGCTGTTGTCTTACGCGAACTCCACTAAATACAGGTGGTCCTCCCAATGCTTATCGAAGTCTAGAACACACATGCGTAGCATGTCCTCCATCGTTCTATTGACTCTCTCGGTCTGTCCATCCGTTTGCGGATGGAAGGCTGTGCTGAACTTCAACTTTGTCCCCAGCATCTGCATCACCAACCTCCAATCATTGGACGTTAAACGCCCAGCGCGATGACTCACAATGCTACGGGGAACACCGTGCAGTCTAACTATATTATCCACATAAAGCTTCGCCAACTTCTCCACCGAGTCATCCTTCCTATGCGAAATAAAGTGCGACACTTTAGTTAACCGGTCTACGATCACCCAGATGGCATCGTTCCCCTTCTGTGACCTTGGCGAACCATGCACAAAGTCCATCGATATGTCGTCGAACTTCCACTCCAGTATAGGAAAGGTCTTCAAGAATCCTCCCGGCTTTTGGCACTCCGCCTTTACCAAGGCGCACGTTTGGCACTTAGCCACAAACAAAACTATGTCTTTCTTGAGCCCCGGCCACCAGAACAGTTTCTTGAGGTCACGGTACATCTTTGTGCTCCCTGGGTGGATTTAGTACTTGGTATGATGAGCCTCGTACATCAACTCCGCCCGCAGGTTACCCCCGCTTGGGACGCACAACCGATGATCCTTACTTAGCAACCCATCCTCAACAGAAAATTGGGAATTTGACCCATCCAACGCCACCTCCATAAGCTCTTTCATGGTGTGATCCAACTCCATTGCCTGCCGAACACGATCAGCCAGGTCATACTGAACCTCCGTCCAGTTTAACAAAGCCTTGGCGCTCTCTGCTTGTCCACGCAACAGATCTCCAATGCCTCCAACTCCCGTACAAGCCTCTCATCATGAACCGACAACCAGTTGGCTTGGGAGGGAGCCCTGTGACTCTACGCATCAGCAACCGCATTGCCCTTCCTGGGTACATAATGAATCTTGAAGGTGTAGTCCCCTAGAAACTCCATCCACCTCCTCTGCCTCATGTTAAGATCCTTCTGATCCAACAGGTACTTCAGGCTCTTGTGATCGGTGTAAATATCGACCCTTACGTCGTATAGGTAGTGCCTCCACAGCTTAAGTGCAAATATCACGGCCGCCAACTCCAAGTCGTGGACCGGATAGTTCCTTTCATTCATTTTTAGCTGACGCGATCCATAAGCTATCACGCTCCCATGCTGCAACAGCACGCAGCCAAAACCACTACCCGAGGCATCACTATAAACCTCGAAGCCCTCGGTCCCACTCGGCGAACTAAGCACTGGCGTCGTGGTCAACCATCTCTTCAGCTCCTCAAAAGCTTGCACGCACTCCTGCGTCCACAAGAATATCTTATCTTTCCTTGTCAACTTCGTGAGAGGTAGCGCTATCCGCGAGAAGTTCTCTACGAAGCGTTTGTAATATCCGGCAAGCCCGAGAAAACTACGGACTTCCGTGATAGAAGACAACTCAGACCACTCCTGTATCGCAACGATCTTCGCCTGATCCACCGCTATACCTTCCCCTCTGACAATATGAGCAAGGAATTCTACTGAGGGTAGCCAGAACTCGTACTTGGATAATTTCGCATACAGTTCATTCCTTCTCAGAGTCTCCAACACCAGATGCAAGTGCTTGAAGTGATCTTCTTCGCACTGTGAGTACACAAATATATCGTCAATAAAGACGATCACAATGCGGTCCAGGAAATCTCAGAACGTCCTGTTTATCAAGTCCATAAACACTGATGGAGCATTCGTCAGTCCAAACGGCATGACCGTGAACTCGAAATGCCCATACCTTGTGCTGAACGCTGTCTTCGGGATATCACACTCCCTGATCCTCAACTGATAGTACCCCGACTTCAAGTCCAACTTAGAATATACCGACTAACTGATCGAAGAGATCATCAATCCTCGGGATCAGGTACTTGTTCTTCTCCGTCAGCTTGTTCAACTCTCTGTAGTCGATACACAGCCGCATACTCCCATCCTTCTTCTTAACAAAGACGACCGGTGCGCTCCAAGGCGTCGAGCTTGGACGCACATGACCTTGCTCCATCAGCTCCTCTAGTTGAACTTTCAACTCTTCCATTTCATTCGGCGCCAGCCTATAAGAAGCACGTGACACAAGTTTGGCACCTGGCACAAGCTCGATAGTGAAATCAATCTCTCGCTGCGGTGGGGCTCCGGGAAGACTATCCGGGAACACATCGGGGTATTCATAAACCACGGGGATACTATCCAACGTGGACTTTGGCTTTACAGCCCCCACTATTGCGAAGAACAGCTCTGCACCAGCACGAACTACCTTTACCACCTGAAGAGCAGACATCAGCGTCCTGCTCGACCCCTTCAGTCCCGTGAATGTTATCTCCCATCCAACACCCAGCTTGACCTCCTTACTATTACAATCAATCCAAGCCTTCTGCTCCGAAAGCCAATAAATCCCAAAGATAACGTCGAACTCTACTAGCGACAGCAATGACGCTAGCAAGTCGAACTCTTTGCTCCCTATGTGAACCTTTACGGCGCACACTCTGTCCGCACGCATCGAGCACCCATTCGGTAGCAGCACATACAACTTGTCCTTCGCCATCAAAGAAGGGACTCCGATGCGCGATATAAAATTTTCGGACAAGAAGGAGTGTGAAGCTCCCGTATCGAACAGTGCCCGTGTCGGACTTTCGCTTATCAAAACAAAGCCTATGCAAACCATATTAGGCTAACAAGCAATAGATAACAGTATTTAAAGTTAACTTGCTATAAATTAACTCGTACCTGTCACCACGTCAGCTTGTTTAATGGCCTCCTGCAGGCCAAAGTTGTACACTCTAGGTTGGGTCAGAGCATAATGGGACGCGGTTGACTCCACCGCCTTGCCCTTCTCTTCGTAGGTAGCTCCTTGTTTTCTTTCGGACTTTGGGCGTCCGCTCCAACAATCGCGGGCAAAGTGCCCCGTCTTTCCACACGTGAAACAAGCACCCGGGGTTTGGTTGGTAGTCTTCCCCGAGGCACCTGAAGAAGGGGCTGGACCCGACGTCCTAGCCTTCTTGTAGAACCTACGATAACCCGACTTCGACGTAGTCGGCGCTTTGAACTCCGATTTCTTGCCACCGGATTCCTTCTTCTCTTGCACGTTCTTCATGTACTTTTCTAAGGACCAGGCCTTGTTGACCAAGGTTAGGAAACCCTACGCCATAGGCCCCGATAGTAGCAACCTCAGCTCATCTCTTAACCCTTCATAGAAGCGGTTCGTCTTGCGCTCCTCATCGGCAAAGGTAGCGCTAGCGTATCTTTCCAAATGAGTGAACTCGTGGAGGTACTCGTCCACGGTGTTGTCTCCTTGCACCAAATTTTGGAACTCATTTTCCAGCGCGATCATCTGCGCTGAGGGGAGGTATTGAGCCATAAACAACCTCGAGAATTTCCCTATAGAGACATCCGCCAACTATCTTCCCCTCAGGTGGTGTAACTACAGACCTTCCCACCATAATCTCGCATCCCCGTCGAATAAGAATGTTACTATCGTGGTCTTCTACCACTCTTCCATTTTTGTTGTTGTCATCACCCTATTGACTCTTGAGAGCCAATCTTCGGCCTGGGTCGGGGTTCCCATTCCCGAGAACACCAGTGGATGGAAGCCCATCACATGCTTAAGCTGTCTGTCAGTTGCTCTCTGAGGTAACTCTGGCTCCACCGCCACCTGTTCAACCCTTCTAGGCTCCGCCTCTTGGAGCGGCACTTGCTCCACCGCAGGAGCAGGCTACTGCACCTGCCTTGCAGGTTGCGCGTTGATCATAGCAAAGACAGCTTCTACCACCAATCTAATGGTCTCAGCAGACGGAGGTGTTGTAGGCGCATCACTTGGTGTGCTGCTTGCCTCGGAACCTGGTCGTTCTGACGGTCCAGCACCACTTTTGGTCACCTATAATCATGCAAAACACCGATAAGCGACCAAACAATATTGCAAACAGCAATTATAGGAACACGCAGGTTACTCAAAGACATGTATTTTCATTCCTAAGTGGACATTCATGGGTTCTTTTCATGTTATAACGATTACGCACACACATGTGCTCACCACCCCTTAAAGTGAATTCGCCCACGAATTCATTTAATTTTGACCGAAACCCGTACTCTGATACCAATTTGTAACACCCCTATCCGTCACATAGCATATAACAGTAGGTCCGGCTGGGTACCGACGCCATATACTACGGACAGACTGGTTGGTTACGCGTTGAAACCATACAACCAATCACAACGTCCTACACAGCACCTAGCGGAAGCAATTATTAAGTTGCACAAAATAAGAACCCTGCCAAGCACGAATGTCCACTACTCAAATAAAATAGGAATGTTAAATACAAAAGTACCGGCCTTATTGCCTTACAATAGTTTCCTCAAACAAGAGTGTCTTTCATACTTCGGCTCACAAGCCGACCATATATGAGATAAACGGAAAACATAAAAAGGTTAGGCCTTCGAGGGCCAGCACCGCAATATGGGCTTTAGCCCGCTATTTCCCTCTCGGCTCCGCAGCACCTGCAAGACACAATCCACCGCCCGGTGGTAAACAGAATAACGGTCAGCAATGCTGACCAAATTATAACCATCCCGCCCCCAAAATCGGGGCGGTGATGCTCTTTCCCTGCACTTTATTAGTATAGCATCATAATAGTGTAAACACACTTCATCACAGGCGTAGGCTCGCACGACCACACACATTGTGCAAACAGGGCACATTCACGGCGAACCGGCAAACGTCACGTCAATTCAAGCCATAGACGTTCCCGTTCCACCACCGCCCCTTGGACAGCCAATCATATGAGCATTTTGTCTTCCTGGCCTTGGTCAAGACAATTTAAGCCATAGACCGCCGAAGACCCTCATCCATGCCAACGGTCCCACCGAACGACATAGATCGGGTACGGTTCCGCCTGACCCGTGCTCATACCGCAACGACAATTTAAGCCATATGCGTAGGTCAAGAATCGCCGAGTCCCGTTTCCACCACAATAATCACATAACCAAGTTATGTTCACGTTGGCTCCCCGACCACCATGTTGGCAAAACCCGCTTTTGCCCAGTTTTCCGGGTGCACCTTGAAGTTAATCTCCACGGCTCCCTGCTGCAATCTACCACGTAGAAAACCCGAAAAATTCCCAAACATCCGGAGTCTTCCCCGGTTCATATGCAATGCAACATCACCGATCTGGATCAACTTGTCCAGATAGGCTTCACACACAATGCCTATGCCCGTTTTAGCATACGGACTCTATACAAGGGGTACTTTATATATCTACCCCAAGGAACGCTCCAACTCTTCGCTCACTCGCGAGAGAGGGCTTCCTATGCAAAGGAAAAGAGGGCTTCACATGCCCTAGGATGAGAATCATTACCCTTGCGTTTTTCCACGGCGCCATGAAAATCTATGCAGTTGGAAAGCACCGTAACGGCATCGCCTTTGTGGATCTGGACTCGGATCGCGATTCGGAGCTCCGACGCTCCACCGGCCGCCGGATCTTTGGCCTTCTTCCTCCTCCTTGCTCTCCCCTCTCTCTAGAACTTAGAGAGAGATGAACCTAAGAGAAATGAGCCCTTACAACCCTAACTCCCGGATAAAACCCTTCAGGAAAGAACCCTAGCCATTGGATCCCAAGTCAAGGAAACGAACGGCGACGATCGGGGCCTTAAATTACAAAATCTGGGCCGAACACGGGTTGCAACACGGCTGTGTGCATGGCCGTGTCACCCATTCGCCGTCTCGACCAACGTGATAACCAGCACACGACATTTGACACGGCCTCCGAAACGCTCGTGCCGCATGCAACACGGCAGTGTCACGACTCGTGTGACTCCCCGTATGCAACGGCCAACACTATTTTCCCGAGAAGGACACGCCCTGCGACACGGCACTCGACACGCCCGTGTCACATGTGACACTCCCGTGTCTGTGCCCGTGTCATGGCCCATGTACAACTACAAACACTTGCTTCCCAAGGAGGACACGACCTGCGACACGGCACCAGATACGCCCGTGTCACATGTGACACGCCCGTGTCTGTGCCCGTGTCATGTCCTATGTACATGACTAAGAAAACTCCCTAGCGTGACACGCCCATGTCATGCTCGTGTCACACCCGTGTAACGCCTGTGACACGCCCGTGACACCTGCTCCAAGTCCCAGCCTTGGCTTAAAATGTCACTCGTCGCTCTTTTGAGTTTCGGGGTGTTACAGGCCCACTCAGCGCCAAGCCGTGTTGAGTCATTTCAACACTTTTCCCTTACCTTAATTTTTTCTCCCGAGTGAATTCCTTAATTCTTATGTTCCTTGTCAGCTATGTTTCTCTTTCCTAAAGGCCGAATAGTGGGTCGTGGTTAGTAGTGGTGGTTTGAATCTCTTAATGGGGGTGGTGTTGTGTAATTTAGTTGTGGCCACCCTTTTCTTCTATCTTGCTCCAGGTACGGGCTGGGAAAGGGGGTGGAAGGTCCCTAGTGCTTTCACATGTAGAACCTTGAGGTTTATTGGCTTGGAAATGGTGGATGTGGGACTGAGTTTGCCTCCAACCCGGATCCACGTTGTTTATTTTGCTACTACCATCTCTCACAGCTTAGGGTGTTAGACGTTTCTTCCTTGATAGATTGCAGCATTTTGGGCTCATGGTAGCCTAGTAAACTCTGCAGGATTTTAGTTTTTTGGGATGGGTCGATGTTGTTTCCTCGCACCTAGTACAATTCCCTTTTTTTGTCTTGCCTTCGGCAGTTGTTACTGTTACTGCTTTGTTTTCCTCCTTCACTTATCTCTTGATTGACACTTTCGTGCAGTTTTCCTATTTTGATTGCTGAGGTATTCTTTCTTCTTTGAATGCCTCAGGTTCTGGATAGTAGCTGCTCTGACGGTTAGTGGTGCTGTGCAGTTGCTGGTGGTCTCTGGTGCTATAGAGATCAGTTCTTTGTTTTGTGAGGTAGTTTTGTGTTTCTTTCTTACAGATATACATACTTGCCAGTGGGTTTGTGTCAGTTTGTTGGCGCCCACTGGTAGTTTTACCTTGATACTAGATATGTTACTTTTTGCTGCTACCTTTTCTGGGATAGTCTACTTGCTCTAGGGATGATTTATGCTAGGATGCTAGTTACTTTTAAACCTAAAATTAATATTATAAGTATATTACAAGATCAACATGTTTTATAAAACTCAAACACAATTTTCCAAATAACGTAAAAAGATCATTTTTTTATATATATAGTCTAAATTAAATGTAGGGTCTTGCATAGTATAAGTTGTCCTCTAGGGGCACTTATGCACTCTCTTAGGGAGTCAAACCTGAATAAAGTATTTTTCGCAGCGTTTAAGTATAGTTTTAAATTGTGGACTATGTGATCCACCGAGCCAAGGGATACGACCTTTAAAAATATAACTGATTTTCTAATCATTTAACTCAAAAATTTTCATATAAAGTATAGTTGATAGTGGTTTGCCTGAGCGTCGGCAGTTATCCCCTGCTCGACGTGGCATTATGACGCGTGTTTTCTCCAACTCTGATAATTCGTTTTCCTCGGAGAAAATGCGAGTTGTGACAATTGGTATCAAATGGAGGTTGCTTGACAAGTTAGTCGGGCAACCTTCCCTTTTGATTGCATTAGTAGTTCAGCATCATGTCATCACACACCGATATGTCATCAACACGTCTTGGCAAAAGCACGAACACTACACTCATAGCATAACATGAAGTATACGGGGCATATTATATTGTATGGGATGCATAATATGTGTTCGTATATGGATCCACCATAGGGGCAACATGTGAGGGTTTTGTAGTATGGGATGCATAACCTCACCACATGGCTGCGACTAGCTCGTTTTATTTTTTTCGTTGCATGAGGATGTTATGTAGTATGGGATGCATAACATTTTCATGTGTACGTCGCTCATATCATGCATTAGGGCCTTTTTTTAGAATGCATAGCACAAACACGCATAGCATAATATTGCATAAGCACAACGTGCCAAGCTAAAGACTGGAAGGATGACATATGTACACACAAAAGTTTTTGTGTCAAAAAAAATAATGTTAAGTCATGCATTCCCGATCTAGGCACAAGAGTTAGTGTGGTGGTGGTTAACAATCCTAGGTTAGGGCATAACATCTATTTTTGTAAAAAGATAAACTCTCAGAGCAAGTTTAGCAGCTTTAAGTTCATATTTATGTATGTATTGTCTGTACTTGTAGATAGTTGTAGCTGTTGTACTAGGATCTGACTAATGTTGTTATGATTTTAGGATGGCAAGACGTCCTTGGACTAGATCAACTCCCCTGTCTGAGGGTGATTCATCTAGAGCACAGAATGATGCGGTGATCGAGAGCCTGCAACAGAGTAGCGTTTCCTTGAGCAGGCAGATGGCAAAAATGCAGGCCCAGATCAAGTCCCTGGTGGCTATGGTGGCAGGTCAGAATCAGGGAGCGCAAGGCCCTACAAGGGGGTTAGCTGTTCCTCCTCCTCCTGCACCCCTGAGACCTCTAATGGTGGTGCCAGTGGAAATGGCATTTATCTCTCAGTTTCAGAGACTTAGCCCTCCTACTTATGATGGGAAGGCAGATTTCATGGTCATAGACGATTGGATGATCTCCATGGAAGAGATGTTCTCGTACTCCGGTATTGCAGATGATTAGAGGGTGATGATAGCCGCCTATCAGCTTAAAGGTTTGGCTAAGAGTTGGTGGCTTAGAGAGAAGGAGAGCTTGGTAGCTGGTTGCTCTTGGGATGTATTCAAGGAAATGCTGCTAAGGAAGTTCTTGCCTTCGGTCGAGCGTGACCGCCTTATGAACGACTTCCTCCACCTGAAGCAAAGGCAACTCACGGTCGGTGAGTATGAGATAGAATTCAGAAAGTTAAGCCGGTTTGCTCTTAGATTGGTGAGTGTTGAGGCTGATCAAGTCAAGTAGTTTCTTGGTGGCTTGAGGAGCGAGGTGCAGCAGTTGACCAGTGCTTATGGATCAGAGACTTATGCAGGGGTAGTGGACGCTGCTCTGAAAGTGGAGGTTATTGAGACCGCAAAGAGTAGGGGCCAGCAAATGAGGAAGGACAAGAGGAAGTCTGTGGAGTAGAAGAAACACTAGGTACCCGGTGTTGCTTCGGGAAAGAAGAGCAATGTGGTGTGCAACTTCTGTGGCCGGTCAGGCAACCCTGTTGAGAGGTGTTTCAAGAAGGCAAAAGCTCAGAAGAAGGAGCAGGTTCATGAGATTCAGGGCGCTCCTAGGAGGGATGTCTCATGTTTTGTCTGTAACCGACCCGGGCATGATGCTGCCCAGTGCTGGTCCAAGGATAAAGTCTTCTATCAGTATGGGCAGAAGGGTCACATCAAGACTAGGTGTCCTCAGGTCCAGCCTGCTCTTCATGCAGTTCCACTTCAGGCACTACCTCCACCTCAGTGTGTGGACAAGGGCAAGGGAAAGCTGAACGTGATCTCTTCCGAGGAGGCTCAAGCTTCGACTCAGGTCATCACAGGTTAGTTGTTTTTTTCCAACCCGAAGGTCTTATTCTTGTTTTATTAGAATGAATGCAGTTTTGTTTTGGTAGTTCCTTAGTTATATATACTCCTATAGGGAAATTTAAGGTGAAGAACCGCTGGGCGCGTGTTCTGTTTGACTCCCGCGCTACCCACTCATTTGTGGCTAGAGCCTTTGTGGAGCGACATCAGTTGACTCTAGATCGAGTTCGGGATACCTTCCGTGTAAAGTTCCCCTCTGGTGAGTCTGTGTTATCAAATTTGGGCATGCTAGATTGCCCTGTTTTGTTGGGAGACTTTCTTGCGAAGGCAGACTTAAAGATGATTGATCTGGAGGACTTCGATGTAATTCTGGGCATGGACTGGCTGTCTAGGTATGATGCGGTTATTCAGTGCAAAGGGAAGCGCTTAGACTTCATCAAGGACAATGGTCAGCCCAGAAGCATGTATGTTGATCTGTGCCAGGACTCCCTATCATTTCTGCAGTATGTGCTCAAAAGCAATTAGAGACTCATGAGAAGAATTATCCTATGCATGACCTTGAGTTTGCAGTGGTGATTTATGCGTTGAAGTTGTGGATGCATCTACTTTATGGAGCCCAATGCAAGATCTTCACGGATCATAAGAGCCTGAAGTACGTATTCACGCAGAAGGAGTTGAATCTGCGCCTATGGCGGTGGCTATAGTATGTGGACGATTTTGATGTAGAGATCCAATATCATCCAGGCAAGGCCAATGTGGTGGCCGATGCTCTAAGTCGGAAGACGGGGAAGATCTTTAATCTCTCCGCCGATCGTTTAGTGGAAGAGTTCTTATTGATGGATATCTCAGTGGGATGTTGTGGCATGCAGAGCAGTTTGGCAGTGGCAGAGCCGTCTTGGATTTCTCTTACTAGGTTGCACCAGAAGGATGATCCGGATATTCTGCACTTATACTCCAGGACTGAGAAGGGTGAGTTGCCAGATTTTACTATCGATGATGCGAGTACCTTGAAGTACCGTGGAAGATTTTGAATCCCCGCTATAGGAGACATCAGGGGTATGATATGCAGAGAGGCTCATGGATCCAGTGTTGCTTACCATCCAGGATCTACAAAGATGTATCGTGATTTGAAGCAAATTGCCTGGTGGTATGGCATAAAAACTGATATAGCCATATTTTCTGCTGAGTGTCACACTTGCAAGCATGTGAAGGCTGATCACGGAAGGCCTAGTGGCAAGTTGACTTCGTTAGAGATCCCGACTTGGAAGTGGGAAAGCATTTCTATGGACTTCATCACGGGCTTACCGAAATCTCCAATGGGATTTGATTCTGTTTGGGTTATAGTGGATAGACTGACGAAGTGTTCTCACTTCGTGCCGTATAAGATTGATTACCCGATGAAGAAGATAGCAGGGTTGTACTTTAATGAGGTCATCAGATTGCACGGTGTGCCTGTTTTCATCATTTCTGATCGAGACTCCTGGTTTACTTCTCGTTTTTGGCAGAGTCTGCAGGAGGGTTTGGGTACAGACCTGAGGTATTCTACTGCTTACCACCCACAAACCAATGGGCAGACAGAGCGGGTGAACCAAATAGTTGAGGATCACCACGGTTGAGCGTGGGATCAGATGCTACATTTTAGACCATGGTGGAGCGTGGGATAAGCGGTTGCGACTTATGGAGTTTGCATACAACAACAGTTATCAAGAAAGTTTGTAAATGGCTCTGTTTGAAACTTTGTATGGGAGGCGCTGCAGAACTCCCCTGTTTTGGGCTGAGGCAGGTGAGAGACCCTTGTTGGGTCCGGATGTACTTGAGGAGATTGAAGTCCCAGTGAAACTTATCCGAGAAAAGCTTCGTATAGCTCAGGAGAGATACGAGAAGAACGCTAATCGGCATAGGTCTGCCTTGGAGTTTTCTGTAGGGGACCTTGTGTTTCTTAAGGTTTCCCCGATGGTGGGAGGTTCGGTAAGAATCGAAAATTGGACCCGAGGTATGTGGGCCCGTTTAAGATTGTGGAGCGGATTGGCATGTCAGCTTACAGGTTGGATTTGCCAGCAAGCTTCCCAGGTGTTCATAATGTATTCCATGTAAGCCAATTGCCCAGGTTTGTGCGCAGCAGTTGGCAGGTCTTGGATGTTGTGCCCCAGTTGGAGCCTAATCTCTCTTTTGTCGAAGTGCCGGTCCGTATTTTGGATACTCAAGAACGGGTGCTGCGAAGGAAGTCCATCCCGATGGTGAAAGTTCTATGGAAGAATTAGGATTTGGAGAGCGCGACTTGGGAGCTAGAGTCGGCTATGAGGAAGGCTCACCCGCACCTATTTCCCTGATTTGATCGGTATATTTCCTTTCTGGTAACTCTTATTTGTTACTTTTCCTTATATAGTAGAAGTATTGTGCGTAAGTTTTGGGACGAAACTTTCTTTTAGGGGGAGTGACTGTAACGCCCCCGATTTTTCTGCGATTATTTAATTTCCGTTTGGCGTTACGTCGACGCGGTTTCTTAGCTTGTGTCATCTGTGGAGTGTGGTCTTAACTCCTCAGAACTAAGTGGCCTATTTTGTAGTCTATTGGAAAGATCTCCCTAGCAAGCCGGGTCGTTTTTGGTGACCTGGTGTGGCTTCTCGGGGGATGCTTGGGTTTTTACTTTGGGTGGGTATAAATCGAGTTCTCTTCGTCAAAAGTTAATTTCGACTTCGCCGTTGTGTTCGTAGCATGGGTATTTAGCTAAGGTGCGAATTTCGTCGAATTCCGAGGTAGTTCGGTTTTCAAGTCGTTTTGGGTGTGTTATTAGTAAAAACAAATTAGAAATTTCTTAGCTTAGGTGAACCGGCAGTTTAGGCAGCGGTTTGGGCCGAATAGGCATGTCTTTTTATTTTAAAGCCTTAATCAGTAGATGGCAGGCCCACTCTTCTTCTTCTTCCCGAGACCGAACTCGCCTCTCCTGTACGCGGAAAAGCAACGGAGAAACCGCCGACCTGCTACCCTTCAGACTTCGATTTTGGGAGTGTTTGTGGACGGAATTCGATTCTTAAAGCGGATTTAGATTGCTCTCGCTCAGATCTACTTTTCTACGGTAAGAGATTTGATTTTCGTGGAGTTTTTAGGAGGCCCGAAATTCTGGTTTTGGCCCTTTTCCGCCATTAAAGTTCGGGATTTTTGTTGTTAGGGTGTTGCTGCTGCTGGTGCCGTGTGAAGATAAGGGAAAGCCGACCAAGCTTCGTCGGAAATCGAGGCAAGTGGTTCTTGTACTTGTTGTTTGGATTTTTTTCCCCTTTTATCTACCCGGTTTGCCCTAGGTTAGAAGCAAAGCTTGCTCTTTTACTTTGCTAAATTAGGGTTTTAGTTTCCCCTTATGAGCCCCTCTCCTTTTGACATTTGTGCTCAATCCACTGGCGTATTTCCGCCATTTAGACTCCATATTAAAGTCTGGTTTGATGCTTTGCGGGTGGAGTCGAGGGAGAGAGAGAGTGGGGGAGGGGGTACCTGCTGTATGATCTGGTAGGAGCAAAGTTTGGAGCTCTCTGGTTTCGGCGTTTAGTGTGGTGCACACACTCAAAGCCATTGCTGGTATGGCGTTGAGTGTGGTGCACACACTCAATGCCACAGCAGAAGTCAGGTTTATATTATTTGGCTAAGTACTAAGGCGTTGAGTGAGGTGGACTCACTCAACGCCGCAGCCCCTGCTAGCGGCTAAGTACTTTGGCGTTGAGTGAGTCGACCTCACTCAACGCCATTTCTGTTTTGGCATTGAGTGAGGTGAACTCACTCAACGCCGCGGTTTTCTGTGAGGCCAAGTACTTTGGCGTTGAGTGAGGTGGGCTCACTCAATGCCGCAGCCTTTTTTGAGGCTAAGTACTTTGGCGTTGAGTGAGTCGACCTCACTCAACGCCATTTCGGTTTTGGCATTGAGTGAGGTGAACTCACTCAACGCCGTATCTCTCTATGCGGCCAAGTACTTTGGCGTTGAGTGAGGTGGGCTCACTCAATGCCACAGCCTTTTCTAAGGCTAAGTACTTTGGCGGTTAGTGAGTCGACTTCACTCAACGCCATTTCGGTTTTGGCGTTGTGTGAGGTGAACTCACTAACCGCCGTAGGCATGTTTGCGGCCAAGTCCTGTGGCGTTGAGTGAGTGAACCTCACTCAATGCCATTTCTGCTTTTGCGTTTAGTGAGGTAGACTCACTCAACGCCACAACCCTTCTTTGCGGCCAGGTCCTCTGGCACTGAGTGAGTAGACCTCACTCAATGCCATTGCTATTTTTGCGTTTAGTGAGGCTAGCTCACTCAACGCCACAGTCCCTATTTGTAGTTAAGTTCCAGGGCATTGAGTGAGTGAACCTCACTCAACGCCATAGCTTTTTTGGCATTGAGTGAGGTCAGCTCACTCAACGCCAGAATTTTCTTGCGGGAGGCATTGAGTGAGTGAACCTCACTGAACGCCATAGCTATTTTGGCGTTGAATGTGGCTAGCTCACTCAACGCCAGAGATGTTCTTGCGGAGGGCATTGAGTGAGTGAACCTCACTCAATGCCATGGTTGTTCTAGCGCTGAGTGAGGATTACTCACTCAATGCCAAGGTCTAGTTAGGCGCTGAGTGAGTGGGGCCCACTCAGCGCCAAGCCGTTTTGAGTCATTTCAACACTTTTCCCTTACCTTGATTTTCGCTCCCGAGTGAATTCCTTGATTCTGAGGTTCATTGTTGGCTATGTTTTTCTTTCCTAAAAGCTGAATCGTGGATCGTGGTGTGTAGTGGTGGTTTGAAGCTCTTAATGGGGGTGGTGTTGTGTAATTTAGCAGTGGCAACCCTTTTCTTCTTTCTTGCTCCAGGTACGGGCTGGGCAAGGGGGTGGAAGGTCCCTAGTGCTTTCACATGTAGACCCTTGAGCTTTGTTGGCTTGGAAATGGTGGATGGGGGACTGAGTTTGCCTCCAACCCGGATCAATGTTTTTTATTTTGCTACTACCATCTCTCACAGCTTAGGGTCTTAGACGTTTCTTCCTTAATAGATTGCAGCATTTTGGGCTCATGGTAGCCTAGTAAACTCTGTATGATTTTAGTTTTTTTGGCAGGGTCGATGTTGTTTCCTCGCTCCTAGTGCAATTCCTTTTTTTTGTCTTGCCTTGGGCAGTTGTGACTGTTACTTCTTTGTTTTCCTCCTTCACTTATCTCCTGATTGACACTTTCGTGCAGTTTTCTTGTTTTGCTTGCTGAGGTATTCTTTCTTCTTTGAATGCCTCAGGTTCTGGATAGTAGCTGCTCTGATGGTTAGTGGTGTTGTGCAGTTGCTGGTGGTCTCTGGTGCTATAGAGATCAGCTCTTTGTTTTGTGAGGTAGTTTTGTGTTTCTTTCTTACAGACATACATACTTGCCAATGGGTTCGTGTCAGTTTGTTGGCGCCCACTTGTAGTTTTACCTTGATACTAGATATGTTACTTTTTGCTGCTACCTTTTTTGGGGATAGTCTACTTGCTCTGGGGATGATTTATGCTAGGATGCTAGTTACTTTTAAACCTAAAATTATTATTATAAGTATATCACAAGATCAGCATGTTTTATAAAACTCAAACACTATTTTCCAAATGATGTAAAAAGATTGTTTTTTTATATATATAGTATAAATAAAATGTAGGGTCTTGCATAGTATAAGTTGTCCTCTAGGGGCACTTATGCACTATCTTAGGGAGTCAAACCTGAAAAAAGTATTTTCTGTAGCGTTTAAGTATAGTTTTAAATTGTAGACTAGGTGATCCACCGAGCCGAGGGATACGGCCTTTAAAAATATAACTGATTTTCTAATCATTTAACTCATAAATTTTCATAAATTATAGTTAATAGTGGTTTGCCTGAGCGTCGGCAGTTATCCCCTGCTCGACGTGGCATCATGACGCGTGTTTTCTCCTACTCTAATAATTTGTTTTCCTCGGAGAAAATGCGGGTTGTGACAGAGAAGCCCAATCAGACTGGTTGGTCTGGATTGGTGATGTTTTAATTTGCGTGTCGGAGAAGACTCTGAGTATAAACAAGTAGTTTATGGAGTCCGAGGGTTGTGTCTTTGAATTAGGTAGCAGGAAGTACTGGAGATGCGCTACAAGAATGTACCTAGAAAACACCACGGTTTCTGATAAATATTGGATATCTCCGGGCGATAGCTGATATCGCTGGCGATAGCTCATTGTGAGCTAAATATTATGAAACTCAAGTTTTCTGGCACTACAGGATGTTGCAGGTATTTCTGGAAAGATGTTCCTATTATGGCTGAGTTTGGGGACAGAAAGAGAAGTTCTGTTATTAATGCCAGACGATAGTAGATATCATAGGAGATAGTAGATTTCTTAGGCGATAGATCCCAGATAGCTTTTTGATTACGAAGCAACTCTTTCGGAGATCGTGTGGCTAGTTTATGATCTGTGATCTTGGTACTCAGCTCTGATGGCCATGAGATCCATCTATTAAATATGACGTTGGTTAAGTTTAATTCACGGGAAAGGTGATGTGACCCGCATCTATCTATTAGCCACGAAGGTTTCGGCCTTCAAAGATGGCATGGCGATTTGAGAAACAGGAAAAGGCTGAACTGTACCCGCCCTCATATTATACAATTAATATACCTAAGGTACGTGGTAATTAACGTTAGGAATGGGGGAGAGTCTTGGCTTGGTGCCTGACTAATAATGCTCATAGTTTACCATCAGTCACAGACTTTTGGACGGTGGGGTGGCTGGGCATTTCCAGTACATCGATAAGGTGCCTTGAGAGCACGGAACATTTTGCTAGTGATGCAAATGTTTATGATATCTTGAATGGTGCTTAAGTTGTACCTTTGAGATATATTAAATGGTGCTTTATTTGTACCTCGGTGTGATAAATATGAATGTCAAGCCTGTAGGGAAGAAATACCGTTGCCCCGAGAATGGGGTAGGGTCGTTATAAATTGGTCAGCAAAAGCTGACCGTTGCCTTGTTTGCCACCTTTATGATGGAATGTACTTGTGCAGGTGCTGGAGAGCTTAGCGGGAAATAGAAGGTTACAGCCCTTTGATGCTATGTCAGCCCTAGAAGGCCAAGTGAAGAGCTTTTTATTGTTTTCATGTGTGGTCGGCCTGCATGCCGATGTTTGTAAACCACCTTTTTGAAGAACAATTGTAAGGCCTTAAGGCCACACGTTTCAGTGTATTTTGTATAACATTTCTATATGATTATTATATAGTTGTCATTCAAATGAATTGAGTTCTATTAACCCATAAAGATTCCACAATTTGTGTATTTGTTTTATCATTCCTAATTTGTGGTAGTTGACATTCCTGTGTTTGGGTTCCAAGTAATTAATTTATCTTCCGCTAGAATGCACTCTGAGTTGGGATGCATAAAAGATTATATTTTCAATATGTAACTCCACTGACTATCTATGGAATATGGCGTGAAACCCCGGTTGAACCTTCTATTATATTCTACGCGACGGGTGAGGGTGTTACAGGTTCAATGGCATTTATGGATTTGACACCTCAAGAGGTTGAGTCCAAAGTATTTGGGTTAATTCAAAGTTACATTGAGCATAAGTAAAATAGCCTATCGGTTGGCGTTGTTTGAAGAGATGAGTGGATTACATGATGTTTACCATGTCATGATGCTGAGGAAGGCCTTGGTGGAGCCGTGTGATGTGGATGAGCCAGCAGTCGTACCGGTGGCAGTAGATTTGAGGACGACGGTTTGTCCGACTTCTGTGGAAGATTCGGAAATCTTGTGTTTGTAGAATAAAGAGGTCAAGCTCGTGAAATTACAGTGGCACAACTTCGAGCGAGGCGAATTCTCTTAAGAGCGCGAGCAAGAGATGCGGGATGACTTCCCAGAACTGTTTGCCTAAGGTAAGTTTTTAGTGTGTAGCATTTTAATTTCGAGGACGAAATTCTTTTAAGGGGGAGGAGTTGTAACACGCCAAAATTTATACCTCACATATGAGCGTGCTAAGATTTATATCCAGATGATGGTGAATTGTTGTATCCATATGGAAGGCGCGGCAATACCATTGAGATTGCTGGGAATCTCAACGGAATTACGGAAACTAAAGGGAGCCTCAGTGAAACCGTCGAGACCATTAACAGTCTCTGTGATATCGTCAAGACCGCTGGGAGTCTCGACGATGCCTCTGAGACCGAGGGGAGTCTCGATGGGATTGCTGGGAGCGGAGAGTTCTGCGTTTTTAGCACTGAAGGGAGAACCTGGGCGTGTTTTTTGGAGTCTTATTTTCTTGGAAATAAATCCAATGGCCCAAATCTTTTGCCCATGATCCTTAAATAGGGCCAAAGGGGTTTTCCCCTCTTTTTTTTACTCGGGTCCTTTGTGACTTTGACGACTCATGAGCGGGAGATAGTTGAGGAAGAAGAAGACCTAAATACGTCATTGTTGGAGATTTGGAGCTCTGACTACCGATCAAAGATCAGTTCCGTAGAGAGGGCATAGAGACGAACACAATCATCCGAGCATCTTAAAGTGTTTATGGCGAGGAAGTGGCCTCATAAGATAACGACATATCTCCTCTCAGTTTAGGATGCATGCATGACATCCCTTTTTATGCCTTTATTTTGAGCATGTAGGCACCAGATCTCTCAAATGAGAGTGGTTTGGGTCTCCTTGGTTCAAGAAGAACCACCGGGTCGATTGAGTTCATCTCTGACATATTTTACATTAGAAATCTACTCCGTTAGTGGATTAGAAATTGTGGGTGAAGCTGTAATCATGACTGATGGCCTGATTCGGTGATGTTCTTTGACGTGCATGTTAGGGATTTTTTCTAGAAATCTGATTGTGGTGAAGACACCATTGTGATGCCCTTTATTTTTGTGTGAGAACATACCATGCTCTAGGGAGAGAAGGGATGTGATTGTTGAATGTTATGTGAAGGCGTGGCTTTGTCTCAGTGGTCGACTGGCCATCCTAGTGACATTGTAAGTCATGTGTTGAGGGTGTCCCGGCAATACAAGTCCCCTTTTGTGAAAGCGGATGAGAATGCCAAGCTTTTGGACAAGCCCGGGAAATGAAGCCCACAAGCGGGTAGGGTCAAGAAAGGTTTCTTACTATCAAATTGATTATTGTGGTGGAAATGATAAGAGTGTCAAAGCTTGCAGGAAAGCCTGGTGGTTGAGACCCAGGAGCTGGTGGGGCCTAACAAGAGTTCTATTTACGGCTTGAAAGTCATTGGGCGAAAATTAGAAGTACTCATGTGATCGATGTGATGTGATGATGTGTTAGAATCATACATGCTTAGGGTGCCTTGGGTGAAACCCAAGTTTGTATACATGTTGTATGGTAGGCCCCTTTTATTTCAATGTTCAACATAGAAACATGTTTGATATTTGTGACACCCATACTTGTTATTTTTGTGTTACTTTCCTTTTATTACATATGCATACAAACTGCTAACCTGCAGGGTGATGGAGTGCCCCGGGGTCCGCTAGGGACGACAGGAGGAGGGGTGTTTGTTACACAGCTGAGGTCAGCCTTTGCTGACCCACATTACATAAAATTTTTACAGGGCAAGGATCGCCAGCAGGAGCGAGCTTGTGGCCAAAAAGGCCTAAGCCTCATGTAATTTTCCATCTGCTGCTTGTGATTTACGGTGTTTAGTTTCCTTTATGATGTTCTGGCTTGTAGTCCAAGATATCTTAGGAGATATGTACTTCTATTTTGTTGTGGTTTATGTGTGAGTTGAAAGTCATATATTTTAAGGCCATTTGGACTTCTGTAGCAGTGAACAGCTTCTGTTTCTAGTATTTGTTTTATGTTTCTGCTATTTTGTTTATGTGTTATGAGATGGGTAGTATGTTGTATCAACTTATAATACAAAAGCTATAACATTTATATGTGGTGGGGCCCTGGCCAGACCCATATTATATGGTCATTGTAGGGTAGGTGTTACATATTCTCACGACGATCTTGCTCATGGAGGTTGGCCATGCACTCTTCCTGGTGCCACGGGGCCGATTCCTCTTTCTTCCTTTTCATTCCTCCTTCAAACGGTTGCCAATGAGCTTCAATTGCCTCAACGACAGCGATTTGGGCTTCCACTCGGTGCACTAAGTCTTGGTAGCTGGGGACCATCTCCCACATCAAAGCAGAGTAAATTCCCCTAGGACGGAGTCCTCCGAGGAAGACTCTGCGAAGAAGTTCCAGGTCCACCCAGGGATCTACCTTGCTTCGGAGGTGAACCGATGGAAAAATTATTTGAGGGTCTCCCCCTCATTTTGGTAGATCCTATAGAGATAGGATGGGTCCTTGGGAATGCAGTGGTTGGAGATGAATTAGTCCAAGAATTGGTTGGTGAGCTGGGCGAAGTTTCAGATCATTCCTTCTTTAAGCGAGTGGAACCATGTTCTTTTCTATCCCTTTAATGTGGCAGGGAAAACCTAGAAAATTAATTAGTCGGGCATATTATAGAAGCGAAGAATTGTGGAGAAGTGCTTTATATGCTCAAGGGGATCTTCAGTCCCGTCATAGAACTCGATGTTGGGGAGCTTGAACCCTTGAGGGATTGGGTGCGCCAGGACCTCTAGTGCCAAAGGAGACCCATTTCTTACTGGGTGGTGGAGGTGCGCTACTTGAATGTATTATTGGACAAACTCTTCTTCGAATAGCCCTCTTATCTCTTCTCTAGTCATTCCTCCTTCTGGATCCTGAGGGGCTCCCGCCTGCCGACACTAGTGGAGCGGACCTTCGGTGGCCCTTACATTGCAGGCAGGATGCTCTGTGTTGTCCTCTTGCGAGGACTCAGTGTCTTCTTCTTGCTCAAATCCTATGTCATTAACTTGGGGTGGCGGTATACTATTTGGTGTAAGTGGTAATTCTGGAGCATATGACGTCATATGCTTCCTTAGGAAAGCCATCATATCGGCCTGCCTCTCATCAAACTAGGCTAGCTGTGCTGTTAAGAAAGTCATAGGGGCGTTCTCAACTTCCTCTGTGTTTGGAGCATTAAGAGAGAGTGTGATGGCCTGGGATCCGCACGGTTTTCTCAGGCCGACCCTCGGGTAGTACGAGTACTCTATCGCCATCCCTTCTTTATTTGCTAGATTGTGTACTCTTGGAGGAACTCTTCCCACAGATGGCGTCAAGCTGTTGAGGTGCTCTCAGAGCTCCCGGTAGACCAAGCCTCTTGAACCTTCCTAGCCTCTTGAGTGGTCGAGCATGCAAATAGTCTAATGTTCTCAGATCAGTGTGAGAGAGATTTGATTATGTGGAAAACCCTCAATCGGGGTGAAAAACCACGCGGTCGGTTCTCTATTGACCTAGCTTCCACACTCTCAGAGTTCGTTATAGAGTTGTTTAGTTGAAGGCAAGGGTGATGCGTCGCTCCTCGTTGCACTCTTAGAGTTGGGGAAATTGGGGAGAGTTCTGAGTGCCACGGGATCTTTGCACGCTTCCAAGTTCGCTGCTCTCTTCCTGGAATCTGCTCTAGTGGCAACCTGAAGACCCGTCGTACATTCCTGCGTCTTGCGCATGACTATCGACTTTGTCGATGATAGGTAAACTGTTCGATCCCGAACTCTCGTCTTAGTCCAGGCAAACTTCGTTTGTTTAGGCGACGACCATCCAAACTGTTTGTGGGTGGACCACCTATTTAAGGGGGAGATAAAGAGAGAGAAAGTATAGAGAGGAAAACGATCGGAGTTAGTGAACTGAAAAATGATCCAAATGAAATGGGGAGTAGGTCTATTTATAGACTTTATGGGGGCGGTTTTGTAATTTCATCCAGTAACTATCAGACGGATTAATCGGAGCACTCAAATCCGGGCACACGAATTGCCACTTTTAGGGAAAGGAAAATATTGTACCTGGGCCGGAAAAATCCCACCCAAGGGGACTGGCAACCTGAATACGGTGGTCGAGGCGGCGATCGCCCCCAACCTCCATGATGAGAGGCTTAAAGGGGGCGGCTGGCCTTGGTGGGGCCGGCCATAGCCAGCCCATACCCTAGGCAGCCAAGGGTTGGCCGCCCCATATGAGTACGGACTCCGCCAAGGCTGCCCGTGGACACTGGCGTCTGTGTCTCGCGCGAGTACAGTGGCCGAGTCCCCCGCATCGAGGCATCCTCCCCCTCCGTGGGTACAGTTAGTCGAAGTCGCTCGTGTTAGGGCAAACATAGAGAGGACACGCCCCTCGTGGGGTTAGGAGGCGATGGCCACTCATGCCGAAGTGTTACGGAGAGGGCGCCCACCTTTTGGGGGTAGGAGGCTAGGGTTGCTCGCACCGGGGCGGCCAAGGGGAGGCCGCATTCCTTACTGGGCTAGGCTAACTGGGCCGCCTGATTCGGGGCGGCCGAGGGGTTGCCTCCCCCTTGTGGGAGGCCGAGGGAGTCCTTCCCCTTACGGGGATAGCCGCTGTTGAGACCGGCCTCAAGGCAGTCGGTACTAGCGAGGTCGGCCATGGCCATGATCGACCATGGCCGGGGCTGCCCCTTATCGAGCGGTGGAATTTGGGCAATCGGCGCACCAGAACGCGGTGGTTGGGTTGGGAAAACTCTTCTGATTTTCGTTAACAAATTATTTTATGTGATTTTACATCCTATGTTTATTACCCATGATATATAAAGATGATAATATGGTCTTAGAAGTCCTAGGGTGTCATTGGTATAAAGGACATGAGAAAGGCACACTGAATTTAAGAGGAAAGTCATGAAATGCCAACATGTATAACCTAGAAGTTGACGCAGCTTTGACTAAAAGTCGACGCTACTTCGAGTACAAGTCAAAGTAACTAAACATGATAAATATACATTAATTAAAAGATCAAGTCGACGTATACTCTGATATGATATCGACGCAACGTCGATTACAGAACTTAATTAACAGATTGTCTGAATGAAGCCAGAACTCGATGCTACGTCTATATGAACTCGAAGCAACTTCGATTCTTCTGAATGAGAATTATTTTGAAGATTAAATTAAAATTGCTTCAAGAAAGGTTTTATTATTATAACTTATTCTTGGATATGTTGGATGATGTTTCTTCTCAGCTATATATATAGAGATACACATGAAAATCTATGAAAAACAATGATCATCATATTCACATTAGATCAAAGTTTTGAGAGATAGATTTCGACAAAGAAAGATAGGAGGATAATAATCTAAATTCGAAGTTCTTCCTTGAATTAGTTGATCATCATCTTGTTGTTGAATCTGTAGAGAATCAGTTCTTATCCTTCTTAAGAGCACATCAATTGCTGCATCAGATTCAGTGGAGATTAAAGGAAAATCTGGATAAAGGGCTAATAATTTTTGACCTTTTCTTATTCAAAGATTCATCATATTACAGATTTTAGATTCACTTAGTGTCATACAGTGCTCAGGATTCTATTTAGAGGACTAATCAAGGTGATCATTATATCTGTTGGGTACACTAGAAGTATGTACAAGATTTGGAGAAGATTCATCCTAGTCAATGATATACATCAATATGTATGTGGTGTATGTTTAAGTTTCCTTGTGCAGGGTTAAGGATTGGAAGAAAAATATTCTAAGTACAAGTGTCGACACTTGTGAAGAATTGTGTCGACACATGGGACTTGTGTCGACACCAGCAGCACAGCATTGTGTCGACACCTAAGAATTGTGTCGACACCAGAACCAGAAGTTGTATCGACACAAAAGGCCAGATTTGTGTCGACACCCAGAAATAATGTCGACACCCAGGAATTGTGTCGACACTTAAAGCAGGACTTATGTCAACACCAAAGGCAGTAATTGTGTCGACACTTAAAGCAAGACTTATGTCGACACCTAAAGCAGGAATTGTGTCGACACTTAAAGCAGGACTTATGTCGACACCTGAGGCAAGGATTGTGTCGACACCTAAAGAAGAGGCTGTGTTGACACCCAGCAGTTATGTTGAGACCAAAAGCAATTGTGTCGACACACTGGATATGTGTCGACACATACAAATAGAAGATGTGTCGAGAAGCAGAAGAATGACTGTGTCGACACTTGGAGTATTGCGTCGACATCATAGAGACTTGTGTCGAAACTTTGTCTACTTGTGTCGACACATGAGAAACAAATTGCTGAGTGGATCATGTTATGTTGTAGAATATCTAAGGAATCAACTGTCATGGCTGGTGGGTCGACAACTGTCATTACCAACAGGTCTGACACCTTTGTCAGAACTAACAGAAGGTTGTTACAAACCAGATCAGTCAGTAACCATGAGGAATCTCTATATAAACGGCTGATCCTTAACAACCAATAACAACTGAGAAAAGGCCAGAAAAGCCATCAACGAAGAGAGAGAAGATTCACAACAAGAAAAGGGGATACCCTTTTAGAAGGCAGATCAAGAATAATCAGCAAAGAAGATTCAGATCTCATTTTTACATTCAAGGAAGGAGCTGACAGTGGATCAACTTCTACATCAAGAACAGTCTAACTTTATTTTGTTCTATCAAGAAGCTTTGAAAAAACTAAGTTTGGTTGGGACTGAAGATCAAGAACTGATCAAGAAGAACATCAATAGAGGGATCTATCTGGTGATACCTTTTCTATATAGTTTATTACACAATTACTTATAGGATCTCTTGTAGATCTGAGCTGTAAGCCTATATTTATAAAGGCTGAGGTAGGGCTATGAGCCCAAGTGGTAGGACTTACAAAAGTCTGAGTTGTAAGCCTAGAGATAAGGGCTGAGGTAGGGCTGAGGCCTGAGGTAGGATTCTGGGAAGGATCTGAGGTAGGACTTGCAAAAGTTTGAGGTGTAGGAACCATTCTGGTTCTGAGTTGTAGGATCTTTGGATCTGAGAAAGAGGAAAGTGGTTAGGCTGAATCCAGTACACTACTGGATAGGCGAAGGGGGAAGTGGACGTACCCATATCTTGGGGAACCACTATATATTTGGTGTTCTTTGTGCTGTGTATGTTCTGTGCTGTGTTTTATTTTGTTTGTCCAAAGTAAGATTTGTTTAATTGTATAAAATATTTAAGGAAAAATTAGAACCTATTCACCCCCCCTCTCTCTAGGTGTTTAGGCTCTTGAATTAAGTATTTCAAGTGGTTTCAAAGGGAGGTTACTCAAGGATTGACTTGACAGTCTGAGTAATTCTCTTAGGCAATTTTCAGAATTCAAGAATGGGTTCAAGTGAAAATCAAAAAGAGTTTGGATCAATGAAACTACCAATCTGTAAGATGGAATGCTTTGGCATATGGAAGGAGAGGGTTAGATTGTTTATGGAAGCTTCTGATCAAAGAATTTACATCACAGTATAGGAAGGACCCTTCATTCCAATAAAGGTATCAGCACTGGATGCAAATATAAAGACTCCTAAAAGTTATTTAGAAATGACAAAGGATGAAATCATCCTTACAACTCTAGACAAAAGGGCACAGAATATAATTGTAAGTTCCATAGATGATGTCACCTTTCAAAATCTGGTGCATTTCAAAACCTCCAAAGAAATGTGGGACACTCTTATTGTCTACATGGAGGGAACAGAAGAAGTCAGAGAAGACAGAAAATCTATGCTGAATCAGGAGTATGAAAGCTTTAGGCAAGCCAAGAATGACTGCATAACTGAATGCCACAAGAAATTCTTTAGGATTGTAAATGAGCTGATGACTTATTGTTGCGCGCTAGGGTTCGAAGAAAATAAACGCAACCGAACTAGCAACCCGATGAGGCAAGTATACCTATCGAATTGTAGCAAGGGGACACAAGTGTCGTATTAAGATCCGGGAACTGTTGGCTAAGCTTACTCACACGAACGCTATTATCTTATCGACGGAAAAACTAGGGTTTTAGAAAATCTAAGCGCAATGGAGAAATTAAAGCAAACTAAAAAGAGAACTACCGCAATTAAGTTACGCTATTAAGCAAACAACTAAGCTAGAAAGGAAATTACCGCAGTTAATAAAAGAGCACAATATATGAGATTACTACAAAAAGGTAGAACAATATGAAATGGAAATGCACCCGATCGAGATTCACCTCGCCTAAAGACGATTAAGAAAATGCGATAAAAATCTAAACTTAATAGGATAAAGATCCTTGACCGTGGGGGTTCCTAAAGCTTGAACACGCTTCTCTCGAAGTCGTGCCCAACTGAGTTTAGGAAGGTCCGACCGACTCTCGTCTAAATCGGAGGCCTAAAACTCGCTTTACGCGGTGAACCCCACTATTGGATTTTACTCCAATCCGGGAGATTTGGACGTCTGCCTCTCTCGAGGGGTGCGTACAACTCCCTTTACTCTTGAATGCTCACTTCATTCTTTCGGCCTCTCGGCTAGCCCAGAATGAAAGCAAAGGCGGAGAGTATATATCGAAAATATACCTCCGACCCGTGATAAATCAAGAGTAATTCAAGGCCCTAACCTAAAAAGAAAAGATTAATTAAAACATCATAACATAATCGCTCTAACCTCGGATCATCAAGATCGAGTACAAGGAGGATTAGTTAATCATAATGGAGTGGAGGGGGGGGGGGAAGATGAGTAGAAAAACATAAGAAGAACACATGCTAAGGGAAGAACAATTTTATTAATAAAAAGGGCAAGTTACACTATTGAAAATTAAAGTTACAAGTGCATGAAAATTAAACCCTATTCTAGCCCTACATTAAGCACTAAGCAAGAAGAAAATTACATTAAAAGCTAGCACAAACTAAGATTAAACTAGGGTTAACCAAAAACTACAAAGAGAGGGGGGAGAGAGAGAGAGAGAAAGCATGAAAAAGGATCAAGAAACAAAGGGGCAGCACCTCCCCCACTCAACCAAAGCTTGCTGAAATGGAGAGGGGGGGGGGCTCAATTTATAGAAAAAATCTCGGGTTGGTCACGCCCTCCGACACGCCCTAGGGGGGGCGTGTCAGGGGGCGTGACAGGTACGGATTTGACCTCGGGCTCTGGATTCTGGCGGGAGGGATGATTGCTTCGGTACGTCGGTGGTCACGCCCTAGGTCACGCCCGTGACAGGGGGGCGTGACAGGCATGTCATGTCCAAATCATTGGTCGAAAATCCGTCAGTCACCGAAAAAGGAAGGTGTCACGCCCATGTCACGGGCGTGACATGGGGCGTGACAGTACTATTTGCGTGCTGAGAGGGAAGGGCATTTAATGCGGCGGCAGCTTTGCGGCAGAGGGCGACACGCCCCTTGTCACGCCCGGTGACACGCCCAGGGAGGGCGTGACAGTGGGGCGTGACAGCGGTTTTGACCGTTTTCTGTCCCTTCCAGCAGGTGTCCTCGGGATCGGGTGACACGCCCTAGGTCATGCCCAGGGAGGGCGTGACAGGGGGGCGTGACAGGCCATTTTGGCAATTTTTCTGAAAACCTGCAAAAAGACAGGAAAAAGTTAGTGGCAATAAAATTTACATAAAAAGGATAAAAATAAACTAATAATAGACATAATTTGTACAATATAAAATATAAAAAACGATAATAGTTTAGGCTACAAAACGTATTATCAAATTCCCCCAAGCTTAAGCCTTGCTTGTCCCCAAGCAAAAATATAAAAACTAGATATTTATAAAAATGACTAATCAAAAAGTTCTAATTATGCCTACACAAGTACTATGCGAAATTCTTAGTAGGGAAAAGGTGAAATGTAAGTCTAAAACAATTATTTAGGTATGGTAAAACTTTTATAAACTTTACTTAATAAAAACAAATCATCCAAAATTTTAACGAGATTTTTTTAAATGGACTTAAGTAAAGCAACGAAAATGAAAAACACGCATTGAGTTGTTACTAGATCCAAGCAACGCATTATAATTATATCAATTTAATTATCAAAAATCTAGGTTTAAATCCAAAACTAAAACTGATTTACTGTTTTTCTTTTCTTAGTTGTTAAATAAAAAACAAAAAGCGTGAATCAAAAGGACTTAAATAGGACAGAAACGTTTGGTTTAGGAAAATGATTAGGAGTGGAATTCAAAGATAAACGTGAAGGTTTAAAATCACACTAAACCAAAGCAAAGAGTTTCAAAAACTTTCATAAAAATATGTACACATTTTTTTTTCTTTTTCTTTTTCTTTTTCATTTTTTTTTCTTTTTTCAAAACAAAGGCCATAAATATTTTTATTTTCCTTTTTGAGTTGGCCAAACAAAAATAAACATCACTTTTGAACATACTTCCTTTTTTTTCGAAAACCTTTCTCCACAAAAATCACAAAATACCCTATCAAAAATCGTCAAAATAATTTATGAAACTCAAAAAGGCTAGTGCGATTCGATAGGTTGGAAATTTTGGCTTTGGTGAAACTGAAATGAAGAGAGGAGCTATCAAATGAAATCAGAAAAAGGCTCAAAAACGGCTAACTAGTGGTAAAAGTTTTTAGGTTGGCAGGAAAGCTCAAACGAAAACAAAAACGGCCTAAATCATTTTCACGCTTTTGAATTTATTTAAAACAAAGGTTTGAAAAATTTCAAAAAGCGAGTCCTAGATAATAAAAGAAGATTGATGAAATTAACTCGAAAATAGAAATAATAGGTGACTTGGATCGTTCACATCTACTACGTTATTCAAAAGTTGACTTTACAAAAATTATTCAAAAATGAAAAAGAAAATAGTGAATGATGAATTTTTGAGAAAGTAAAGGAAATAAAAAAAACAAAAAACCATAATAGAAATGCGAGTTTTAGAAAAATATTTCACCTTAACATGCTATCGCGAATTAGAAACACAGCATGGCCAACATTTTACTTGTGAAACATAATTAAAAAGGACGATTAGAAATATTATAATTAACTAAGTTGTTTATAGGAGATTTTGAGTAAAACAAAACTAAAAACTAGGGGTACTATTGAAATACCAAAATGTCTAAACTATTCAAAAATACATATATATTTTTTTATTTTGAGAAATATTCTCTTTTTTTTGGATTTTGGAAAATTTTTCTCTTTTTTGGAATTTTAAGATATTCATTTTTTTTTTAATTTATGGAACTATTTACAAAAAAGGAAATTATTTACACTAAGCAAAAATGAAGGAGGAAATCCTCCCCCAAGCTTAAAACAGAGGGGGAGAGAGAGAGAGAAAAAGCATGAAAAGAAGGGCTAAAGAAGGGGATTGAAGAAGGAGAGAAAAATAAAGTGCAGAATTGAAAAGACAGAATTGAAATACAGGTACTTCCCCGGATTTATTTGCTGCGAAAACTGAGTGATGCCGCTCCCCGAATGTCTTCTTTGGACTTCGTGATGGATTCAGCAATGTTGGAGCAGGCGATCGCAGAAGCTTCAGCTTGTCGGAGCCGTCCGAGGCAAAAATTGTAAAATAAAGAAAACAGAAAAAGATAACTTGGGTTGCCTCCCAAGAGCGCCCTTTGGTTAAAGAGTCGTTGAGCTCGACGCATCAAAAATAATATTGTCCAAAAATATTGTTGCCCCGAAATAAAATTGTTTTTAGCAAAAAAAATAAAAATTTCAAGATTAAAGTTCGTGAAGCAGAAACTTAATAGTGTTTGGACTGACATCATCATCACCAGAAAAATACAGTTTAAGACGCTGACCATTCACTTTGAAATTACCCTTATCAGGGTGAGAAATTAAAACAGTTCCATAAGGAAAATACTTCTAAAACAGAAAACGGGCCAGACCAGCGAGATTTTAATTTGCCCGGAAATAAACGTAAACGACTGTTATATAATAGGACTTGGTCGCCCGGCTTAAAGGCCTTTTTAGGGTGCCTTAAGTGTTTATCGTGTAAACGCTTCGTCCGCTCTTTATAAAGTTTATTATTTTCATAAGCATAAGAGCGCCACTCATCGAGTTCATTTAGTTGAAATTTTCGAAGGTCACCGACTGAGTGGGGATCGAAGTTTAAAAATTTTAAGGCCCAAAAGGCGCGGTGTTCTAACTCTACGGGCAGATGGCACGATTTTCCATAGACCAGCCGATACGGCGTACATCCGAGGGCGGTTTTGTACGCTGTTCGGTAGGCCCATAGAGCATCGTCAAGTTTGGCTGACCAGTCTTTTCTAGAAGTTGAAACAGTCTTTTCTAATATTCTTTTTATTTCTCTATTTACTACTTCGACTTGACCGTTAGTTTGGGGGTGGTAGGCAGTGGATAGTTTATGCGTAACGCCGTATTTAGGTAAGGATTTTTGAAAATTGCGCGTTACAGAAATGGGAACCCCTATCGCTAACGATTGCGCGTGGCATACCGAATCTAGAAAATAATTTTTTTAAAAACGTGACTACAACTCGGGAGTCGTTCGTAGGAAGAGCTTGGGCCTCAGCCCATCGTGAAACATAATCAACATGGCAACTAAAATATATTTGTTTCCGAAGCTAGAAGGAAGGGGGCCAACAAAATCAATTCCCCAGAGGTCGAAAATTTCGCACTCTAAGAAATAATTTTGCGGCATTTCATTTTTATTAGAAATATTGCCCGACCGTTGGCAACTATCACACCTGCTCACAAAGGCTTGCGCGTCTTTAAACAGGCTAGGCCAGTAAAAACCCGCGCAAAGCACCTTATGAGCGGTGCGAGCAGCTTGATAGTGCCCACCTGTCGGACCTTCATGCAAATGTTTTAAGAATATCAATTCCTTCATCAAAATGGGAAACACATCTCCTTATCACTTGATCCGCACAAATTTTGAAAAGATGCGGGTCTTCCCAAAAGTAGTTCTTCAGCTCAGAAAAGAATTTCTTCTTTCTGCTGAGAGGAGAACTCTTTTGGGAGCACCCGGGCCACTAAGATAGTTTGCAATGTGTACGAACCAAGGAGAAGTAGATGTGTGAATTGACTAAAAGCAGCTTCTCATCAGGAAAATAGTCATTAAAAGATTTTTCATTTAATTTTTCTATAAAGGGGTTATCTAATCTTGATAGATGGTCAGCAGCCAAGTTCTCGGCTCCCTCGCTTATCACGGATTCTCTAAGTCAAACTCCTGGAGGAGTAAAGACCCAGCGAATCAACCGCGAGGTTTGGCATCTGTTTTGGCAAGAAGGTACTTTGAGGGCCGAGTGGTCTGTAAAAACAATAATTTTTGAAAGTGTAATGTAGGGGCGGAAATTTATCAAATGCGCAAAGACGACAGCTAAGAGTTCTCCTTCTCTGTAGTGGTGTAATTTTCCTTGAGCGGATGTTGAGCGTTTACTAGCGTAATAGATAGGGTGGAAGTTTCTTAGATATGCGTTGGACCTAAATACGGCTCCCACCGCAAAACTACTCGCATCACACATTAATTCTCGAAAGGAAGATCCCATACCGGAGCTATCATAATTGGCGCATTAATTAACTTTTCTTTAATTAGTTTCAAAGGCAGAAATAGGCAGGAGTCATTCAAAAATAAATGGAGCGTCTTTTTCTAAGAGATGGGTGAGGGGCTTAGTTGATCTTGGAGAAGTCCTTTATGAAGCGGACGGATAGAAACCTGCGTGGCCTAGGAAACTTCTTATGGCTTTTATGTTTGTAGGCGGCGACAGCTTCTCGATAACCTTCTATCTTAGCAACGTCTACCTCAATACCTTTCTCAGAAATTTTATGACCCAAAACTAAGCCTTCCCTTCACCATAAAATGGCATTTTTCCCAATTTAGGGCAAGGTTAGTTTCTTCGCATCGCTTCTAAGGACTTTTTCGCGAGGTTTTCTAAACATCCTATCAAACGAATCGCCGAACACGGAGAAGTCGTCCATAAAATACCTCCATAATGCTTTCTACGTACTTGTCAAATATTGCGAGCATACATCGCTGGAATGTAGCTGGCGCATTGCACAATCCAAACGGCATTCTTCGGTAGGCGAAGGTGCCGAAGGGACAAGTAAACGTAGTTTTCTCTTGGTCCTCGGGAGAGATAGGTATTTGAAAGTACCCCGAGAGTCCATCGAGAAAACAGTAAAAGCTATGACCGGACAAGACGTTCTAAAATCTGGTCGATAAACGGTAGAGGAAAGTGATCCTTTACGGGTGGCGTCATCGTTCAACTTACGATAATCTATGCACATACGCCAACCCGTCACCGTTCGTGTCGGGATTAATTCATTATTTTCATTACTAACTATTATCCCTCCCTTCTTAGGTACTACCTGAACGGGGCTAACCCACTTACTATCCGATATAGGGTAGATAATTCCTGCGTCTATAATTTCATAACCTCGCCCTTAACTACTTCTTTCATATTCGGGTTTATACGGCGCTGAGGTTGAATAGAGTTATGTGAATTATCTTCCATTAGAATTTTATGGGTACAGAAGGATGGGCTTATGCCCTTGATATCAGAAATTTGCCAAGCAATAGCTCGGCGATGCTTACGTAGAACTAGAAGAAGTTTGTCATTTTGCGTATCCGTGAGGTAGGCCGAAACGATAACTGGTAACTTGGATTCTTTTTCAAGGAAAGCATATGTAAGGTGTTCAGGAAGTTGTTTGAGTTCTAGGGTAGGGGGTTCTTCATACGAGGATTTAGAAATTCTTTCTTTTTCAAAAATAATATCTTCATAAAACTTTTTTATATGGAACATAATAAGGGGTGGGGCTAGCAGCTAATACAGCTTCTTGCAGTGATTCAGCTGGATGAAAAGAAGAAGAACAAAAATTAGAAAATTCTTTTTCAAAGTCGGAAAGACAATAAGAAGATTCATCACTTCCTTGCAGTGATTCAGGGGGAAAGAGAAGCAAGCAAAAAGTAGAAAATTCTTTTTCGAAGTCGGAGAGGTAGTAGGGGGATTTATCATTTACGGCATCGACGAAAAAACAAGAGTCATCATTTGCCAGAGTGTTCTTCATCGAAGGTGTGATAGAAAAAGTGACCTCATCGTCGCCTACTCGAAGGAAGAGCTTACCATTGCTTACATCAATGATGGCTCTGGAGGTGGCAAGGAAGGGTCGGCCAAGGATCAGGGGAACCTCGACGTCTTCTTCGATGTCCAGAATGACAAAGTCCACCGGGAAGATGAACTTGTCGACTTTTACTAGAACATCCTCCACTATTCCTAACGGGTACTTGACGGTCAGCTAGCTGGATACTCATACGCGTGGGATTTAGGCTACCGATTCCTAACTTTTTAAACAACGAGAGGGGCATCAGGTTTATACTAGCGCCTAGGTCGGCTAACGCATGTTTAATAAAAGAGGTCGCCGAAGACACACGGGATAGAAAAGCTACCCGGGTCACTGATTTTCTTCGGCAGGCCGTTTGTTAACACAGCGGAGCACTCGGCATTTAGCGTGACATGCGAAAGGTTTTCTAGTTTCTTCTTGTTGGTGAGAAGATCTTTAAGATACTTTGCGTATTTCGGCATCTGCGAAATAGCTTCGTGGAATGGCAGATTTATATGAATTTGCTTGAAGATTTCTAGGAAGCGAGAATATTGATCGTCCTGACGTTGTTTATTTAGTTCGGAAGGGTAAGGCGGGGTTGGATCATTTTTAAAGGTGGGTGGTGGAGTGAGATCTTTTTCTAATGCGGAAAGTGGGATGATAACTTCTTTGGCAAAGGGCGTGGAGCGGAGAAGCTTTGATTTTTAAAAGCGGGAGCGGATTGATTTGAAATGGGGGTGGAGCTTGCCTCGGGCTCTATGCAAACCATGCCAGAACTTCGCTTCCCACTCCGAAGAGTCATAGCTTTCGCTTGCTCTCTTGGGTTGGGCTCGGTATTAGCAGGAAGAGACCCGGCGGGTCGCTCAGAAATAATTTTTGCGAGTTGTCCTACTTGATTTTCAAGATTTTTTACGGATCCGGTTAGGGTTCTTATCGTAGCGTCATTTGTGGTGATATATTTGGAAAGTAATTCCTCCAAGCATGGAGGTTTTGGAAAATTTTGAAGAGGTGGTGGTGGCGGTGGTGCAGAAAAATCATTTTGCGGTGGTGGGCGCATTGCATTCGATGGATTACTCCATGAAAAGTTCGGATGATTTCTTAAAGCAGGGTTATAACTATTTGGAAAATTAAAACCTGGAGGATGAAAATTTGTAGCAGAAAAATTATTAAACGCATTTCTAGGCATATTATTAACATAGTCCAATTGTTCGGAGGGAGGGGGAGTTGCAGATTCCCATACCTGAGGGGCGGAGGCAGCAGTCATCTCTGTTATCTTTTTGCTTAGGATTTCTACTTGCAGAGCGAGTTGTGAGACGTTGTCCACTTCGTAGATACCTGCAGGCTTGTTAGGGAGGGACCTAGGCACATTCCACTGATAAGTGTTCATGGCCATGTCCTCGAAAAGCTCAAGAGCGGCTTCCGGGGTCTTATGATTTAAAGTACCGCCAGAAGCTGCGTCTATTATTTGCTTTGTGCTTTGATTTAGCCCGTTATAAAACGTCTGCACTTGTAACCATACAGGCAGAGCGTGATGTGGGCATCGCCTTAATAATTCTTTAAATCTCTCCCAGGTTTCATATAGGGTTTCAGCGTCTATTTGTCCAAAGGCAGAGATGTCATTCCTAAGTTTTGCAGTTTTAGCTGGCGGAAAATACTTCGCCAAAAATTTTTCAGTTAATTCATTCCAGGTGATTATGCTATTCTTTGGAAGGGTGTTAAGACACTGCTTAGCTTTAGTTCTAAGAGAGAACGGGAAGAGTCTCAGCCTGATTGCATCATTTGTGGCACCATTTATCTTGAAGGTGTCGCAAATTTCAAGAAAGCTAGCTATATGTGCGTTCGGATCTTCATCTTGAAGTCCGTCAAATTGCACATACTGCTGCACCATTTGAATTATGCTAGGCTTTAATTCGAAGTTGTTATTTGCTATAGCAGGGCGGACTATACTAGATTCTGTCCCCTCAAGGTTTGGTCTTGCATAATAGGACATAGTCCTTTGCAAGGCTTCATCCACAATGGGTTCTTCCATCCTTAAGGTAGCAAATGACTCGGAGTCCTCAACCGGCACTTGGATAGTAGGACCTTGAAATCGCGATCTTCTCCGAAGAGTACGCTCAATTTCGTGGTCCAAGTCCAAAATAACCGACGGACTTCCCCGGGTCATGCACTGGAAGAAGAAAGAGAGAAGTATTGGCTGATTTTTTTAAAAAAAAATGATTAGATTTTTAGATGTTTTAGTTCCCAAACTTCCCAAGGACTACCCGATGAAGGGTTCGCAAGGTACTAGAAAAGATAGCGGCACTTAAAACCGCATTGCCCTTTTTGAGAGGATTTTGTTGGTGTAGGAAACTTGTGATGTGGGTTTCTATTGAAAATGATTATATTTATTATTATTATTATTATTTTTAAAGCGATTTTTTTTATTTTTTTTGGTTTGCAATAAGGAAGATAAAAGTAATAGATTCGTGTTTTCAATATATCAACAAGAGTTGATTCCCCGGCAACGGCGCCAAAAACTTGTTGTGCAAAACGGGGCTTCGAAGAAAATAAAGCAGCCGAACTAGCAATCCAATGAGGCAAGTATACCTATCGAACTGTAGCAAGGGGACAAAAAGTGTCGTATTGAAATCCGGGAACTGTTGAATAAACTTACTCACACGAAGACTATTATTTTATCGAAAAGAAAACTGCGTTGAGAAACTAATTGTAATAAAGGACTGAAACTATGAAATCGAAGAGTACTCGATCAAGAATCACTTCGGCAAGAGTTAGCTAAGAAATGCGATAACAATAAACCTAAACTTAATAGAATGAAAGGCCTTGACCGTGGAGATTCCTGAATTTTAAACACGCTTCTCTCGAAGTCGTGCCCAACTGAGTTTAGGAAGGTCCGACTGACTTTCGTCTAAATCGGAGGCCTAAAACTCGCTTTACGCGGTGAATCCCACTATTGGATTTTACTCCAATCCGGGAGATTTGGACGTCTGCCTCTCTCGAGGGGTGCGTACAACTCCCTTTACTCTTGAATGCTCACTTCGTTCTATTGGCCTCTCGGCTAACCCAGAACGAAAGCAGAGGCAAAAATATATATATCGATGATATATCTTCTACCTGAGATAAATCAAGAGTAATCCAAGGTGATGATTCTAAAAAGAAAAGGTAAATCTCAAGGCATCATAACATAATCGCTCGAACCTCAGATCATCAAGATCGAGTACAAGGAGGATTAGTTACTCATGGTATAGAGGAAGAAAATGATATTTAGACTTTGAAAGATAACAGCGAGCAGAATTGAAAGAGAAAGACAAACTATTTTATTTCTTAGTGGTGCGTCAGAAGGCGGGCATACATGTACTATTAAGAAAGCTTCAACAAATACTATGAATATGATAAGAGAATAATACAGAAAGGCTATAAGCAATTTCATGAAAAGTAACTAATTAAAAAGCTTGTAAAGAGAAAACTTAAACACTAAATAGCAGCACAGCAGTCCTTTTCTCTCCCAATCCCGGGCTTCCAAACACTAGAAGATGATCCCTATTTATAGACTTTTTTTGGGCTGGGTCACGCCCTATGACACGCCCATGGAGGGCGTGACCATAGGGCGTGTCTGATTCGGTGCAACATCTGGAGCGTTGGCATTTAATTTTGGCGCGGTTGTTGAGTTACACGCCCATCGAACACGCCCCTGGAGGGCGTGATATATGGGCGTGTCGGATTCAGCGCTTTGAAAATGAGCTCGGTAGTGACTTCTCGGGACTTGGCGGGTCACGCCTGTCAGACACGCCAACGTAGGGCGTGTCATTGGGCGTGTCAGTGGGCGTGACAGCTAGTTTCTGGTGGAGATTGACTTCGGACCGGCGGCTTCATTCCACTGGGTTACACGCCCTTGGTACACGCCCGAGGAGGGCGTGATCAGGGGGCGTGTCACAGCAAAATCTGGCAAAAACCTGAAAAACAAAAAGAAACATGTTAGTCATGAAATTATATACAAAAAGAGTTTAAAAAATGAAAATACAAGACACGGTTTATGTATTAAAACCTAAAGGTACTCTAATAGTTTAGGCTACAAAACGTATCATCAATAGCCACACCTCAGATGAGGACTTTGCAGCCTTCACAAGGTAGTTCCAAAGATTCATGAAGAAGAAGAAGAAGTGGAGAACCAGACCTTCTTCATACTTTTCAAAGGATGAGTACTATAAGAAAAAGAAAACTCCTAAGGAAGACATGTATGCTTCTAAACCTAGTAAACAATCTAATTCTAAGATTGTGTGTTATTGTTGTAACATGTAAGCACATGTTATAGTAGACTGTCCAGACAAGAGGGCTAAATCAAAAGGCAAGAAGAATCAACAAATAAAGGGCAAGAAAGAAAAATCTTTTGTTGCCCAAAAGCAGAAAAGCTGGATAGATTCTTCATTATCTGAATCAGGAGGAAAAGAAGAGGCTGAATCATATGTTGGGTTATTCTCAACTGAAGAGGATTCTAAGGAGATAGAATTTCTACAAATGCTGGACTCCATAAATTGAGTGGAATAATACTGCTGCAGAGGGCTGATGGCCCTAACAGAAAATGATCAGTGCCTGAATCAAGATGGTCCTAGTAAGATATACAACTCTCCTACAGCACCTGATTATTTTACTGGATCAGAATTAGAAGCATCAGCATCAAGAGATTGGGATGGTTCTGAGTCTGAAGGGGATATACACCAACTTATTGATGAGTATGGTGGATTGTTGCAAGCTTTAAAGAAAAGCAAACTTCTTGTCAAAGAGCAGACCAAAGAGATTGAGTCTCTTAAGCTGGCTGCAGAAGATTAAGCAAAGCTGTTGGATCTAAAATTTAATGAGGTTGCCAAACTGAAAAACATCACTGTTATTCAGATGGGCACAATCTCTTTCAAGGAGAATCATATCAAGAAACTTGAGGCAAAACTTCAGCACGAAAGAGAGCTAGTGGCTAAATTCTCCAAACCAAAATCTGTCTTACCCTTAATTATCAATTTCATGTCACAAAAAGGGAAGACTGGTCTAGGTTTTAAGGGAAGAACTAGGGCCACCAATTCACAAAGAAAAGTAAAGGTCCCAATTCAGCCTCTAGCTGCAAAATCCTCTATCTTCTTTAGGAAGGTGATGAATCCTACAAATAAGTATGATCATGAAAGTACTCAAGGTCACTGTGAGTATGGAGTTCACCTTTGCAAGTAGGCAAATGATAAGAGGCCACTCTATAGGCAAGCCCATCTGATTCAAAAGGAATTCATGGGGTTTGCTGCTCCAGCACCCACACTCAAAAATACTGTTGGCAATATGATTGTGAAGTCTGTACCTAAGAAAACGTATAACAGATTTGAGTGTTGGTGTTGTTGAAAGATAAACCACTTTGCCTTGTACATTTGGTTTAACACAAGTGTTAAAACCAAGAGTAGTTTACCTATCAGAAAATCTGTAGGTAAACCTATTGTTTTCAAGACTAACAAGAACCTAGGACCCAAAAATAACTTGGGTTCTAAGGATGAGTAATCCTTTATTTGTTGCAGGTGAATCCAAGTGACCATACCCCTATATGATACTTGGATAGTGGGTGTTTCAAACATATGACTGGAACAAGAAGAATGCTGAGGGACTTTGTACCCATAGAGAATTGTCCCAAAGTCATCTTTGGGTGATCAGAAAAAGGAGTCATCAAAGGATTTGGTAACATATCTAGTGACTCAATTACTATCACTAAAGTGGCTTATGTGAAGGGTCTAAAACACAACCTGATAAGCTTAAGTCAACTTAGTGATCTAGGTTATGACATCTCCTTTCACAAAGAGGAGTGCCAAATTAAAAGGTCAAGTGATCAAGTGATCATTTTGACTGGCACTAGGAAAGGAAATGTTTATTGTCTTAACCTAGATTGTGAGTTAAACAACTCACCTATTTGCTTAGTTGCAGATGAGACAGCCCCACTATGTGTCAAATGGAGAAAGGGGCTAGCTCATCTGAACTATAAGTCCATAGGACTGCTATTCAGCATGGGGTTGGTGAGGAATGGTCCTCATGTCAAGTGCATGAAAGAGGGAGTGTGCTAAGCTTGCCAAAAGGGCAAATAGACCAAGTCCTCTTTTCAAGCACTAGATACCATAGATTCAGTGAGATGTCTATATCTCTTACATTTAGATTTGTTTGGTCCTATGCCAGTTGAAAGTCTTGGTAGGAAAGCATATACATTAGTTGTTGTGGATGACTATTCTAGATACACATGAGTGTTTTTCTTAAGGCAGAAATCTGAAACCCCTATTATTTTCCAGACTTTTGTTAGACAAGTTCAGAATGAATTTAACAATTCTATGATCAAAATCAGAAGTGACCATGGAACTGAATTTCAGTCTGAATGTATGACAAAATTCTGTGAAGTACTTGGGATTCATCAGGAGTTCTCCTCACCTAGAACACCTCAGCTAAATGGTATTACTGAAAGAAAGAATAGAACTCTAATTGAGGCTAGTAGAACCCTACTCAGTGACACTACTCTCCCTTAATATTTCTGGGCAGATGTAATAAATACTGCTTGTCATGTTCTCAATAGAGCATCCATCAATAAGAAACTTAATTTGACTCTCTATCAGATTTTAAAAGACTGAAAACCAAACATTTCTTATTTCAAAATCTTTGGTAGGAAGTGCTATGTCCTAGTGAATGGTATGCACTACCAAACAAAGCTTGCTTCCAAATCTCTAGAAGGGATATTTGTTGGGTACAACAACAATAGTAGGGCATACAAAATCTACAACTTGACTACCCAAGTTGTAGAAGAATCAGTTCATGTTGTCTTTGGAGTCTAGATTGATTAACAATGAATTGTCTAGAGTTTCAGTTAGTTTTACAGGTCTAACAAATAGGCTAGACAAGATAACCATCAATGATGAAGCTCCTGCTAGGATGAATGATGAATGATGTCAAGGGGGAGAACAAAACACACTAGAAACCGAAGAGAATGAGGAGCATCAGGTGGAGGAAAATGAAGAAGGTCATGAGGTAGACAGGTTTCCTCTAGCAAGAAGATACTAAAGGATCATCCAACTCACCTGATAATTGGAGATGCAAGTCAAGGTGTTCTAACAAGGAGCAAGAGCATGAACACAGTTTTGTGTTCTTGCTTTTTGTCTCAAATAGAAACCAAAAAGTTAGAAGAAACAATGCTAGATGCTAACTGGGTCGATGCAATACAAGAAGAGCTGAATCAATTCAGGAGATGCAAAGTCTGGGAATTGGTTCCTAAACTAAGGATCACAATATCATAGGAACCAGGTCGATCTACAGAAATAAACATGATGAAAATGGAACAATCATCAAGAATAAGTCCAGACTGGTAGCAAAAGTCTACAGACAAGAGGATGGAATAGACTTTGATCAAACATTTGCCCCAATAGCAAGACTGGAGGCTATAAGGATGTTCCTGGCCTATGTAGTCTATAAAGGGTTCAATGTATTTTAGATGGATGTGAAGTCAGCATTTCTAAATGGTGACCTGAAAGAGGAAGTATATGTTGAACAACCCTCAGGTTTTGTAGATCCTCACTATCCTAATTATGTATATACGCTTAGGAAAGCCCTATATGATTTGAAATAAGCCCCCAGGGCTTGGTATGAAACCTTGTCTGCTTTCCTTATTGAGAATAAATTCTCAAGAGGAAAGATAGATCAAACTCTATTCTATAGGGAATCCAAAGGCAAGATAATCTTAGTACAGATATATGTTGATGACATTATCTTTGGATCTACTGAGAACAACCTTTGCAAGAAGTTTGCCAAACTTATGCAATGGAAGTTTGAAATGAGCAGTGTGGGTGAACTTAAGTTCTTTTTGGGACTTCAAGTTAGACAGACTGATAATGGACTATCCATATCTCAGTCTAAGTTCACTAAGGAGTTGATTAAATATATGGAATGGACTCAGCTTCCACAAAGAAAACTCCAATGGGAATAAGTATGCCTATTGGCAACGATGAGGCAGGGAAACCTGTTGAAGAGTCATTGTATAGAGGGATAATTGGCTCCCTACTTTACTTGACTGCTAGTAGACCTGACATCATGTATGCAACATGTGTCTGTGCCAGGTACCAAGCATGCCCTAAGGAATCACATTATACTGCAGTTAAAAGGATTTTGATATATCTTAAGGGCACACCTAATCTAGGCCTTTGGTACCCTAAGAATAAAGATTTCACATTAACTGGTTCCTCAAATGCAGATTTTGCAGGATGCAAAGAAGACAGGAAAAGTACTACAGGAACCTGTCAATTCCTATGAGGAAGACTGGTGTCTTGGTGCAGCAAGAAGCAGACCAGTGTAGCTATATCAATAGCTGAGTCAAAATATGTAACTGCAGGCAGCTGCTGTGCACAACTATTATGGATAAAGCACCAACTAGAAGATTATGACATCAAGGTTAGTAGAATTCCATAGTTCTGTGATTCTACAAGTGCTATTTCTATTGCTAAGAATCCTATATCACACAATAGAACAAAACATATAGAAATTAAATTTCATTTCATCAGAGAACATGTAGAAAAAGAAAATATTAGTCTAGAGTTTGTGAATACAAATAATCAAATTGCTGATATTTTTACAAAACCTCTGGATGAAACTAAATTCAATTATTTTAAAATTGAATTAGGTATGTTAAATCTATATTAGGTTAGCACAAACTACCTTTATTAGAACATGTAAGCTTAAGTTTTCATAAGAAATTTGGCTAAGTCCAAGTTTGTGTCGACATAAACAGACCTTGTGTCGACACTCTCAGTATGTTGATTTGATAAAGAAAACGGATGTGTCGACACAAGAATAATATCTGTGTCGACTGAATAAAAGGTGTCGACACAACTATGTCGAGACTTTCAGTTAGCTGACTTCTTTGTCGACACACAAAAATCAAAGTCGACACTCTGTGTCGAGACATGTCGATATCTATGTCGACACTGACATAAGTATGTCGACATATACATGTGTTGACTAAACCTCAGTATTGTCGAGACCTAAACCTATTCTGTCGACACATATAAGATTTTGTCGACTAGTCCTAGTGCTAAGGCGCGTCTTTTGAACTCCCCTTTACACGGACTATAAATAGGTGAAGCCAAAAATCTGGTCGACTACCCTTTCTAATTTCCTTGCTATGCACCCTCTATCGTTGAGAATCATCTTTCCTTTTAACCTCCATCTCTCTCTTCCGGTAATGGCGCCTCATCTAGAAGAAAAGGTGAACGTAGGATATGAGCTGGTCCGTGGTGGGTTCACAACAACATCACCGGAGATTCAGGGAGTAATTGCCCTAATCTCAGACGTCGGTTTGGAATTCTTGGTCTCTGAAAAAACCAAGATATGGAAGAAATAAGTTCTTGAATTTTATTCTTCTGCAACTACAGACGCATACGGGAAGAAGATGAAAGCAACTGTTCAAGATACCCGGGTAAAGATTACCTTGAAAACAATCTGACACGCACTCAAACTCCCAAAGGTTAAGGAAAAAGATAACGTACAACCATCTATGATCAAGGAGGACTTACAATGGTGTGGGTTAAACCCAAAAACTATGATAGGATCATCTATCAATCGAAAAGGGATGAATTCACAAGGGAAGTTTCTTTCTGAGATTGTAGGGAAGGTCATACTGTTCAAAACAGGTGAACATGATAGAATCTCAGCCACAATATTCCACCTGATGACCAGGATCATTTTCAAGCTCAAGACTTATTGGACAACCATAGTCTTTGATAAGTTACGTGAAGGTATCAAGAAACCAAACCTGGGGAGAATTCTGAGTCTATGTTTATCATCTGTCATACCAGAAGTAATGAGCCAACTTTTTGGTACAAAAATCAATCATACGAGAAGAGTGGACACAAGGATTCTGTCAAGATGAGATAGGGTGTTGACTAAGGAGGTTACTACTCCTCAAAAACCTACCAAAATAATAAAGAAGAAGAAGAAAGTTGTTCAACAGGAATAATCATCTAGTGATTCAGAAGAAGAGGTGGTCTTAAGTTTTGATGAAGATATGCAACAACCGTAAGATGCACAAGGACAAGTGGACGGTAGTATGCTACCAGATCAACAAAGAATCTCTACTCCAGGAGGAGAAGACCCTGCACCAGCTGTACAAGACACTATACTTACTGATCTGCCTGATCAAGAGGGAGTAAATGATGCTGCTACACTATACAGTTAATTAGCAGCTGATACTGTGATGGATATAGTTTTTGATATAAATAAGGAAGCACTACTTCATGTAGAGGAATAGTCACCTGAGGTGCATATGAAGGATACTGCTCAGATTGGGCAAGTAAGTATCTCCTTCCTAGAAAGGTCACTGGACAAGGACATGGAAGTCCAGGGAAAACCATGTATTTTACCAACTAATCTTATTCCTCATGTTCAAATGTTGCAGGAAGTAACCTTGGAGGAGTTGTTCCCTGACTCACCAGCAGTAAGGACTGAGGGGGAGAAACAACCACAGGACAAAGAACTTCCAGAGACTGAGGGGGAGGAATTGCTGAAGGATAATGTAGACAAAGAGACTGATGACATCGAAAGTTCATCTTCTGATGATGAAGAAGCCAACTTGGCTAAGAAAAGGAAACTTGCTGAAATTAAGAAGAAAGGCTCTGGTTATAAGAGGGCCTTACAAATAGCCACACCACCTCCAGCTCCAACTATGGACTTAAATTCCTTAATGGTCCAATTGCAACTAAAACTGGATGCTCAAAGGACTGCTCTTGAAAAATATGTGGATGAATCTCATAAGGAGCTGCAAAACCAGCTAGCTCAGGAAATCAAGTCAATCAAATTTGAAGTGAGTCTGCACAAGAAAGAAATGACAGACTGCTTTTAAAAAGGTGGTCATGCAGTTGTCTATCTAGGCACTCAGCAGCAGGAACTGAAAACTCAAGCAACTGATTTGGCAGAGAAACAGGCCTATATCTTAGAAAATCAATTTCGAACATATGAGAATCTAACGGATTCTCATAAGGAAATTCTCACAAAGATTGCAGCCCTATCTGTTGCTATCAAAACAGAAGTTACAAAACAAATTGAGACTGATCTAGCTACGGTCAAAATCGCGATAGCGGCTGCCCAAATAGCTATTATAACTAAATTCATAAATTTTGGTCTACTATAGAGAAGGGATTGATCATCTAGAAGGTCAAGTATGGTTTCACAAGAATGATCTCAGAGATCATATTGAAAGAGAAGTCCAAAAGGGGGAGAGAGTGTTAGTCCAAGCTAGTTCTGAGTATGCAAAATGGGTTTCGAATACCATCCGAGCAACTCTTGGCTTCCCTCCTCTATGTGATGATGATTATATGGCTGAATCTGTAATACAACCTACATATGTAGAGAGAGATCAGCCAGAAGTTGCTCAGGTTATATATCCTCCTGCTAATTTTGAGATGGTTCATGACCAAATGCAGAAAATGTACAACCCTCCACAAGAGGCACAAAATGTGTTCTTTGAGAAAGTTGAAATGTCAGAGGCTTCCAAAGAAGCTCAAAGGGAAGAATTGCTATCTAAGAAGAGATTCAAAGAATAGTTTGAGTTAAAGCCAGACTTTGAATAATGGAGCCCTACATCAAATAACATCATTCTGACTGCATGGAAGGCTATTAAGGACAAGACCTATGATAGGGGAAAGTGGTACTCAGAGCAGGAGTGGAATAAATATCAAGCTAGACAGGAAGCCATTCTTCAGCATATGAGGAGTGCAAAAGCTGGAAAGCTACCTGCAAATGCTATAGAGCCCAACAAGTATTTTCCTAAGCCCTTTCACTACTTTGAAAGGCAAAAAATAAAAGCTGAAGAACTAAAGAAAAGGGATCTTAAAGAAAAGAAACCTGCTGAAGATACAGAACTAGTTGTGAAGGCAAAGATAAAGTCGGATCAAGGCATTGTCATAAGGGAGCCTAGAAAATCTTAGGATAGTTAGGCTTATGATAAGGAACAATATAACTTTTTGATTTTTGCTCTAAGAGAAAACATGTAAAAAAAATATTTTATGATTATTAAAATCAGTTTTACTGTTTATTTTAGATTGTTTACATTATTTGAATGTTTACTTGAACTGTAATGAATGTACATGTATGTCTTATGTGTTTATCTTGACTGGTGTATATATTTGACTAAGGGTTATGACTTCTCAAAATAGGGGGAGATTGTTGGGTACACTAGAAGTATATACCAAATTTGGAGAAGATTCATCCTAGTCAATAATATACATCAATATGTATTTGATATATGTTTTAAGTTTCCTTGTGCAGGGTTAAGGATTGGAAGAAAAATATTCTACGTACAAGTGTCGACACTTGTGAAGAATTGTGTCGACACACGGGAATTGTGTCAACACCAGCAACAAAGCATTGTGTCGACACCTAAGAATTGTGTCGACACCAGAATCAGAAGTTGTGTTGACACCAAAGGCCAGATTTGTGTCGACCCAGAAATTATGTCGACACCCAGGAATTGTGTCGACACTTAATGCAGGACTTATGTCGACACCAAAGGCAGGAATTTTGTCGACACTTAAAGCAAGACTTATGTCGACACCTAAAGCAGGAATTGTGTCGACACTTAAAGCAGGACTTATGTCGACACCTGATGTAACTCCCCTGATTTTTCTACGATTATTTAATTCTCATTTGGCGTTATGTCGACGCGTTTTCTTGGCTTGTGTCATCTGTGGAGTGTGGTCTTAACTACTTAGAACTGAGTGGCCTATTTTGTAGCCTATTGACCAGATCTCCCTGGCAAGCTGAGTCATTTTGGGTGACCCGGTGTGGCCTCTCGGGGGATGCTTGTGTTTTGACTTTGGGTGGGTATCCATATCGAGATCGTGATCCGTAGACGCACGAAAGTAAGTATAACTCGAGTTCTGTTCGTCGAAAGTTAATTTTGACTTCCCCGTTAGGTTCGTAGCGTGATTATTTAGCTACGGTGCGAATTTCGTCGAATTTCGAGGATGCCCGGTTTTCGGGTCGTTTTCTATTTTATGAAAAATAAAACTATTTAATAAATATTATATTAATTATTATTTTGAAAGGATGCGGGTGCTTGGCGGTTTTGCCTTGTCTTATTATACCTTAATTAATTGATTAGATAATTAAGATTAAGAGGGTGCTATAAATAGGATAGGTTTGATTTAGAGAAGAAAGAAACCGCTCCTGTTCACTTTCTTCCCCTGCCCGCATCGCCTGTTCGCGGAAAACAGAGAAACCGTCGGAACTGCTCCCCTTCGGACGCCGATTCCGGGAGCGTTTGTGGACGGAATTCGATTCCGAAAGCGGATTTGGATTGCTCTCGCCTAGAACTTAATTCCTACGGTAAGAAATTCAATTTTTGTGGTGTTTCTAGGGGTCTCGAATTTCTTGGGTTGTCCGTTTCGCCATTAAAGCTCCAGATTTCTGCTTTAGGTGTTGTTGCTTTTGGTGACGAGTGAGGATAAGGGAGGCCGACCAAGCTTCGCTGGAAATCAAGGCAAGTGGTGTTCTTACCCTTGCCTAGTATTGTTTTCTTTCTCTCTTTGTTCTTGCGGCCGTAGAAAAGCTTGTCTAGATTTTTTTTCTATTTTAGTAAAGCCATGTTAGCCTTAGGTTAGAAACCCAATTCTTTGCTTGAAATCGGGTATAAATTCCAAACTGTTAGTAGAGAAGAAAAGTTATAGTTTAATTATATGAAAAATCTGTCTTGCTTAGGCTCGGGTTTGGATGATTATGTGCTTGCCTGTGTAGTGGCTGTAGCAAAAGCCTCCCATATCCTTTGTCTAGATGATTAGATAATTTAGGGCTTGGCGTTGAGTGTGGTGCACACACTCAATGCCGGGTCTGCTTGGGCTTGGCGTTGAGTGTGGTGCACACACTCAACGTCGGGTTTGCTTGGGCTTGGAGTTGAGTGTGGTGCACACACTCAACGCCGGGTCTGCTTGGGCTTGGCATTGAGTGTGGTGCACACACTCAACGCCGGGTCTGCTTGGTCTTGGCGTTGAGTGTGGTACACACCCTCAACGCCATAGCCTCTTGGTATGTTCTATTGCGGCTAAGTATCGTGGCATTGAGTGAGTCGACCTCACTCAACACCATGGCTATCTAGGCGTTGAGTGAGACGGACTCACTCAATGTCGCAGCCAATCCACGCGGTTATGTTTGATGGAGTTGAGTGAGTGGTCCTCACTCAACGCCATGGCGGTTTAGGCGTTGAGTGAGGCGGGCTCACTCAACGCCACAGCCCTTTCTTGCGGTTAAGTATTTTGGCATTGAGTGAGTCGACCTCACTCAATGCCAAAACTATTTTGGCGTTGAGAGAGGTGGACTCACTCAACACCGCAGTTAGATGTTGTGGCTATGTGCTAAGGCGTTGAGTGAGTGAACCTCACTCAACGCCGTAGCTATTTTTGCATTGAGTGAGGTTAGCTCACTCAACGCCACAGCCAGTGTTGCTGAAGGCGTTGACTTAGTGAACCTCACTCAATGCTGTAGTTGTTTTGGCGTTGAGTGAGGTTAGCTCACTCAATGCCACAACCAGAGTTGCAAAAGGCATTGCCTGAGTGAACCTCACTCAACGCCATAGCTATTTTGGCGTTGAGTGAGGTTAACTCACTCAACGCCACCGTCTGTTTAGGCGTTGCGTGAGTGGAGCTCACTCAACGCCATGCTTTGTTGAGCCTTCTCAACGATTTTCCCTTACTTTGATTTTCTCTCCCGTGTGAATTTCCTTTGGTTTTGAGGTTCCTTGTCGGCTATGTTTTTTCCAAAGGCTGAATCGTGGGTTGTGGTTAGTAGTGGTGGTTTGAAGCTCTTTATAGGGGTGAAGTTGTGTGACTTAGTCGTGGCTACACTTTTATCTTGTTCCAGGTACGGGCTGGGCAATTTGGTGGGAGGTCCCTAGTGCTTTCACATGCAGACCCTTGAGCTTTGTTTCTTGGAAATGGTGGTTGGGGGACTGAGTTTCCCTCCAACCCAGATCCGCGTTGTTTTTGCTACTGCCATCTCTCAAAACTTAGGGTGTTACTCATCTCTTCCTTTATAGAGTGCAACGTTTTTGGCTCATGGTAGCCTTGTAAACTCTGCAGGATTTTTGGCAGGGTGGTTTTGTCACCTCGCACATAGTGCTTTTCTTTTTCTGTCTTTCCTTGGACAGTGGTGCTTGTTACGGTTTACTTACTCTTCTTGCTTATCTTTTAGCTTAACATTTCCGTTCAGCTTATTTGTTTTTGCTTTCTTAGGTATTCTTTTCTTCTTTGAATGTCTCAGGTTTTGGTTTGTAGCAGATTAGGAGGCTAGTTGTGTTGTGCTGTTGTTGGTGGTCTCTCTTACAGTGGAGATCAGTTCCTTGGTCTTGTGAGGTAGTTTTGTGCTTCTTTCTTACAGACATACATACTTGTTAGTGGGTTCCTGTCAGTTTGTTGGCGCCCACTTGTAGTTTTACCTTGATACTAGATATGTTATCTTTTTGCTGCTAGCTTTTTTGGAGATAGTCTACTTGCTCTTGGGATGATTTATGCTAGGTTGCTAGTTACTTTTAAACCTAAAAACACTATTATAAGTATATCTCATGATCGACATGTTTTTTAAAACTAAAACACTATTTTCCAAAAAACATAAAATGATCGTTTTTCCTATATATAGTATAAATTAAATGTAGGGTCCTGCATAGTATAAGTTGTCCTCTAGGGGCACTAATGCACTCTTTTACAATGTCAAACCTGAATAAAGTATTTTCCACAACGTATAAGTATAGTTTTTAAATTGTGGACTAGATGATCCACTGAGCCAAGGGATACGACCTTTAAAATATAACTGATTTTCCAATCATTAAACTTATGAATTTTCATAGTCTAGTTAGATGGTGTTCACCTGAGCGTCGACAGTTATCCCCTACTCGACGTGGCATCACGATGCGTGTTTTCTCATACTCTGATGCTCCTTAAAAATTTGGAGAAAATGCGGGTTGTGACAGTTGGTATCAGAGGGAGGTTGCTTGACAAGTTAGTCGGGCAACCTTCCATTTTTATTGCATTAGTAGTTTAGCATCATGTCATTCACACAACGACATGTCATCAACACGTCTTGGCAAAAGCACTAACACTACACTCATAACATAACATGAAGTATATGGCGCCTATTATGTAGTATGGGATGCATAATATGTGTTCGTATATGGATCCACCATAGGGGCAACATGTGAGGGTTATGTAGTATGGGATGCATAACCTCACCACATGGCTGCGACTAGCTCGTTTTCTTTTCGTTGCATGAAAATGTTATGTAGTATGGGATGCATAACATTTTCATGTGTACGCCGCTCATAACATGCAATAGGGCCTTTTTAGAATGCATAGCACAAACATGTATATCATAACATTGCATAAGCATGACGTGCAAAGCTAAAGACGTGCAGAATGACATATGTACACACATAAGTTTTGAGTCAAAAATAATATAAGTTCATGCATTCCCGATCTAAGCACAAGAGTTAGAAAGGTGGTGGTAAACCATCCTAGGTTAGGCATAACATCAATTCTTGTAAAAATAAACTCCTAGAGCAAGTTTAGCAGCTTTAAGTTCATATTTATGTATGTATTGTCTATACTTGTAGTTAGTTGTAGCTGTTATACTAGGATTTGACTAATGTTGTTATGATTTTAGGATGGCAAGACGTCCTTCGACGAGGTCAACTCCCCTGTCTGAGGGTTAGTCATCTGGAGTGCAGAATGATGCGGTGATCGAGAGCCGGCGCTAGAGTAGCGATTCCTTGAGCAGGAAGATGTGGAGATGCGAGCCCATATCAAGTCTCTGGTGGCAGTTGTGGCAGGGTAGACTCAGGGAGTGTAAGGCCCTGTTGGGGGGTTAGCTGTTCCTCCTCCTCCTGCGCCCCTGAGACCTCCAGTGGTGGTGCAAGCAGAGATGGCATTTATCTCTCAGTTTCAGATACTTAGCCCTCCTACTTATGATGGGAAGGCAGATTTCATGGTCATAGATGATTGGTTGATTTACATGGAGGAGATGTTCTCGTACTCCGGTATTACAGATGATCAGAGAGTGATGATAGCGGCCTATCAGCTCAAGGGTTTGGCTTAGAGTTGGTGGCTTAGAGAAAAGGAGAGGTTTGTAGCTGGTTGTTCTTGGGAAGTATTCAAGAAAATGCTGCTGAGGAAGTTCTTGCCTTCGGTCGAGCGTGACCGTCTTATGAATGAATTCCTCCACCTGAAGCAAAGGAAACTCACAGTCGGTGTGTATGAGATAGAGTTCAGCAAGTTGAGCCAGTTTGCTCCTTGGTTGGTGAGTGTTGAGGCTGATCGAGTTAAGCGGTTTCTCGGTGGCTTGAGGAGCGAGGTTCAGCAGTTGACCAGTGCATATGGATCAGAGACTTATTCAGGGGTAGTGGAGGCTGCTCTGGAGGTAGAGGAAATTGAGACCGCAAAGAACAAAGGCCAACAAATGAGGAAGGACAAGAGGAATTCTATTGAGGAGAAGAAACACCAGGTACCCGGTGCTGCTTCGGGAAAGAAGAGCAAGGTGGTGTGTAGCTTCTGTGGCCGGTCAGGACACCCTATTGAGAGGTGCTTCAAGAAGGCAGCAGCTCATAAGAAGGAGCAAGTTCATGCTATTCAGGGTGCTCTTAGGAGGGATGTTTCATGTTCCATTTGCAAGCGACCCGGGCTTGATGCTGCCCAGTGCTGGTCCAAGGATAAAGTCTGCTATCAGTATGGGCAGAAGGGTCACATCAAGTCTAGGTGTCCTCAGGTCCATCCTACTCTTCATGCAGTTCCACTTCAGGCATTACCTCCGCCTCAGCGTGTGGACAAGGGCAAAGGAAAGCTGAACGTGATCTCTTCCGAGGAGGCTCAAGCTTCGACTAAGGTCATCTCAGGTTAGTTGTTTTTCCAGCCTGAAAGTTTTATTTACTAAAATAGTTATAGTTTTGTTTTGGTAGTTCCTTAGTTGTATATACTCCTTTAGGGAAATTTAATGTGAAGAACCGTTGGGCGCGTGTTCTGTTCGACTCCGACGCTACCAACTCATTTGTGGCTAGAGCCTTTGTGGAGCGACATCGGTTGACTCTAGATCAAGTTCGTGATACCTTCCGCGTCAAGTTCCCTTCTGGTGAATCTATGTTATTAGATTTGGGCATTCTAGATTGCCCTGTTTTGTTAGGAGACATTCTTGCGAAGACAGACTTGAAGATGATTGATCTGGAGGACTTCAATGTTATTCTGGGCATGGACTGGCTGTCTATGTATGATGCGGTTATTCAGTGCATAGGGAAGCGCTTGGACTTCATCAAGCACAATGGTCAGCCCGAAAGCGTGTATGCTGATACGTGGCAGGATTCTCCTGTCATTTCTGCGGTATGTGCTCAAAAGCTGTTTCATTCTGATTGTTTTGCTTGTTTAGTCTTGGTGGTTGGGACTGCAGTTAGGGTAGTGAGCTTAGAGGAGATTCCTATTGTTCGTGGTTTCACTGATGTTTTTCCTGATGACCTTCCTAGTCTTCCTCCTGATCGGGATGTTGAGTTTATGATTGATTTGGAACCGGGTACGCGTCCTATTGCTAAGGCGCCGCACCGGATTACCCCTCGGGAGTTAGAGGAGTTGTGAGTCCAGTTGGATGAATTGTTGGCCAAAGGATTTATCAGGCAGAGTTCATCGCCTTGGGGTGCTCCTATTTTGTTTGTTAAGAAGAAGGATGAGTCGATGCGGCTTGCATCAACTACATGGAGTTGAACAAAGTCACTATTAAGAACAGGTACCCTCTGCCGAGGATCGATGACTTATTCGATCAGTTGCGCGGTAGCACGGTGTTCTCCAAGATCGATCTTCGTTCTGGCTATCATCTGCTAAGGATCCGTGGGGCAGATATTCCATGGACTGCATTTAGATCGAGGCATGGACATTTTGAGTTCTTGGTGATGTCGTTTGGATTGACCAACGCACCATCAGCCTTCATGGATATGATGAACCGGGTGTTCCAGGATTTTCTAGACAAGTTCGTTATGGTTTTTGTCGATGATGTGTTGGTCTATTATCGCAGCGCTGAGGAGCATGAGCAGCATCTGCGCTTGGTTCTATCGGAGTTGAGGAATCACAAGTTATTCGCCAAGCTAAGCAAGTGCAAATTTTTGTTACCTCATGTCTCGTTTCTGGGCCACGGGGTGAACAAGGATGGGATCTCGATCGACCCGAAACAGATCACAGCAGTGATGGAGTGGAGCAGGCCTAGCATGCCCAAGGAGATCAGGGGCTTCCTAGGGTTGGTCAGCTACTACAGGAGGTTCGTGGAGGGTTTCTCTACACTGGATGCACCTTTGACCAGGGTTACTCAGAAGAATGCGGCCTTTATTTGGAGCGAGAAGTGCAAAGAAGCCTTCCTGGAGCTAAAGAATAGATTGTGCACTGCTCACGTTCTGACCCTACCTACTGAGGGTGTCGAGTATGATGTGTACGTGGATGCTTCGCATGTTGGTCTGGGTTGCGTGTTGATGCAGGCTGGAAAAGTGATTGCGTATGGGTCAAGAAAATTTAAGACTCATGAGAGGAATTACCCTACGCATGACCTTGAGTTTGTAGCGGTGTTTTATGCGTTGAAGCTTTGGAGGCATCTACTTTATGGGGCTCAGTGCAAGATCTTCACTGATCATAAGAGCCTAAAGTACGTGTTCATGCTTTAATCTATGCCATCGGCGGTGGCTAGAGTATGTGGCTGATTATGATGTGGAGATCCAGTATCATCCAGGCAAGGCCAATGTGGTGGCCGACGCCACGAGCTGGAAGACGGGGAAGATCTTTAATCTCTCCGCTGATCGTTTAGTGGAAGAGTTCCTCCTTATGGATATCACAGTGGGATGCTGTGACATGCAGAGCAGTTTGGCAGTGGCAGAGCCGTCTTGGATTTCTCTTACTAGGTTGCACTAGAAGGATGATCCGGACCTTCTACACTTATACTCCAATACTGAGAGAGGGTAGTTGCCGGATTTTTCTATCGATGATGCAGGTACTTTAAAGTACCGCGGCAGATTTTGCATCCCCGTTATCAGAGACATCAGGGGTATGATATGTAGAGAGGCTCATGTATCCAGTGTTGCCTACCATCCGGGATCTACAAAGATATATCGTGATTTGAAGCAAATCGCCTGGTGGTATGGGATGAAGAGTGATATAGCCCGATTTGTTGTTAAGTGCCACACTTGCAAGCGCGTGATGGCCGATCACGGAAGGCCTGGTGGCAAGTTGACTCCGTTAGAGATCCCGACTTTGAAGTGGGAAAGTATTTCTATGGACTTCATTACGGGCTTACCGAGATCTCCAAGGGGATTTGATTCTATTTGGGTTATAGTGGATAGACTGACGAAGTGTGCTCACTTCGTGCCGTATAAGATTGATTACCCGATGAAGAAGATAATAGAGCTGTACTTGAATGAGGTCATCAGATTGCATGGTGTGCCTGTTAGCATCATTTCTAATCGAGACTCCCGGTTTTCTTCTTGCTTTTGGCAGAGTTTGCAGGAGGGTTTCGTTATAGATCTTAGGTATTCTACTGCTTACCACCCACAGACCAATGGGCAGACGGAGCGGGTGAACCAGATAGTTGAGGATATGATTAGATGCTACATTCTAGACCACGGCGGAGCGTGGGATGAGCGGTTGTGACTTATGGAGTTTTCATACAATAATAGTTATCAAGAAAGTTTGCAAATGGCTCCGTTTGAAGCTTTGTATGGGAGGCACTGCAGAACTCCCCTTTTTTGGGCTGAGGTAGGTGAGGGACCCTTGTTGGGTCCGGATGCGCTCGAGGAGATGGAAGTCGTAATGAAGCTTGTTCGAGAAAAGCTTTGTATAGCTCAGGAGAGATATGAGAAGAACGCCAATCGGCGTAGGTTTGACTTGGAGTTTTCTGTAGGGGACCTTGTGTTTCTTAAGGTTCCCCCGATGGTTGGTGTTAAGAGGTTCGGTAAGAATCGGAAATTTGACCTGAGGTATGTGGGCCCATTTAAGATTGTTGAACGGATTGGCGTGTCAGCATATAGGTTGGATTTGCCAACAAACTTCCCAGGTGTTCAAAATATATTTCATGTAAGCCAATTGTGGAAGTGTGTGCATAGCAGTGGGCAAGTCTTGGATGTTGTGCCCCAGTTGAAGCCTAATCTCTCTTGTTTTGAAGTACCGGTCTGCATTTTGGATACTCAAAATCGGGTGTTGCGGAGGAAGTCCATCACGATGGTCAAAGTTCTATGGAAGAATCAGGATTTGGAAAGCGCGACTTGGGAGTTAGAGTCAGCTATGAGGGTGGCTCACCCTCAAATGTTCCCCTTATTGGATTGGTATGTTTTCTTCTTGTAATGTTTGGGTTGTTACTTTTCCTTCTATAGTAGAGGTGTTGTGCGTAAAGTTTCGGGACGAAACTTTCTTTTAGGGGGAGTGACTGTAACGCCCCCAATTTTGCTGCGATTATTTAATTCTCGTTTGGCGTTACATCGACGCGTTTTCTTGGTTTGTGTCATCTGTGGAGTGTGGTCATAACTCCTTAGAACTGAGTGGCCTATTTTGTAGCCTATTTGAAAGATCTCCCTAGCAAGCCGAGGCGTTTTCGGTGACCCGGTGTGGCCTCTCGGGGAATGCTTGTGTTTTGACTTCAGGTGGGTATAACTTGAGTTCTGTTCGTCGAAAGTTAATTTTGACTTCGCCGTTATGTTCGTAGCGTAGATATTTAGCTACGGTGCGAATTTCGTCGAATTTCGAGGATGTTCAGCTTTCGCGTCGTTTTGTATTTTATGAAAAATAAAACTATTTAATAAATATTATATTAATTATTATTTTGAAAGGGTGCGGGTGCTTGGCGGTTTTGCCTTGTCTTATTATACCTTAATTAATTGATTAGCTAATTAAGATTAAGCGGGTGCTATAAATAGGATTGGTTAGATTTAGAGAAGAAAGGAACCGCTCCTGTTCACTTTCTTCCACCGCCCGCAGCGCCTGTTCGCGGAAAACAGAGAAACTGCCGGAACTGCTCCCCTTCAGACGCCGATTGTGGGAGTCTTTGTGGACAAAATTCGATTCCAAAAGCAGATTTGGATTGCTCTCGCCTAGACCTTCATTACTACGGTAAGAAATTCAGTTTTCATGGTGTTTCTAAGGGTCTCAAATTTCTTGGGTTGTCTGTTTCCGCCATTAAAGCTCCAGATTTCTTCTTTAGGTGTTGTTGTTGTTGATGCCGAGTGAGGATAAGGGAGGCCAACCAAGCTTCGCTGGAAATCGAGGCAAGTGGTGTTCTTGCCCTTGCCTAGTATTGTTTTCTTTCTCTCTTTGTTCTTGCGGCCGTAGAAAAGCTTGTCTAGATTTTTTGCTATGTTAGTAAAGCCCTGTTAGCCTTAGGTTAGAAACCCAATTCTTTGCTTGTAATCGGGTATAAATTCCCAACTGTTGGTAGAGAAACCTTGTTCTCGGGCTGAGTGAGGGTTGAGGGTTGGGTCGATTTTCCTGTACAGTAGTTGTAGTCGGGTAGAGGAGAAAAGCAATAGTTGAATTTTATGCAAAATCTGTCTTGCTTAGGCTCGGGTTTGGATGAATATGTGCTTGCCTGTGTAGTGGCTGTAGCAGAAGCCTCCCCTCTCCTTAGTCTAGATGATTAGATTAGTTCAGGGCTTGGCGTTGAGTGTGGTGCACACACTCAACATCGAGTCTGCTTTGGCTTAGCGTTGAGTGTGGTGCACACACTCAACGCCGGGTCTGCTTGGGATTGGCGTTGAGTGTGGTGCACACACTCAATGCAGGGTCTGCTTGGTCTTGGCATTGAGTGTGGTGCACACACACAACGCCGGATCTGCTTGGGCTTAGCGTTGAGTGTGTTGCACACACTCAATGCCGGGTCTGCTTAGGCTTGGCGTTGAGTATGGTGCACACACTCAATGCCGGGTCTGCTTGGGCTTGGCGTTGAGTGTGGTACACACCCTCAACGCCATAGCCTCTTGTTCTGTTCTTTTGCGGCTAAGTATCGTGGAGTTGAGTGAGTCGACCTCACTCAACACCATGGTTGTCTAGGCGTTGAGTGAGGCGGACTCACTCAACGCCGCAGCCAATCCGCGCGGTTATGTCGGATGGCATTGAGTGAGTGGGCCTCACTCAATGCCATGCGGTTTAGGCGTTGAGTGAGGCGGGCTCACTCAACGTCGCAGCCCTTTCTTACGGTTAAGTATTTTGGCGTTGAGTGAGTCGACCTCAATCAACGCCAAAACTGTTTTGGCATTGAGAGAGGTGGACTCACTAAACGCCGCAGTTAGCTTTTGCGGCTATGTGCTAAGGCGTTGAGTGAGTGAACCTTACTCAACGCCGTAGCTGTTTTGGCATTGAGTGAGGTTTGCTCACTTAACGCCACAGCCAGTGTTGCTGAAGGAGTTGACTGAGTGAACCTCACTAGACGTCGTAGCTATTTTTGCGTTGAGTGAGGTTAGCTCACTCAACGCCACAGCCAGAGTTGCAGAAGGCACTGAGTGAACCTCACTCAATGCCATAGCTGTTTTGGCGTTGAGTGAGATTAACTCACTCAATGCCACCATCTGTTTAGGCATTGAGTGAGTGGAGCTCACTTAACGCCATGCCAAGTTGAGCCTTCTCAACGCTTTTCCCTTACTTTGATTTTCTCTCCCGAGTGAATTTCCTTTGGTTTTGAGGTTCCTTGTCGGCTATGTTTTTTCCAAAGGCCGAATCGTGGGTTGTGGTTAGTAGTGGTGGTTTGAAGCTCTTAATAGGGGTGAAGTTGTGTGACTTAGCTGTGGCCACACTTTTATCTTGTTTCAGGTACGGGCTGGGCAAGTTGGTGGGAGGTCCCTAGTGCTTTCACATGTAGACCCTTGAGCTTTGTTTCTTGGAAATGGTGGTTGGTGGACTGAGTTTGCCTCTAACCCAGATCCGCGTTGTTTTTGCTACTGCCATCTCTCACAACTTAGGGTGTTAGACGTATCTTCCTTTGTAGAGTGCAACGTTTTGGGCTCATGGTAGCCTTGTAAACTGTGCAGGATTTTTGGCAGGGTGTTGCTGTCTCCTCGTACATAGTGCTTTTCTTTTTTTGTCTTGCCTTGGACAGTGGTGCTTGTTACGGTTTACTTACTCTTCTTGCTTATCTTTTAGCTTAACATTTCCGTTCAGCTTATTTGTTTTTGCTTACTGAGGTATTCTTTTCTTCTTCGAATGCCTCAGGTTCTGGTTAGTAGCCGATTAGGCGTCTAGTTGTGTTGTGCTGTTGTTGATGGTCTCTCGTACTGTGGAGATATGTTCCTTGGTCTTGTGATGTAGTTTTGTGCTTCTTTCTTACAGACATACATACTTGCAAGTGGGTTCGTGTCAGTTTGTTGGCGCCCACTGGTAGTTTTACCTTGATACTAGATATGTTATCTTTTTGCTGCTTCCTTTTCTGGAGATAGTCTACTTTCTCTTGAGATGATTTATGCTAGGTTGCTAGTTACTTTTAAACCTAAAAACACTATTATAAGTATATCTCATGATCAGCATGTTTTATAAAACTCAAACACTATTTTCCAAATAACGTAAAGAGATTGTTTTCCTATATATAGTATAAATTAAATGTAGGGTCCTGCATAGTATAAGTTGTCCTCTAGGGGCACTTATGCACTCTTTTAGGATGTCAAACATGAATAAAGTATTTTCCGCAGCGTATAAGTATAGTTTTTAAATTGTGGACTAGATGATCCACTGAGCCGAAAGATACGGCCTTTAAAATATAACTGAGTTTACAATCATTAAACTTATGAATTTTCATAGTCTAGTTAGATGGTGTTCGCCTGAGCGTCGACAGTTATCCCCTGCTCGACGTGGTATGACGATGCGTGTTTTCTCATACTCTGATGCTCCTTAAAAATTTGGAGAAAATGCGGGTTGTGACACCTGAGGAAAGGATTGTGCCGACTCCTAAAGCAGAGGCTGTGTCGACACCCAACAGTTATGTTGAGACCAAAAGCAGTTGTGTCGACACACTGGACTTGTGCTGACACATACGAATAGAAGATGTGTCGAGAAGCAGAAGAATGACTGTGTCGACACTTGGAGTATTGTGTCGACATCATTAAGACTTGTGTCGACACTTTGTCTACTTATGTCGACACATGAGATGCAGATTTCTGAGTGGATCATGCTGTGTTGTAGAATCTCTAAGGAATCAACTGTCATGGTTGGTCGGTCGACAACTATCATTACCAACAGGTCTGACACCTTTGTCAGAACTAATAGAAGGTTGTTACAAACCAGATCAGCCGGTAATCATGAGGAATCTCTATATAAAGGGTTGATCCTTAACAACCAACAACAATTGAGAAAAGGCCAGAAAAGCCATCTACAAAGAGAGAGAAGATTCACAATAAGAAAAGGGGAAACCCTTTAGGAAGGAAGATCTAGAACAGTCAGCAAAGAATATTTAGATCTCATTTTTTAATTCAAGGAAGGAGCTGACAGTGGATCAACTTCTACATCAAGAACAGTCCAACCTTATTTTGTTCTATCAAGAAGCTTTGAAACAGCTAAGTCTGGTTGGGACTGAAGATCAAGAACTGATCAAGAAGAACATCAATAGAGGGATCTATCTGGTGATATCTTTTGTATATCTTTTATTACACAATTACTTGTTGGATCTGTTGTAAATCTGAGCTGTAAGCTTATAATTATAAAGGTTGAGGTAGGGCTGTGAGCCTCAGTGGTAGGACTTGCAAAATTATGAGTTATAAGCCTAGAGATATGGGCTGAGGCCTAAGGTAGGATTCTGGGAAGGATCTTAGGTAGGACTTACAAAAGTCTGAGGTGTAGGAACCATTCTGATTCTGAGTTGTAGTATCTTTTGATCTCAGAAAGAGGAAAGAAGTTAGGCTGAATCCAGTACTCTACTGGATAGGAGAAGGGGGAAAGTGGACGTACTCATATCTTTGGGAACAACTATATATCTGGTGTTCTTTGTGCTGTGTATGTTCTGTACTATGTTTTTTTTGTTTGTGCAAAGTATGATTTGTTTAATTGCCTAAAATATTAAAGGAAAAATTAGAACCTATACACCCCCCTTTAGGTGTTTAGGCTCTTGAATTAAGTCTCTCAATATCCACCAATCTTCAACAATTTTTTATTTAATTATCATTTTCAGATTGTGAACAGAGTTTTGAGAATCCATTTTCAAAGGATTCAGTTAGAGGTTCTGAGAGTCTCATTAATAAAAGACTCAGTTTATATTGGTTCAAGATCTCCTTATCAAAAGATCTAGTGTTTGGTTCTAAAAGTCTCCTAATCAAAAGACTTAGACACTATGATAGTGAATTCCTATCAAAGGGATAAAAGAGTGGATGTACAAGATTTTGGGGAACCACTATAATTTTTGTGTTTTCTGTGATTTTTCATTTATTTGTGTTTAACTTATTGCGGGACTGTGATTTTATTTATCTACACCTATTTCTTGTTGATAGTTGATGTACATGTAAATTTTGTGAATTAATCTTAGTATTTGAAAGAAAATTTTAATCTCTATTCACCCCCCCCCCTCTAAAAAAAACTCTAAGGTATTTAGCAATTGTTCTCACATTTCAATTGGTATTAGAGGTAGGTTAATCATTAAAAGGTTAATCTAGAGAAGATTGATCAATGTAATGTTAACACCTTGATCAAAATATCATATCAGTTGCATGTGTCGACACTTAAGTTACATGTGTCGACACATATTGACAGTTTGTCTCGACACATAATGACAGTCAATCTCGACGCTTTGCTGACATGGACAAAGGTTCAAGAGCTGACTGCGGACTTGACAGCTATGCATTCCAACAAATTTAATAGAGCTGTGAGACTTGTAAGAAGTTAGTTAGAAACCGGATCAGTCGGTTACCATAGATGAAGTCTATATATATAGATGGATTCAGAAGAAGAAGAGATAGATGATACACACTCAACTAACACAACTATTGAGAGATTGTTCGTTGATCAAGAAAGTGAAGACACACAGAAGAAGATCTTCGTAAGAAGATCTAAGAAGACAATCTGTTGTGATTATCCACTTAGATTTTGTCTGAGGTGAATTCATTCAAGATTTAGAAGGTACTTCAGAAGGTTTGGGGAGAGAGAGCTCCAGCTATTTTGAGGTCAAAAAGGAGACAATCACAAGTCTTTTAAGAAGTAGATCCTGAACTAATCTACTAAGTAGATCCAGATTCATATCAAGAATCCAAGAAGGAAGCGGCCAGTCAGTCATCTTCAAAGAAGATGAACCCTACTAAGTTCAGATTCAAGAAACTTTTAAGAAAGCTAAGAACAGGTTGATCTCAATCATCAGTTTCATCAAGAAGCTGATCAAAAATTCTCTTATCCTTTCTCTCTCAACAAGGGTAAGAGTTCATCAAACTACTTATGAAATTTTGTAGGATCTTTTCAAAGATCTGAGTTGTAAGCCTGTGTTATAAAGGCTGAGTGTAGGAGATTTTGATCTCTGAGTGGTAAGGCTAATTGAGCCTGAGTGTAGGAGAATTTGTTCTCTGAGTTGTAGGCCTTGTGGCAAGGCTGAGGTAGGGCTGTTAGCCTGAGTTGTAGGAACCTTATAGGGTTCTGAGTTGTAGGAACCTTTCAGTGTTCTGAGCTGTTAGATCTGTGGATCTGAGAAGAAGGAAGAAGTTAGGCCGAATCTAGCACACTGCTAGATAGGTGAAGGGGGAAAGTGGATGTACCCAGACCTTGGGGAACCACTATAAACCTATGTGCAATCTGTGATGCTTGTGTTATTTTAGAATCTGTGATTGTATATGCTTTGTTAGCTGTAGAGATTTGAGATTTATATTAAAGAACTGAAGCTATATTCTGCCTTAGTTTAAAATAAGGAAAATAACTTATTCACCCCCCTCTAGGTATTTAGGTTGTCTTGAAGTCAAATCTATCAGATAAGTTGCTCATGTGTTTCCTAAGTACACAAGATTCAAGGATATGGGCTATTATAGAAGTAAGGTGTCTTATAGAAATTATAACAGATGCATTACTAGGAAAATATAAATCATATGAACAACTTCTGAGAAGTAGAGCTGAGACAGAAGCAAATGAAATTGTCATTATACCAAAAGAAAAATCTGTTACTTTCATGGTCACTAAAGATGAACCATCTATATCAGAATAAGAGATGTTCAACCTTCTAGCAAGGAGATTTAGAAGATGGATAAAGTCAGAAAGCTCTAGAAGAATGGAAAGAAATATAAGCAGACCTATATTTGATAAGACTCCTAATAAGAAGATAATCTTCTTTACATGTAGAAAACCTAGACATATATCAACACAATGTCTTAATCAATAAAAGGATAAACAAAACAAAAAGGATCGAAAGAAAATTATGAAAACAAAAGACAAGAAAAATAGTAAAGGTTTTATAACAAAAACCTGGAGTGATACAAGTTTTGAGTCAAGTTCATCAGGATGTGAAGAAGAAGTTGATGCTGAAGAAACATGTTTGATGGCTCTGGAATCAAATCTAAACTCTTAAGAAAATTAGGTAAATTATTTTGATAATATTGATTTTTCTTTTGAAGAATTTAAGTTATGTTTTAAAGAGTTTTGTAAAGATCAGATTAATACTGAAAAAGATTTTAAAAGTTTAAGAAGTTAAATAGACCAAATTAAAACTGTACATATGATAAAAATCAATCTGAATAGGATAGATTGTTAGAGGATGAAGTAAAAAATTTGAAAAATCAAGTTGCTGCTCTAACGCAAGAAAACATATCACTAAAGGAAGAGCTAACAAAGGCAATAACTTTTGAAGATTCCATAAATGGAAGGAGTTAACAACTAAAAAATATTACTGAAAACCTTTTCTACCTTAAGAAAAGGTTTGATCATTTAGGTTCAGGGGTCAATCCATAAAGGATTATGATAATTAATAATGCATCTGTTTTGAAAAATCCTATATCATTCACCAATGCAAATGAAACTCAACCTAATAATAACTCGGGAAGAGTAATAAAGAATGATAATATAAATAAATTAAACGAAAAATGTATTATAAACAAACAGGCAGTAATAGATAATAAGGAAAAATTTGTAATTTTAGTTAATCAAGAACATGCGTCGACTTCATATCGATGCGACACATGTGAAACAACGACTACAAATCGACACATCCAGAATATTACGTCGAATGCTACTCATTGCATAACCCTGAATAATAGTTTTTCTTATTCATATAAAAATAATGATTGCACAAAGTGTTTTATTAAGGGACATGAAACTGGAAGTTGTTGGTATAATAGACCAACACTCTTTTATCCTAAGGGGTATTATGAAAGATCAACCTATACTTTCAGTACAACTTATAATTGAAAAAGAAGTAATGGGTCCAAGGAAATCTGGATCCCAATTGACGTTTGATTTCATGTGTAGGAAAAAGATAATCCTTATTAAAACTAGCTATGGTATTTGGACAGTGGTTGCTCCAGGCATATGTATGGACATAAAGAATTGCTGGAAAATTTCAAGGCCAAAAATGGCCCAAAGGTAATTGTTGGTGTTTCCAACTATGGTCAAGCCAAAGGTTAAAATATGAACAGAATTTGAGATATCACTTTTTCAAAGATAGCATGTGTTGAAGGACTTCAACATAATTTAATTAGAATTAGACAATTGTGTGATGGTGAATACAAAGTTGTATTCACTCACAACCTATGTCAAATATTCAACTCCATAATTGATATTATAGTGTTATCTGGTTATAGAAAAGGTAATATCTATGTAGTTATTTTTGCTCAACCTTAGATGAAATATGTTTGTTTAATGTTGAATTAGATAGGAATGAGCTATTACATAGGAGGCTTGGTCATGTCAATCACAAGAACATAGATAAGCTTGCAAAGGATGATTTGGTAAGAGGCTTACCAAAAGATTAGTATAGAAAACTTAATCCTTATAAGTCATGTCAGTAGGGTAAGCAAGTTAAATCATCATTCAAACCAATTTGTAAGAATGATACCCCTAGGATTTTATATTTACTACATATGGATTTATTTGGTCCTCTTACTACTCAAAGTTTAGGAGGAAAGCCTTATACTCTAGTAATAGTGAATGACTACTCAAGATTTAGCTGGGTGTTCTTCCTACGAGCTAAGTCTGAAACCTTTTTAGTCCTCTCAAGATTTACCAAACAAATTAAATCTGAATATTATACTAAAGTGTCTTTGATCAGAAGTAATAATGGCATAAAGTTTGAAAATCAATTGATCAGTAGATTATGTGAGGATGAAGGAATTAGAAAAAAAATTTCAGCTTCTAAAACTTCTCAACAAAATGGAGTGGTTGAAAGGAAAAAATAGAAAACTTATTGAACCTAGAAGAACCTTATTAGTATAGTCAAATCTATCTAGGTCCTTTTGGGTTGAAGTAGTAAATAATGCTTATTATGTTCCCAATAGAAGTCCAATTCACAAAACTAAGTTAAAAACCCCTTATGAACTTTTGAAAGGTAAAACACATATATTCTCTTATTTTAGACTATTTGGTTGTACTTGTTTCATACTTAATAATGGGAAAAGTTATTTTACCAAATTTTACAAGAAAGCTGATGATGGAATATTTTTAGGATATTCTTTAACAAGCAAATCATATAGGTGTTATAATAAAAGGACCCTTTGAATTGAGGAATCCAAACATATAGTATTTCAAGAAACCCTTTCTTGTTCTAAGGGGAAGGAAACTTCCACCAAGAATCTTTTGCAAGAACATGATTCTTTAAGTGATGATTTCAAAGAACTGGAAATTGAAGATATTACAAAAAACTCATCTAAGAAGCTTATTCATTAGTTAGAAGATAATGTAGAAAGTTCAGATGATGAAACACTAGTTGAAGGGATGCTTAGTCCACCTGTAATGACAAATCAAATTAATGATCAAGTGACGAATATTCAACATACAGAAGAAATTGTTGAATAATAAGGAGATCATCATCAAATTATTCAATATAGAATAGATCCAAAGAGATCAATTCTGAGACACCATCCACCAACTCAAGTGATTGGAAATGTGAATCAAGGAATAAAGACTAGAGAGCAATTATCCGCAAAAGTTATGTTACAGTGCTTTCTTTCACAATATGAACCTAAGAAGTTTGAGGAAGCAGATAATGATCCACACTGGATTATTTTTAAGCAAGAAGAGCTTGCATAATTTGTAAGAAATAAAGTGTGTACACTAGTGGAGAGACCAATGAATTACCCAATTAATGGAACAAAGTGGGTATTCAGAAATAAAATGGATTCTAATAGAGTGATAATAAGAAATAAGGCTAGACTTGTTGCATAAGTTTATAGACAGGAAGAAGGGATTGATTATAATCAAACTTTTGCACTAGTGGTCAGGCTTGAAACAATCAAATTCTTTTTGGCTTATGCATCATACAAAAGAATCAAAGTTTATCAAATGGATATAAAAAGTTCTTTTCTTAATAGAAATCTTCAAAAGGAATTTTATGTTGAATAACTATCAGGTTTTGTCAATCCAACTCACCCCTCTTATATTTATAAACTATATAAAGCACTTCATGGTTTAAAACAAGCTCGAAGAGCTTGATATGAGACATTATCAAATTTTCTCTTAGATCACTCATTCACAAGAGGAAAGGTGGATAAAACACTCTTTACAAAAACACATAAGTATAAGTTACTTGTAACACCTCCGTCTGACACATGAAATATAATAGAGGGTCCGGCCGGGGCCTCACACCATATTCCGCAAATAGTCGGCGATGTTACTTATTAATATCAAAAACTACTACACGCATCGTAACTCAGAGCATTCTAGTGAAAGCTTTAAGTGTTATTACTAAACTCATCGACCTTGAATGTCCATTATATATATAAACAACCACATTTATATATATCTCACAGGAATTTACATAGAAATACACAAAAGTGTTTGGACTTAAGGACTTAGAGTTAAACTTTATAAGTGTTGTTTACATACTTCGGCACGCAAGCCGACCACACATAAAAATAGTAAAAAACTATTCATCTTGGCCTTCGAGGACCAGCAAAGAAGCAAGGGCTTCAGCCCACTATTTCCCGCTCGGCTCCCCAACACCTGCAGAGAGATAATCCACCACGAGGGTGGAAAATAAGGCAAAGGTCAGCATTCAGCAGACCAATTTATAACGAACATATTCCTTTCCCGAGGTAGTGGCATTCTTTCCCTGCAGGCATAATATTTTCACAAGCACATATACAACAAAACGTGCACTCACACACAGTTTAGTATATCACAAATATCGGTTTCATGTCCCAACGCTCTGTGCACTCAGGGCATATTATCGGTGTACCGGAAAACCAGGGTCCCACCACCATTCCAAAGGTCCCAGACCCAATAGTAAACATTGAGCATTCATGCTCCACGACCCATGGCCGGAGACTTTAGTCTTGATGGCGAACAACCCAAGACTCTCATTATATGATCCTAATAAACGCCAATAACTTAGGTGCTCAAGTTAGACAACCTTAACACAGATACAATTCTATCCTTGCCAATTGCTAAAATTGTCAATTCAATATCTAGACTGACGCGGGTCGGCTTCCCCTTGTACATTCGGCTCGATGGCATTTAAGAGCTCGCAGCTGAAAATAGCCACACTGTCCTCCAAGGACTGTATTCACAATCAAAATGGGAGTTAGTGCCAGCATTCTTCACGATCGCTTGGCGGGCCAACATAAGCTCTCTTTCTGCACCCAATCTCAACCCAAACCTTGTAGCTTCCTGCAATGCCAGAAATACTGGTCTTTCCATGGTATACAACACATGAATTTCTATTGTATTTTCCTGGAACTCCACTCAAGTACTTCCTGTTACTCCACTTCACATACACAACCCACAGACTCCATAAAATACTCATTTATATGCGGAGTCTTCTCCGCTTCGCAAAATAAAAAATCACAAATCTAGACAAATTTGTCCGGATGGGCTTCACACAGCATGCTTATTATGTACTACATATTTACGGATCTATATGCAAATTAATTGGGTATAACACGTATCAACCCACAAAATTCTCGTTATAATTCCACCTTATGGTGGAGGATTTCATGCACATGCAAAATTAGGATTTCACTTGTCCAATCAGGAGGTCTTTACCCTTGTAGTTCTCTTCGGAGCCATGATAAAGCTTTTCTACACGGATGGAAATGAGCACCTCACTTTCCCCTTTGTGGATCTAGCTTCGGACCCCGCTTCCGATGAGGGAATCTCCTTCAGTACCTTCACAAAGGTCAGCCCAAACCCTTAGCTCCAGCCTTTAGTTCTCTTCTCAAGAACTTGGATGAAATGAAGAGCGAGAGTGAGAAGGAAATAATGAATTTATCATCCTAACCCCTCTACATATGTGGCCTCGGGTTTAACCCCAGCCACACGATCAATCCATCAAAACGAAGCACTAGCCTGGATTTGAGTTGAAACCGCTTTGACCAGCCAACTGGCGTCGCTGTTACTCGAGTAAATCATTTCGACGTTCGTCGAACTTGGTTCGACATTCACCGAAAGGATACAAGACATATAATAGAACTCCGTTCGACGTTTTCTTCCCGAAATTTCATCTCGAATTTTGCATACTACTATAAGAAAGACAACAACAAATATGTTACAACATATATTTTCTTCACAAAAAAAAGTTACAACATTTTTTACAAACAACTCGGGAAATTCAGCACGCATAGTTTGCTCCTACTCCCATGTTAGCTCCTCACCGCCACAGTTGTCCCACCGAACCTTGACCATCCCAAAATATCTTGTTCCGCAGCTGCTTAACTACCTTATCCTCAATCTGAATGTGCATAACCTTCATCGTTAGCCTAGATTCGACCGGTACTCGATCATCCGTAATCACCTGAGCTGGCTCTTTCACGAATTTTCGAAGCACTGATATGTTGAACACATCATGTAAGCCACTCAGTTCTACTGAAAGACCTAGCCGATATGCAGCTTCTCCAACTCCCTCCACTACTTCGAACGGACCAAGATACCTCGGACTTAACTTTTTCAAGCACCGAATCTTGTACACACCCATGAATGGTTTGATTTTCAAGTATACCCACTCGCCAAACACAAACTCTACGTTTCGATGCTTGGCATTATAGTACTTTGCCTGCCTATCTTGGGCTATCAGTAGCCTTGTAATGCCCCAAAAATCGGAAATGATCTGGTAGCGTCTTTAGGCCAATCTAGGGCCTAATAAGGGTCTCACGGCCTGGGACACGGGCGTGTACATGACCGTGTCCTGCTATGATTTTGACAATTTTCCACATGGTCGACGTTATGTAGTCAACAATCCTTAGAGTTCGGGAACACGGCCTGAGACACATGCATGTCCAGGGCCGTTTCCTGCTCGGGTTGTTAGCCTGTCTGTGTCGGGTTAGGAACACGGCCTGGATCATAGGCGTGTTCTGCTCAACACGGGCGTATTATCAATGACGTAGGCATGTTGAGAAACCGCGTCCTGTTCGAGATGTTACGGTTCCTGTGTCGATTGAGGAACACGCCCCGCAACACGGGCATGTGCTGGTTGACAAGGGCATGTCAAATGTTGACACGGGTGTGTCAAAGCCTGTGACCTGGTCGGGACGCGATGGTTTCTTAAGTTTCTTGAGGCACACGGCCTTGGACATGGGCATGTCACAAGCCGTGTTCGGCCTAGGAAAGTTATTTTCAGGACGAATCATGGTCGTTCATTTCCTTCAAATAGGATCCGACAGCTCAGCTTTTCCCCTATTGGTATAAGGCCATGAATAAGGGGTGAAACCCTCATTTCTCTTTAGGTTTTATCTTTCTAAAGTGGTAGAGAGAGGGGAGAGAAGGGAAGAACGTGAAGGAGGAATCCGGCCACTGGTGGAGCTTCAAAGCCCCAAATCGCGAGCCGTGTCTAGATCTATGGAGGCGAGGCCGTTGCATTGCTTTTCATCTGTCTAGATCTCCATGGCGCCAAAGAGAACCTCTAGGGTAACGATTCTATTCTTAGACATGTGAAGTCCTCTTCCTTTTTGCATAGGAACCTCCCTCCCACAAGTGAGCTGTGAGTGCGAGGTATTCCTTCGGGTGGACATGAATAGTCCCCATTGTTTTGCATATAGAGTCCGGAATCGAAGTACGGACATAGGCATGGTGTGTGAAGCCTACCCGGACAAGTTGGTCTGGATTAGTGATGTTTTAATTATGCTTGTAGTGCCTGAGAAGACTCAGTGTCGTTTGCTTTTCGGGTTTTCTACGTGGTAGATTGCAATAGGGAGCCTTGGGGACAAACCCCAAGGTTCAGCCAGAAAACTAGGCAGAAGTTCAATGCTGCCATCTTGGTGGCCTGGGAGCCAACCATGTACATAACCGGGTTATGTAATATTGATTGATCGATTTGGGACTCAGGGAAGCTTGACCCGTGCCTATGGCTTAAATTGACGTAGCGGTGTGAGCAACGGGTCAGGTGGAACCGTACCCTCTCTATGTGGTTCAGTTAAAGAGACCTAAGGTACATGGCGCTTACCGATGGCATAGATGTCGAGTCTTAGGCTTCGGCCGAAAGATACCTTTAGCACACGATGTTGCCTTCCTAGGGGTGGTGGTGGACCAACTTCACCAAGAAAGTGCCCTGAGAGCACGGGGTGTGTGGTCGTGTGTGCCTACACCTGTAGAGAAGTGTGCATAAATTGTACTTTCACTATCTTGCTTGACTATACTAATTAAATGCAGGGAAGGAGCACCGCCGCCCCGAGTAAGGGGTGGAGTCATTATAATTTGGTAAGCTTTATCTGACTGTTGCTTTTGTTTGCCACCACTGCGATGGAATGTTGTTTCAGGTGCTGCGGAGCTTAGTGACATGTAGCAGGCTGAAACCCTTATTACTGAGCCGGCCCTTAAAGGACAAAGCGAATGTTTACTGTATTACTGTTCATGTGTGGTCGGCCTATGTGCCGAAATTTTTAAATCATGTAATGGTTAAGTAAACACATGTCAGGCCCTAGGGTCAAGTGCTTTGTGTATTTGTATGCTCATTCCTACTTTGGGTTTTTAGTGGACATTCATGCTGTAACTTGTATTCTTTTCTTTGCAACACTTAAAAAGCTTCCGCTAGAATGTGCTCTATGTAGGACGTTGTTATTAGAAGGATGTTTTCATTTAATAACCCTTCGGTCTGTCAGTGGTATATGGCGTCAGGCCCCGGTCAGACCTACTGCTATATGCTATGTAACGGATAGGGGTGTTACAATTTGGTATCAGAGGCAGGTTTCGGTCTTGCTTATTGGAATTCATGGGTGAATTCTTTTAAGGGGTGGTGAGCACATGTATGTGCATCATTATTATAACATAAAAGAACCCATGAATGTCCACTTAGCAATGAAAATACACATGTTTGAGGAACCTGCGTGTTCCTATAATTTCTTTTTGCAATTTTGTTTGCTCGCTTAATGGTGTTTTGTACGACTATAAGTGACCAGGAGTGGCGTTGGGCAGTCAAAATGCCCGCTTTCTGAGGAAAGTAGTGCACCCAACGACGTTCCTGAGACCTCTCCTTCTATTGAAACCAAAAGAAGGATAGTTGAAACGGTGTTCGTTGTGACTAATGCACACCATGAAAGGAATGTGCAACCCTTGGTCCCTGAGGTGGCTTCAACGCTAGGTGGTGTGTTGGAGCAAATGTCATTTAGAAGACCAGTAGGTCAGAAGTTGAACATGCTTTTAGTGCAGGGTATATACTTAGTTTAGGAATATTTGAAGGCGTTACTTTTGATAAGACACTACCCAGGCTTTGAGTTGGAGAACGAGCGGTCTATGGTAGATAGATTTTACAATGGTCTGTATGGGGAGTTGCGAGTTCTACTGCTAGGACCAAAATTAATTGGATTTTGAGCCTTGGTGGAGTCGGCTAGATCTTTGGAAGTAAGCTTGGGGAAGGGCCACCAGATGCCAGTATGTAGGGTGCCAAACCCTACAGGTCTTACAAAGGCTGCATACCGCAGAACGCCGGAAAAGAGGGCTAGAACATCTACTAGCAAAGCTATTTACGCTTGTCATACTAGTGGAAAGGAAGGGCACTTTTCCCGAGATTGTTGGGATGGTGCACAGAAGACAAAGAAAGATATGAAGAGAGTACAGGAGAAGAGGGACTCTAGTACATAGAAGACGAAGTTCAAGGTGCCGACTTCCTCAAAGTTTGGTTTTCGTAAGTTTTATAAGAAGGCTAGGACTTCGAGCCCAGCCTCTTCTTCTGGTGCATCTGAGGCGACTACAGGCCGAACCCCGGTGCATGCTTTACTTGTGGGAAGCTGGGACACTTTGCCCGAGATTGTTGGAACGGACGTCAAAAGTCCGAGAGGAAGCCTGGAGCAACTTATGAGGAGAAGGGCAAGGCGTTGGAGGCATCTGCATCACACTAAGCTCTGGCTCAACCAAGAGTGTACAACCTTGGCCAGCAGGAGGCCATGAAGTCGGCTAACGTGGTGATAGGTACGGTTTAATTGATAACAGTTTAGCTTTATATACATGTTGCCTTTTGCGTGTTTGCTTAAGACTGGTGGTGCTAGACTTTGTATCGATCTTTGATTTTCCGGCCAGAGCACTGTTCGATACAGGAGCTTCGCATTCCTTTTGTCTGAAGAGTTTGTATCACACATCAGAGTACCTTATTCGTTGGCAAGGTACAAATTGGATGTGCTGCTACCTATAGATGCTCTATGCGCGCGGATAGAGTTTATTGCATAAAGGTAAGGTTTGGGAGTCACGTTTATGACATGCGAGCGTCGCTACTGCCGATAGTAGTGTTCGATGTGATCTTTGGAATGGATTGGCTATCGGAGTAGCGTGCATACATCGATTGCAACCATAAGGTGGTAAGATTGGAACTGGATACAGATCGTGAGACGTCGTTCTTAGGCATGAAAGGGTCGAGCAAGACGTTGATGTCTGCTCTCTAAATAGTTAAGGAAGTGTGGAGTGGTGCAAAACCTGTGTCACGCTCTCCGTAACGGTTAGTGCCTAAGTAGATGGAGGAAATGAAAGTTCAACTTAAAGAGCTATTGGAACAGGGCAATGTGCATCTGAGTTCGTTTTCTTGGAGCGCACCGGTCCTCTTTGTTAAAAAGAAGGACGGAAGCTTGCAACTCAGTATTGATTACAGAGAGCTTAATAAGTTAACGAAGAAGAATAAGTATCCTATCCCAAGGATTGATGATCTGTTCGATCAGTTAGTTGGGTCATCGGTGTACTCGAAATTGGATCTTAAGTCCGGATATTATCAGTTGAGGATAAGAGAAAGTGTCATCCCCAAGACGGTTTTCAGCACACGGTATGGGCATTATGAGTTCACCATCATGCTGTTTGGGATGACAAATACACCATCTGTGTTTATGGATCTGATGAACATAAAGTCCAGAGAGTACCTGGACCACTTCGTGATAGTCTTTATCGACGATATACTGGTGTACTTGCAGTGTGAGGAGGATCACTTTAAGCATCTGCATTTGGTGTTGGAGACACTGAGGAGGAACCAACTGTACGCGAAGTTCTCCAAATACGAGTTTTGGTTGTCCTCGGTAGCGTTCCTTGGTCATATAGTTAGTGGATAAGGGATTGTGGTAGATCCTGCAAAGGTAGTTGCTATAAAGGATTGGCCTGTGTTGCCTTCGATGGCAGAAGTCTGGAGTTTTCTGGGGCTTGCCGGCTATTACAGGCGCTTCGTGGAGAACTTCTCACGGATAGCATTGCCCCTCGCTACTTTGACAAGGAAGGTTAAGAAGTTTATTTGGACTCCTGAGTGCGCACAAGCTTTCAATGAACTGAAGTGTCGTTTGTCCACGACACCTGTCTTAAGTTTGCCTTGTGGTTCTGAAGGCTTTGAGTTTTATAGTGATGCTTCACGCAACGACTTGGGTTGTGTGCTGCAAAAGTATGGGATTGTCAAAGCGTATGGCTTGCGCCAGCAGAAAGTTTATGAGAGAAATTATCCAGCTCATGACTTAGAGTAAGCGACCGTGATATTCACTCTGAAATTTTGGAGGCAGTACGTGTACGGTATGAAGGTCGATATCCATTCTGATCGTATGAGCCTGAAGTATATTTTGGATAAAAAGGATTTAATCATGCGACAACAGAGGTGGTTGAAGTTACTGGGAGACTACCCTTCAAGGTACATTACATGCCTGGATAAGGTAATGCGGTTGTAGATGCGTTAAGTCGCAGAGCTCGCGCGCAGTTTGTTTGGTTGTCGATGCATGACGAGCGTTTGGTTCGTGAGTTGGAGGCCTTGGAGACCTCTTGAGGTGACATGAAGTTTAGTTCCAAAGCATAATTGAAATGGACGAGGTGCTGTGTGACCTCACTGATAGGATTAAGCGAGCTCTGGTCTTGGATAGCGGCATGAAGCCGATCATGGCTGAGGCTTTTGATAGGATAAATTCCCAATCTATGATTTTTTAATGGACCATTATGGAGGGATAGTCATTTGTGCATCCCAAGTGTGGATAAAATACGGGAGGAATTGAGTTACGAGGCTCATCATGCCAGGTACTCAATTCACCCAGGGAGCACGAAAGTGTTTGAAGCCATGAAAAAGTTTATCTGGCGGCTAGGACACAGAAAGGACATAACACTACATGTGGTAAAGTGTCAAGTGTGCACCTTGGTGAAGGCGAATGCCAGAAGCCAGGTGGATTTCTTGAAGTCCTTACCTATCCCAGAGTGGAAATTTTACGATATTTCAATGGATTTTGTGCATGGGTTGCGAAGGTCGCAGAAGGGAAACGACGCTATCTGTGTGATCGTAGATCGATTGACAAAAGTGTCATACTTCACTCCGATTAGGAAGGATGATTCGGTGGGTAAACTGGCAAAATGTTACGTGGATAACATTGTTCGACTACACGGTGTACCTCGCAGCATCATGAGTGACCGAGATGGACGTTTCATATCCAACGACTGGAGGTTGGTGCAATAAATGTTGGGAACCAAGCTGAGTTTCAGCACGGCCTTTTACCCGCAGACGGATGGTAAAACCGAGAGGGTCACCAAGACGATGGAGGACATGCTTAGCATGTGCGTCATGGAGTTTGGAAAGCAGCGGGAAGATCACCTGTACTTGGTGGAGTTTACTTATGACAACAGCTACCAAACAAGTATTCAAATGTCTCCCTTCGAGGCCCTATACGGTAGAAAATGTCGCACACCATTGTCATGGTTGGATGCGGGTGAGTCAAAGCTGTACAAATGACAACAGGTGGAAGAAGCCACTACGTTGGTACGATCTATACGAGAACAGTTGTTGATCGCTCACGACAGGCAGGCTAAATATTATAATGCCAAGCATAGGAGCGTTGAGTTTGCTGTTGGTGACTGGGTATATTTTAAGATTAAGCCGTTCAAGGGTGTCTCACGGGTACGACGCTTCAAGAAGCTGAGCCCGAGGTACCTTGGACCGTTTGAGATCCTGGAGCAAATTGGTGAAGCGGCTTATCGACTGAAGCTATCAGTGGAATTGAGTGGTCTATACGATGTATTCCATGTATCGGTGTTGCAGAAGGCGATGTAAGAGCCATCACATGTTGTTGCGATCGATCAAGTAACTGTTGATAATTGGTTGACGACGAAGGTCAAGCCCGTTCGCATTGATAACTTTGAAGTCAAGTGATGAGTTGTAAATATACCTATATTTTCGTATTTTATTTAAGTCAATTTTGTTTATTTTTTGTCTTTTTTATTAGTTTTATTCAATAAATTGCTTATTTTTGTAAATATTATTTCTAACTTAGCTTTATTTTTATTCCAGAAAAATTCCAGAAAAATTCCAGAAAAAGTCAAAATGTTGACTGACACGCCCGTGTCACATGACCGACACGCCCGTGTCACGCTCTCGACGATCGCAGACCACAGGTTGCCAGCTCGACGATCGGCGATGATCAAACCAAGCTCGACACGCCCAAAGACATGCCCATGTCAAGGTGTGACACGGGCGTGACTTAGCCACCTGGCCGACGTGATGCGCGCGACTTTGCGGCCGGACCGCGCCCAGATCGACCTCCCCGACACGCCCCAGTCACGCCCGTGACTGACACATGTCACGCCCGTGACCTAGGGCGTGACCGCCACGTTTTCATCCGAAGTCAACTTTCCAGTCAAGTCACCCGATCAGCTCATGTACAGTATCGACACGCCCCCCTGTCACGCCCTAGTCACGGGCGTGACCAACCCGAAAATTTGCCTATAAATAAGAGCTTCCAGGAAGCTTTTCTTGTCCACTTTTTTGACCACTTTGCTTAGGGGAGGTGCTGCCCATTTGGATTCCATGCTTATGTAAGGAGAATTTCTCCCCCCTCTCTCTCTTAGTTTGTATTAGGGTGTTTGCTTTAATAAAATTTGAAATTTTCTCTCTTCCTTAGTATGAAAACTCCATTTGAATGCGCCTACTTAAGCAATTTTTCGTTCATCTTTTTGTGTTTCTTTTATGTTTTCATTTTTTATAGCTTTGATAACTTAGTTAGATTTAGGATTTATCGGCACTTCTAGCCATTGTGTCGTCCGTTTAGTTTTCATTTTCCGCACTTTTTAGCTTTAGCTTTTTCTTCTTTATCATTTTCATTCATATAGGTTTTATAAAAACTCCCCTAAAAGTGTTCGTTTTTATTTTTCTTTAACTTAGACTCTTAGGAATGTAAAACTTCTCGTTCTTTTTTAGTTTTATTCTCACTTTTTTGGAGGTTTTATAAAAACTTATGAATAAAAATGTAGTCGTTATAATTTTTCGCTCACTTCATTTTAGCTTTTTATTTGTAAAACTTTTAGTCCCATTAATTTTTATTTCATCTTTTTATGCATTTCTACCGCATTCTAGCTGTAGAAATGCAGTTGTTTTAATCTTTCGAGTACTTTCATTTTGCATTTATTTGCAAAACATTTTCGCTCGGTTAATTTTTACTTTCACTTTTTATGCATTTCTACCGCATTCTAGCGGTAGAAATGCAGTCGTTTTAATTTTTCAGCAACTTTGTTTTTCTTATTTTTGCAAGGGTGCGTGCATGTACGAGTTAGAATTTACAGCTTTGTTTTAATTTCTGTAGAGTGTGTGCGTATGCATTTATTTTCGCCTACTCGTTAAGAGTTAAATGGCGCTCTGCTTTCATTTTCCGCCCACTCGTTTGAGTGGGACTTGTCTTTTTACTGCTTTCATTTTCTTCCTACTCACTTGAGTAGGAAAACTTTGTGTGTGTGCGTGTGTTTACTTTTCTGTAGAGTGCATGTGTGTGTTTTACTTTCAAGTAGAGTGCGTGCGTGTATGAGATAAATTTACCCCCGCCCACTCATTTGAGCCGGGACTTGCAATTTTATCGCTTTCTCAATTATGTAGAGTGCATGCGTGTAGGAGATAATTTCGACGCTTTATTTATCGCTTTCTTCAATTAAGAAGAGTGTGTGCGTGTGTGCATTTATTTCCGCCTACTCATTTGAGTAGGGCTTGCTTTATTTAATTTTCTTTATGGTTTTGAAGTGTGCGTGAGTGCCTGCATCAATTAGCCTTCAATTTATCTAATTGTCTTATTTTTTGTGTTTTCTCTTATAATTGTTCAGTGCTTAGTTTAACACTCACGCATCACCTAAAAACATAAAGCCGTCCCCATACCGATGAGTGGCTAATCTCTATTAGCCTTCGGCATCGAAGAGCATTGGGACATATAAAATGATTTGAAATAATTAAAAAAACTTTATTTTTATTTTAATTTAAGGACTTTAGGTTTACCCTGGGTTAACGACACATAGGACCACATAATCGATGTGTGGGGTCTATTTACGTTATCCATACGCGATGCCGAGAGGCTGCATGTATGGACCGATCCCCCTTGGGTAAAGAGAACTGCGTACGCCCCCTCGAAAGAGGAGAAGTGTAGTTCTGCCGGATTGGGTTCCGAACCCAATAGCGGGGTTCTTAGCGTAAAGCGGGCATTAAGAGGAATCCTTCGTTGGTCTAACGATCGGTCGAATAGTCTTAATGTTTAGGTGAGCAATATTCCTAGAGATAAGTGCGCTCATATTTTTGGAACCCCCACGGCCAAGTGCCTTTTATTAATTTAAAAACAAAGTTTAATAATTGTTGAGAATTATTTTAGTCTTAATCCGATTCGATGCCGAGCGTTAACCCGTCATCGAACTAACTTAGCAAAATTCTGCTCTCTTTCTTTCCGTTTTAATTAAACTAAAAAATCCCACCTTACTGATAGTATGATAATAGTGCTCCTGGAAGAGTAGATATAATCAACGCGTCCCCGAGAATAATTCGACCTCGGTATTTTCTTGAATACCGAGTACTACTTGCGATAGGTGCACTTGCCTCCTCTCGTTAAAAAACTCGATTTTCTAACCGGCCCGCGGAATCTGACCATTTCGAACCAACCACAGTCGGTCTCTGTTCCGCGGCCATCAAGTTTTTGGCATCGTTACCGGGGAACACGGTTGTTATATTGAATCCGGGACTCTATTAATTTTACTTTATTTTCAAATAAAAAAAAATTTTCAAAAAAAAAATCCTTCCCCCTTTCGTTTTTTTTAGGGTGTATGACCCGTGGACAACCTTCGAGTTCTGAAAATCTTGAATTCGACCCCGAGATCGACCGCTCTCTTCCGCGTATCCGATCTCTCCGTCGAATTCCCTTTTTAGACCCCGCAGAATCTATCGGAGAACCCTCTTCTTCTTCTATGGCCGACCCAAATAATGCCCAACCGGCCGAGCGTACTATGTCTTACTACGCTCAGCCCACTTGGATGATACGGGGTCGAGTATTGTTCGGCCCGTTGTGGCCAACAATAATTTTGAAATTAAGTCGAGTGTTATTCAAATGATCCAAAATGCCGTGCAGTTCGACGGACTGCCGGATGAGGACCCCAATAACCACTTGTCTAATTTTCTTGAGATTTGCGATACTTTTAAAATTAATGGCGTCACTGATGACGCCGTTCGTTTGCGCCTTTTTCCCTTCTCTCTTAAGTCCAAGGCTAAGGCGTGGTTACTCTCCCTCCCGCGGGGATCCATCACGTCCTGGGCGGAGTTGGCTGAGAAATTCCTTACGAAGTATTTTCCGCCCGCGAAAACTGCAAGATTGCGGGCGGACATATCTTCGTTCGTCCAAAACGACTCCGAGTCTCTTTACGAGACTTGGGAACGCTTTAAGGAGTTTCTCCGCCGGTGCCCGCACCACGCTCTGCCAACGTGGTTGCAGGTACAAATTTTTTATAATGGACTGAACAGTCAGACGCGTCAAATGATTGACGCGGCTGCTGGGGGCACTCTGAACAATAAGACCCCCGAGGCCCCCAGGCCCTTTTCGAGGAAATGGCAGTGAACGCCTACCAGTGGAATGTCCCGCGGGCGCGCCCTAAGCAGGCGGGCATTTTTGAAGTGGATGTCACTGCTCAGCTAGCCCTCCAAGTGGAAAGGCTAACTAAGCAGGTGGCGGAGATGTCTGTTGCCTCCTCCACTCCGCCTTGTTTTCTCCCCCCCTCTAACGTCTGCGTAGTCGACAAGTTCGTGGACTACATGGGAAATCCGGTGCGTCCCTCCTTTCAAAACAACCCTTATAGTAGCCACTATAATCCGGGTTGGAGGAACCATCCGAATTTCTACAGGAGCAACCCAAACAACGCGCAGCTTCCCCCTCCCCCTCCTTTTGCGCCAACGTTTCCTCCTCCCACTCCAATGAAGCCATCCCCGGTGGAGGAAAATTTTAATCGTTATGTCGCATCCAACGAGTCCAATATCCGGAACATCACCAGATCGCTAAAAAATTTAGAACTCCAGGTTGGACAGCTGGCGCGACTTATGTCAGAACGCGCCCTGGGGGCACTGCCAGGGAACACGGTGCCCAATCCAAGGGAAACTGCCAACGCTATAACCCTCCGTAGCGGTAAGGAGGTGGTCGATCCAAAACGGATCGATCCTCAGGTACATATTTCACCTCCGACCCCTCTCCCCTCTTCTTCGATTATGCAACCCTTACCGATTTTTAACGACAAAACTATTTTAAACAAGGCGTTGCCCTACCCGCATAAGTTAGATAACGAGCGAGTAAACGCGCAATATGAAAAATTTATTTTATTACTTAAACAAATTCATATTAATGTTCCTTTTTGCGAGGCTATCTCGCAAATGCCTAAATATGCGAAATTTTTAAAAGAACTACTTTCTAATAAACGCAAACTCGATGATATTTCGCATATATCTCTCAACGCTGTCTGCTCGGCGGCTCTTACTAGTAAATTGCCCTCAAAACAAAACGACCCGGGACGGTTCTCCATCCCGTGCCTTTTTGGCGATGTATTAGTAAAATACGCCTTGGCAGACTTAGGCACGAGCATTAATTTGATACCGTTCTCGCTCTTCCTGCATTTAGGTTTGGGTACTCCTGCTCCTACCAATATGCGCATCCAACTAGCGGATCGCTCGGTTAGGTTCCCCATCGGGGTTGTTGAGGATGTCCTTGTCCGAGTAGACAAGTTCACCTTCCCGGTGGATTTCGTCATCTTGGACATCGAGGAAGACGCCAACGTACCAATAATACTTGGTCGCCCTTTCCTCGCGACCTCACGTGCGTTAATCGATGTAAGTAATGGTCAGCTTCTCCTTCGGGTAGGAGACGACCAAGTTACTTTTTCTATTAACTCCTCTATGGAAGACTCGTCACCGAGCGATGATTTCTGCTACTCTTTAGATTCTTTTTATGGAGATTGTTCTTCTCTGGTTTTCGAGTCCGAGTTTTTAAACGAAAATATTTTTTCCCTCGAAAATTTTTATTGCGATGAGGACGCGTCTACGAATATGCCTTTTGAACCAATTGGTTCAAAAGACATTAGCACTAAAACCTCACTAGAAGAACCGCCCACCCTAGAACTCAAACCATTACCCGAATCCCTAAAATACGCTTTTTGGGAAAAAATGATACACTCCCGGTAATCATTTCTTCGTATTTAAGTGATTCGGAGACCTCCGATTTATTGGAGGTTTTGCTTAAACATCGCCACGCAATTGCGTGGCAAATTTCTGACCTAAAGGGGATTAACCCTTCTTTCTGCACTCACAAAATTTTCTTAAACGATAATTACCGCAAAACCATTCAGCCGCAGTGGCGTCTTAACCCAAACATGAAAGACATCGTGAAAGATGAGATAATTAAATTATTAGATGCGGGGATTATTTATCCCATTTCTGATAGTGCATGGGTAGGTCCCATTCATGTCATGCCCAAGAAGGGCGGTCTAACCGTAGTGGCGAATGAGCACAACGAGCTCGTCCCAACTCGTACTATTACGGGTTGGCGTGTGGTCATCGATTATCGCAAACTTAATGATGCCACCCACAAAGACCATTTTCCAGTACCGTTCCTTGACCAAATTCTTGAGCGTCTTTCCGGTCATCCTTTTTATTGTTTTCTCGACGGTTTATCGGGGTTTTTCCAAATCCCCATTTCCCCCGAAGACCAAGAGAAAACAACTTTTACTTGCCCCTTTGGCACCTTCGCCTATCGAAGAATGCCATTTGGCCTCTGCAATGCGCCGGCTACATTCCAAAGAGGTATGCTAGCAATTTTTGGTGAGCTAGTAGAAGATATTATGGAAATATTTATGGATGACTTTTCTGTATTCGGATGCTCATTCCCGGATTATCTTCGTAATCTTGATCGTGTCCTCCAGCGATGCGAGGACACGCATCTTGTTTTAAATTGGGAAAAGTGTAACTTTATGGTTCGAGGAGGTTTGGTCCTCGGCCATAAGATTTCGATTAAGGGGATTGAGGTCGATAAGTCCAAAGTTGAAATCATAGAAAAACTTCCTCAGCCGACAAACATAAAATCCATTAGGAGTTTCTTAGGCCACGCGGGCTTTTATAGGCGCTTCATTCAAGATTTTTCAAAAATAACAAAGCCGCTTACTCACCTATTGGAAAAGGAATCACCTTTTGTCTTTAGTAGCGATTGCGAGTCTGCTTTTAATTTTATAAAACAAAAACTTATCAATTCTCCAATTCTAGTTGCCCCTAATTGGTCCCTTCCGTTCGAAATTATGTGCGACGCTAGTGATATTGCCTTAGGCGCCGTTCTTGGCCAACACGTAGAAAAACATTTTCATCCTATTTATTACGCTAGCAAGACGCTCACTTCCGCAAAAGTGAATTACACGACGACGGAAAAGGAACTCTTAGCCGTCGTTTTCGCTTTCAATAAGTTTCGCTCGTACCTTACGCTATCTAAAGTTATCGTTTTCACCAATAACTCCGCCCTTAAATATCTATTAGCTAAAACCGACGCGAAGACCCGCCTTCTTCGCTGGATTCTCCTCCTTCAAGAATTTGACTTGGAGATCCGGGATAAGAAGGGCGCGAAGAATCTAGCGGCAGACCACCTCTCCCGTTTAGAAAATCCGGGTGCGGAAGCGCTCGTCGAATCTGAAATAAATGACAGATTCCCCGAGGAACGCCTTCTCGCCATTCATTCGTCTTCGTCATCTTCGCCTTGGTTGGCAGATTTTGCGAACTACTTAGTCGCGCGGGTACTTCCAAAAGATTTTTCAAGTCATCAAAAGAAGAAATTCTTTTCCTACTTGAAAAATTTCTTTTGGGATGACCCCTTTCTTTTCCGTATCTGCACGGACCAAGCGGTTCGAAGATGCGTCGCGGGAGTGGAGTGCACACAAATATTGAGGCACTGCCACGAGGGTCCAGCCGGGGGGCACTATCAAGCCAACCGGACAGCTAGGAAGGCGCTAGAGGCGGGCTACTTTTGGCCCACTCTCTTCAAAGACGCGCACAATTTTGTGCGCGCATGCGATAGCTGTCAGTGGTCGGGTAACATCTCACGTCGAGACGAGATGCCCCAATATATGTTTTTAGAATGCGAAGTTTTCAATTTATGGGGCATAGATTTTGTTGGCCCCCTACCTCCTTATAAAAATTTGTATATTTTAGTGGCGGTCGACTACGTATCACGGTGGGCGGAAGCGCAAGCTCTCCCCACCAACGATGCGCGAGTCGTCGTTACATTTCTAAAAAAATTATTTTCTCTCTTCGGCACGCCTCGCGCTATTGTTAGTGATAGGGGAATGCATTTCTGTAATGCTCTAATGGCTAAGACGTTAGCTAAATACGGAGTCACGCACAAACTTGCCACCCCCTACCACCCGCAAACAAGTGGCCAAGTTGAGGTAGTAAATCGAGAGATAAAACGCATATTAGAAAAAACTGTTTCACTTAATAGGAAAGATTGGTCCGTTAAGCTTGACGACGTGTTATGGGCGTATCGTACGGCGTACAAAACCGCTACTGGTTATACCCCGTTTCGATTAGTCTATGGCAAAGCGTGCCATTTACCCGTAGAATTGGAGCACCGCGCACTTTGGGCATTAAAACTCTTAAACCTCGACTCTAACTTAGCCGCTCAGAATAGAAAACTGCAACTAAACGAGCTCGATGAATGGCGTGCGAACGCTTACGAGAGCAAGAAGTTCTATAAGGAGCGTTCTAAGTTCTATCACGATCGAAAAATTAAAACCCCCAAAATTTTTTCTCCGGGCGATCTAGTCCTTCTTTATAATTCTCGTCTTAAACTTTTCCTGGCAAACTCAAATCCCGTTGGTCCGGTCCCTTCTTAGTTGAAGAAGTTTTTCCATATGGGACCGTACTCGTCTCCCACCCGGAAAAATGCTCGTTTAAAGTAAACGGTCATCGATTAAAGACTTACATAGCGGGCGACCCTGTGATCGAGTATAGCGAAACCATATCCCTCCTCGACTTATAAACATGCCACCATAGTCAAGATACGCGACTATAAACAAAGCGCTCCTGGGAGGCACCCCACGTCTATCTTTTTTACGTCTTTATTTATTATGTTTTCTATTTTTCTAATAAATGCAGGGTTTCTAATGGGCTTCCCCGAGCGCGGATCAGGGACGTTTTCTGCCCCCCCCCCTCTTTCTCCTTTTTGTACATATAGCTACTATATTGTTCCTCATACTTAGCATACAACATTGGGGACAATGTTGGAACTAAGTATGGGGGTATTTTCGTGTTTTCGCTTTCCTTTCCACTTACAAAAACAAAAAATAAAAAAAATAAAAAATAAAACAAAAAATAAAAAAATACAAAATTTCAAAAAATTTATATATATAAAACAAACAAAACAAAAAAAATTATAAAAACACAAAAATCAAAAAGTTTTTTGAAGTTTCATTTTTGAGACTTTATCTTGTTTTTAACTGGGTTCGCGAGATCCGGCTCATCGAGCCATCCACATAACGAGTCATCTCGCGGCAACCTAGTTTTTATTTTTGTAAATATTTTTTGTAACTTTTTTTTTAAGTATTTTTGTAAATATCCTTTTTCTCTCTCATCTTTGTAATTAACTTCTCTTTTTTCGCCCAAAATTTTGTAAATAGAATGAAAATTTTCTCAAAAAAAAAATTTTAACAAAACTTAAAAATACAAAAAAATCTGCAAAACTTGAAAATTCACAATTTTTTTTATTATTTTCGCATTTTCCTTTCTTTAGTATGTATATATTAAAGAAATAAATTCAAAACTACAAAAAAAATGATAATAACTTCAAAAATTCAAAAAAATATATAAGTTATAAAACAAATAAATCAAACTTTTCATTCTTAAGTTTCTTGCTATTCAAAAATTTAGCTTTGAGTTTATTTATATGCGAATTTTATCAATTCTTTGTCCACTATTTGTTTGTTAATTATAGATTGAAAAATCTAAATAGCCGGGGTTAAGTTTTAAAGAATTTATTATGCTTTGTTAAAGATAGGGGACTCGCTTTAGGCACTACTTCTAATTTTTCATAGATAGGAGCATGTGTACCATGTTAGAAAATAACGACTATAGAATTCAATTATGCTTGCTTTTAGCTTTCTGAAAAATTGGAACGAACAATTTATAAAGGTTGCTCTCAATTATTTTTCAATTAAAAATCTAGTTCTCTTTTCTCCCCTTACTTATCATAACCTACTTGGTATGATAAAAATATTTCCCCAAAAAGAAAAAGATCTTATGTCAATGGGAATAAGATTTCATTCCGTAAACATAGGCACCCAATAATTTAAAAGATTATACGTTACGGAGTAAGAGGATAAAATTCATTACTCCAACACATATACATTGGGTTATTTTTATGAAGAAACAATTTTTATGTTAAGGAAAATAAGATTTCGTTTTCCTTTAACATCCAAATAAAAAAAAATGGAGGTTCGAGAAAAAAATAATAACCTCGCCTCAAAATTCAAGCATCTTCATAAACCAACATCAACCCCCCTTAGCCAATTTCATGACTCTAGAATTAATTCAAAAATCTTTTTGAGAGCATAATTCGTAAATTGCATTATTTCCGATAACACTCCTATAAGCTAAAGTTCGTATAACTCCAAACTATTCTCTGTTAAATCTAACCAATACAATTATTGCTTTCTATTTGATTACATCAAGAAATCTTTTGGCCAAAACTTTTGCCCTGTTTAAATCATCTAAATAATTTTAGGACTTAACTCTTATACCCCGTATATTTTTATTTGATCACTCTTATAATTAATTTAGCGGTAGCAGAACTTAGGGTTTTTTATTATTCCTTATAAGTTCACCTCAAACTTTTGCTCTGGAATAGCAAAAGCTTAAGTATGGGGGTGTTTGATGAGTTGTAAATATACCTATATTTTCGTATTTTATTTAAGTCAATTTTGTTTATTTTTTGTCTTTTTATTAGTTTTATTCAATAAATTGCTTATTTTTGTAAATATTATTTCTAACTTAGCTTTATTTTTATTCCAGAAAAATTCCAGAAAAATTCCAGAAAAAGTCAAAATGTTGACTGACACGCCCGTGTCACATGACCGACACGCCCGTGTCACGCCCTCGACGATCGCAGACACAGGTTGCTAGCTCGACGATCGGCGATGATCAAACCAAGCTCGACACGCCCAAAGACACGTCCGTGTCAAGGTGTGACATGGGCGTGACTTAGCCACCTGGGCGACGTGATGCGCGCGACTTTGCGGCCAGACCACGCCCAGATCGACCTCCCCGACACGCCCCAGTCACGCCCGTGATTGACACATGTCACGCCCGTGACCTAGGGCGTGACCGCCACATTTTCAGCCGAAGTCAACTTTCCAGTCAAGTCACCCGATCAGCTCATGTACAGTATCGACACGCCCCCTGTCACGCCCTAGTCACGGGCGTGACCAACCCGAAAATTTGCCTATAAATAAGAGCTTCCAGGAAGCTTTTCTTGTCCACTTTTTTGACCACTTTGCTTAGGGGAGGTGCTGCCCATTTGGATTCCATGCTTATGTAAGGAGAATTTCTCCCCCCTCTCTCTCTCTTAGTTTGTATTAGGGTGTTTGCTTTAATAAAATTTGAAATTTTCTCTCTTCCTTAGTATGAAAACTCCATTTGAATGCGCCTACTTAAGCAATTTTTCGTTCATCTTTTTGTTTTTCTTTTATGTTTTCATTTTTTATAGCTTTGATAACTTTGTTAGATTTAGGATTTATCGGCACTTCTAGCCGTTGTGCCGTCCGTTTAGTTTTCATTTTCCGCACTTTTTTAGCTTTAGCTTTTTCTTCTTTATCATTTTCATTCATATAGGTTTTATAAAAACTCCCCTAAAAGTGTTCGTTTTTATTTTTCTTTAACTTAGGCTCTTAGGAATGTAAAACTTCTCGTTCTTTTTTAGTTTTATTCTCACTTTTTTGGAGGTTTTACAAAAACTTATGAATAAAAATGTAGTCGTTATAATTTTTCGCTCACATCATTTTAGCTTTTTATTTGTAAAACTTTCAGTCCCTTTAATTTTTATTTCATCTTTTTATGCATTTCTACCGCATTCTAGCGGTAGAAATGTAGTTGTTTTAATCTTTCGAGTACTTTCATTTTGCATTTATTTGCAAAGCATTTTCGCTCGGTTAATTTTTACTTTCACTTTTTATGCATTTCTACCGCATTCTAGTGGTAGAAATGCAGTCATTTTAATTTTTCAGCAACTTTATTTTTCTTATTTTTGCAAGGGTGCGTGTGTGTACGAGTTAGAATTTACAGCTTTGTTTTAATTTCTGTAGAGTGTGTGCGTATGCATTTATTTTCGCCTACACGTTAAGAGTTAAATGGCACTCTACTTTCATTTTCCGCCCACTCGTTTGAGTGGGACTTGTCTTTTTACTGCTTTCATTTTCTTCCTACTCACTTGAGTAGGAAAACTTTGTGTGTGTGCGTGTGTTTACTTTTCTGTAGAGTGTGTGTGTGTGTTTTACTTTCAAGTAGAGTGCGTGCGTGTATGAGATAAATTTACCCCCGCCCACTCATTTGAGCCGGGACTTGCAATTTTATCGCTTTCTCAATTATGTAGAGTGCGTGCGTGTAGGAGATAATTTCGACGCTTTATTTATCGCTTTCTTCAATTAAGAAGAGTGTGTGCGTGCGTGCATTTATTTCCGCCTACTCATTTGAGTAGGGCTTGCTTTATTTATTTTTCTTTATGGTTTTGAAGTGTGCGTGAGTGCCTGCATCAATTAGCCTTCAATTTATCTAATTATCCTATTTTTTGTGTTTTCTCTTATAATTGTTCAGTGCTTAGTTTAACACTCACGCTTCACCTAAAAACATAAAGCCGTCCCCATACCGATGAGTGGCTAATCTCTATTAGCTTCGGCATCGAAGAGCATTGGGATATATAAAATGATTTGAAATAATTAAAAAACTTTATTTTTATTTTAATTTAAGGACTTTAGGTTTACCCCGGGTTAATGACGCATAGGACCACATAATCGATGTGTGGGGTCTATTTCCGTTATCCATACGCGATGCCGAGAGGCTGCACGTATGGACCGATCCCCCTTGGGTAAAGAGAACTCCGTACGCCCCCTTGAAAGAGGAGAAGCGTAGTTCTGCCGGATTGGGTTCCCCACCCAATAGCGGGGTTCTTAGCGTAAAGCGGGCATTAAGAGGAATCCTTCGTCGGTCTAACGATCGGTCGAATAGTCTTAATGTTTAGGTGAGCAATATTCCTAGAGATAAGTGCGCTCATATTTTTGGAACCCCCACGGCCAAGTGCCTTTTATTAATTTAAAAACAAAGTTTAATAATTGTTGAGAATTATTTTAGTCTTAATCCGATTCGATGCCGAGCGTTAACCCGTCATCGAACTAACTTAGCAAAATTCTGCTCTCTTTCTTTCCGTTTTAATTAAACTAAAAAATCCCACCTTACTGATAGTAAGATAATAGTGCTCCTGGAAGAGTAGATATAATCAACGCATCCCCGAGAATAATATGACCTCGGTATTTTCTCGAATACCGAGTACTACTTGCGATAGGTGCACTTGCCTCCTCTCGTTAGAAAACTCGATTTTCTAACCGGCCCGCGGAATCTGACCATTTCGAACCAACCACAGTCGGTCTCTGTTCCGCAGCCATCATCAAGCGACTTCGTAACAAGGACATAAGGATGGTCAAAGTCCGATGGGAAAACTGCGGTCGTGAGGAGATTTCGTAGGAGCGAGAGCAGACCATGCTTGAGGAGTATCCCGAGTTTTTTCACTCAGGTACCGTTTAATTTTGTGTATCTCTTCCATTCCATAATTTCGGGACGAAATTCTTTTAAGAGGGGGAGAATTGTAACGCCTAAAAACTCGGAAATTATCTGTTAGCGTCTTAAGGCCAATCTGGGGCCTAATAAGGGTCACACGGCCTGGGAAACGGGTCCATGGCCGAGTCCTGCTACGAGTTTGACGATTTTCGGCGTGGTCGACGATATGTAGTCGACGATCCTTGAAGGTCAGGAATACGGCTTGATACACTGGCCTGACCAGGGCCGTGTCCTGCTCGGGCTATTAGCATGTCTGTGTAGGGTGAGGAACACGGCCTGGATCATAGGCGTGTTCTGGTCGACACGGGTGTGTTAACAATGACACGGGCATGTCGAGAAACCGTGTCCTATTCAGGATTTTACGGTTCCTGTGTTGATTGTGGAACACGCCCAGCAACATTGGCGTCTGCTCATTCACACGGTCGTGTCAAATGTTGACACGGGCATGTCTAAGCCCGTGTCCTAGTCGGGACGCGACGGTTTCTTATGTTGCTTGAGGCACATAGCCTTGGACAAGGGTGTGTCACAAGCCGTATTTGGCCCAGAAAAGTTATTTTCAGGACGAATCGTGGTCATTCATTTCCTTCAAATAGGATCCGACGTCTCAGCTTTTCCCCTGGTGGTATAAGGCCGGGAATAGGGGGTGAAACCCACATTTCTCTTTAGGTTTTCTCTTTCTAAATTGGTAGAGAGAGGGGAGAGCAAGGAAGAAGGTGAAGGAGGAATCCAGCCACCGGTGGAGCTTCAGAGCCCCAAATCGCGAGCGGAGTCCAGATCTGTGGAGGCGATTCCGTTGCGGTGCTTTTCATCCGTCTAGATCTCCATGGCGCCAAAGCGAACTGCTAGGGTAACGATTCTCTTCTTGGACATGTGAAGTCCTCTTCCTTTTTGCCTAGGAAACTCCCTCCCGCGAGTGAACGGTGAATTTGAGGTATTCCTTTGGGTGGACATGGATAGTCCCCATTGTTTTGCATATAGAGTCCGAAATCGAAGTACGGACATAGACATAGTTTGTGAAGCCTACCCAGACAAGTTGGTCTGGATCGGTGATGTTTTCATTATGCTTGTAGTGCCGGAGAATACTCCGTACCATTTGCTTTTCGGGTTTTCTACGTGGTAGATTGCAACAGGGAGCCTTGGGGACTAACCTCAAGGTGCACCCGAAAAACTTGGTAGAAGCACATTGATGCAATCTTTGTTGCCTGGGAGCCAACCGTGTACATAACCAGGTTATGTAATATTGTTTGATCTATTTGGGACTCAGGGAATCTTGACCCGCGCCTATAGTTTAAATTGACGTGGCGGTGTGAGCAACAGGTCAGGTGGAACCGTACCCGCCTTATGTGGTTCAGTTAAAGAGACCTAAGGTACGTGACACTTACCGATGACATAGATGGCAAGTCTTAGGCTTCGACCAAAAGAGACCTTTAGCTCACGATGTTGCCGTCCTAGGGGCGATGGTGGACTAAGTTCACCAAGAATGTACCCTAAGAGCATGGGGTGTGTGGTCGTGTGTTCCTACGCCTGTGGAGAAGTGTGCCTAAATTGTATTTTTGCTATCTTGCTTGATTATACTAATAAAATTCAGGGAAGGAGGACCGCCGCCCGAGTAAGGGGTGGGGTCGTTATAATTTGGTCAGCTTTAGCTGACCGTTGCTTTTGTTTGCCACTGCTACGGTGGAATATCTTTTGCAAGTGCTGCGGAGCTTAGTGGCATATAACGTGCTGAAGCCCTTGTTGCTGAGCAGGCCCTTGAAGGCAAAAGAGAATGTTTACTGTATTACTGTTCATGTGTGGCTGGCCTGCGTGCCAAAGTTTGTAAATCATGTAATGGTTAAGTAAGCTCTCGTAAGGCTATAATGCTAAGTGCTTTGTGTATTTGTACGCTCATTCCTACTTTGGGTTTTTAGTGGACATTCATGCTATGGCTTAGGTTCTTTTCTTTGCAACACTTAAAAAGCTTCCACTAGAATGTGCTCTGTGTAGGACATTGTTATTTGAAGGATGGTTTCATTTAGTAACCCTTCGGTCTGTCTGTGGTATATGGTGTCGGGCCCCGACCGGACCTACTGCTATATGCTATGTGACAAGTAGGGGTGTTACAAGCCTCTTTCGGATAGAGCGTATCGTCGAATTAGTATCTTCAACTTCCATATGCTTATATAACTTAGACTCGCCTGTTTCTGCCCAAGCTAATGTTGTACGACACTTCCTACCATACAAAACTTCAAAATGCGCCATATTTATGCTAGCTTGATAGATATTATTGTAGGCAAACTCTACCATATAGATATGGTCAGCCCACCTCTTCCCAAAATCAAAGGAGCACATCTGAATCATATCCTTCATAGTTCAGTTGGTCCTCTCGGTCTGACCATCTGTTTGCGGATGAAACGACGTACTGAACTTTAATTTTGTCCCCAACAATTGATGGATCAGCCTCCAATCATTCGAAGTAAAGCGCCCATCTCGGTCACTTACGATGCTACGGGGTACACTGTGCAATCATATTATTTGTTCGACATAAAGTTTTGCCAAGATTTCCACTGAATAACTCCTCTTGTTCGGAATGAAGTGAGCCACTTTAGTCAACCGGTCCACGATCACCCAAACAGAATCATTCTCGCGTTGCGATCTCGGCAAACCGTGCATGAAATCCATTGATATATCATCAAACTTCCATTTTGAAATAGACAGCAAATTCAGGAAACCTCCAGGCTTCTGACATTCTGCTTTCACTAAGGCACACGTTTGACATTTTTGCCATATAGAAAGCTATGTCTTTCTTTATGCCCGACCACCAGAACATCTTCTTCATGTCTTTGTACATCTTTGTGCTCCTAATGTGAATTGAATACTTCGTTAAGTGAGCTTCATACATCAATTCTTCTCTTAGCTTACCCATAGTCGGGATGCACAAATGACCGTCTTTCCGTAAAAGGCCGTCATCCAAGGAGAACTAGGAATCTGACCCATCCGTTATATAGCGTTTTAGACTCTTATCCTATTCCGTTGCATGCCCAACCCTATCAACAAGGTCATACTTTACCTCCGTCCAGTTCAGGCATGCATTCGCAGTGGAATTCTTGTCAACACAAGAAATCTCTTAAGCTTCCATCTCCTGGATCAGTCGTTCATCATGCATCTACAACCAATTTTCCCTTGCCGAAGTCCTACGACTCAAGGCATCTGGGACGCCATTTCCCTTCTTGGGAGTGTAATGAATCGTGAAGGTGTAGTCCCCAAGGAACTCCATCCACCTCCGTTGTCGCATATTGAGATCCTTCTGATCCAATAGATATTTTAGGCTCTTATGGTTTGTGAATATCTCAACTTTCACACCATATAAATAGTGACGCCACGGTATAAGTGCAAAAATCACCGCTTCCAACTCCAAGTCGTGGATGGGATAGTTTCGCTTGTGCACTTTCAACTAGCATTAGCCATAAGCTATCACTTTTCAAAACTAAAGAAGTATGAAGCCTAAGCCACTCCCTGATGCATCGCTATACACTTCAAAGCCGTCCGTACCATATGGAAAACTAGGAATGGGCGTCATAGTCAAACGACTCTTTAGCTCTTCAAAAGCTCACGCACACTCCACCGTCCAGACAAACTTCTGCTCTTTCCCCATCAGTGTGGTGAGAGGCAAGGCTATCTTAGAAAAGTTCTCTACGAAGCGCCTGTAGTAGTCCTCCAGTCAAGGAAACTCCTAACTTCGTCTACAGAAGACAACACTGGCCACTCCCGTATCGCGATTATCTTCGCAGGATCCACCGCAATGCCCTCTCCACTAACCACATGGCCAAGAAAGCCCACTGATGACAACCATAACTCGCACTTTGAGAACTTGGCATAAAGATTGTTCCTCCTCAGGGTGTGCAACACCATCCGTAAATGGTTCGCATGGTCTTCTTCAGACTGATAGTACACTAATTTGTCATCAATAAAGACGATCACAAATAAGTCCAAGTACTCTCAGAACGTTCGGTACATTAGATCCATGAACACCAATGACGCATTATATATCCCCAACGACATCACTGTGAACTCGTAATGACCACAGCGTGTTCCAAATGCTGTCTTGGGAATGACACATTCCCGAATCCTCAACTGGTAGTAGCCAAACTTCAAATAAAGCTTCGAGTACACCGTTGATCCCACCAGTTTGTCAAACAAGTCATCTATTTGTGGAATCAGATACTTATTCTTTTCTGTTAACTTGTTCAGTTCTCAATAGTCGATGCACAACCGCAAGCTTCCGTCCTTCTTTTTCACAAAAAGAACCAGTGTGCTCCAAGGTGACATACTTGGGCGTATATATCCTTTATCTAGCAGCTCTTGCAATTGAACCTTAAGTTCCGCCATTTCCTTTGGCGCTACTCGGTACGGTGAGCGGGCCATAGGTTTCACGCATGACACCAACTCGATAGCGAAGTCTATTTCCCATTTGGAAGGTAACCCCGGAAGATCCTTTGGAAACACATCTACGTACTCCGATACAATCGTAACGTCACTCAAACTGGTCTTTGGCTCAACAGCCTTTCAATGCTTGAAGAACAACTCCGCGCCCTTCGGAATAGCCTTGACATCTTGGAGAGCAGATATCAATATCTTGCTCGATCCTCGCATACCTGCGAATTTAGTCTCTAGCTTCGTATTCTGACCTAGTGTGACTTCCTTTGAGTTGCAATCAATACAGACACGTTGCTCCAAAAGCCAGTCCATACCAAAGATCACATCGAACTCAGATATCGGCAGCAAGGATGCTTCCAACCTGAAATCCCGACTTCCTATCTGTACCTCCACAAAGCAAGACCTATCCGCACCCATCACACAGCCCTCAGGTAATAATACCTTCAGGCTATCTGTTGTCATGAGAGTAGGCACTCCGATATGGGACACGAAGTCCTCAGGTGGAAACGAATGCGACGAACATGTATCGAACAGTGCTCTTTCCGGATACTCCTGAATAAGGACAAAGCCTAACATAAACAATTCATGCACAAGTAACACACAAGGTACTAAGTATGTAAAGCAGTAAAAACTGTATCTTAACTCATACCTGTGACCACATCAGCCTGTTTGATGGCCTCTTGTTGTCCAAGGTTGTATACCCTTGGTTGGGCTGGAGCATACTGGCATGCAGTGGATTCCACTATCTTTCCCTTTTCAGCATAAGTAGCTCCTGCCTTCTTCTCCACCTTTGGCGGACCAACCCGACAATCACGGGCTAGATGACCCACATTTCCACAAGTATAACATGCATGAGATTCTTGCCTAGAAGTTTCTCTAGACGCAACTGTGGAAGGAGCCTATCCAGAAAACATTGACCTCTTACCCCATCTCTTGTGGTAGCTCGACTTTTCAGGACGCAGCGCTTTGAACTCGGAATTTGTCACCGCTAAGTCCCTATTGCCCTGTAGCCTCTTCATATCTTTTTCCAATGCACGGTCTGTATCTACCAATGATTGAAACCCTTTGTTCACCGAACTCGAGAGCAGAAATCTAAGCTCATCCCACAGTCCTTCGTAGAACCTATTGGTTTTACGCTCTTCTTGGCAAAAATAGACCCTACATAGCGTCCCAATCTTGTAAAATAATGTAAGTAGGTATCAACGCTACTTTCTCCCAGAGTTAGATGCTGGAACTCATTTTCCATGGCTATGCATTGCGCTTATGGCAGATGCTTCGCCAAGAACAGTCTCCAAAACTCCCTTTTTGAGACTCTGTTAGTTGTCTTCATGCTAAGTGGTGTAGCTCTATTTTGTCCCACCAAAGCCGAGCCTCCCCTTCCCACAGGAAAGTGGCCAAGGTGACTTTCGGTTCCTCCTCAGTTCGTAATGCTGTCAAAATTCTTTTGACTCGGGCAAGCCAATCCTCTGCCTGCGTTGGGGATCCTTCCCCCGTGAACATAGGAGGACTGAAACTCATGAACTGCTTTAGTTGTCATTCCGCTGCTCGTACATCTACCCCAGCCTCCATAGGTTCTGGCCTCACACCAACCTGTTCTGGCACCATTGCAGGTTGCGCCTGCCCAGTAGGCTGTATGTGGATCATTGCAAACAACGCTTCAGCAACTAAACACACTGTCTCCGCAGAGGGAGAAGGTGTGGATACCTCAACTGGTGCCGCACTTTCAATAGAATACGTGGACTCGGACTGCCCCGCACCACTTCGAGTAACCTATAAGTGTATAAGACATAATTTAGCGACTTTGTAAAAGCAGCAAAGACGAATAGGAACGCACAGGTTCCACAAACAGGTGTATTTTCATTCCTAAGTGGACATTCTTGAGTACATTTATGTAAGAATGGCCACACATACACGTGCCCTCCACCCCTCAAAAGAATTCGACCACGAATTTGCAAGAGGGAGACCAAGACAAGCTGATACCAAATTATAACATCTCCATCCATCACATGAAATATAACGGAGGGTCCGGCCAGGGCCCCACTCCATATTCCGCAGATAATCGAAGACGTTACTTATTAATATCAAAAACTACTACACGCATCCTAACTCAGAGCATTCTAGCAGAAACATTAAGGTGTTTTACTGAACTCATCAACCATGAATGTCCACTATATATATAAACAACCACATTTATATATATCTCACAGGAATTTACACAGAAATACACAAAAGTGTTTGGCCTTAAGGCCTTACAATTAAACTTCACAAGTGTGGTTTACATACTTCGACGCGCAGGCTGTCCACACATGAAAATAGTAAAAACTATTCCTCTTGGCCTTCGAGGGCCAGTAAAGCAGCAAGGGTTTTAGTCCGCTATTTCCCGCTATACTCCCCAACACCTGCATAGAGACAATCCACCACAAGGGTGGCAAACAAGCCAACGGTTAGCATTCAGCTGACCAATTTATAACGACCCTACCCCTTTCCCGGGGTAGTGATATTCTTTCCCTGCAGGCATAGCATTTTAACAAGAAGATATATCACAAAATGTGCACTCACGCACAGTTCAATATATCACAAACATCGGCGGCACGACCCGACGCTCCGTGCACTTGGTGATCGCTTTTCGCTTAAGAAAAGAGAGCCGAATTAGCAATCCAACTAGGCAAGTATACCTATCGAACTGTAGCTAGGGGACACAAGTGTCGAATTGAAATCCGGGAACTGTTGAGTAAACCTACTCACACAAAAACTTTTATTTTATCAACGGATATCTTTAGGGTTAAAATAAATCTAAAAGCACTTAAGGAAGAAAATATTACATAAAAGAGAGCTGATTGCACTAAAATAAAGAGAGCATAAAAGAAACGATTACGATAAAGGGTTAGAACGATGAAATGGAAATGCACTCGATCGAGAATCACCTCGGCTAAAGTCGATAAAAAACGCGATAATAAACCTAAGCTTAATAGGGTAAAGGTCCTTGATAGTGGAGCTTCCTAAAGCTTAAACACGCTTCTCTCGAAGTCATGCCCAACTCAGTTTAGGAAGGTCCGATGGAACTCTCGTCCAAATCGGAGGCCTAAAGCTCGCTTTACACGGTGAACCCCACTATTGGATTTTACTCTAATTCGGGAGATTTGGACGTCTGCCTCTCTCGAGGGGTGTGTACAACTCTCTTTACTCTTGAATGCTCACTTCAAACTATCGGCCTCTCAACTAGCCAATAATGAAATCTAAGATGGAAAATATATATCGATGATATATCTCCAAGCAAAGGTTAATCAAGAGTAATTCAAGGTCTAAACCCTAAAAAGAAAAGGTAAATTCAAAGCATCATAACTTAATCACTCAAACCTCGGATCATCAAGATCTAGTACAAGGAAGATTAGTTAATCATAGCGAAGTGGAGGAGGAGGGATGAGTAGTAAAGCATTAAGAACACAAGGTAATAAAGAGCACTTATATTAATAATGGAAGAGAGCTACACTTGAAATGGAAATTATAATTGCATGGAAATTAAAATCATATTCTAGCCCTACAATTAGAAACTAGAGCAAATGCAAAAATTACAACAAAAGCTAAAATAAACTAAGCACTAAGCTAGGTTTAAGGAAAAACACAAAATGAGAAAAAGAGAGAGAGAAGAACACTAAAAAGGACAAGAAACAAAGGGGCAGCACCTCCCTCTCTCAGCCCAAAACTTCTTTTGGACACCAGGGGGGACATTTGAATTTATAGAATTTTCCATGGGTTGGTCACGCCCTAGGTCACGCCTTAGGGAGGGTGTGTCAGGGGGTGTGACACGTACGAGGTTGACCTCAGGCTCTAGATTCTGGCGGGAAGGATGATTGCTTCTATACGATGGTTGACACGCCAATGGTCACACCCGTATAGGGGGGGGGGCGTGACACGTACGTCGCATCGAAATCATTGGTCAGAAATCTATCAGTCTTGGAAAATGGGGCGAACACGCCCTAGGTAATGCCCGTGTAGGGGGGCGTGATAGTACAATTGGCGTGCTGAGGCGAAAAAGCATTTAAAGCGGCGGCAGACTTCGGGCAGAGGGAAACGCGCCCAATGTCACGCCCTCGGACACGCCTGGGGAGGGTATGTCAGGGGGGCATGACAACCATTTTTTCTGTTACTTGGTCTCTAGTGTCACGCCATCTTGATACGGCAAGCGATACGACCGTGTTTAAGGCTGTGTCCTACTCGGGATGAACTTTGGACTTTCCACTGGTGGTTGACTTCCTTGGGATCGGGTGACACGCCCTGTGACACAACTAGGGAGGGCGTGACAGGGGGCATGTGAGGTCATCTTTGGCCAAAATTCTAGAAACCTGCAAAAAGATAAGAAAATGTTAGTGGCAATAATATTTACATAAGAAAGATAAAAATTAAGCTAATAAGACACGATTTGCATGTTAAAAACAAGAAAGAACCCTAATAGTTTAAACTACAATACGTACTATCAAATTCCCCCAAGCTTAAACTTTCCTTGTCCCCAAGCAAAAATATAAAAACTAGATAACCATAAAATAGGACTATTCAAAAAGTTCTAATTATGCCTACACAAGTACTATGCGAAATTCTAAGTAGGGAGAAGTTGAAACGTAAATCTAAAACAATTATTTAGGTATGGTTTAACTTTTATAAACTTTACTCAACGAAAATAAATCATCCAAAATTTTGAAGAAATTCTTTAAATAGATTTAAGCAAATCAACAAAAATGAAAAAACGCAATGAGTTGTTACTAGATACAAGCAACACAATATAATTATATCAATTAAATAACAAAAATCTAAGTTTAAATCCAAAAATAATACTAATTTACTTTTCTTCTTTTCTTAGTTATTAAATAAAATTCAAAAACATGAATCAAAAGGACTTAATAGGACCGAAACATTTGGTTTAGTATTATGATTAGGAGTGGAATTCAAAGATAAATAGGGAGGCTTAAAATCACACTAAACCAAAACAAAGAGTTTCAAAAATTTTATTAAAAACAAAATATTTTTCTTTCTTTTTACTTTTCCATTTTTTTCTTTTTCTTTTTCAAAACAAAGGCCATAAATATTTTTATTTTCATTTTGAATCGGCCAAACAAAAGCAAACATTTCTTTTGAGCATACTTTTTTCAAAAACTTCTCCAAAAATATCACAAAATAACCTATCATAATCAGGGAAAATTTTTTATGAAACTCAAAAAGGCTAGTGTGATTAGATAGGTTGGAAATTTTTGCTTTGGTGAAAATGATATGAAAAGAGGAGCTATCAAATGAAATTGGAAAAAGGCTCAAAAGCGGCTAACTAGTGGTGATAGTTTTTTGTTTGGAAGGAAAGCTCAAATGAAAACAAAAACGGCCTAAATCATTTTCATGCTTTTAAATTTATTTAAAAACATAGATTTGAACATTTTTAAAAAGCCCAGTCCTAGATAATAAAAGAAGATTGATTAAATTATCTTGAAAATAGAAATAATAGGTGACTTGGATCGTTCACATCTACTACGCTATTCAAAAGTTGACCTTACAAAAATAATCCAAAAACGAAAAGGAAAATAGTGGATGATGAATTTTTGAGAAAGTTAAGAAAATAAAGAACGAAAACCATAATGAAAATGCGATTTTTAGAAAAAACATTTTACGTTAACATGCTGCCGCGAATTAGAAACATAGCATGACCAACATTTTACTTGTGAAACATAATTAACAAGGACGATTAGAAATATTATAATTAATTATGTTATTTATATGAGGTTTTTAGAAAAACAAAACAAAAACAAGGGGTACTATTGAAATACCTAAATGACAAAAAGCATATATTTTTTTAATTTTTAAATATTTTTTATTTTTTTTATTTTTAAGATCTTCATTTTTTTGGATTTTTGAAAAATATTCACAAAAAGCAAAATATTCACACATAGCAAAAAGAAGGAGGAAGTCCTCCCCCAAGCTAAAAATGGACATTGTCCTCAATGGAGAAAGGAGGTTAGAGAAGGAGAGGAAATGAAATTACCGAATTGAAAAATAGGTACTTCCCCGGATTTATTTTCTGCGAAAGCTGAGTGATGTTGCTCCCCTGTGCTTGTGCTTTGGATCTTCATGAAATGTCTTCTTTGGACTTCTTGATGGATTCAGCAACGTTGGAGCAGGTGATCGCAGAAGCTTCAGCTTGTTAGAGATATCTGGGTCAAAAATTGTAAAATAAAGAAAACAAAAAAAGATAACTTGGGTTGCCTCCAAAAGCGCCCTTTGTTTAAAAGGTCGTTTGAGCTCGACGTAACAAAATGATATTGTCTAAAAAAATATTCTGTCCAAAATAATAATAATTAAAGTTTTTAACAAAAATAAAATAGTCTTAAATTATTACAGTTCGTGCAGCAGAAATTTAACAATATTTGGACTGACATCATCATCACCATAAAATAAAGTTTAAGATGCTGACCATTCACTTTGAAATTACCCTTATCAGGGTGAGAAATTAAAACAGTATCATAAGGAAAAAACTTGCAGAACAGAAAACGGCCCATACCATCGTGATTTTAACTTGCCCGGAAATAAACGTGAACGAGAATTATACAAAAGAACTTGGTCGCCCGGCTTAAAGGTTTTGGGTTCCTTAAGAGCTTGTCGTGAAAACATTTTGTCTGTTCTTTATAAAATTTGTTGTTTTCGTAAGCGTAAGAGCGTCACTCGTCGAGTTTGTTAAGTTGAAATTTTCTAACGTCGCCGACAAAGTGGGGATCGAAATTTAAAAACCTTAAGGCCCAAAAAGCGCAGTGTTCTAGTTCTACGGGTAAATGGAACGATTTTCCATAAACCAACTGATATGGCATAAATCCGAGGGCAATTTTGTACGTTGTTCGGTAGGCTCATAGAGCATCATCTAATTTGGCTGACCAGTCTTTTCTAGATATTGAAATAGTCTTTTCTAAAATTCTTTTTATCTCTCTGTTCACTACTTCGACTTGTCCGTTAGTTTGGGGGTGGTAGGCAGTTGAAAGCTTATGCGTAACGCCGTATTTAGTAAGGAATTTAGAAAACTGTGCGTTACAGAAATTTGAACCCCTGTCACTAACGATGGCTTGCGGCATACCGAATCGATAAAATAATTTTTTTAAAAACATAACTACAACTCGAGCGTCGTTCGTAGGAAGATCTTGGGCTTCAGGCCAATGCGAAACATAATCGACAATAACTAGGATATATTTATTCCGGAAGCTAGAAGAAAGGGGGCCAAAAAAATCAATTCCCAAGAGGTCAAAAACTTTGCAATCAAGGAAATAATTTTGCGGTATTTCATTTTTACTGGAAATATCACCCGTCCGTTGGCAACTATCACACCTACTCACAAAGTCTTGTGCATCTTTAAACAGGCTAGGATAATAAAAACCCGCACTTAGCACTTTGTGAGCGGTGCGAGTAGCTTGATAGTGCCCACCTGTCGGTCCTTCATGCAAATGCTTTAAAATATCTAAACCTTCTTTATAATAAACACATCTCCTTATCACTTGGTCCGCACAGACTCGGAAAAGATGCGGGTCCTCCAAAAAAATTTTCTTCAACTCAGAAAAGAATTTCTTCTTTTGTTGAGAGGAGAACTCTTTTGGGAGCACACAAGCCACTAAATTGTTGGCGATGTGTGCGAACCAAGGAGAAGTAGATGTGTTAATTGAAAGCAACTTCTCATCTGGGAAGAAATCGTTAAAAGATTTTTCATCTAATTTCTCTATAAAGGGATTATCCAATTGGGAGAGATGGTCGGCGACCAGATTCTTAGCTCCTCGCTTATCACGGATCTCTAAGTCAAACTCCTGGAGGAGTAAGACACAGCAAATCAAGCACGGCTTGGCATCTGATTTAGAAAGAAGATATTTGAGGGCCGAGTGGTCCGTAAAAACAATAATTTTTGAAAGCGTAATATAAGGCCGAAATTTATCAAAAGCGAATACTACAGCTAGGAGCTTCTTCTCGGTTGTGGTGTAATTTTCATGTGCGGATGTAAGCATTTTACCTGTATAATAGATGGGGTGGAAGTTTTTAGACATGCGTTGACCTAATACGGCTCCCACCGCGAATCTACTCGTATCACACATAATTTCAAAGGGAAGGTCCCACACCGGAGCTATCATAATCGGGGCGTTAATTAACTTTTCTTTTAATAATTCAAAGGCAGATAGACAAACGTCATCAAAAATAAATGGGGCGTCTTTTTCTAAGAGTTGAGTAAGAGGTTTGGTGATTTTGGAGAAGTCCTTTATGAAACAACGGTAAAATCCAGCGTGACCTGGGAAACTTCTTATAGCTTTTATGTCCGTTCGACGTTCGTCGAACTCCATTCAACATTTTAGCCTGTTACTTCCTACTCCTTTTGGGGTGTTATATTACTTATCATCCAAATTTATATGGATGATATTATTTTTGGCTAAACAGACTTTATTCTTTGCAAAAGGTTTGCTGACTTCATGCAATCCAGGTTTGAAATGAGTACCTTGGGAGAATTATCCTTCTTTCTTGGGTTACAGGTGAAACAATTTATGAAGGCATTTTTATATCATAATCTAAGTATTCAAAGAAAATGATAAAGAGATTTGGTATGAAAACTACATCCATCATTGAAAGTCCCATGACTACTAATGTTGTTTTAGATAAAGATGTTTTTGATAAATCTGTTGATCAAAATAATTATAGAGCAATTATTGGATCTCTTCTTTATCTTATAGCTAGTAGGCCAGACATAATATTTACTATAGGTTTTTGTATAAGGTTTTAGGTAGATCCTAGAGAATCTCATCTTAGTTTTGTAAAAAAATTTAAGATATCTTAAAGGTACACCTGATATGGGATTATGGTATCCTGCAGAATCAAAGTTTGAATTATATGGATCTTCTAATGCTGATTATGCATGATGAAGATTGGAAATAAAAAGTACCTCTAGAACATGTCAATTCCTGGGTGCTAGAGTGATATCTTAGTTTAGTAAAAAAATAAACATCAGTCTCCATTATACATCAAAAGTTGAGTATATTGATGATGGAAGTTATAGTTCATAGCTTTTGTGCATGCAAAATCAGTTACTAAATTATAACTTGAATTTCACTAACTCCATAATATTCTGTGATAGCTCAAGTGCTATTTTAATTGCCTCAGATCTTTTCTTGCACAGTAGGGCAAAGTGTATAGAAAGTAGATATCACTTTCTCAGAGATAATATGGTAAAAGGGAAAATTCCCTTGGAATATGTGACTTCTGAAAATCAGAGGGCAGATATTTTCACAAATCCTCTTGATGAAATCTAGCACTACTTTATCAATTTTTTGGGCATGCTTGATAAAGCTCAGTAATTGATTTTAAAACTTTCAATTTTCATTAAAAATATTGTTGTAAAAAACCTACAAAAGTCTTAAAAATTAAATTTTGTATTCAACGTAACGTTGAATACCAGTCGACAGAATATCCACTTTTATTCAACGCAACATCTAAAGACTGTGTCTATAAAGAGTTTTCTATCTTGTCAACGCAACGTCGACATCACCCAACGCATGCAACGACTATGATATTTTTGCATATGTCAAAAAGAAATCGATGTCAAATCGACTAAGTAAATAGTTATGCCCTAATTTCTTGACGTTTCGTTTATTTATTTAGACTTCATATTTTCTCCAAACTCTTCATCTTCGTCGTCTATTTTTCTTCTACTCTCTCTCTCTATTTTTCTTTGTAATCTTTGCAGGTACTCTTGAATTAATCATAATCAAGTATATTCAATGTTGACTGAGAAAGTGGTATTGGATGTTCTTGTTAAATCCCTAATGCCACTAATTACTGGATTCACTAAGGAATTCTTGATTTTCAAAGATGAGTGTTGTTGAAGCCAAAACTTGTCTCAACCAGAGTTCGGACCCAAGGAGCCTATACTTCTCCCAAACTTGCACTACTGACCAGACACTCGGAACTTAGAAACTGACCCTGGGCTACAGCGTGTGTAACACACCTATCCGTCACATAGCATGTAGTAGTAGGGCCGGTCGGGGCCCGACGCCATATACCACGGACAGACGGAAGGGTTACACAATGAAACCATTCATCCAATCGTAACGTCCTACACAGAGCATCTAGCGGAAGCAATTTATTAAGTTGCAAAATAAGAACCCAGCCACAAACATGAATGTCCACTAACGAACCCAAACAGGAATGAATTACAAAGTACACAAAGTACCGGCCTTATGCCCTTACAAGAGTTCACTAAATTTAAAACTGTGTTTTCCATACATCGGCGTGCAGGCCGGACACACATGAAATAAACAAGTAAACAAAACAAGGCCTTCAAGGGCTGGCTCAGCAATAAGGGCTTTGGCCCGCTATTTGCCGCTCGACTCCGCAACACCTGCAAGCATAATTCATCGCAACGGTGGAAAATAAAAGTAACGACCATCTAAAGCTGACCATATTATAACGATCCTGCCCACAAACTCGGGGTGGCGATGCTACTTCCCTGCACTTATTAGCATAATCAAAATTATAGTGAATAATCATAACACCACAGGTGCAGGCAGACATGGCCGCACACCCCGAGCTCTCAGGGCACTTACATGGTGAACCCGGTCAAAACTGCGGTCTCACCACCGCCCCTTGTACATCAATTCTCGTGAGCATTTTGGTCTTTCCAGCCTAAGTCTAAGACCCTCCATCTATTCCAACGGTAAGTGCCATGTACTTTAGGTCTCTTTAATCGAACGACACAGAGAGGGTACGGTTCCGCCTAACCCGTTACTCATACCGCAACTTCAATTTAAGTCATATGCACGAGTCAAGCTTCCCTGAGTCCCAATACAATCAAACATGCACATAACCAAGTTATGTTCAAGGCTGGCTCCAAGGCCACCAAGTTGGCAAAAATGCGTTTCCGCCCAGTTTTCCGGGTGCAACTTGGAGTTAATCCCCAAGACTCCCTTTTGCAATCTACCGCATAGAAAACCCGAAAACAACCAAAGGTACAGAGTCTTCTCCGACTTCTCATGAATAAAGAAACATCACCGATCCAGACCAACTTATCCTGGTAGGATTCACACACCATTCCTATGTCCGTTTCTCAATTTTGGACTCTACATGCAACAAAGCGGGGACTTCATGTCTACCCGATGGAACACCTAAAACTCACCGTATACTCGCGAGAGCGGGCTTACTATACAAAAGGGAAAGAGGACTTCACATGTCCAAGTAGAGAATTGTTACCCTTAGGTTTCTCTTTTGCGTCATGGAAATCTATACAGATGAAAAGCACCGTGATGACCTTGCCTCCGTAGATCTGGACTCATCTTGCGATTTGGCGCTCCAAATCTCCTCTGGCAACCGGATCTATTTTGCTTCTTCCTCCTTGCTCTCCCCTCACTCTAGAACTTAGAAAGAGATTGAACCAAAAGAAATGAGGGTTGTCAACCCTATTCCAGGCCTTAACCTAGGATGAATAAGCCTGAGTCCTTGGATCCTAAAATAAGGAAACGAACGGCCATGATTCGCCCTGAAAAGAACATTTCTGGGCCGAACACGGCTTGCGACACGCCCGTTTCCAAGGCCGTGTTCCACACTCGCCGTAAATCAGGAAAATCCCAAAAAGAACAGGGCCTATAACACGGCTTGTGACACGGCCGTGTCACCCATGGACATTCCCGTGTCATGGGCCGTGTACCCCAATCGGCGCTGGAACCGTCATGTACCGAACTGTACACAGGCTTAGACACGCCCATGTCAACTTTAACACGCCCGTGTCAACTAGAAAATGCCCGTGTTCCGAGTCGTGTCTCTTAGTCGTCACGGGACCAAAACTTCCAGAAGAGCACACGGCCATGTGCCACGCCTGTATCACATGCCGTGTGCTAAACACGCCCTGGGACACGCCCATGTCCCAGGCTGTGTTCCCTTCCTTCAACAATTGTCGACCTCGCCTCGACGACCCGAGCACGATACGGCCACAGGCCGTGTTCACCTTCCCAAGACCTAAACTTGGCTAAAACGCTACCGGTTTCTCTTTTGAGTTTCGAGGTGTTACAATCCTCTCCCTCTTAAAAGAATTTCGTCCACGAAATTACCAAAAAGAAAAGATACACAAAACTAAAACGGTACCTGAGTGGAATAACTGTGGGTACTCATCAAGCATGGTCTGCTCTCGCTCCCACGAGAGCTCCTCCCATCCACAATTATCCCAACGGACCTTGACCATCCTGATATCCTTATTACGAAGCCGTTTGACTTCAGAGTCCTCAATACGAACGGGCTTGACCCTTGTCGTCAACCCTTCATCCACTGGTATTTGATCAACCACGATCACCTGCGAAGTCTCTTGCACCGCCTTCTGCAACGTTGATATGTGGAATACGTCATGTAGACAACTCAACTCCACTGATAGCTTTTGACGATAAGCCGCTTCACCAATCTGCTCCAGGATCTTAAGTGGTCCAAGGTACCTCGGGCTCAGCTTCTTCAAGCTTCATACCCGTGAAACACCCTTGAACGGCTCTATCTTCAAATACACCCAGTCACCAACAGCAAACTCAATGTTCCGATGATGGAATTATAGTATTTGGCCTGTCTATCCTGAGAGATCAGCAAACGCGCTCGAATGGTTCGTACTAATGAAGTGGCGCTTTCCACCTCTTGCTTTTTGTACAACCTTGCCTCACCCGTTTCCAACCACGACAATGGCGTGCGACATTTTCTACCATATAGGGACTCGAAGGGCGCCATTTGAATGCACGTTTGGTAGTTGTTGTTGTACGCAAACTCACCAAATACAAATGATCTTCCCACTGCTTCCCGAAATTTAGGACGCACATGCGAAGTATGTCCTCCATTGTCCTGTTAACTCTCTCAGTCTGACCATCCGTCTGCAGTTGAAAGGCTTTGTTGAACCTCAGCTTAGTTCCCAGCATTTACTTCACCAACCTCCAGTCATTGGACGTAAATCGCTCATCTCTATCACTCACGATGCTGCGGGGCACACCGTGTAGTCAAACAATGTTATCTACATAAATCTTTGCCAGTTTCTCCACCGAATCATCCTTCCTATTCGGAATGAAGTGCGACACTTTTGTCAACCGATCTACGATCACCCAGATGGCGTCGTTTCCCTTCTGTGACCTTGGCAATCCATGCACAAAGTCTATTGAGATATCGTCGAACTTCCACTCTGGAATAGGCGAATACTGCAAGAAACCCCCTAGCTTTTGGCACTCTGCCTTCACTAAGGCGCAAGTCTGACACTTCGCCACATATAGTGCCACATCCTTCTTGAGTCTTGGCCACCAGAACAACTTCTTCAGATCTCGGTACATCTTCGTGCTCCCTGGGTGAATCGAGTACTTGGTATGATGAGCCTCGTACATCAACTCCACCCGTAAATTACCCACGTTTGGGATGCACAAATGACTAACCTTCCTTAACAGTCCATCTTCAACGATAAATTGGGAATTTGACCCATCCGAAACCGCCTCCATGATTTGCTTCATGCTGCTATCCAAAGCCATAGCCTGCCGAATCCAATCAGCCTGGTCATAGTAAACTTCCGTCCAGTTCAATAGCGCTTCAGCGCTAGTCTGCTTGCCAACAAAAGAGATATCTAACGCCTCCAACTCCCAAATCAACCGCTCGTCACGAATCGATAACCAGTTGGCTTGCGCGGGAGCCCTGTGACTCAACGAAACCGCAACTGCATTGCCTTTCCCGGGCACATAATGAATTTTGAATGTATAGTCCTCCAAGAACTACATCCATCTCTGCTTCCTCATATTCAGATACTTCTGGTCTAACATGTATTTCAGGCTCTTGTGGTCGGTATAAATATCGACCTTTACGCCGTACAAATAATGCCTCCATAGCTTCAGAGCAAAAATCACGGCTGCTAACTCCAAGTCATGGACCGGATAATTTCTGTCATGCACTTTCTGTTGACGCGAGCCATAAACTATAACACTTCCATGCTACAGCAGCACGCAGCCCAAACCACTGCACGAGGCATCAATGTAGATCTCAAAGCCTTCGGTCCCACTCATCGAACTTAATACGGGCATCGTGGTCAACCGACCCTTCAACTCTTAAAAAGCTTGTGCGCACTCCTGCGTCCAAACAAACTTCTGATCATTCCTTGTCAAAGTCGTGAGAGGTAACCCTATCCGCGAGAAGTTCTCTACGAAGCGCCTGTAATAGCCGGCAAGCCCCAGAAAACTCTGGACTTCCGCTACCGTAGACAACACAGGCCACTCGCGTATCGCAACTATCTTCACCGGATCCACCGCACTCCCTTCTCCACTGTCTATGTGACCAAGGAACACTACTGAGGGCAACCAAAACTCGTATTTTGAGAACTTTGCGTATAGTTCGTTCCTCCTCAGTTCCTCCTTCACCAAATGATAATGATTAAAGTGATCCTCTTCGCACTGCGAGTACACCAATATGTCGTCGATAAAGATGATCACAAAGTTATCCAAGTACTCTCTGAATGTCCTGTTCATCAGATCCATGAACACTGATGGCGCATTAGTCAGCCCAAACGGCATGACCGTAAACTCATAATGCCCATATCTCGTGCTGAACGCTGTCTTGGGGATATCACTTTCCCTTATCCTCAATTTATAATACCCAGACTTAAGATCTAACTTTGAATATACTGACGACCCAACTAACTGATCGAACAGATCGTCAATTCTTGGGATCGGATATTTGTTCTTCTCCATAAACTTATTCAGCTCTCTATAACCAATACAGAGCCGCAAACTTCTGCCCTTCTTATTAACAAAGAGGACCGGTGCGATCCAAGGCGACGAACTTGGATGCTACCAAAGGGGGCTTAGGCTTTACAGCCTCCACTAGCGTGAAGAACGGCTCTGCGCCAGCACGAACTGCCTTGACCACCTGAAGAGCAAACATTATAGTCTTGCTCGACCCATTCAAACTCGCAAACGTTGTCTCCCGGTCAGCTCCCAACTTGACTTCCTTACGATTGTAATCTATGTATGCCTTCTACTCAAAAAGCCAGTCCATACCAAAAATGACGTCAAACTCTACTAGCGGCAGTAATGACGTTAGCAAGTCGAACTCATGACTCCCAATATGAATCTTTACGGCACAAACTCTGTCCGCGCGCATAAAACACCCATTCGGCAACAACACATCCAATTTATCCTTCGCCATCGAAGAAGGGACTCCGATGCGCGATATGAAACCTTCAGACAAAAAAGAGTGTGAAGCTCCTGTATCGAAGAGTGCTTTCGCCAGATTATCAAAAATCAGAACAAAGTCTATACAAATAGTAATAAGCTAACACGCGCAAGCTAACAGTATTTAAAGCCAAATTGCTATAAATTTAAACCGTACCTATCACCACATCCGCTTGCTTGATGGCCTCAAGCTGGCTAAGATTGTAGACTCTTGGTATCGTCGGAGCATAATGTGATGCGTTTGACTCCATCGCCTTGCCCTTTTCCTCGTAAGTTGCTCCCGGCTTCATCTCGGACTTTGGACGTCTTCTCCAACAGTCACGGGCAAAATTCCCCGGCTTCCTACAAGTAAAGCAAGCGCCCAGGATCCAGCTTGTAGTTGCCCCCGAAGCACCAGAAGAAGGGGCTGGACCCGAAGTCCTAGCCTTCTTAAAGAACTTACGATTACCAGACTTCGAGGTAGTCGGCACCTTAAACTCTGTCTTCTTAATACTGGAGTCATTCTTTGCCTGCACATTCTTTATATCTTTCTCCAAAGACCGGGCCGTGTTGACAAGGGTCAAGAAGCCCTGCATCATCGGACACGAGACTAGTTGTCTTAAGCCATCCCTCAGACCTTCATAGAATCGGTTTGTCTTTCACTCCTCATCAGCGAATGTAACACTTGCATACCGACCCAAACGTGTAAATTCATGGAGGTACTCATCCACTCTACTCTCTCCCTACACCAACTTCTGAAACTCATTCTCCATTGCAATCCTCTAAGCCGAGGGGAGGTATCGAGCCAAGAACAGTCTCGAGAATTCTTCTATCGAGACGTCAGTAAGTTATCTACCCCTCAAATGGTGTAACTCCAAACCTTCCCACCATAGTCATGCGTTGCCATCCAACAAAAAAGTAGAAATAGTGGTCTTATGCCACTCTTCCGTCTCTGTAGCTATCAAGACTCTCTTAACTCTGGAGAGCAAATCCTCCGCTTGGGTTGGGGTTCTCATCCCCGAGAACACTGGAGTATTAAAGCACATAATGTGTTTGAACTGTTTCTCCGGTTCTCTCATAGGCATCATTGGCTCCACCACAACCTGCTCCACTCTCCTTGGCTCCGCTGCTTGGAGCGGTACTTGCTCCACAGCAGGGGAAGGCTGCTGTACTTGCCTTGCAGGATGTGCATCAATCATCGCAAACACTGCTTCAACTACCAATCGTATGGTTTCAGCCGAAGGAGGTGTTGTCGGCGCATTGTTTGGTGCACTACTTGCCTCAGAAACTGGACGTTCTGACGGCCCTGCACCACCCCTGGTCACCTATAGTCGTGCAAAACACCGTTAAGTGACCGAACAATATTACAAAAAGCAATTATAGGAACACGCGGGTTCCTCAAACATGTGTATTTTCAATCCTAAGTGGACATTCATGGGTTATTTTTATCTTATAACGGTGACGCACAGACCTGTGCTCACCACCCCTTAAATTGAATTCGTCCACGAATTCATTTAAGCTTGACCGAAACTGGTAGTCTGATACCAAATTATATTAGAAGCGTGGTGGGCCCATAAACCACAAGTCGGAGGATCAAAACCTCCCTCTGATACCAAATTATAACACCCCTATACGTCACATAGCATATAGCAGTAGGTACGGCCGGGGCCCGACGCCATATACCACGGACAGACGGAAGGGTTACGTAATGAAACAATTCTTCCAATCGTAATGTCCTACACAGAGCATCTAGCAGAAGCAATTTATTAAGTTGCAAAATAAGAACCCAGCCACAAGTATGAATGTCCACTAACGAACCCAAAAAGGAATGAATTACAAAGTACACAAAGTACCGACCTTATGGCCTTACAAGAGTTCACTAAATTTAAACCGAGTTTTCCATAGATCGACGCACAAGCCGGAAACACATGAATTAAACAAGTAAACATAACAAGGCCTTCAAGGGTCGGCTCAGCAACAAGGGCTTTGACCCGCTATTTACCGCTCGGCTCCACAACATCTGCAAGCATAATTCACCGCAATGGTGGAAAACAAAAGTAACGGTCATCTAAAGCTGACCAAATTATAACGATCCCGCACCCAAACTCAGGGAGACAATGCTCCTTCCCTGCACTTATTAGCATAATAAGCATTATAGTGAATAATCACAACACCATAGGTGCATGCACACACGGTCGCACACCCCGTTCTCTTAGGGCACTTACACGGTGAACCCGGTCAATATCGCGGTCTCACCACCACCCCTTGGATGGCAATACTCGTTAGCATTTTGTTCTTTCCAGCCTAATCCTAAGACCCTCCATCTATGCCAACGGTAAGTGCCATGTACTTTAGGTCTCTTTAACAGAATGACACAGAGCGGGTACGGTTCTGCCTAACTCGTTGCTCACACCGCAACGTCAATTTAAGCCATATGCACGGGTCAATCTTTCCCGAGTCCTAAAATGATCAAACATGCACATAACCAAGTTATGTTTAAGGCTGGCTCCCAGGCTACCAAGTTGGCAGAAATGCGTTTCCGCCCAGTTTTCCGAGCGCACCTTGGAGTTAATCCCCAAGACTCCCTATTGCAATCTACCGCGTAGAAAACCCAAAAACAACCAAAGGCACGGAGTCTTCTCCGACTAAGCATGCATAAAGAAACATCACCGATCTAGACCAACTTGTCCGGGTAGGCTTCAGACACCATGCCTATGTCCGTTTCTCGATTTCGGACTCTGCATGAAAAAATTCTTGGACTTCATGTCTACCCGAAGGAACACCTCAAAATCACTGCATACTTGCGAGAGCGAGCTTCCTATGCAGAAGGGAAAGAGGACTTCACATGCCCAAGTAGAGAATCGTTACCCTTGGGTTTCACTCTGGCGCCATGGAAATCTATACGGATGAAAAGCACCGCGAGATATCGCCTCCGTAGATCTGGACACGTCTTACGATTTGGCGCTCCGAATCTCCTCCGACAACAAGATCTCTCTTGCTTCTTACTCCTTGCTCTCCCCTCTCTCTAGAACTTAGAAAGAGATTGAACCAAAAGAAATGAGGGTTTTCAACCCTATTCCCAACCTTAACCTAGGATGAATAAGCCTGAGCCCTTGGATCCTAAAATAAGGAAACGAACGGCCATGATTCGCCCTAAAAAATAACATTTCTGGGCCGAATACGGCTTACGACACGCCCGTGTCCAAGACCGTGTTCCACACTCACCGTAAATCAGGAAAATCCAGAAAAGAACACGGCGTGTGACACGTCCGTGTCACCCATGGACATGCCCGTGTCATGGGTCGTGTAACCCAATCGGCGCTGGAACCGTCACGTCCCGAACGAGACACGGGCTTAGACACGCCCGTGTCAACTTTGACACGCCCATATCAACCAGAACACGATCGTATTCTGAGTCGTGTCTCTATGTCAACACGGGACAAAAAATTCCAGAAGAGGACACGACCATGTGACACGCTCGTGTCACATTCAGTGTGTTAGACACACCCTGGGACACGCCCGTGTCCTAGGCCATGTTCCCTGCCTTCAATGATCGTCGACCTCGCCTCGACGAACCGAGCATGACACGGCCATATAACACGCTCGTGTCACAGGCCGTGTTCACCTTCCCAAGACCCAAACTCAGCTAAAACGCTGCCCGTTTCTCTTTTGAGTTTCGGGGCATTATAGCGTGGAGGTCCCACCACACACCCAAAAGATCTTAAGAGCGCTTCCCCTTGATAAGTAAAGTTTGTTTTAAAGAAGATAGATTTGGTTTTATATAATCTTATACGTATATAAGTCTATTTCTTTGTTTACTTACTTATATCCTGTGGATTAAGGCAAGAGTACCTATCGCATAGGAGTATAGTATTTTGTAAAAAATATCAAGGTCGTATTTTTCCTGGGATCGGTGTTAATTATTCTACTTTTTAGAACAGGCTATTATTTTATCGAACGAACGGAGTGGAGTTTATAATTAAAAACTAAAGATAGAAAAATATATATACGTGATTTTATTAAGATAGGGACTTAGAAGGTAGTCCTCAATTTCAGAATTACTTTGAGCGAATATTAATTCACCTATTAAAGAACAACTTTATTTCTTAATTATCTAACTTCACGAGAGGGTCCCTTTGGTAGCATCACTGACTCGAAAGTACGACCGGGAAGGCTTGCGTTTAAACGGGTTAACGTAAACGTAGTGTCTCGTCACCTGGTATATGATCAATTAACAGAAAACCCTAGTTAGAATAACTAGAAAGTATAGTTGAAATAGTTGAAAATAGTATCCAGCCCAGAGCTCATCTTGACCAAGTGCTAAGGGTTCTTAGCCTCTTCTCAGGATGGGGGCGGTATAAAGTACAGAAAATAATATCTACCTATCTATCTCAATCCAGGATTTAAGCTTTCGCTTCACCTTTGTTTTTGGGATAGGGTAGTAAAATTTTGCAGAGCTTCCGCACTATCTTAATCCAGGTCATAGGCTTTCGCCTCGCCCTTCATTCGGGATAGTACGAAATAAGATTTTGAAAATAATTTTTAAAGCAGTTTTATACTATCTTAATCCAGGACATAAGCAGAGCTTCGCCTTTCATTCGGGATAGTATAAAAAAAAGGAAAAGTAAAGCTAAAAATAAAACAGTAAATTACTCAGAATTAAATTTGAAAGAGTCTATTTTATAAAGTCCAAAATTATTACAACTTCCTAAAAAGCTGAAAATAAAGCTGAAAATATTACAACTTACAGAACTTGGAATACTTGAAAGCTACTACCAGTTCCTTGTCAGAGAGCTGGGGAGTCCTAACAGTTCTTAAGGAAGCTGCTGGAGTTCGAATAATTCTACTCAGCTCTGCCCCTCTATTTATAGAAAAATAAAATTGCTTTTGGAAAAGCACTTTTGGAAAAGTTGCCAAACAGCTTATGGAAAAGCTGCCAAACAGCTTTTGGAAAAGCTGAAAATCTGCTTATAGGATAGCTGGCTATTGGACAGCTTGACATGTGGCAGTTTTTGATGAGCTGGCAGCTGATTTGGTGGCTGGATAAGGATGGCGGGTCGGGCTGGCAGCTGGCGGGTCGGCAGTTGTCTTGGCGGGTTGGCAGCTGGCGGATCGGGCAGGGGTCTTGGCGGGTCTGGCAGCTGGCGGGTCGGGCTGACAGCTGGCGGGTTGGCGGGTTGCGGGTCGTGGTGGCAGGTTGGCGGGTCAGCGGGTCAGGCTTTAATTGGCGCAAAAAATGCTTTCACTAGGATTTGAACCCGTGACCTCATGAAACCCAACAAAGCTCCCACTCCACTAGGCCAAATGATCTTTGATGTTTGAAACCTGCATATAATATATTTATAATATATACAATACATATTTTATTATACTATAATTCTTACAATCTTATATTATTTTAAAATATAATTATATTATTTACAATATAATTAAAAACATTTATAAAATAATATTATACATTCATAATAAAATTTTATTTAAAAGATAATATATATAATAATACTTATATAATAATACTAAATATTAATACTACTATACTTAACATATTATATTATAATTTATAAGTACATTGTAATTAATTTATATACATTATATTAACTCTTTTTTTTTACATTATTATTATTATATGTATTAATTTATATGTATTATTATTGTCATTATCTATAGATTATTAGATCCTATATATATATTTCAAATAATATGACGGTTCAGCTCCGTTCAGGCCGTCCAAACCGGTCGGACCGTGAACATTATCATAATATAGTATATTAAAGTGATTGTTAAAATTGACAAACAAACTAATTGAAGAATAAAACTAAAAACAAACCGTTTATTTAAGTTTTTACATGAAGTATTACAACCTTAAATTAGAATTGATATTAAAATATAGACAAAAACATGTATAAATAATCACTCATCAAATACCTCCATACTTATATTTTGCTATTCCAGAGCAAATATAGAGTTGAGTATATTTACAAGTTATGAAATTTTCTATTTACTATCAATTTAATTCTTCAAGATAAAACAGGTATAAACATCCGGTGAATAAAGAGTTAAATGCTATCGTATATATATATCATTGATACCAGAGTTAAAATTTATAGCCATAAAAGTTTTTGAAAAACAAATAGTAAGCATATATTAAAATCAGATATAACAAGGATAGATTGGCTTTATGACTACTATGTCTTGCATGAGATATGTTGAAAAATTACAACCTATTAAGTATGCTCTCTCAAACTTTTAAGCAAAATTAATTCAATTTTGTAGTGGTTTTAGGGGATATCAACTTGGTGGTTTTACCCATACATAGGCTTTGAATGTAGGAGGTGATGAATTTTATCCTCTCACCTTTTTTTTTCTCAAATTCATGCATTGTTACAACTATTTTAGGAAAATATTTTCCAAAATAGAAAAAAAAAACTTTGCAGAATTGAACTTTGAATTAATCCAATGCATATGTTTAGGAGCACATACTCCATTTCATATGGTCTTTTAACATTTATTGGATGCCTATGTTTACGGAATTTTTTATTCCCATGGACATAAGATCTTTTCTTTTCTAGGAGCACATACTCCTAGATGCTTGCGTGCGTAAAGAAACATGTCAAGCAAAATAGTAGGTAGGGGGTTGTAAAAATAATTTTGATAAAAGATTTTGAGAGCAATGGTAATAGCTTGATATTTTCTATATTTTAACAAGATTGGAGTAATGATAATTACAGTCTAAAATTGTTTGATGAACATAATATATTTTGCTTCTATTGTATATATATGTATTTTTGATATATTAAAGCAGGCTTGCTAAAAAACTAACTCTGAGTGTAATGAATTTTTACAAGGTAGAGATTACAAGTTTATTCCGGATATTTATATCTATTTAGGTATGAGAAGGAGTAGTAAATTTGAAAATTGAATATTTTGCATTTTTGATCAACTCATATTTTTGGAATATATATATATAGTATGGTTTTGAAAATTTTGACTTGTTTTGAAATGAGTATTAAAATAAACAATGATTTTATTTAAAACATATAAGTGATAAAAACAATTGCAGCTAAAAGAACCCCCATACTTATGTTAGGCATAGGTATGAAGTGAAAAATATGTACAGAATATATAAAAGCATAAAAGATGAAAATATACAAGTGAATTTATAATTCGAGGTTATGGAGTAGTGTTAGGGTTTCAGGTTCTTTTTGAAAAGGATCCCCAGTAAAATATAATTTTAAACGATGCCCGTTTACTTTGAAAGTTCCGAGTTCAGGGTGAGAAATAAGAACGGTCCCATATGGCCAGGTTTGTTTAACAGTATAGGGTCCGGTCCATCGGGATTTTAATTTTCCTGGAAATAATTTAAGGCGTGAGTTATATAGTAGGACAAGATCACCTGGTGAAAAAGATTTTGGAAATTTGATTTTCCTATCATGATAAAACTTAGATCGCTCTTTATAAAATTTATTGTTTTCATAGGCGTTTGCACGCCATTCCTCAAGTTCATTGAGTTGAAATTTACGTTGTTCGGCGGCTAAGTTTGTATCTAAGTTAAGAAATTTTAGCGCCCAGTATGCGCGATGTTCTAATTCTACAGGTAGGTGACATGCCTTTCCATATACTAGACGATAAGGTGTACAACCGATCGCAGTTTTGAATGCTGTACGGTAGGCCCAAAGTGCATCATCTAATTTGAGGGACCAATCTTTTCGATTGGTATCTACAGTTTTTTCTAATATGCGCTTTAGTTCTCTATTGACTACCTCCACTTGGCCGCTTGTTTGGGCGTAATAAGCGGTAGCGAGTTTATGAGTAACTCCATATTTGGCTAACACTTTAGCCATCTGGGTGTTACAAAAATGAGTACCTCGGTCGCTCACTATTGCCCTAGGCGTGCCAAAACGTGAAAATAAGGTTTTCAGAAATTTAACGACGACTCTCGAGTCAGCGGTGGGTAAAGCTTGCGCTTCAGCCCATCGTGAAACGTAATCGACCGTTACTAAGATATAACGATTTTTAAAAGAAGGAGGTAAAGGGCCTACAAAATCTATGCCCCACAGATCAAAAATTTCACATTCTAAGTAAAAGTTTTGGGGCATTTCGTCCCGACGGGAAATGTTACCTGACCGTTGGCAGCGGTTGCAAATGCTTACCAATTTTTGAGCGTCCTTGAATAAAGTAGGCCAAAAGAAACCTGCTTCAAGGGCTTTACGTGCAGTCCGGTTGGATTGATAGTGTCCGCCGGTTGGTCCTTCGTGGCAGTGCCGTAGTATTTTTAGTCCTTCCTCGTTCGAAATACATCTTCGAATTACTTGGTCGGCACAGACTCGGAATAAATACGGGTCTTCCCAAAAGTAGTTTTTCAAGTCAGAAAAGAATTTCTTCTTTTCTTGAAATGAAAAAGCTTTTGGAAGGACTCGGGCTACTAAATAGTTAGCCAAGTCTGCGAACCAAGGAGTAGAAGAGTTGGTTACCTTTTCGAGTGCGAGGAGACTTTCTTCAGGGAATTTATCTTCGATGTCGGCTTCCACGAGTGTATCTGTTGCAGCATTCTCTAGTCGCGAAAGATGATCGGCTGCCAAATTCTCTGCGCCTTTCTTATCTCGGATCTCTAAATCAAATTCTTGTAATAAGAGAATCCAACGTAATAAACGGGGTTTGGCATCTGCCTTTGTTAGTAAATATTTTAAAGCAGAATGATCCGTAAAAACTATAACTTTCGATAGTGTAATATAAGATCTAAACTTATCAAATGCAAATACAATCGCCAGTAGTTCCTTTTCCGTGGTCGTGTAATTGGTTTGTGTAGATGTGAGAGTTTTACTTGCATAATAGATAGGATGAAAATATTTGTCTACTCGTTGTCCTAAGACAGCTCCTACCGCATAATCACTCGCATCACACATGATCTCAAAAGGGAAGGACCAGTCTGGGGCTACTAGAATAGGAGAGTTGATAAGTTTGTCCTTAATAATATTGAATGCTACTAAGCATTCACTATCGAATATAAATGGGGCTTCTTTTTCTAATAAATGAGTTAACGGTTTTGTTATTTTAGAGAAATTTTGAATGAACCGTCTATAGAAACCTGCATGGCCTAAGAAACTTCGAATAGATTTTACATTTGTTGGAGGAGGAAGTTTTTCAATTATTTCTATTTTGGCCTTATCTACCTCGATTCCCTGGGAAGAAATTTTATGACCGAGAACTAAACCTTCGCGGACCATAAAATGGCATTTCTCCCAGTTCAACACTAAATTCGTGTCTTCACAGCGTTGAAGAACACGAGCGAGGTTGTCTAAACACGTATGGAATGAGTCTCCAAATACGGAGAAATCATCCATAAATACTTCCATAACGTCCTCTACTAACTTGCCAAAAATAGCTAGCATACATCTTTGAAATGTAGCTGGCGCATTACAAAGTCCAAACGGCATTCGCCTATAGGCGAAAGTACCAAAGGGGCAAGTGAACGTAGTTTTCTCTTGATCTTCAGGGGCTATAGGAATTTGTAAATACCCTGAATAACCATCGAGAAAACAATAATATGAGTGACCCGAGAGTCGCTCTAATATTTGATCTATAATCGGTAGTGGAAAGTGATCTTTACGGGTGACATCATTTAATTTTCGATAGTCGATGCACATCCTCCAACCCGTAACAATACGTGTTGGAATTAGTTCATTATTAGCGTTTGGCACTACCGTTATACCGCCCTTCTTAGGGACGACTTGTACGGGACTAACCCATGTGCTATCTGAGATTGGATAGATAATTCCTGCATCTAATAATTTCATTACTTCAGCTTTTACGACATCCTTCATATTAGGATTTAAACGTCGTTGGGGCTGGATAGATTTACGAGGGTTATCTTCCAAAAATATTTTATGCGTACAAAAAGATGGGTTGAGTCCTTGGATATCAGAAATTTGCCATGCTAATGCATGATGATGTTGTTTTAACACTTCTATTAATTCATACGTTTTCTTATCATTTAATTCGGCAGAAATGATAACAGGGAGTTTAGATTCAGCTTCAAGGAAAACATATTTTAAATGTGCAGGAATTGTTTTCAGCTCGAGGGTTGGTGGTTTTTCATATGAAGTTGGAGTTTTTAAAGTTGTAGAAGTTAAGGATATAAAAGGTTCTAAAGGGTCATCGGTAGGCATTTCATTTGAAATGGGTAAGTCTGCCAAGTCCGATTCTTCTACCGTTATTGAAAATAAATCAGAATAGGGAAAACCATTTTCCTCAAAAGAGGCTTCCGCAAGGTAGCAGGAATCGTCATTTATTAAAGAGTTTTTCATAGAGGGATCTATATCGATAGTAACTTCGTCATCTCCTGCTCGTAAGAGAAGTCTACCGTTACTTACGTCTATTATCGCGCGAGAGGTTGCGAGAAAAGGACGACCGAGAATTATGGGAATATCGGCGTCTTCCTCTATGTCAAGTATAACAAAGTCTACCGGGAAGATAAACTTGTCTATTTTGACCAGAACATCCTCTACTATCCCTACTGGATATTTAATAGAACGATCTGCTAATTGGATGCTCATTTTAGTTGGGCTGGGGTTACCTAATCCTAGTTTTAGAAAGAGCAAGTAGGGCATTAAATTTATGCTAGCACCTAAATCTGCTAACGCATCTTTTATTAATAGATTACCGAAAAGACACGGGATAGAAAATCGTCCCGGATCGTTTAATTTTGGGGGTAATTTATGTAATAAAACGGCTGAACATTCGGCGTTAAGAAAAACCCTCGAAATATCTTCGAGTTTCTTTTTATTTGAAAATAACGCTTTTAAATATTTTGCGTATTTAGGCATTTGTGCAATTGCCTCGCAGAAAGGTATATTGATTTGAATTTGTTTTAGCATTTTTAGAAAAATTTTATATTGTTCATCTTCTCGCTCATCTTTTAATTTAGATGGATAAGGTACAACAACATGTGGGGAAGAAATTCGCGGGGGTTGAGGAGGCAGAGTCGTAACGGGAAGTGGTGTAGGAAGGCTAACCTTAGCTTCTTTTTCTACCCTAACGGGTGGTGCTAGCTCCCTGCCACTTCGTAGTTTGACGGCTTGTCAACTTGATGGGTTACTGGAATGGCCAGTATCCCGCGGATTTGGTTCCGTATTTCCTGGCAAATTACCAGGTTGGCGTTCCGATAGCATTTTTGATATTTGTCCAATTTGTGTTTCTAAATTTTTAATTGATCCGGTAAGGTTCCGGATATTGGACTCATTGATACTGACATATTTCGTGAATATGTCTTCTATCGGGGTTGGCCTAAATTGGTTCGGTTGTGGTGGTGGTATTTGTGGTTGTGGGGGTTGCGGTGCAAATCCACTTGGATTTGCAGTTGGAGGGCGTTGAGCATTATTGGGGTTGCTCCATGAAAAATTAGGATGGTTCCTATATCCTGGATTATAAGAATTATTATTCGAGTTAATATTAGGATTATAGGAAGGTCTATAAGAGTTCCCCATATAATCGATTTCTTCAATTACATTATTATTAGGATTCCAAGTAGTTGAGGTGGAGGAAGTAGTTATTCCTGCCAATTATTTTGTTAGATTTTCTACTTGGAGTGCTAAAGTAGAAGAAGTGTCGAGCTCATATATCCCAGCTTGTTTAGGGCGTGACCTTGGCACGTTCCACTAGTACGCGTTCATGGCCATTTCCTCAAAGAGGGTTTGAGCGGCATCGGGGGTTTTGTTATTGAGCGTGCCCCCAGCGGCAGCATCAATGGCTTGTCTGGTTTGAATATTCAAACCGTTATAGAATATTTGTACCTGGAGCCAAGTTGGCAGTGCATGATGTGGACACCGACGTAAATATTCCTTAAAACATTCCCAAGTCTCATAAAGAGACTCGGACTCGCCTTGCACAAAGGAAGAAATATCTGCACGCAGACGTGCGGTTTTTGCAGGTGGAAAATACTTTGTTAGGAATTTTTCGGTCATTTCAGCCCAAGTGGTGATAGATCCTCTAGGGAGAGAACCTAGCCACTGCTTGGCTTTCGTTCGTAGCGAAAAAGGAAATAAGCGAAGACGGATGGCATCATCAGTGACGTCATTTATCTTAAATGTGTCGCAAATTTCTAAGAAGTTGCATAAGTGCGTGTTTGGATCTTCGTCGGGCAATCCATCGAATTGAACGGAATTTTGAATCATTTGGATTATACTCGATTTAATCTCGAAGTTATTATTAGCAATTGGTGGACGAACGATACTAGACCCGGTGTCATCTAAATTAGGTCGTGCATAATAAGATATGGTCCTTTGGGGGACCACCTCTGGCATTTGTTGTTGCTCTGCTGCCATTTCTTGAACGTGTGCGGTGCCTACGGACTCTTCCAGATTTAATACGAGCTCTTGATTCAGAGATCGGAGGCGCCTGCGAAAGGTGCGTTCGATTTCAGGATCAAGTCCAAGAGTTAAATCAGATGGAGTTCTGCGGGTCATACACTAAAAAAGACTTTTGTATAAAAAAAACTAAGTAAAAAAAAACTAAGTTACAAAAGCACACAAATACAAACACACAAAAAGACTTAAAACGGAAAGTAACTAAAAACAGGTTGTTTTTATTTTATATAAAACAAGTTTTTTATACAAGAAGTTTTATAATAAAAGCAGGTTTTTTTTATTATAAACTACTTTTTATTTAATTTTTCAAGTTTTATATAAAATACGTTAAATAGTAGGTTAAGTTTTTCTGTTAGAATTCGTTAGTGGTTAATAAACTTGTTAATAAAAAATTAGGTTTTATAAAAAGAAAGTTTTAAATTCAGGGAATTCTATTTTTGTTTTATTTTTATAAAACTAAGGTTTTTAAATAACAAGAAAATAAAAGATAAAATTAATAGCGTTCTTTTATTTTCAAATATTAACACAAATAAACTAATCCCCGGCAACGGCGCCAAAAAGCTTGATAAGTAAAGTTTGTTTTAAAGAAGATAGATTTGGTTTTATATAATCTTTTACGTATATAAGTCTATTTCTTTGTTTACTTACTTATATCCTGTGGATTAAGGCAAGAGTACCTATGGCATAGGAGTATAGTATTTTGTAGAAAATATCAAGGTCGTATTTTTCCTGGGATCGGTGTTAATTATTCTACTTTTTAGAACAGGCTATTATTTTATCGAACGAACGGAGTGGAGTTTATAATTAAAAACTAAAGATAGAAAAATATATATACGTGATTTTATTAAGATAGGGACTTAGAAGGTAGTCCTCAATTTCAGAATTACTTTGAGCGAATATTAATTCACCTATTAAAGAACAACTTTATTTCTTAATTATCTAACTTCACGAGAGGGTCCCTTTGGTAGCATCACTGACTCGAAAGTACGACCGGGAAGGCTTGCGTTTAAACGGGTTAACGTAAATGTAGTGTCTCGTCACCTGGTATATGATCAATTAACAGAAAACCCTTGTTAGAATAACTAGAAAGTATAGTTGAAATAGTTGAAAATAGTATCCAGCCCAGAGCTCATCTTGACCAAGTGCTAAGGGTTCTTAGCCTCTTCTCAGGATGGGGGCGGTATAAAGTACAGAAAATAATATCTACCTATCTATCTCAATCCAGGATTTAAGCTTTCGCTTCACCTTTGTTTTTGGGATAGGGTAGTAAAATTTTGCAGAGCTTCCGCACTATCTTAATCCAGGTCATAGGCTTTCGCCTCGCCCTTCATTCGGGATAGTACGAAATAAGATTTTGAAAATAATTTTTAAAGCAGTTTTATACTATCTTAATCCAGGACATAAGCAGAGCTTCGCCTTTCATTCGGGATAGTATAAAAAAAAAAGGAAAAGTAAAGCTAAAAATAAAACAGTAAATTACTCAGAATTAAATTTGAAAGAGTCTATTTTATAAAATCCAAAATTATTACAACTTTCTAAAAAGCTGAAAATAAAGCTGAAAATATTACAACTTACAGAACTTGGAATACTTGAAAGCTACTACCAGTTCCTTGTCAGAGAGCTGGGGAGTCCTAACAGTTCTTAAGGAAGCTGCTGGAGTTCGAATAATTCTACTCAGCTCTGCCCCTCTATTTATAGAAAAATAAAATTGCTTTTGGAAAAGCACTTTTGAAAAAGTTGCCAAACAGCTTATGGAAAAGCTGCCAAACAGCTTTTGGAAAAGATGAAAATCTGCTTATAGGACAGCTGGCTATTGGACAGCTTGACATGTGGCAGTTTTTGATGAGCTGGCAGCTGATTTGGTGGCTGGATAAGGATGGCGGGTCGGGCTGGCAGCTGGCGGGTCGGTAGTTGTCTTGGCGGGTTGGCAGCTGGCGGATCGGGCAGGGGTCTTGGCGGGTCTGGCAGCTAGCGGGTCGGGCTGACAGCTGGCGGGTTGGCGGGTTGCGGGTCGTGGTGGCAGGTTGGCGGGTCAGCGGGTCAGGCTTTAATTGGCGCAAAAAATGCTTTCACCAGGATTTGAACCCGTGACCTCATGAAACCCAACAAAGCTCCCAATCCACTAGGCCAAATGATCTTTGATGTTTGAAACCTGCATATAATATATTTATAATATATACAATACATATTTTATTATACTATAATTCTTACAATCTTATATTATTTTAAAATATAATTATATTATTTACAATATAATTAAAAACATTTATAAAATAATATTATACATTCATAATAAAATTTTATTTAAAAGATAATATATATAATAATATTTATATAATAATACTAAATATTAATAATACTATACTTAACATATTATATTATAATTTATAAGTACATTGTAATTAATTTATATACATTATATTAACTCTTTTTTTTTACATTATTATTATTATATGTATTAATTTATATGTATTATTATTGTCATTATCTATAGATTATTAGATCCTATATATATATTTCAAATAATATGACGGTTCAGCTCCGTTCAGGCCGTCCAAACCGGTCGGACCGTGAACATTATCATAATATAGTATATTAAAGTGATTGTTAAAATTGACAAACAAACTAATTGAAGAATAAAACTAAAAACAATCTGTTTATTTAAGTTTTTACATGAAGTATTACAACCTTAAATTAGAATTGATATTAAAATATAGACAAAAACATGTATAAATAATCACTCATCACCCCTCCTAAGACAAAAGCTGAGGTGGGCAGCTTGGAGTGCTTTCGCAGCAAATCCCAAATAACCTAAGGAGGAAGAAGCCAAAAGAACTCGATCCCTTACAAAGGTACCTACTTGGTTTATTTATAGAATTCCCAATATGATCTGCAAATAGCGTAACTTCGCTATTTAGAAATGTTATACGCAACCCAAATTGGTCTGCCAACAGCGTAACTCCGCTGTTTTAAATGGCAAATAGCAGGCCAAAACATAATTCAACGAGAAAATACCTAGGTGAGAAAAAGAGCACCCGCTTATGCCTAGACAAGGGTTAGTGCCTGATGATACTAGCACTCGCTCACTACCCCTTGCCATACTGAGCGAGTGCACTCTGACTATCACACTCGCCTATGGTGCGCATGGGTCCCAGGCCTCAGAGCGATTGTAGGCCGGCCTGTCTCACTTTCCTACCTCACTTGTCTTCCTCACTCGCCTGCCTCACTTGCTTGCCTCACTCATTTGCCTCACTCATCTACCTCACTCGCCTGATTAGTCATCCTGGTCCATGGGCCCCCCAAACTCCTAGGACTCTTTGAGGGGCCTACTTATTTAACCTGGGGTTGTACACCATCCCCGCTCTTTTCGAGATTGGCACAAGCTCAAAAAGAAGCATCCAACCCCAGGTGCTCGGTGAGTGCCTACTGACCTGGCAGCAATACTCTAGTCAGTCCCCCCACTTGGCTATATATAAATCCATCCCAAGGTAGGTGATGCTTGCTCTTCTCATCCTTCTTGTTTCTCTCTCTAACCTTAAGCTCAATGTTGCTCTCAAAGGAAGTTCAGGATCGTCTTGCCATTGCGAGATTGGAGGCCCAATCTTCTATGATTGGGTTTGCTCCCTAGCTTGCACGGAAGGCTTCAAAATCAACATTAAAGATGAAAAATGTCAAGATGGTCAGGCATGGCCTGATGGTGGGCAGATCCATCCCACCGACTCCATCATGCCCTATAACTCCACAAGTATCCACACTCAACCCTCCACTCGCCACTTTTCTCAAAATGACAAATGACTCTGCTGCGGCTACTCGCAGGAGAATCCTTCAAAGGAGAAAGCCATCGGGGAGGGGTCAGCGAATGTCTGGCTGCATTTGCTCGAAGCCGGGTGCGATAAGCTTGTCCCAGATATTAATTCCCAAACCACCCCAGATGACCTCCCGCAAACCCCTTGTAAGTCATTCTTCACACACTATTTTCTACTCCCTTCTCTTACTTGTACCTCTCCCAGCTCCTACCTTTGAGACCATGGGTAAAGGCGCTTCACCGCCCAAGTCCCCAACCCCTCTGACTCTCCCATATCTTGCCTCAGGCTCATTTCCCCCAACGGATGAGTTTCCTAAATTCCCGCCTCCTACCCATAACATGGACACTGATCATACGCTTCTCCGCCCAGGGCTTAGGAAGGCGCACATCAACTTCGACGCACCCTTCGAGGGGTGGACCAGTACCTCTTGCTAGCACCCGAGGAAGGGTGCCAATACCATGCTAGGTAAATAACAGCTTTTGCTTCTTTCTCACTAAAACTTGGTCATGCTCGGCTGAACTTATCCACTACAGGCTATCACGAGATCTCATCGACTGATGTTGACATCGATGAGGAGGATTTCTCTCCGCCTCCATCTCCTTACTCAATTACTGCTTTCTTGGGCGACCCAAAGGACACGGTGGTACTAAAGCGTAGAATGACCAAGTTATTTTGGAACCACACCCTTATGTTACGCGATATCTACAACCGGGTCCAGGAGAACCAAGATGCTGCCGAGGATCGACTCCTTGGCTTGGAGAACACTACGCACATCTGTTAGCCGAGTTGGGGGGAGAAGCTGGCAGCAGGACGGACTTCCCTAGGATCCACATCACGCAAGCCAAAGATCTACTACATTTGGCACAATAAAAGCTGCAGGCCATTTGCTCGAGTCATTACTCTAACATGCTGCCTAGGACAGGGAGGAGAGGTCGGGGAAGGTGGTAATGACCCCAAATGGGTCTATCGACACTCGCCTTAATGCCCCTTATTTTTCAATTTATATTTATAATAATAAACAGTGTTTTCTCAGACGTACGACAAATGCCAAAGTATATTAGATGTTTTCTTTTGATCTCACCTCTTGGTTTCTTTTCAATTACTAATCTTTCTTGAACATAGTATTAGCTCGCTCTCGGCGGCGAGTAAGGGTGCGGGATCAAACCAGGGTCCAAGACGGGATGCGGCGAGTTGGCTATTCGCACATCCCCCATCCTAGATCCTCCCCGCCCAAAATTCTTTATAAATAGCCCCCACACCTACTACATTAACTATCGCTTAGAAAGCTTCTAGCCTTCCTTTCTCCAATTTTCTCTTCTTGCACTCGCGCTTTCACGTTCTCCTTCCTCCACTCGCAAAATGACAGGTGATACAGAAAGTCGGACCAAGTGCGCCGCAGCCTTTGCCAAGTACACCTTCATGAATTGTAATCTGATAGAGGAGGAGGTACACGTTCTAGTCGGGCTCTACGTCTTGTTAGGCTTCACCGCACATCTCCCGGGGAAGGAGGAATCACTAAACCACTTCTCGCTGACCAAGCTCGCGATTACTATCGAGCACTTCAAGGTAGGGCTTTGCCTCCCACTGTGATCAGAGGTGTGTTAGGCCCTCGATACTTTGGGGTTGTTCCTGTATAACTCAACCCCAACTCTATTGCCTTGCTGGTGTCATTCGCCTATTACCTATGGGAGGAGCAAATCGAGTTTAGCCTCGCGGTTTTCCGCAAGCTCTTCAACTTCAGAGCGAAGAGAGATGGGATTTCCTTCTTCTCCGGCAACAATCTCAAGGTCGTGGGTCTCACCAACAAGAATCACCACTGATCTGTAAGTTCATCTTCATATCTTGTGATTTCGGCAACCTCCCCCTCTCGCATGTCCAATAGGAAAAATCGACCTACTGCCCTCCCAACCTTGGTGGTCACTAGTCCAAACTCCACCAATTCCTCCTCCAGAAGGATTTTGATGTCCCTATTTGAGGAGGAATGTAGACTCACTCTTTCTTATACTCGTGGGTGATGGTACCCTTCACCCTTCCCTCCTAAACATGGTTATTAGAGAATTTCTACTAAATTCCAATTCCACAGGGCCGCGAGACCTACCCTTTCACCTACCTTACGCGAGTGGAAAAGCTCTCACCTTCGAAAAGGCACGTGCGGAGACCACTACTGCGTCTTACTGGAGAGAACTAGGACCATTGCCGAAATCCAGCGATCAGAAGCGTAAGCTTGACGCGCCTCCTGCCCAATCACTCCCCAAGAAGCTCAAGACCACAACTCTTGCCAAGGGCAAGGAGGACAACATGGCTCCTCCTATGATAACTCTATTCGCGGGTGAGACCGCTGGTAGGATCATCAGCGAGACAAACGGGATCTCGACAGCGTCTGATGGTAAAGTGGCGCTGAGAGGCCACCGAAACTTCAGTCTGGGTGAGAAGTTGTTGGACGATGTCGGCGAGCCAATAGGGCCTACATCTCCACAATCATCCCATCCTAGCAAGAGGGCAAGACTGTCTCCGACAAAGCTTACACCTTATCCTTCGGGCTCTATGGGCGGGACAGTGCCACCTACTATTACGATGCAACTATGCAGTCCCTTGCCTATGAGAGCGCGTGAGCCCAGCTCCGTGCCATTGAGCTCGCTCATATGTTAGCACATTATGGCATCTGCCTATCACAGAACCTGGCTGATGTTAGTGACTCGCAAAATCTGATATCTAGGGAAGTCGTGACGTTGAAGCAGAAGCTGGCAACAACTAAGAAAGTTCTCATTGGGTACGAGGGTGGAGTGGTAAGTCCCCTCCCACCCAGTGGATTTGCCACTTTGCATTTTCACTTTTACCCCTTTTTTAAACTTCTTGCAGGATTCTACGATCGCTGCTCAATTGCATGCATGCATCACCCGACTTGAGGATGAGAACTGGGGTTGAAGGCCCAGAACATGCAGCTGGTTTACTCGCTCATTCCCCCCTCCCTGACTAGAGTAAAAAACTCTGGCTATATTCTTAACACGAGATCGAGTTGATGATGCAGGAGAACGCCATCAGTGCGATGAAGCACGCGCTCCATGTGATGCAGCGCTCCGACCTTCTGATAGTTGAAGGCACGAGAGTCACCATCAAGGACATAATCCCCAAGCTATTCTTTCCAATCGATAAGTCAGGTGACGACGACGGCGCCACCTCCCATGAGAGCGAACAGCTGACATCTCCGTCCTAAAGCTCTCGCTCTTTTCATTTTTCCTTTACTTTCATGTATTTTTCTCTTCTTTTGGGCATGGCCCTTTTTTGCGAGATGTAATACTTGTTAATGAAATATAAATTAAAGTTTTGCTGTGAAATTTTTCTTTTTTTCTTTTTCTTTTAGATCTGATGGCTCTATCACGCGAAACCGCACTTGGCCCGTGCTTTAACTTTAACTTTAGTAATTTTTACTTATATAAATCTTGGGAAGGATATTTTGCGAGAACTTAGCCTAGCATCTTACCACAACATCCCGTAAAATGTCGCTTTTGCGAACTCGAGTTCTAGAATTAGGTTGGCCACTTAAAGTCTGTTCTCGCGTTGTTCTCTCTTTATCCGACTCAAGCACGACTGCTATTTTGTAACACCTCTACCCGTCAAGAAGGATATAATAGAGGGTCCGGCCGGGGCCCCACACTATATTCCACAAATAGGCGGAGACGCTACTAAATAATATCAAAACCAACGCATCCTAACACAGAGCATTCTAGCAAAAGCATCACGGTTGAAAACTTGAACTCAAGAGTTACAAGAACTGTCCACTATAACAAAATAGGAATGTTTACACCAAAAGTAAATGGCCTTACGGCCTTACAGGTTTCTCTTAACAAAAGTGTGGTTTCGAAACATCGGCGCGCAGGCCGACCACAAATGAACAAGAAGAAACAAAACAAAGCCTTCGAGGGCAGCAACGCAGCTTGGGCTTCAGCCCGCTAAGTACCGCTCGGACCAGCACCACCTGCACTTGAAAGAACCAATCCACCAAACGGTGGCAAACAGGGCAACGGTCAGCATTCAGCTGACCAATTATAAAGACCCTGCCCCTAGCACGGGGCAGCAGAATTCCTTCCCTGCACAGCATTTTACATCTCAAACATATATATATTCAGCCACCAAGGCAATACATATCACAAATACTGGCACAACGGCCCGACATTCCGTGTACTCAGGGCACATTCTTGTGTACCGGAAACACCGGGTCCCACCACCGTTCAGAGGTCCCAGACATGATGGTCCAATTTGAGCATTTCTAGTTTGATCGGCATGCAAGCCATCGAATCTCGCTATGTGATCCTGAAAGTGAGGGTAAGGTCTACCTTTACTCTAGAGGGTGGGGGTGAATAGAGTATATTGAAATAATTTTCCCATTAAAAAATTATTTAGCAGTGGAAGACTAGATTTATATATATGTGTATTGTGCTTGCAGTAAATAAAAACTAAGTAAGTAAGAAACAAATCACAGCACACAGCAAATCAAAACAGCAACCAGAAGACATAAGGATCTATAGTGGTTCCCCAATCATCCTGGGTACATCCACTCTTCTACCACCCTAGGTAGGAATCCACTGCAGGAATAGTTGATCAGGTGTCCTGGGCACCAATGAGCTTTTTATAAGGTGCTTAAAAACCAAATCAGATTTTTTGATTAGGTGTCTTGCCACCACTGAGTTTTGACAAGGTCTCAGAAACCAACCACAAAACTTTTGAAGGGAGTTTTGAGTAACCCTTTTACAGCAGAATAAAATAAAAAGAAAGAGTTGATGTTCTTCTCTGTCAACAGTCAAAGAGAAGACTAGTGGATTGTTGTTGTCAAAGCTCCCCTAAGATTTATAGTTGTTCAGGAAGAGAAGCTTTGCACAGGGTGATAGGCCTTCAGTATGTTTGAGATCTCCAGAAAAGAATGATTTCAACAAATGCTGAAATGTGATGTGTCTGGAGTTCTTGATTGATGAAGCCTTGAACACTTGAATCAAAAGAGATCTTGAAAGAATAGAGGAATTCTTTTCTGTGTGGTGATCTCCTTCACTGTTTTATTCCTTGTATTCTGTAAGAATTCTAACTTGTAATCATGTAGTACTGGTGTCTCAAAATATATTCCTTAGAATAAATATCATCTCGCTGTCTCAATTACTCTGAGATGATCTATTGAAATTTAGTCTTCTAGATAGCCGTTAGCCAGTCATAAATGACTTCCATAAATGATTTTTGTATCTGGAGGAAAGTCCTAAGAGACATTTCATTTAGTCTTCCTTGAAACTTGCTCTAGATTGATTGAAACGGCTACAAAATCCTTTGAAATAAATGCTGGATATGAATCAGATTGAATTCCATAACTGAATGAATTTGAATTCTTAAATCGTCGATCTCTCAAGAGAAGTCGTCGATCTGAGCTCGACTATCATCTACCTGAGCTCAGAGACTTGAACTTGACTTGTAATAAAAATCGTCGATCTTAGCTCAACTATCGTCGACCTAAGCTCAGAGATCTGTAATTTTACTAGAGACAGAAACGTCGATCTGAGCTTGGAGATCGTTGAACCGAGTTCGACGACACGTTGAACTGAGCTCAGAGATAGTCGAACTGAGTTCGACGCCTCGTCGATCTAAGCTCGACGATAATTGCCTTAAACTTTTGCACTAGTATTCTGAACTAGAAGGTCTTGGGGGCAGCTTTCAAACCTAAGTTCTAAGCCTTAGACCTATTCTAATTGACCTTTAGAACTATACAATGAGGTCAAGACATATTCCTAAAGACATAGTGATCCTTACCCAAATCAGTAATAGAGTGTTCCAACAATCTCACCCTATTTGGGTTAGGATTACTATTTACAAGACATAGGAATTAAAAAGCATATAAGCAGAAACAAAAGAAAATATAACATAGCAGAATAATGAAGTGCAGCATTGTAGAAGAAGATATAATCACAGCAGATAGTCAGAAATAGATATATATTGTCAGCTTACATAATTACTCCTTTTCTTCTCTCTTTTTGAACAAGATTTCTCTGTTGGGATTTTGAGCTTCCTTCTTGGATCTTTTGTCATCAGCAGCACCTTGGAAGGTTTGAGATTTAGGTCTGGGAACAACAGCCTCTGGGTGCAGCTTCATATAACTCTCTGGATCAAAGAATTTTCTGGAGGAGTATCTTTCAAGTTCTTTCTTCCTTTTCTCAAATAAAGTGGTGATGTTTGAGATATCTCTCCCTTGTTCTCTTGCCTTCTTTATTTGATCTAAGGCAGCCAATTCTTTCATCCTTGCTATCCAAGAAAGGGGATTGTTCTTTGGATCCTCAAAGGGAATAGGAGGTTCATATCTGTTGATTGTATCACCAGGAGGAGCTCTTGAAGTAACAATTTCTTTAAGCTTGTAAGGGAAAGGACCTTAAGTTGAATCAATGGGGCCTTGTCCTTCCCTGCTATAAGGATGTTGTCTTGGTTGTCCTCTGGAATAAACTTTGTGGCCTCTTTGGTTTCCTCTATACTGGCCTCTCCTTGATTGGTAGCCTCTTTTTTGATACCCTCTTGATTGTGATCTATCTTGAGTTTGAGAGGAACTTTGAGTTTTAGCATATGAGGTCTGTGAAGCAGAACCTCCACCAGTTCCTGCATTTTGTGAAGGAGGAGGAGGATTATGGTGAGATGATCCTTTGTCAAACTTCCTCTTCTTCTTCATGGCCTTCAATTTGTTCTTTGATAATTGCATCGAAGGTTCAGTTATTGGGCAGTCATGCAGAATATAATAGGGAATGTCATTATCATCCTTTACTTTCTCTGGAGGAACTCACTTAATAGCTTTGCTTCTGGCTTTCCTCTTCCTTGCAATGGTTGCAGAGGAGTCATCAGAATCAGTTCTGAACTTGTCACTATCTGAGCTCTTAGGATTGTCATACAATTAATCAATCCTTTTGATATACTCTTTCTATTGTTTGGATTGTTCAGTTGAAGCAGCAGTAGCAGTGACAGAAGTAGTACTTGCAGAAATAACAGCACTGGCAGAAACAAAAGAGATAGCAACACTAACAATTGGAGCAGCAACAAGATTAGAAATTGAAATATTAGCAGTAGTTTATGAAACAATAGCAGCAGTAACAGCAGGCTCATCAACAAGAACAGCAGGCTCTAAATCATTTGCCTCTGTCATCAAAAAATCATTAGCAGTATCACAACTAACTTCATCAGCAGCAGAATCAGCAATCACAACATCAGTAGCAGTAACACTTTCCACAGCCTTTATAGAATTGATATATGAACATATCAAGCTGGGATCAAAACTGAAAATAGGCACAATGGCCTTAGTAAGGTCTTCAGCTTCTTGAGCTGGAAGACAACTGAAGTAAAGTACATCGAATACTGACAACAGTGACCTGAGGTCAACTACTAGAGCTGGAGCTGGGGCTGGAATCTCAGGCAGAATTGTCATAACTTCTTCTGAAATAGGCAGCATTTCTTCTTCATGTGGCATCTCCCCTGCCTGGATTCAGTATATACTGGATCAAGGCACCCCACAGAAGGAATTGCCTGAGGAGGACAGAAGGAGGAGAGCCTGGCAGATAAGTCCTGTATAGACTTAAGGAGTGGAGCCATGGAGGTCTCCAGCAAGAGTGCTAGCCTGGGAGCTAACATCTCATAGAGCTTATCTGCTAGAGCTGGAAGATCTACTTACTCAAGGGATGATTGAGTAAAGGTAGAGGATAGGATTGCAGAAGTAGATGGTGTTGGAGGAGCTGTAGTGATTTGGAGAAATTATGAGGATGGTATTATGGATGGTTGAGAAATGGAAATGGTGGTGATGGAAGTCTTTGGAATGGAAATGGATTGAGTGAAGGATGGTTGAGCTAGAATGTCTTTAAGTAATTGTTGGTAAGAAGTAGATAATAATGGGGGCGCAAGGGGTGAGGAATGAGAATCAACTATGAAGGAATCATCTAATAGATTGAATGATGGAATGTGAATCGATGAATAAATGTCAAGGTGTGGATAATAGTGTAGAGGATGGAAATGGTCTTCAGTAGTTGCTGGTGGTGGTGAAGGAGTTGAGATTTGAGATGAAATGGTGATGGGGGATGAAATAGAAGTGGTGATGATGGATGTAGGAATGGTTGAAGAAACAATGGGTGAAGATGGTAGAGATGAGGAGGAGGCAGGCAATTCTTCAAAGAGGGCAGTTGCCTGGGGGGAAGTGACTTGGACAGTCCTTGTGCCTAAAGTTGAAACTACTGCAGGAGCCCTGCTGGTTTGACAATTTGCCTATCCCACTTTCCAAAGAGGGCACAGGATAGTCTCTTGGAGGTATTGATGTGCATGCCACTGGAAACAAGCAGTTGAGGGCATCTATTATGCAGAAACAGTCCTAGAATCCTCCCAAAATTAACAAGGTTCTTGTTTATCTTTTTCTTAATTAAATCAAAGAATATCTCTCCCCAATTAAAATTCTTCTTATCAACTAAAGCACCCATCAAACAGAATTGATACCTAGAGATGGTATCATGAGCAGAATGCTTTGCCAGCAGTACCTTTCCCACAACATCTGCTAAGAATCTATACTCCATTGATAGATTTTTTCTTAAGCAACTTATTAGGGTTTGTTGCTGGGTGACCCATTCTATCCAGCATACTGGCTAATTCCTCTCAAGATAACTCTACAGAATCATGCCCAGTACTTAATTGGAAGACTTCTGTTAGGAAACTAGGCGTTAGGGATACCTGTGTTCCTGATATTGTTCCAATCACTGTGTTCTGATCCAAGTGGTATGCAGTGTACACCCATTCCTTAATTTCATCTGCAGCTAATTTCATTCTTGTGGACATAATAGGAACCAATTGTTGCTCTTTGAACAATTCCAGAATATCCTTGAAGAGTTGGTCACTGCCTTCGAATGAGTCCATGTCGATGTCGAAACCCGTGTCAAACTTCATCGCTGCTAAGATTGCAAAAGAGACGACCATTGTTACCTTCAAAAACGAACAAACAAGATCAAGTGCATAGATGTTTGGAGGGAAAGAGAAGCTCTGCAGAAAGTATGAAAGCGCAAAAGAGAATGATGGCTGAAAAATGAATTTTATTTTATGGTTTGATGCAGAAAAGGAAAGATCGTTGAACTCAGTTCAACGACTTGGTCTTCTAAAGGAATCTGAAAGGTCTTCAACATCATCGATCTCCGTTCGATGATATTGGAGAGCGTCGAGCTCCGTTCGACGATCTCTGACCGGAAAGAGATAGCCTAGCACTATCTGGAAAATGCTGAACTCCGGTCGATAATTTCTTATAACGTCGATCTCCGTTCGATGATCTTTGGAAAAACGTCGAGCGCAGTTCAGAGATCAGAAATAACCTATAGACACTAGTGTTGGGTACATTGGAAAATGTGTACCTGATTTGAAGAAGCCCAACTTAGCTCAATGATATACATCAAGGTGTATTTGATGTTGTTTTGAGTTGACATGTGCAGGTGAAGAAGTATTAAAGAATGCAGAAAAATATTCTAAGTCCACATGTCGACACCTGAAGAAATTGTGTCGACACTTCAGAATATTTGTGTCGACACTTCAGAATATCAGTGTCGACACAGAGAAAGATAGTCGACCACATTTATGTCGACACTGGGAAGCAGTGTCGACACATAAAGAAAATAGTCGACTTCAACTATGTCAACACTGGGAAGCAGTGTCGACACATAAAGAAAATCGTCGACCTTAGCACTGGGAAGCAGTGTCGACACCGTGAAAGATAGTCGACCAGAGAAGGTTAGTCGACACCGTGAAAGATAGTCGACTAGTGAAAGATAGTCGAGCAGAGAAAGATAGTCGACTCACAGAAGAAGATAGTCGACCACAACTGTGTCGACACTGGGTGGATGTGTCGACACCAGAAGACTGTGTCGACACATATTGGCAGAAGTCGACTATGCTTGTGTCGACACCAGAAGACTGAGTCGACACATTTTGGCAGGATTGAATATTGCTGTGTCGACACCTGAAGGCTGAGTCGACACATACTGAGTTCTGAATCTACAACAACTGTGTCGACACACTGCAGAGTCTAGACCAAGTTATTTTCTGAAGAAGCTGTGTCGACTTAAAGGCAACTTAGTCGACATCATCAAAGACTGTGTCGACACCAAAGTCACTTGTGTCGACACAGATAGACAGATTGGTCTCGACACTTTCTAACTGACTGTCTCGACATTTTGCTATCCAAGGCTAAGGTACAAGAACTGTTTGAAGACTTGACAGCTGTGGGTTGCCACCGTTTAACTGAAGCTGTCAGACCTGTCAGAAAACAGTTAGAAACCGGATCAGCCGGTTACCATGAAGAAAGTCTATAAATAGACACATTCAGAAGGAATTAGATATACAGCTAAGCCAAGAAAAATATCAGAAGAAAATCCTAGAAGAAGAAACAGAAGGATTACGATCCTGTTGAATTTTCAATTCAAGAAAGTGCTAAGCTCTAAAGAAGATCTTCATCAGAAGGTCTAAGAAGAAGAAGTCTGAAGTATCAGTAAAGGTGTTGGATAGAGGGAGATCCAGTCATCTTGAAGAAGAAGAAGGAAGCCATCAGTGGTTTCTCAAGAAGCTGTTTGGAAATCAACTCAGCTAAGTTCAGATTCAAGAAGCTTTGAAGAAAGCTCAGATTCAGTTGATTTCATCAGCTGATCAAGAAGTGTCTTGTCCTCTTCTCTCTCAACAAAGGCAAGACATCAAAATATCTTTTTCTAAATTTCTGTAGGATCTGTTTACACAGATCTGAGTTGTAAGCCTGTGTTATAAAGGCTGAGTGTAGGAGAGGTGATCTCTGAGTGGTAGGGCTATTTGCCTGAGTGTAGGAGAAGATTATTCTCTGAGTGGTAGGCCTTGAGGCAAGGCTGAGGTAGGGCTGTTGAGCCTGAGTTGTAGGAACCTATCCAGGTTCTGAGCTGTAGGATCTGAGGATCTGAGAATAGTGGAAGTTTGGCCGAATCTAGCATACTGCTAGATAGGTGAAGGGGGAAAGTGGATGTACCCAGACCTTGGGGAACCACTATAAAACATTGTGCAATCTGTGATGCTTAATTATCTGTGAATGCTGTGCTAGATGTCTTAATTTGTAATTGAATTCTGCCTAGAAGTATAAACAAGAAATTAGAACCTATTCACCCCCCCCCCCCCTCTAGGTGTTTAGGTTGTCTTGAAAGTAAAACTATCAAGTGGTATCAGAGGGAGGTTCCTCAAAAAGTACTTAACAGTCTGAGGTAGATCTGATAGGCAGAATCAAGATTCAAAAAGATGGGTTCTGGTGAGAATCATAAGGAGCTAGGGTCTATGAAATTACCCATATGCAAGAAAGAAATTTTTGGAATTTGGAAAGAAAGAGTCAGACTGTTTATGGAGGCATCTGACCCAAGGATTTACATCACAGTACAGGAAGGCCCCTTCATTCCAATGAAGGTATCAGTTCTTGATGCAAATATCCAAACTCCAAAGAGTTATTCAGAAATGACCAAGGATGAAATCATCTTGGCAACCATGGATAAAAGAGCTCAGAACATTATTGTTAGTGCCATAGATGATTCAACATTTCAGAATCTGATTCACTGCAAGACCTCCAAAGAGATGTGGGACACATTGATTGTCTACATGGAGGAATCTGAAGAAGTGAAGCAGGACAGGAAATCTATGCTCAATCAGGAGTATGAAAGTTTTAGACAAGGAAAATCTGATAGCATAACTGAGTGCTACAAGAAATTCTATAGAATTGTGAATGAGCTTATGTCCTATGGAAGAGTCTTCAGTACTTATGAACTGAATGACAAATTCTTGAGATCCTTAACAAAGGATTGGGATACAAAGATCTGTGCCATAAGAGAAGTGGCTAAATTGGCAGAGATATCTCCTCCCACCTTGTTTGGAAAGTTGCTATCCTATGAAATGCAACTTATGGTGAGGAAGGAGGAGGAAAAGAATTCAAGAGGAGAGCATAGAGAAAAGACTGTGGCATTCAATGCAGAAGCCACTAGAAAGAATAGGAGGAAATCACCATCTCCTCCTAAGGAAGTTGCAGAAGATAGTTCTGAAAATTCAGATAAGGGTTCAGAAAGCTGTGATTCAGATGCAGACTTTGCTGCATTCACAAGGCAATTCCAGAGGTTCTTGAAAAAGAAGCAATGGAAGTCTAGGCCTTCCACATCACAGCAAGTTGATGACTATTATCAGAAGAAAAGGTCATCAAGGAAAGAGAAGAGCAGATCAAAGCCCAGCAAAGCCTCTACTTCAAAGATTGTCTGCTATTGTTGCAATAGGCCTGGACATGTAGTGGCTGACTGTCCTGATAAGAGAAAGGAGTCTTCAGACAAGAAGAAGACTCATCAGAAAGGCAAGAAGGAGAAATCCTTTGTTGCAAAGAAAGATAAGAGTCTAACAGACCAGTCAACTTCAGAGTCAGAATCTGAAGCTGAAGCATATATTGGACTATATGCTGTATCTGAAGAAGAGGAGTTTCTGTAGTTGCTAGACTCCATCAATGAACAAAAGAATCATCAGTGTATGGGGCTGATGGCAGGATCAGAAGAGGACATATGCCAGAATCAGTCTGGTCATAATAAGGTACAATGTCCTTCTATTACATCTATTTGTTTTACAAGTGAAGAATCAGCTACATCTGCATCAACAGATGTAGATGCATCTAAATCTGAAGGAGATGTCTATCAATTGATAGACAAGTATGGGGACCTGTTGCAGGCCCTTAAGAAAAGCAAGAACCTGGTTAAATCTCAGGCTCAGGAAATTGCTGAACTAAGGGTTGCTACAACTGAGTTAGAGAAAGTTATTGATCAAAACTTAAATGAAATAGCCAAGCTGAAGAATATAACTATTATTCAGATGGGCACAATTAATTATACTAATGATCAAGTGAAGAGTCTGGAGGCCAGACTTAGAATTGAAAGGGATTTAGTGGCTAGTTACTCTAAGCCAAAATCTGTCTTACCCTTGATAGATGAATTTGTCACTCAAAAGGGTAAGGCTGGATTAGGATTTAAAGGTAACTCCAGGGCTGGCAGATTCAAGAGGAAAGGCAAAGCTTCTGTTCAGCCACTAAACCTTTCAGTCCCCATAAAGTTTAGTAAGGTGGAAGTGCCTTCTAACAAATATGATCATGAAAATATTCAAGGTCATAATAAGACTAATGTTCTGAAGAACAAGGGTGTAAATACAAGCAGGCCTACCTATGGTCATAAACCCAATGGTTTTAAGAAATCAGCAGGTGAAGTTACTGCAGCACCAGCAATGAACAGAAATTCTTCTGATAAGGATGTATCTAGATCTAGATACAATAAGTTTGAATGTTGGTGCTGTGGCAAGAGAGGCCATTTTGCATTAGACTGCTGGTATAACACAAGTGTTATAAAGAACAATAGTCTACCTGTTAGAAGAGGTTATGGTAGCTTTATTAATGCTAACCTGAACCAAGGACCCAAGACTTACTTGGGTTCTAAGGGTAAGTAATTCTGTGTTGCAGGTGAATCCAAGTAACCATGCCCCTATATGGTACTTGGATAGTGGTTATTCCAGGCACATGACTGGAACAAAGGGGTTGCTGAAGGAGTATTCATCTGTCAAAGATGGACCTAAAGTGATCTTTGGTGGATCTGAAAAAGGAGTCATCAAAGGGTTTGGTAACATTTCTTCTAACCTAATTACTATCACTCAAGTGGCTTATGTAAAAGGTTTGAAACATAATCTAATAAGCATAAGCCAGCTAAGTGATTTAGGATATGACATTTCATTTGTTAAAGATGGATGTCATATCAAGAGGTCAAGTGATCAAAAGATCATATTGACTGGGTATAGGAAGAGAAATGTATATTGTCTTAATTTTGAATGTGAGAATAAGGCTTCTCCCATCTGTCTTGTAGCTGATGACAATGCTTCTCATTGTGTTAAGTGGCACAAGAGATTGGCTCATCTAAACTACAAGACAATTGGCCAACTCTTTAGCAAAGAGTTAGTGAGGAATGGACCTCAAATTAAGTGTATAAAGGAAGGGATATGCTCAGCTTGTCAAAAGGGCAAGCAGACAAAATCCTCCTTTCAAAGCCTTGAAAACAAGGATTCTGTGAGGTGCTTATACCTCTTGCATATGGATCTTTTTGGTCCTATGCCAGTTCATAGTCTAGGTAGGATGGTCTACACTTTTGTGGTTGTAGATGACTATTCTAGATTTACATGGGTGTTCTTTCTGAGACAAAAATCTGAAACCCCAAGTGTATTACTTAATTTTGTAAAGCAAATTCAGAATGAACTGAATAGTACAGTGGTCAAAATCAGAAGTGACCATGGTACTGAGTTTCAATCTGAAAGCATAACAAACTTGTGTAAAGACTTTGGGATTTTCCAAGAGTTCTCCTCACCTAGAACACCTCAGCAAAATGGAATTGCTGAAAGAAAGAATAGAACATTAATTGAAGCTGGTAGAACTCTATTGAGTGACACCTCTCTCCCAGAATATTTTTGGGCTGAGGCAGTTAACACTGCTTGTCATGTAATCAATAGGGCTACTATCACCAAAAGCCACAAAATGACTCCCTATGAGATTGTGAAAGGCAGAAAACCAAATCTATCTTACTTTAGGATCTTTGGTTGCAAGTGTTATATACTTAACAATGGCAAGTCATATTTGACTAAGTTTGCTGCCAAATCCCAGGATGGGATATTTGTTGGGTACAGCACAAATAGTAAGGCCTATAGAGTCTTCAACTTGACTACTCAAGTTGTTGAAGAATCTGTGCATGTTGTGTTTGATGAAACAAGATTAATCAACTGTGAGTTGTCTTGTAGATCAAATGACTCAACAGGTATAAGCAAAAGTATGGACAAGCTTTCCATTACTGAAGTATCAAAGGAAGATGGGGCATTGGAAAATGAAGGCTTCAGTCCAGGGGGAGAACAAGACACTATAGAAGCTGATGAAAATCAAGAGAATCAGTTAAATGAAGGAGCTGGAGATGTTCAACCAGAAGGAAATCTTCCTCCAGCTACAAGACATTTAAGAGATCATCCAGCTGATCAGATAATAGGTGATCCAAGACAAGGGGTGCAAACTAGAAGCAGAAATCAAAACACAGTTCTACATTCAAGTTTCCTGTCACAAATGGAGCCTAAGAAGTTTGAAGAAGCTATCCAAGACCAGCACTGGATTGATGCTATGCAAGAGGAGCTGAATCAATTCAGAAGGTGCAATGTCTGGGAGCTTGTTCCTAAACCAAGAGGCCACAACATAATTGGCACAAAATGGATCTATAGGAACAAGCTAGATGAAAGTGGAATAATAGTAAAGAATAAAGCAAGATTGGTTGCAAAAGGATACAGGCAGGAAGAAGGGATTGACTTTGATCAAACCTTTGCTCCAGTAGCAAGGCTGGAGGCAATCAGAATATTCCTTGCCTATGCAGCCTATCAAGACTTCAAAGTATACCAGATGGATGTGAAGTCAACATTTCTGAATGGTGATCTTAAAGTAGAAGTATATGTAGAGCAGCCATCAGGTTTTGTAGATCCTCTTAAACCTGATTTTGTTTATAAGCTTAGGAAAGCTCTGTATGGTTTAAAGCAAGCCCCAAGGGCTTGGTATGAAACCCTGTCTACTTTCCTTATTGAGAATAAATTCTCAAGAGGAAAAATTGACAAAACTCTATTCCTTAGGGAATCCAAAGGCAAGATCATCTTAGTTCAGATCTATGTTGATGACATAATCTTTGGATCTACTGAAAACAACCTTTGTAAAAAGTTTGCCAAACTTATGCAAGGGAAGTTTGAGATGAGCAGTATGGGGGAACTGAAATTCTTCTTGGGACTCCAAGTAAGACAGACTGATGATGGCTTGTCCATATCCCAGTCTAAGTTCACCAAAGAATTGATTAAGAAATATGGTATGGAGTCATCCTCCACCATGAGAACTCCTATGGGAACAAGTATGCCTATATGCAAAGATGATGCAGGTAAACCTGTTGATGAGACTTTGTATAGAGGAATAGTTGGCTCACTACTCTATCTCACTGCTAGTAGACCAGATATTATGTATGCTACATGTGTCTGTGCTAGGTACCAAGCCTGCCCTAAAGAATCTCATTATACTGCAGTCAAAAGGATTCTGAGATATCTTAAGGGCACACCTAATCTAGGTCTTTGGTACCCTAGGAATAGAGATTTTCAACTAACAGGCTATTCAGATGCAGATTTTGCAGGATGTAGAGAGGATAGAAAGAGTACTACAGGTACTTGTCAATTCCTGGGAGGAAGACTAATATCATGGAGTAGTAAGAAGCAGACCAGTGTGGCAATTTCCACAGCTGAGTCTGAGTATGTTGCTGCTGGAAGCTGCTGTGCACAGCTATTATGGATGCAGTATCAGCTTAAGGATTATGGTATTCAAGTAAGTAGAACACCTCTTCTGTGTGATTCTAAGAGTGCAATTTCTATTGCTAATAATCCTGTTTCTCATAGTAGAACTAAGCATATAGAAATAAAATACCATTTTCTTAGAGAACATGTAGAAAAAGAAGACATTTCATTGGAATTTGTGAAAACAGATTATCAAATAGCAGATGTATTTACTAAGCCCCTAGATGAGACCAAATTCAATAAATTCAAAATTGAATTAGGAATGTTAACCATTGATTAGTGTAATCACAAAATCATCAACAATGAAGTTGAAGTGGTAACAAGACATTCAAGTGATATTAAGACACATTGAAGTAGTATAAAGTACTTTGTAGTACTTATAAGTTGTGTTGAACAAACAGAAATTGGCTAAGTAAGATGGTGTCGACACATTCAGTAATAATGTGTCGACTCAGGGTAGTAATGTCGACAAGTCAGAGATATTGTGTCGACACAGAAAATATGTGTCGACACTTAAGAATCTTATTGTCGACTTATCCAGGAATGTAGTGTCGACTTCACCAGGATAGTGGTGTCGACACTTACAGATTTTGTGTCGACACTTATACTAAGAGTCGACACAGAATTTCTGATGCTCTAATATATATCTCTGGTGTCGACATAACCGCAAATTGGTGTCGACACATAGTAGACGAACTTGTAGTCGAGACAATAGAAGCTTGTGTCGACACAATCCATCTGTGTCGACACTTATAGTCTGTTTTTGGCGACTTTTGATCTTCTTTAAACAGAAGGTATAAATAGGTCAAAAACTCATTCTGTCGACACGCTTACAAGGTTTTCGAAACCCTGTGTCGACATTCTCCCTCTCTCTCTCTTTCTCTCATCTTTCAAGCTTTCTCGACTTATCAATGGCGCCAAAGATTGAAGATAATGTTAATGAAGGATATGAGTTGGTGCGCCAGGCCTTTACTGCTGCCCCTCCAGATGTTCTTGGGGTTATCTCTCTCCTCTCTGACTCAGGTTTAGAATTTCTAGTTTCCGAACCATCAAAGATATGGAAGAAGGAGGTGCATGAGTTCTTTTCCTCTGCATCTGTAAACTCTGAAAGTCATGAGATAAAATCCACAGTTCATGGGTCACCTGTGGAGATTACACCAAGTAAGATAAGAACAATTCTGCAATTATCTACAATTGAGAATGAAGAGGATGTCCCTGCTTCTAAATCTAGGGAGGCTCTTCAATGGTGTGGATTGGAATCCACCATGAAAATTGGAGCTGTATTCAATCGGAAAGGAATGAATCAACAGGGCAAGTTTCTGTCAGAAGTGGTAGGAAAAGTTATTCTGTGTAAGTCAGGTGGACATGATAGGATTTCTGCCTATATGTTCAGCCTAATGACCAGGATTGTGTTTACAATTCCAACGGATTGGTCATCTGTAATCTTTGAAAAGATTAAGGAAGGGATCAAGAAGCCAAATCTGGCTAGGATAATGAGTATATACCTAAGTAAGGAGATTCCTGAGGTTATGCAACAACAACCTGGGACTAAAATTAATCACATGAGAAGGATGGACATGAGATTGTTCTCCAGATGGGATAGGGTGCTGACCAAAGAGATGCCTGAAGTGGAATGGCAGGATTCACCTGAGAAATCCCCAGGTCATGCTACCAGTACTGGGCATCCACAAGAAGAGCAAGTAAGACTAGAGGTTGAAGATCAGCCTGCATCTACACAAGTTCAGGATGCCACAATACCTGCAGTTCAAGAAGAAGAAGTAAGTATACCAGCTCAGCAAGTTTATTCTCCTACACAAACTGTATTTACTCATGACCAGGTACAGGTGCAGGGGGAGCTGGTGTATTTTCCTACAAAAGAGATTTCTAATATTTCTATTTCTGCACAGGTCCAGGGGGAGCAAGTGCTAGAAGATGCTCCAATTCATCAATCTCCAAATTTGAATACTGCAAATGATCAAGCCCAGAAGGAATATACTCTGGAGGAGTTATTCCCAAATGATGAAATAATTACTGATAGTCTGGAAGTGGAGCGAGAAATTGAGTGGGAGCCAGTGCATGTTGAGACTGTACAACCTGGCACTGAAGCAGCTGTTCCTCCTCCTCCCAAAGAAAGAGTTCAAATTGATAGTACTTCTGATTCAGATACTGAAGAAGCTAGGGTGGCTAAAAAGAGAAAACTTATGGTCTTCCAGAGAAAGAGCAAGAGCTATAAGCAGGCTCTACAGTCTACAGCACATCACACTCCTTCTGACTTTGATTATAACAAGTTCTTGGTAGATTTACAAGTGAAATTAGATGAACACAGAGTGGCTATAGAAAAATATGTTGATGAGAACAACAAGTCCCTGCAATTTGACTTAGCTTAGGATATAAAATCAATTAGGTTTGAGGTCAATATGCATAAGAAGGAAATAACAGATTGCTTACATAAGGGAGGTGATGCTGTGGTGTATTTGGCAAAACAACAGCAGACTATCATCCCTAAGGTGGATGATATTGCTTTAAAGCAAAGCTATGTCTTGGAAAATCAGTTAAGAATGAATGACAATTTAACTGAATCTCATCATGAGATCATAGAGGAATTGAAAAAGATTGTTCAAGGCCTGCCTGCAGATTGAGCAAAAGAAATGGAAGAATTTGATAAGAACTTTCAAGCTGCTATTGCTTCTGTTAAGACTGCAATCACTACCTCTCAAAAGGAAATATCTGACAAGCTTCTAAAGTTAAAACCATTTTTTAAAGAGGGTGTGAATTATCTGGATGGCCAAATCAGATTTCAAAAGGAAGATCTCAGAGATCATGTTTCTAGAGAATCCATAAAGGGGGAGAGGATGCTAGTTCATGCAGGCTCAGAGCACACCAAATGGGTGACCAATAGTATTCGAGACACATTGGGATATCCCCCATTGTGCAATGATGCTATGGTGGCTGAGTCAGGAATACAAGCAAGTCTACTTGAAGGCAATCAACCTGAGGTTGCCCAAGTCATTTACCCCCCTCTAGATTTTGACATGATTGATCAGCAGGTTCAAGGAATATATAGTCCTCCAAAGGAGGTTACTAATATTATTATTTGGAAGGTTGATAAGCCTGAGGCTACTTTGAAAGACCAGCAAGATGCTCTACTATCTAAGAAAAGATTTAGAGAGCAGGCTGAACTTAAGCCAGACTTTGAGCAGTGGAGTCCTACTTCCAGAAATATAATACTCACTGCATGGAAGGCTGTCAAAGACCAAGTGCAGGAAAGAGGCAAGTGGTACAATGAGATGGAATGGCAGAAGTATGAAGCCAGGCAAGAGGCCATTGTACAGTTTAGAAGAAAAGCCAAGCTGGGTAGGCTGCCTTCAGATGCTCAGGAGCCAAGCAAGTACTTCCCAAAGCCCTTTCATTATTTTGAAAGGCAAAGGCTCAAGGAAGAAGCAAAGAAGAAGGCTGATCTAAAAGGCAAGAAGCTAGCTGAAGATTCTGAAGCTCCTGTGAAGGCTCAAGTTCTATCTGGCAAAGGGATTGTCATTAAAGAGCCTGATCAGTCTTAATTTTTTAGTTCTTTCAAAGTATTTTGTAATGTTTTGATTAAATCATTAAATGTAATTCTCTGTATTCAAACATTATCAAGTTATAAACAAAATGTTGTTTGGCATCATATAATGTTCATTCTGTGATGGATTGTTTTTATGTTTTGCTTATATTAAGTATTCCTGTTATGTCATATATCATCAGTTTATACTTTTTATAAATGGTGTATATCATTGGCTATAGGGTTATGACTTCTCCAAATAGGGGGAGATTGTTGGGTACATTGGAAAATGTGTACCTGATTTGAAGAAGCCCAACTTAGCTCAATGATATACATCAAGGTGTATTTGATGTTGTTTTGAGTTGACATGTGCAGGTGAAGAAGTATTAAAGAATGTAGAAAAATATTCTAAGTTCATATGTCGACACCTGAAGAAATTGTGTCGACACTTCAGAATATTTGTGTCGACACTTTAAAATATCAGTGTCGACACAGAGAAAGATAGTCGACCACATTTATGTCGACACTGGGAAGCAGTGTCGACACATAAAGAAAATAGTCGACTTCAACTATGTCAACACTGGGAAGCAGTGTCAACACATAAAGAAAATCGTCGACCTCAGTACTGGGAAGCAGTGTCGACACCGTGAAAGATAGTCGACCAGAGAAGGTTAGTCGACACCGTGAAAGATAGTCGACTAGTGAAAGATAGTCGACCAGAGAAAGATAGTCGACTCAAAGAAGAAGATAGTCGACCACAACTGTGTCGACACTGGGTGGATGTGTCGACACCAGAAGACTGTGTCGACACATATTGGTAGAAGTCGACTATGCTTGTGTCGACACCAGAAGACTGAGTCGACACATTTTGGCAGGATTGAATATTGCTGTGTCGACACCTGAAGGCTGAGTCGACACATAATGAGTTCTGAATCTACAACAACTGTGTCGACACACAGGACTTGTGTCGACACACTGCAGAGTCTAGACCAAGTTATTTTCTGAAGAAGTTGTGTCGACTTAAAGGCAACTTAGTCGACATCATCAAAGACTGTGTCGACACAAAAGTCACTTCTGTCGACACAGATAGACAGATTGGTCTCGACACTTTCTAACTGACTGTCTCGACATTTTGCTGTCCAAGGCTAAGGTACAAGAACTGTTTGAAGACTTGATAGCTGTGGGTTGCCACCGTTTAACTGAAGCTGTCAGACCTGTCAGAAAACAGTTAGAAACCGGATCAGCCGGTTACCATGAAGAAAGTCTATAAATAGACACATTCAGAAGGAATTAGATATACAGCTAAGCCAAGAAATATATCAGAAGAAAATCCTAGAAGAAGAAACAGAAGGATTACGATCCTGTTGAAGTTTCAATTCAAGAAAGTGCTAAGCTCTAAAGAAGATCGTCATCAGAAGGTCTAAGAAGAAGAAGTCTGAAGTATTAGTAAAGTTGTTGGATAGAGGGAGATCCAGTCATCTTGAAGAAGAAGAAGGAAGCCATCAGTGGTTTCTCAAGAAGCTGTTTGGAAATCAACTCAGCTAAGTTCAGATTCAAGAAGCTTTGAAGAAAGCTCAGATTCAGTTGATTTCATCAGCTGATCAAGAAGTGTCTTGTCCTCTTCTCTCTCAACAAAGGCAAGACATCAAAATATCTTTTTCTAAATTTCTGTAGGATCTGTTTACACAGATCTGAGTTGTAAGCCTGTGTTATAAAGGCTGAGTGTAGGAGAGGTGATCTCTGAGTGGTAGGGCTATTTGCCTGAGTGTAGGAGAAGATTATTCTCTGAGTGGTAGGCCTTGAGGCAAGGCTGAGGTAGGGCTGTTGAGCCTGAGTTGTAGGAACCTATCCAGGTTCTGAGCTGTAGGATCTGAGGATCTGAGAATAGTGGAAGTTTGGCCGAATCTAGCATACTGCTAGATAGGTGAAGGGGGAAAGTGGATGTACCCAGACCTTGGGGAACCACTATAAAACATTGTGCAATCTGTGATGCTTAATTATCTGTGAATGCTGTGCTAGATGTCTTAATTTGTAATTGAATTCTGCCTAGAAGTATAAACAAGAAATTAGAACCTATTCACCCCCCCCTCTAGGTGTTTAGGTTGTCTTGAAAGTAAAACTATCAAGTGGTATCAGAGGGAAACAGTGTCGACACCGTGAAAGATAGTCGACCAGAGAAGGTTAGTCGACACCGTGAAAGATAGTCGACTAGTGAAAGATAGTCGAGCAGAGAAAGATAGTCGACTCACAGAAGAAGATAGTCGACCACAACTGTGTCGACACTGTGTGGATGTGTCGACACCAGAAGACTGTGTCGACACATATTGGCAGAAGTCGACTATGCTTGTGTCGACACCAGAAGACTGAGTCGACACATTTTGGCAGGATTGAATATTGCTGTGTCGACACCTGAAGGCTGAGTCGACACATACTGAGTTCTGAATCTACAACAACTGTGTCGACACACTGCAGAGTCTAGACCAAGTTATTTTCTAAAGAAGCTGTGTCGACTTAAAGGCAACTTAGTCGACATCATCAAAGACTGTGTCGACACCAAAGTCACTTGTGTCGACACAGATAGACAGATTGGTCTCGACACTTTTTAACTGACTGTCTCGACATTTTGCTATCCAAGGCTAAGGTACAAGAACTGTTTGAAGACTTGACAGCTGTGGGTTGCCACCGTTTAACTGAAGCTGTCAGACCTGTCAGAAAACAGTTAGAAACCGGATCAGCCGATTACCATGAAGAAAGTCTATAAATAGACACATTCAGAAGGAACTAGATATACAGCTAAGCCAAGAAAAATATCAGATGAAAATCCTAGAAGAAGAAACAGAAGGATTACGATCTTGTTGAAGTTTCAATTCAAGAAAGTGCTAAGCTCTAAAGAAGATCTTCATTAGAAGGTCTAAGAAGAAGAAGTCTGAAGTATCAGTAAAGGTGTTGGATAGAGGGAGATCCAGTCATCTTGAAGAGAAGAAGGAAGCCATCAGTGGTTTCTCAAGAAGCTGTTTGGAAATCAACTCAGCTAAGTTCAGATTCAAGAAGCTTTGAAGAAAGCTCAGATTCAGTTGATTTCATCAGCTGATCAAAAGTGTCTTGTCCTCTTCTCTCTCAACAAAAGGCAAGACATCAAAATATCTTTTTCTAAATTTCTGTAGGATCTGTTTACACAGATATGAGTTGTAAGCCTGTGTTATAAAGGCTGAGTGTAGGAGAGGTGATCTCTGAGTGGTAGGGCTATTTGCCTGAGTGTAGGAGAAGATTATTCTCTGAGTGGTAGGCCTTGAGGCAAGGCTGAGGTAGGGCTGTTGAGCCTGAGTTGTAGGAACCTATCCAGGTTCTGAGCTGTAGGATCTGAGGATCTGAGAATAGTGGAAGTTTGGCCGAATCTAGCATACTGCTAGATAGGTGAAGGGGGAAAGTGGATGTACCCAGACCTTGGGGAACCACTATAAAACATTGTGCAATCTGTGATGCTTAATTATCTGTGAATGTTGTGCTAGATGTCTTAATTTGTAATTGAATTCTGCCTAGAAGTATAAACAAGAAATTAGAACCTATTCACCCCCCCCCCCCCCCCCCCCCCTCTAGGTGTTTAGGTTGTCTTGAAAGTAAAACTATCAACTAGAAAAATCAAGTTTTTAGCCTAGTCTTGGTCAATTTTAAGGTTTTAAAATCTTGGATCTTAATTTAAACTTCCTCCATCTAACATTCCTAACTAATTCAGGAAGAATGTGTGTTTCTTTTCATCCAAGGGTTTGGTGAAAATATCTCCCCTTTGCAAATTAGTTGGGATATATTGAAGTTCAATTTTATTTTTCTCAACATTATCTCTTAAAAAGTGATGCCTAATCTCTATATGTTTTGTCCTACTATGGAGGACTGGATTTTGTGCTATAGAAATAGCACTAGTGTTATCACAATTTTTTTTTGGCTTATCTAGGTTGTAACTATAGTCTAGGAGCTGATTTTGAAACCACAAAATCTGTGAGCAACAACTACCTACTATCATGTATTCAGCTTCAGCAGTTAATGTGGACACAGATGTTTGTTTATTACAAAACTAGGAGACAAGTCTACCACCATGAAACTGGCAAGTTCCACTGGTGCTTTTCCTGTCTGCTCTACATCCAGCATAATTAGCATCTGAAAATCCGGATAATTCAAATCTTGAATCTTTTGGATACCAGAGACCTAGATTTTGACAACTTTTCACATACCTAAGAACACTTTTTACTAATGTTAGGTGTGACTCTCTAGGGCTTACTTGGAATCTTGCACATATGCATGTAGCAAACATTATGGCAGGTCTACTAGCTGTAAGGTACAATAAAGAGCCAATCATTGCTCTATATATTGTCTGATCAACTGTGAAAGTGAGTGAAAGATCTACCTTAACTCTAGAGTGGGCGTGAATAAAGTATTTTAAAATAATATACAATTCAAAAACTGTAAAGCAGTGGAAGTCTTGATTTATGTATATGTGTAAGGTGCTTGCAAAAAGAAAAACTAAGTAAGCAAGAAATAGGAAATCACACATCACACAGCAAAGTAAAAAAGCACAGCAAACCAGATGACACAAGGAGCTATAGTGGTTCCCCAACAACCTGGGTACATCAACTCTTCTACCACCCTAGGTAGGAATCCACTGCAGGAATAGTTAATCAGGTGTCCTGGGCACCAATGAGCTTTTGATAAGGTGCTCAAAAACCAATACTAGATTTTTTGATAAGGTGTCTTGCCACCACTGAGTTTTGACAAGGTCTCAGAAACCAGCAACAAAACTTTTGAAGGGATTTTTGAGAAATTCTTTTACAGGAGAGAAAGGAAAAAGAAAATGAGTTGAGTTGTTCTTCTCTATCAATAATCTGAGAGAAGACAAGTGGAAGATGTTGTCAAAGCTCCCCCTGATATCTGTAAGGGTTCAGGAAGATGAGCTTTGCTTACGGTGATAGGCCTTCAGTTGCTTATGATCTCCAACAATAGATGATTTAAGCAGATGCTGAAATGTGTGTTGTCTGGAGTCCTTGATAATGAAGCTTTTGAACACTTGAAGCTTGAAGGAGTAGAATAGCAGATGATCTCCTTCACAATGATGTTCTTTGTGTTCTTGAAGAATTCTTACTCAGTAATTCTGTAAGCTTTTGTCTACTGAAACTATTCTCAGAAGATGAATTCTTGATGAGTGAATTTTTTGTTCTCTCTTCTGTATATCTTTTTTAAATCTTGTCTGTTCTATTCTGAAAATTATTCTCTAAGGAGTATATCATATTGATAACTCTAATTATTTTTATCTTTTTATTTTACTATTTTATATTAATAGTTAGATATTTTATATTAATTTTATAATATTAAGTTTATTTTAACTTGTTTCTATAATTTATATCTATTTGTTCTAATAAAATCATTTTTAATCTTACAGGGCTGATCTACAGGTTATTTGGACCAAAACAAGTATTTTCCTGTTTTCTGCCTAGACACGCCCTGTGACATGCCATACCTGGGCGTGACACAGGGGCGTGACACACAAATCTCAAGTCCGCAGCAGCGAATCGCCGGACGCGCCTGAAGATCGTCGACCGGCCCAGACACGCCCGTGTCGAAATGTGACACGCCCGTGTACCCTTTACACGGGGCGTGACGGTCTGCGACATAACAGCTGACCGTGCTACGTCGGATTAAAATTACACGCCTGGGTCACGGGCGTGACCCAGGGCGTGTCAAGGAAGTTACCAGACATTAGCGCGCCGTTCCAGCCGTTGCCGCCAGATTTCCATTACAGCAAGACACGCCCCTAGTCACGGGCGTGACTAGGGGGCGTGATACCTTCTTGAAGACAACTTTTACTCCCGCCGTTTTCAGCTTCCCGCCGTTTCCAGAAATAGTCGTGACACACCCTAGGTCACGGGCGTGACCTAGGGGCGTGACCCGTTAGTTAACCAATTTTGGCGGTTTCTCCTCCAACGTTCCCGAGCTTTCAAGACTACGGTTCCGAGCCTGACACGCCCTAGGTCACGGGCGTGACCTAGGGGCGTGACCAAACAGAAATTTTTCTATAAATTCCAGACAGCTTCAGATGCTGAGGAGTCGAATTTGGTGAGTTGGAGTCTTGTAATTTTCTGTTTCTTTTGCTGTATTTTCTCATTTCTAAGTTAGATTTACATTTGTTGTAACTTTAATTTTAGTTATTTCCATTTGAATCATGTCTTTTCCTACTTCATTTTGTATTTCCACAATCATAATGAGTAGCTAATTTTCTTTTAGCACTTGATCATGATGAACCTTAGAATAAAATAAATCTTTCTCCTTCTTATTAAATGTCTTGTTCTTAATTGTTCTCGCTACGATTTATCTTTGATTTTTACTTCATCGAATTCATATTATGCGGATATGATCTTCGATCTAAGATCCGTATCCTAAATGACCGAGAGGTTGCGGATACGAGGAGATCACTCAAAGGTAAAAGGAGTTGAACGCACTCCTCGAGAGAGGACGACGTAAATCTTCCGGATTGGAGTCAAATCCAATAGTGGGGTTCACCGCATAAAGCAAGCTTAGGGGTTTCGACTGGTCGAGAGGTCTTAATCGATCAACCTAAGGTTAGTTAGAAGCATGAGCTCGAGAGAGACGCTTCTATATTTTAGGAACCTCCACGGTCGAGTGAGTATAATTAAGAACTCGCATTTTATTATTTTTCAAGAAGATTTATTTTAGTCTAAGGGAATTCTAGATCAAGTGCTAGCTTTCTCATATTTGAATTTCTCTTTAGCTTCAGCTTTAGTTTTATTATCTAGTATAATCCAACCAACTTTTCCGTTTGATAAAATAATAGCTCTTCCTTGTGAGTACAAGTACTCAACAGGCCCCGAATCGCAATACGACACTTCCTATACTGCATTTTGATAGGCATGCTTGCCTATTCGGGATTCTAGTTTAGTTGTAATTTAACTTCTAGAAAATCATCACTAAGTTTTTGGCACCGTTGCCGGGGACTTTTATTTGTTGATATTTTGAAAGCAAGGATCTATTAGTTTTATCATTTTTCTTTTTCTTTTATTTCAAAAAAAAACAAACTTTTTTCTTTCAAAAAGTTTTATCTTTAAATTTTTATATTTAAAATTTCTTGCAAAAGGGCCGTGTCGGGTTTTCATCCCGCAATACCGCCTAGTACCTTCCGAACCCGTCACTGGGTAGCCCTTGGGAAGTCCGGGAAATTTTATCTTATAAATTTTTAAACCTTAAAACTTTTATCTTTTGTTTTGTTCTTGTGTATGACCCGAGGGAATCCGTCACCTCTTTTTGATTTGGATCCGAAAATCGAGCGAACCCTTCGGCACCGCTTATAATTTCGAGTTCCGAATTTTCAAGATACGGAATCCTTAGGAGACACTCCTAATCCTTCTTTAATTCTCTCTCCGTCACCGTCTTCCCCTTCTCCTTCTTCATTTAGTTCTTCTTCTCATTCTCCTAGATCTCTTTCTTCTTCTTCTTCCAATATGGGTGAGCCAAATGCGGTCGAACAACGAACTATGTCCTATTATGCTCGTCCAAACTTGGACGAGGCTCAATCTAGTATTGTTCGCCCCGCTATTGCCCCCAATAATTTTGAGTTGAAGCCAAGCATCATCCAAATGGTACAACAATATGTACAATTTGATGGGCTTCAAGATGAAGATACAAACGCGCATATTTCTAATTTCTTAGAAATATGCGATACTTTTAAAATTAATGGTGTATCCGATGATGCCATCCGGCTAAGGTTATTTCCATTTACATTGCGCACCAAAGCCAAGCAATGGTTGAGTTCTCTACCAAGAGGATCAATCACAACATGGGCTGAAATGACGGAAAGATTTCTTACGAAATACTTTCCGCCGGCTAAAACGGCTAAATTGCGCAATGATATTACTTATTTCTCCCAACTTGATTCGGAAACATTATATGATACTTAGGAGCATTTCAAGGAATTGCTTCGTCGATGTCCTCATCATGCAATTCCGGATTGGTTACAAATCCAAACCTTCTATAACGGCCTAAATTCTCAAACTAGGCAACATATCGATGCCGCCGCTGGTGGAACGCTTAATAACAAAACACCAGCGGCCGCCCAAGAGCTTATAGAAGGTATGGCTTTGAATACCTATCAATGGAGTACACCTCGGTCTAAATCACTTAAACCAGCCGGGATGTACGAAATCGATACGGTTTCTAGTTTGTCTCTACAGGTTGAGAAACTACAAAAACAGATGAGCGAGATGTCTGCTTCCTCGTCTACACCTACCTGTGAACCCCAATATTGGGACGCTTCCAATATTACCGAGCATGTGGATTACTTGGGCAACCCGAATCGGCCACCCTTTAATCCGGGTAATACTAATTATGGTAATATCTATCACCCGGGTATAAGGAACCACCCCAACTTCTCTTGGAGTAATCCGGGGAACACGGCTCGCCCACCAAACACAATCCCACCAGGATATATTCCACCACAAGCTCCAAAAGCTCCCAATATAGAGGAGATGTTCGCCAAATATACGAGTACAAATGATGCCAATATCCGGAATCTCACCGGATCTCTTCGTCATTTGGAGACACAAATTAGGCAAATCACTAAGATGCTCTCCGATCGCCAACAAGGAGCGCTACCGGGCAATACGGAGCCCAACCCAAGGGAGCACGCCAATGCCATCACTCTACGGAGCGGGAAGGAGGTAACACCTTCTCCAAATCCGGTTGATACGGAGGTAACAATTTCTGCACCTTCCCCTCCTCTTAAGCCTTCTAGTTATATTAAACCAAAACCTTATCAACCACCACTTCCCTATCCGTTTAGAATGCACAAAGACCGGGTGGATGAGCATCATGGTAAATTTTTAGATATGTTTAAACAAATCCAAATAAATTTACCATTTTGCGAAGTTATCACACAAATGCCAAAGTATGCCAAGTACCTCAAGGATCTTTTATACAATAAAAAGAAACTCGAGGATTTCTCCACGGTTCAATTGAACGCGGAGTGTTCGGCAGTATTACTTAATAAATTGCCTAGGAAATTACCTGATCCGGGTAGTTTCTCCCTTCCTTGTCTATTTGGCGATTTATTAGTAACACGTGCGTTAGCCGATCTAGGCGCCTCGATAAATTTAATGCCTTATTCTTTAGTTAAGAAATTGGGTTTAGGAGAGCCTAAACCCACAAGAATAAGCATTCAATTGGAGGATCGGTCTGTCAAGCTCGCTATGGGGATCATAGAGGATGTGCTTGTCAAAGTTGACAAATTTATCTTTCCGGTAGATTTCGTCATCTTTGACATCGAAGCGGACACCGAGGTACCACTTATTCTCGGTCTCCCTTTTCTTGCCACAGTGCGCGCCATTATAGACGTTAGTAACGGCAAACTTCTCCTTAGAGTCGGAGATGAAGAAGTTACCTTTACTATTTACTCATCCATGAAAAATTCGCTCTCGAATGACGACGCATGTTACTATTTGGAGGATTCTCCTAAAGAAGACTCCATCTTATTTTCTAAAAATTGTTATTCACCTGTTTTTCATGATGACAATTTTGAAACTTTAAATTTAATTTCTCATGAATTTAGTGATACTCATTTGGTCACACACACATCTATTTTAGAACCTCTTGAATTAGGTGGTGACCCCTTAAGAACTTCGTTTGACAAACCTCCATTTTTAGAACGTGAACGTATGTCCAATCATTTACAAAATTCAACTCTAGCAAATGGTTTCAAACGTCCTGTTAATGCGCCAGCATACCCATCTGAAAATCCAATAACGTAGCGAGCGCGTCACTATGGTCGAGCTCACCGACCATAAACAAAGCGCTCGTGGGAGGCATCCCATGGTTATCTTGTCTTTTTATTTTAATTTTGTTGTTGAGTTTTTACAGGATTGAAGAATTGCGATGCATGATGATCGGCCGGGGACGAACATCAAGTCTACATTATTCTTCAAGTCGGTAAATTAATGTTTTTTTTTAGTTTATTTAAATATATAAAAAAAACAAAAAAAAAATTTCGTGCACGCGCCTGTCACGCCCGTGACCCATTGGTCACGAGCGTGTCATGGGCGTGTTTTACCAAGACTGCGGGAGGTTCCTCCTCCCTCGGTTTTCCCGCCCGTCATTCGGATGTGACACGGGCGTGACATGTTTTGTCACGGGCGTGTTGAGCCCGTGTCGCGGGTATCCGAGACGTTGACCAGTCACGCCTCGGATTCCTTCTTAGTCAGTCAGATTTGACTGACACGCCCAGAGTCACGGGCGTGACTCTGGGGCGTGACTTAAGAATCCGATGCCGTAGCATCGGATTCTCTTCGGATTCCCCTACACGCCCGACGTCACGGGCGTGTCACTCAGAGTCACGGGCGTGACTCTGAGGCGTGACCCCCGAATCCGAGGCAGTCCGCCTCGGATTCCTTTCTACTTTGACCCGGGCTTGTCACGCCCCCTGTCATGGGCGTGACAGGGGGGCGTGACCGACCCGAAAAATCTATAAATAGACTTTTTTCTCCCCTCTTCTCTTCACACCTCCACCCTTCAACCCTTCTCTTCTCTCCTCCCCTTGGCCGAAATTTACTCCACATTTCTCACCATGCCTCGCCACCACGCTCGATCCACCGCTTCCTCCTCCGAGCACCCCGCTGATCCAGCCTCGGCGGAGGCCATTCTTCTTTTCGAGAATGCAACCCAACAAGATCGAAGCGAGAGACTGCGCGCCAAACCCTTTGGCGTTTTCCGGATCTTGGATTGGGCCATCCTCGCCCAATTCGGAGCAGCAGAGCTAATTCGGGAGCTCATCTCTACCCAAGGGTGGGTTCCCCTCTTCTCCATTTCTGAGCCTGCTTTCCTCGAGCTCACCATTGAGTTCTTGGCCTCATTTGAGTTCCGTTGGGCGGCGCAAGATGATTTCATCGTCTTTCGCCTGGGCGGGATGATGCACCAGCTCACCATCCGCCAACTCAATGTTGCCATGGGCTTTTGCTCGGAGGCCTTTTCCACATCCCCCGCCTACCCCGACCTAAAAACATATAAAAACAAAAACTCTTGTACATGTCTCTTTTTGATGCTGGCTTGCATTTTCAGGGAAGTTTCCTCTCTTTTCTTTTCTTTATTTTTACATTGCGGACAATGTATTGCTTAAGTGTGGGGGAGGGATATTTCTCAAGCAAAACATATAAAAAATTTTCCAAAAAAAATTTTAAAACAAAAACCACAAAAAAAATTTTAAACAAATTTAAAACTCAAAAAATGTTATTTCGTCTTAAAATTTTGTTTTTCCAAAATTTAAAAAAAAAATAAAAAAATAAAATAATAAAAAAAAATAGATAATCAAAAATTAAATTAGAGAAGTCTTTATTTCTATATTTATTCACACGCAACATTCCTAGTAATTCAATTTTTTTTATAGTGTTTAGAGAATTTTGATGTTTTAATTGAATGTTGAATTTTGGAGTAGAACTGTTGGTCATGCTGTGTTTCTAGTTAAGTGCACGTGTAAGTAGAATTTTTAGTAGATCTAAATATTCAGCATATAATTAGATTTTCGTTTTTCTAAATGCGTAGAAACAACTTATTTTACTTTAATTTTGAAAATCGGTAAAACTCTAAAATAATTTAGGTGAGTAAGTAGAAGTTTGCTAGAGAGATATTTCGCGGACCAAGAGAGAGTTATTCTTTTTCGATGTCTAGAACTTGCCCTCTAACTATTCTCAAGACTTTGCATAAGTTAAACTCATTAGCATAAATATGATTTAGGCACTTCTTTTGGCAAGTTTGAGCTTTTGTACCCGCACCTAAAATTTTAACTTTGCTTAGCCAATTTGAGCCATTACCTTTTCCTTTTGTTTTAGCTCCACCAAATGATTCACCAAAGCCTAAAAAGCATCCTAATTACACACCTAAACCCGAGCTTGAAAGAACAAATATTTTGTGAGTGATTAGGAGCCTTTTCATTTTTTGGTGGCTCTTTTCTTATAAAAAAAAAGTTGATTTATTTTTCTCTCCTCTTCAAAATAAAGAAAAAAAACTTATCATTAAAAAATGAGGAGGTAGAAAAAAAATTTCAATATGATGAGAGAGTTAAAAAAAAATTAAGAAAAGAAATAAAAGAAATTGGAATTTGGCTACGTTCTTAAGAGCCATAGCAAATCTTTATGTACAAGCTTCTCTAGGTTTTGGTGTGACTAGCCATCGTGTTTATCTTTGATCACCCTCACCAAAAACCTAAGCCTACATTTCAACCTAATTAAGCTCTATTGATTTATGTTTATAAGTTAGACTAGTGCCGTGGCGAGAGTGTGAAAGGGCAAGCCTATGGCCATCGACATTGATGGATTTCTTTGGAGGGTATCTTAATCTTTGTTTGTGCAATGTTATCTTAGTACGCACGCTACACTCTCCCTAAAGATAATTTTAAGATTTACCGGATTTTCATCTTAAAAGTAAAAATAATAGTGAAAACGCATTTTAAGAAAAATAAAAACCTAATTTGTATGCTGAGTAAGTCTTTCTACAAAAGTATCTACAAACATAGGCATAAGACTTCGCATTTTACTCCTTAGGTTCAATTTTCTTTTCTAGCATTTAAAATTTTTTCTACTCCCTATAGGAAGTTGTTTGCTCGGGACTAGCAAACGGATAAGTATGGGGGTATTTGATAACTCTAATTATTTCTATCTTTTTATTTTACTATTTTATATTAATAGTTAGATATTTTATATTAATTTTATAATATTAAGTTTATTTTAACTTGTTTCTATAATTTATATCTATTTTTTCTAATAAAATCATTTTTAATCTTGCAGGGCTGATCTACAGGTTATTTGGAGCAAAACAAGTATTTTCCTGTTTTCTGCCTAGACACGCCCTGTGACACGCCCTACCTGGGCGTGACACAGGGGCGTGACACACAAATCTCAAGTCCGCAGCAGCGAATCGCCGGACGCGCCTGAAGATTGTCGACCGGCCCAGACACGCCCGTGTCGAAATGTGACACGCCCGTGTACCCTTTACACGGGGCGTGACGGTCTGCGACATAACAGCTGACCGTGCCACGTCAGATTAAAATTACACGCCTGGGTCACGGGCGTAACCCAGGGCGTGTCAAGGAAGTTACCAGACATTAGCGCGCCGTTCCAGCCGTTGCCGCCAGATTTCCGTTACAGCAAGACACGCCCCTAGTCACGGGCGTGACTAGGGGGCGTGATACCTTCTTGAAGACAACTTTTACTCCTGCCGTTTTCAGCTTCCCGCCGTTTCCAGAAACAGCCGTGACACGCCCTAGGTCACGGGCGTGACCTAGGGGCGTGACCCGTCAGTTAACCAATTTTGGCGGTTTCTCCTCCAATGTTCCCGGGCTTTCAAGACGACGGTTCCGAGCCTGACACGCCCTAGGTCACGGGCGTGACCTAGGGGCGTGACCAAACAGAAATTTTTCTATAAATTCCAGACATCTTCAGATGCTGAGGAGTCGAATTTGGGGAGTTTGAGTCTTGTAATTTTCTGTTTCTTTTGCTGTATTTTCTCATTTCTAAGTTAGATTTACCTTTGTTGTAACTTTAATTTTAGTTATTTCCATTTCAATCATGTCTTTTCCTACTTCATTTTGTATTTCCACAATCATGATGAGTAGCTAATTTTCTTTTAGCACTTGATCATGATGAACCTTAGAATAAAATAGATCTTTCTCCTTCTTATTAAATGTCTTGTTCTTAATTGTTCTCGCTACGATTTATCTTTGATTTTTACTTCATCGAATTCATATTATGCGGATATGATCTTCGATCTAAGATCCGTATCCTAAATGACCGAGAGGTTGCGGATACGAGGAGATCACTCAAAGGTAAAAGGAGTTGAACGCACTCCTCGAGAGAGGACGACGTAAATCTTCCGGATTGGAGTCAAATCCAATAGTGGGGTTCACCGCATAAAGCAAGCTTAGGGGTTTCGACTGGCCGAGAGGTCTTAATCGATCAACCTAAGGTTAGTTAGAAGCATGAGCTCGAGAGAGACGCTTCTATATTTTAGGAACCTCCACGGTCGAGTGAGTATAATTAAGAACTCGCATTTTATTATTTTTCAAGAAGATTTATTTTAGTCTAAGGGAATTCTAAATCAAGTGCTAGCTTTCTCATATTTGAATTTCTCTTTAGCTTCAGCTTTAGTTTTATTATCTAGTATAATCCAACCAACTTTTCCGTTTGATAAAATAATAGCTCCTACTTGTGAGTACAAGTACTCAACAGGCCCCGAATCGCAATACGACACTTCCTATACTGCATTTCGATAGGTACGCTTGCCTATTCGGGATTCTAGTTTGGTTGTAATTTATCTTCTAGAAAATCATCATCACATATTCTAACTTTAGATGGCCGTTACTCAGTCATAAATGACTTCCAAAATTGACAGCTGTCTCTGGGGAAAGTCCTAAGTAACATTCCAATTATTCTTCCTAGAAACTTGCTCCAGATTGCTTGAAATGGGTACAGAATCCTTTGTCATAAATGCTGAAAATAAATCTGAATGAATTCCATAACTGTCCTGAATTTGAATTCTGAAATCGTCGATCTCTTAGAAAAATCGTCGATCTGAGCTCCACGATCCTCGAACTAAGCTCAGAGATTTGATTTAAACTGAAGACAGAAATCGTCGAACTATGCTCTATGATTGTCAAAATGAGCTCAGCGACTTGGAAAACAGCTGGAAATAAAACGTCGATCTGAGCTCAACGATCGTCGAACTGAGTTCGACGACTCGTTGAACTGAGCTCAGAGAACGTCGAACTGAGTTCGACGTTTCGTCGACCTGAGCTCGACGAAAATTGTCTTTATCTCAGCACTTGAATTCTGATCTATAGATGGTCTTGAGGGCAGCTTTCAAACCTAAGTACTAACCCTAAGACTCATTCTATTTGACCTATCAGACTATACAACAAGGTCAAAACAAAAACCTAATCACATAGTGATCCTTACCAAAATTAGTAATATGGTGTTCCAACAATCTCCCCCTATTTGGGTTAGGATTTCTATTTACATGACAGAATGTGAAATAACAAACATACATCAGATTTAAACAGAAAAAAAAACAGAAAGAACAATGCAGATAACATATGTTGAGCATTGCAGAAACACAGCAAGAGTGACAGATTCAGTCAGAAAATAAATATGAGTATCAGCTTACACAAGTTACTCATTGCCCTTTTTTAAAATAATTTATTTGTTAGGATCTAGGGCTTCCTTCTTGGATCTTCTATCATCTTCTGCACCTAAGGAGGTTTAAGATCCTTGCCTTGGAACTATAGCCTCAGGATGCAGCTTCATATAGTCTTTTGGATCAAAGAATTTCCTTGAAGCATATCTCTCTAATTCTTTATTTCTATGTTATGACAAGGTTGTGATGTTGGAAGTATCTCTGCCTTGCTCTTTTGCCTTCTTAATCTGATCTAATGCAGCAAGTTCTTTTATTCTAGCTGTCCATGATAAAGGATTGTTCTTAGGGTCCTCAAATGGAACTGGGGGTTCATATCTGTTTATTGACTCTGAATAAGTAGGAGGAGGCCTGGTGACAACTGTATCTCTGAGCTTGTAAGGGAAAGGACCTGATGTAGAATCAGTAGGGCCTTGTCCTTCCCTTTGGTAAGGATGTTGTCTGGAGTAAGTTCTGTAATTCCTCTGACTTCCTCTATGCTGGCCTCTTCTAGACATATAACCTCTTTGATAATATTCTCTTGGTTGATATTTTGTGAGGATTGAGAGGAGCTATGCTTTGTAGCAGATTCAGTTTGAGAAGCAGATCCTCCACCAGTACCAGCACCTGGAGGAGGAGGAGGAGGATGGAATTGGGATGATCCCTTTTCATACTTTTCAAGCTTAATACTTTTCTTCATGGCCTTAAGATGGTTCTTAGAGTATTGCATCCAAGGTTAAGTGATTTAGCAGTCATGAAGAATGTAATATGGTATATTATTGTTGTCTTTGGCTTTTGCAGGAGGTACTCTCATCATAGCCTTACTTTTGGCTTTCCTTTTCTTTGCAATAGTTCAAGAAGAGCCATTAGAGTCAGTATGGAGTTGGTAACTATTTGAGCTCTGGGGTCTTTTATATAAATCATCAATACTTTTGATATACTCCTCCTGTTGTTTCAATTTATCAGCAGACAAAACAGGAGCAGAAGCAGCACAAACAGAAACAATTACTTCCTCAGCCTTAAGAGAACTGATATAAGAAGCAATTAGGCTGGGATCACAGAAAGCAACAGGCACAATGTCCTTAGTAAATTCTTCAACTCCCTGAGCTGGTAAGCAGCTGAAGTGAAGAATGTCAAAATCAGACAATAGTTACCTGAGGTCAACTGCTAGTTCTGGTACTGGGACTGGAACTGAAGCATCAGCAGTAATTTCTGGCAGCAATTCCTCTAAAATAGCAGGCACTACCACAACTTCATAGGGCATCTCCCCCTGCCTTGATTCAGTGAGAACTGGATCAAGGCACCCCACCAAAGGGATTGCCTGTGGAGTAGAGAGAGAGGAGAGCCTGCCAGATAACTCCTTTATGGACTGTAGGAGCGGAGCTATGAAGGTCTCTAGCAGGGCTACTAGCTTGGGAGCCAGCATCCCGTAGAGCTTATCTGCCAGTGCTGAGAGATCCACTTGCTCAAGTGGAACTTGAGTAGAGGTTGAGGAAGAAATTACTGTTGCTGCTAATGGATGGGCTGCAGGAGGTGTGGATGGCGATGGTAGGATGGTATGTTAAGATATGGGGATGGTGGAGATAGAGGTTATGGGTGTGGAGATGGATGGGGTGAAGGATGGTTGGGTTAGAATATCATGGAGGAGTTGTTGGTATGAGGAAGTGGAGGGAAGCTCAGTAGGTGAGGAGAGGGAATCATCCATGAAGGATTCTTCCATAAGGTTGAAGGAGGGAAGATCAAGGGGTGGATAATAGTGTAGAGGGTGGAATTGTTCTACTGTAGTGGCTGGAGGAGGTGTGGGAGTGGACAGAGGGGATGAAATGGTGATGGGGGAGGAGATTGATGTGGAGATTTTTGAGGTGGAGACGGAGGTAGAGATGGTTATAGTGGATGAGGGAATGGTTGAGGGAAGAACTAGAGAAGGTTGAGAAGAGGAGGAGACATGCAATTCTGTAATGAGGGCAGGGGCCTGAGGGGAAGAGACTACAACAGTCCTTTTGCCTGAGGTAGTAGAAGTCCTGGTTGGCTTGACTATCTGTCTGTCCTATTTCCCAAACAGGGCACAGGTCAGCCTCTTTGATGCATTGATGTGCATCCCACTAGATACCAGCAGTTCAGGGCACCTGGAGTGTAGGAATAACCTTATTATCCTCCTAAAGTTTACCAGACTTTTGTTCACCTTCTTCTTAATACAGTCAAAGAAGATATCTCCCTAGTTCAAATGTTTCTTATCCACAATGGCTCCCATCAAGAAGAACTGATACCTAGAGATGGTATCATGTGTTGAGTGCTTTGCCAATAGCACTTTCCCTACAACATAAGCAAGGAATCTGTACTCAATTGATAAGTTCTTTTTCAATAACTTATTAGGGTTTGCTGCAGAATGTCCCATTCTATCTAACATTGATGCAAACTCCTCTCCAGAAAGCTCAATAGAATCATCTCCATTACTCAATTAAAACACTTCAGTCAGGAGAGTAGGTGTTAGGGATACTTGCGTCCTAGCTATCGTACCAACAATCATATTCTGATCCAAATTGTGCGCCGTGTAGACCCATTCTTTGATCTCATCGGTTGCAATCTTCATTTTCATTGTCATTATCTGTACTAACTTCTGTTCCTTGAATAAGTCCAGAATATCTTTGAAAACATGGTCACTGCCTTCAAAGGAGTCCATGTCGATATCAAAGCCTGTGTTGAATTTCATTTTGGCAAGGGCAGCAATAGACACTGCCATTATATACATGCAAAGATGAACAAACACGACCAAGTGTAGAGAAGTTCCGAGGGAAAGAAAAGTTTGTAGAGAGTATGAAAGCGCAAAAGAAAAACGACGGCCGAAAGAATGATTTTATATTAGGGTTCGACACCGGAAAGGAAAGATCGTTTAACTCCGTTCGACGATATGGGCTTCTAAAGGAATCTGAAGAGTCTTCAATAACGTCGATCTCCGTTCGGCGATATTGGAGAGCGTCGATCTCGGATCGACGATCGCTGACCAGAAATAAAATAGCCTAACGCTATCTAACAGTGCTGAACTCCGGTCGACGATTTTTGGAATCGTCGATCTCCGTTCGACGCTTTTTTGGAAAAATGTCGAGCGCAGTTCAGAGACTAGAAGCATCCTGCAGACATTATACAAAAAACAAGTTTTTAGTCTAGTCTTGGTCTGTTTTAAGAGTTTGGAATCTTGGGATTTATTTTAGACTTCCTCCATCTAACATTCATAACTGATTTAGGAAGAAGGTATGTTTCTTTTCAGCCAAAGGTTTGGTGAAAATATCTCCCCTTTGCAAATCAGTTGGGATATACTGAAGTTTAATTTTATTTTTCTCAACATTATCCCTTAAAAAGTGATGCCTAATCTCTATATGTTTTGTCCTACTATGGAGGACTGGATTTTGTGCTATAGAAATAGCACTAGTGTTATCACAAAATATTTTTGACCCTTCTAAGTTGTAGTCATAGTCTAGGAGCTGGTTTTGAATCCACAAAATCTGTGAGCAACAACTGCCTGCTGCCATATATTCAGCTTCAGTAGTTGAAGTAGACACAGACGTTTGTTTCTTACAGAACCAGGAGACAAGTCTGTCACCAAGGAACTGGCAAGTTCCACTGGTGCTTTTCCTGTCTACTATACATCCAGCATAATCAGCATCTGAAAATCCAGTTAATTCAAATCCTGAGTCTTTTGGATACCAGAGGCCTAGATTTTGACAACTTTTTACATACCTAAGAATCCTCTTAACTAATGTTAGGTGTGACTCTTTAGGGCTTACTTGGAACCTAGCACATATACATGTATCAAACATTATATCAAGTCTACTGGTTGTAAGGTACAATAGAGAGTCAATCATTGCTCTATATGTTGTCTGATCAACATGTTTTCCATGTTCATCAGCATCTAATACAATATTGGTAGGCATAGGTGTTTTCATACAAGATGCCTCAGACATACCAAATTTCTTAACCAGTTCTTTTGCATACTTGGTTTGAGAAATATATATGCCTTCAGCATATTGTTTGACTTGCAATCCTAGAAAGAAGGAAAGCTCACCCATGCTACTCATTTTAAATTTAGAATGCATCAAATTGGAAAATCTTTTTCACAAATTTGAATCAGTAGACCCAAATATGATATCATCTACATATATTTGTACTAGTAGGGTATGGGACTTATGGGTTCTAATAAAAAGAGTTTGGTCTACTCTACCCCTTATAAAATAATTTTTCAGAAGAAAGCATGCTAAGGTCTCATACCATGCTCTAGGAGCTTGCTTGAGACCATATAATGCTTTATGCAATTAGAAAACATGGTCAGGATAAGTTGAAGAGATAAAACCTTGGGGTTGTCTAACATAAACTTCTTCTTTGATGTCTCCATTGAGAAATGCACTCTTCACATCCATTAGGTAGACCTTGAATCCTTTGTGAGCTGCATAAGCTAGGAATATTCTTATGGCCTCTAACCTTGCAACTTCTGCAAAGGTCTGTTCATAGTCTATTCCTTCTTCTTGAGAATAACCTTGAGCAACTAGCCTTGCCTTGTTACTTACAATAACTCCTTGATCATCCAACTTGTTTTTGAACACCCACTTTGTTCCAACAATTGAGTGATCCTTAGGCCTTGGTACTAGCTCCCAAACTTTGTTTCTCTCAAATTGATGTAGTTCCTTATGCATAGCAATGATCCAGTGTGGATCTTGTTCTGCATCTTTAATGGATTGAGGCTCAACTTGAGATAGAAAGAAGGTGTGCATCTGGTTCTGGTTGACCTTATTTCTGGTTTGCACACCAGCTGAGATGTCTCCAATCACTTGGGAGATTGGATGATCTCTTGTTATTACTAAATCAATAGGGGGTTTTGATTGTTCACCAACCTGTGTTGTTGTTTCCTCTTGTGGAACAACAACTGGCTCTTCAAGATGGTTTTCTCCAAGATGTTGAACACCAAGATGTTGAGTATCCTCTTCATCTTCACTGATTTCTTCTCTCTGTTGGGTACGTAAATGTGCTGAATCCTTCTCTGTAATATGCAACCTGTCCAAATTTTATGAAAGAGAGTTTACCTGCAAGAGTTCTATGGTAGAAGTATTCTTCTCCTTGTAAAACATGTTAGTCTCATCAAAAGATACATGAAAAAATTCTTCAATTTTAAGAGAAGTTTTATTATAAACCCTATAAGCTTTACTGATCATGGAGTATCCCAGAAACACTCCTTCATCAGCTTTAGCTTGGAATTTTGCTAAGTACTTCTTGTCATTATTGTGAATATAACAAATGCAACCAAAAATTTTGAAATAGTCTACTTTAGGTTTCTTCCCTTTGAGAAATTCATAGGGAGTCTTTCCCTTCAGTTTATGAATCAAACTTCTGTTCAACAAATAGTTGGAGGTGTTCACTGCCTCTGCCCAAAAAGATAGAGGGAGGTGAGCATCTGTCAACAATGTAGTAGCAGATTCAATTAGGGTTCTATTTTTTCTTTCAGCTACCCCATTTTGTTGAAGAGTTCAAGGAGCTGAGAAAGTATGCCTGATCCCTTCACTCTGACAGAACTCTTGTATAAAAAGTGAATCAAACTATGTCTCATGATCACTTCTGATCAAGGCAATGTGAGTATTGAACTCAATCTGTAAGCATTTGAGAAAATATGTCAAACACTTAAAGTTATCAGACTTCCTCCTCAGGAAGAATACCCATGTGAACCTATGGAAGTCATCTACAATCACTAAAGTGTAAGATTTCCCTCCTAAGCTTTGTACTGTAATTTGTCCAAAAAGATCCATGTGTAACAGATACAAGATCCTAGGTGAATCACTCTAATTAAGTGACTTAAAACTATTTTTAGTTTGCTTGCCTAATTGACAAGCCCTGCAAAGTCCTTCCTTCTTGTAGGGGCCAGAAGGTAGTCCTCTAACAAGGTTGTCCTTGGATAGCCTAGTAATGGTTCTAAGGTTAATATGCCCTAGTCTCTTATTCCAAAGATCATTTGGTTTGCAAACTGAATTAAATAAACAGATATCTATATTGGTTGAAAGGAAATCTATAAGATAAATGTTACCTTTCCTTTTACCTGTTAACACTGTTGTGTTATCCTCTGACTTGATCTTGCATAAGGATTTGTTGAATATCACTTGATAGCCTTCATCACAGAGTTGACTGATGCTGATTAGGTTGTGCTTCAGTCCTTCCACATAAGCCACCTTCTTGAATGTGACTGAGCCAATCTGAACATCACCATATCCTTTTGTTTGACCAAAGTTTGAATCTCCAAATATTACTTTGGGTCCAAGTTTGGTTCTAAAGGATGTTAGATTCTCCTTGCTCCCTATCATGTTCTTTGAGCACCCACTATCTAGAAACCATTGTTGGTTCATTGCTGGATAAGTCTTCACCTGCACATAAACAATTTATATGTTTTTGACCCAATTTACCTTGGGCTTAGGTTTATAACCTTTAAACTCAGAAATAAAAGACATCCCTGACTGACTCTTATATCCTTCAGGATGGTATCTCCTAGAAGGCACTATCCATTCAGTATAAGGGTTGAAGCTTTGGGATGAGGGACTTCTAGGATTGATTTTAGATTTACCTCTGAAAGAATGTTCAAAGCTCTGAGCTCCGTTCGACGATCATCGAGCTGAGTTCGACGATCTTGGTTCAGATCGTCGTGCTCCGTTCGAAGATCGACTATACCCGAGTTCAGAGTTCAGTAGTCATCGACCTGAGTTCGACGATTCAGACTTGGATCGCCGAGCTCTGTTCGACGATCGTCGATCTCTGTTCGATGTTTTCTGTTGAACTTTGTTTTCCTTAGGTAAATCAGGATTCTTCCTAGCTACCTCTACAACACCCTTTCCTTTATAAGAAATAAATTTAATTTGGGTTGTTAATACTATAGGTTGGATGGATGAAGCACCCAAGCCCAGTGTACTATTGAATCTTGAGTTCAATGTGCTTATGATGTCCATCAGTCTGATGCTTCTCCCATTAAGGGATTCTTCAAACTTATTTGCCTGGGATAGCTCACTTTTTAGTGAGGCTATCTACTCCCTACAGCATTCTAACTTCTCAGAGAGTTTGAGGTTGTCTGATTTTAAGGTGCTATGTTCAGATAATTGATTTCTGAGAGAGATAATCTCTTTCTCAGACTTTAACAGGTCTAAACAAAGTGCCTTAAATTCAGATCTAAAGTCCTTTGAATCAAAGTCAAAGGAGTCTATTACCTGGTCTTCTTTAGTTTGAGTTTCAGATTCAGACTCTGACTCTTGTTTTGCATCAGAATTTTGTTAGGAGGAATTGATAGCCATCATGCAGAATTCCTTTTCTTCAGCATCATCTTCATCATCACTTGAGCTTGATGAAGCCTCTGATTCTTCTTCAGTTTCACTCCAGGTTTCTGCTACAAATCCCTTCCTTGTATGTTTATTTTTGCTGGAGGAGGATTTTTTGTAATTGTTTCCCCTGGAGTCCTTATCTTTTCTCCTATCTTTTCTGTCCTTCTTGTCCTTATTCTGATTTTCTGGAAAGTCAGGAACAATATGGCCTTGTTTCCTACATCCAAAATAGATTATTTCTTTATTATTTGACTTGTCATACCTTGACTTCTCATGCCCTCTAGATGACCTCTTTCTGAAATCTTTCCTGGCCATCTTATAGAATCTTTTGGCCAGCAAGCTCATCAATTCTTCATTGCCTGTGACCTTGTCTTCAGGCAGATCTTCTATAGCTTTGAATGTTATTGTCTTCTCCTTCTTGATAGCTAGAGAAGCAACCTTTTGTTCTTCCTCTCTGTTCTTGATGAGCAGCTCATAAGACTTGAGCTTTCCCAACAAAGCTTCAATAGTAATCTCAGTTAGGCTTCTGACATCCTTGATTGGCCAGATCCTTGAGTCCCAAGTGCTAGGGAAGCACATTAGGATCTTGTCATTTAGTTCAGTTAGAGAGATCTCCTTGTCCAGTGTTTTTAATTCACTGAATATTAGGCTAAGCCTGTTGTACATGTCAGCCATTGATTCAGTTTCTCCCTTTTTGAAGTTCTCATATTGGCTTATGAGATGGGATCTCCTGTCCTTCCTTTCATCAGCAGATCCTGAGAGAATTTCAGATAACTTGTCCCATATCTCTTTTGCTGAACTACATTCAGCCACCTTTTGGAATATCTCATAAGACATAGTCTGAGCAAGGATATTCATAGCCTTTGCATATACAACTTTCCATTTCTTTATTTCTGCATTTGTTCCTGAGGGAGGTGGAACAGCACTTGTACTTGTAATTACAGGGGGTCTTGGACAAACTGTAAAAATAGAATTGTAGATGTCCTCATCAATAGAATTCATGTAAAGCCTAATCCTTGCCTTCCAAAGTGCAAACTTAGAAAGGTTGCACACTGGAAGGTCTGGTGCTAGCATAATCTTTATTCTGTTCCATGGTTTGTTTAAAAATAAATATATAATACACAAAAGAAATAACTATCCTCTATAAAGGTTTGATCTTTTAAGAGAACTTTTGGTTTAGGTGCTAGCCTATTCAACCAATCTGTTGAAAATTCAAATGTTGAGTAACCAACCTCCCTCTGATACCAATTGAAAGTGAGTGAAAGATCAATCTTAACTATAGGGGGGGTGAATAGAGTATTTGAAATTAATTTACAATTCAAAAACTGTAAGGCAGTGGAAGTCTTGATTTATGTATATGTGTAAGGTGCTTGCAAAAAGAAAAACTAAGTAAGCAAGAAATAGGAAATCACACAGCATACAGCAAAGTAAAAAGCACAGCAAACCAGATGACATAAGGAGCTATAGTGGTTCCCCAACAACCTGGGTACATCCACTCTTCTACCACCCTAGGTAGGAATTCACTATAGGAATAGTTGATCAGGTGTCCTGGGCACCAATGAGCTTTTGATAAGGTGCTCAAAAACCAAAACAAAATTTTTTGATAAGGTGTCATGCCACCACTGAGTTTTGACAAGGTCTCAGAAACCAGCCACAAAACTTTTGAAGGGAGTTTTGAGAAACCCTTTTACAGGAGAGAAAGGAAAAATAAAATGAGTTGAGTTGTTCTTCTCTGTAAACAATCTGAGAGAAGACAAGTGGAAGATGTTGTCAAAGCTCCCCCTGAGATCTGTAATGGTTCAGGAAGTTGAGTTTTGCTTAGGGTGATAGGCCTTCAGTTGCTTCAGATCTCCAGCAATAGATGATTTCAGCAGATGCTGAAATGTGTGTTGTCTAGAGTCCTTTATAATGAAGCTTTTGAACACTTGAAGCTTGAAGGAGTAAAACAGCAGATGATCTCCTTCACAATGATGTTCCTTGTGTTCTTGAAGAATTCTGACTCAGTAATTCTGTAAGCTTTTGTCTACTGAATCTATTCTTAGAAGATGAATTCTTGATGAGTGAATTTTTTGTTCTCTCTTTTGTATATCTTTTTCAAATCTTGTCTGTTCTATTCTAAAACTTATTCTCTAAGGAGTATATTAGATTCTGACTTTAGATGGCCGTTACTCAGTCATAAATGACTTCCAAAATTGACAACTATCTCTGGGGAAAGTCCTAAGTAACATTCCAATTATTCTTCCTTGAAACTTGCTCCAGATTGCTTGAAACGGCTATAGAATCCTTTGTCATTAATACTGAAAATAAATCTGAATGAATTCCATAACTGTCCTGAATTTGAATTCTGAAATAGTCAATCTCGTATAAAAATCGTCGATCTGAGCTCCATGATCGTCAAACTGAGCTCAGAGATAGGATTTAAACTGAAGACAGAAATCGTCGAACTGAGCTCTACGATCATCGAACTTAGCTCAACGACTTGGAAAACAGCTGGAAACAGAACGTCGATCTGAGCTTAATGATCGTCGAACTGAGTTCGACAACTCGTTGAACTGAGCTCAGAGAACGTCGAACTGAGTTCGACGTTTCGTCGACCTGAGCTCGACGAAAATTGTCTTTGTCTCAGCACTTGAATTCTGATCTATAGAAGGTCTTGAGGGCAGCTTTCAAATCTATGTACTAACCCTAAGACTCATTCTATTTGACCTATCAGACCATACAACAAGGTCAAAACAAAAACCTAATCACATAGTGATCCTTACCCAAATTAGTAATAGGGTGTTCCAACAAACTGGTTTCCTATGTTCATCAGCATCTAATACAGCATTAGTAGGCATAGGTGTTTTCACACAGGATGCTTCAGACATACCAAATTTCTTAACCAACTCTTTTGCAGACTTGGTTTGAGAAATGAATATGCCATCAGCATGTTGTTTGACTTGCAATCCTAGAAAGAAGAAAATCTCACCCAGGCTACTCATTTCAAATTTAGAATGCATTGGGTTTGAAAAACTTTTGCACAAATTTGAATCAGTAGATCCAAAGATAATATCATCTACAAAAATTTGCACTAGTAGGGTATTGAACTTATGGGTTCTAATAAAAAGAGTTTTGTCTACTCTACCCCTTATAAAATCATTTTTCAAAAGAAAGCATGTTAAGGTCTCATACCATTCTCTAGGAGCTTGCTTAAGACCATATAATGCTTTATGCAATTTAAAAACATAATCAGGATGAGGTGGAGAGATAAAACCTGGGGGTTGTCTAACATAGACTTCTTCCTTAATATCTCAATTGAGAAATGCACTCTTCACATCCATTTGATAGACCTTGAATCCCTTGTGTGCTGCATAAGCTAGAAATATTCTTATGGCCTCCAACCTTGCAACTGGTGCAAAGGCCTGGTCATAATCTTTTCCTTCTTCTTGTGAGTATCCTTGTGCAACTAGCCTTGCCTTGTCCCTTACAATGATTCCTTGATCATCCAGTTTGTTCCTGAACACCCATTTTTTTCCAACAATGGAGTGATCCTTTGGCCTTGGCACTAGCTCCCAAACTTTGTTACTTTCAAATTTATGTAATTCCTCTTGCATTGCAATGATCCAGTGAGGATCTTGTTCTGCATCTTGTATGGATTGAGGCTCAATTTGAGATAGAAAGCAGGTGTGCATCAGGTTTTAGTTGACCTGAGTTCTGGTTTGCACACCAGCTGAGATGTCTCCAATCACTTGGGAGATTGGATGATCTCTTGATGTTACTAAATCAACAGGGGGTGTTGATTGTTCACCAACCTGTGTTGTTGTTTCCTCTTGTGGAACAACAGCTTGCTCTTCAAGATAATTATCACCAAGATGTTGAGTACCCTCTTCATCTTCACTACTTCCACCTCTTTGTTGGATAGGTGAATGTGTTGTATCCTTCTCTATAATGTGTAACCTGTCCAAGTTTTCTGAAAGAGAATGTACCTGCAAAGGTTTTATGGTAGAAGTATTCTTCTCCTTATGAGACATGTTAGTTTCATCAAAAGATACATGAACAGATTCTTCAATTTTAAGAGAAGATTTGTTATACACCCTATAAGCATTACTGATCGTGGAGTATTCCCGAAACACTCCTTCATCAGCTTTGTCTTGAAATTTTGCTATGTACTTCTTGTCATTATTGTGTATGTAACAAATGCAACCAAAATTTTTGAAATAATCTACTTAAGGTATCTTCCCTTTGAGTAATTCATAGGGAGTCTTGCCCTTTAGCTTATGTATCAAACTTCTATTCAACACAGTTTTAGGTGCTTACTGCCTCTTCCCAAAAGGATAGAGGAAGGTGAGCATCTGTCAATAATGTAGTAGCAGATTCAATAAGAGTTCTATTTTTCCTTTCAGCTACCCCCATTTTGTTGAGGAGTTCTAGGAGTTGAGAAAGTGTGCCTGATCCCTTCACTCTGACAGAACCCTTGCATAAGAAGAGAATCAAACTATGTCCCATGTTCACTTCTGATCAGGGCAATGTGAGTATTGAACTCAATCTGTATGCATTTGAGAAACTCTGTCAAACACTTAAAGTTATCAGACTTCTTCCTCAGAAAGAACACCCATGTGAATCTAGAGAAGTCATCTACAACCACTAAACTGTAAGATTTCCCTCCTAAGCTTTGTACTGTAATGGGTCCAAAAAGATCCATGTGTAACAGATACAAGATCCTTGGTGAATAACTCTTATTAAGTGACTTGAAGCTATTTTTAGTTTGCTTGCCTAACTGACAAGCCCTGCAAAGTCCTTCCTTCTTATAGGGGCCAGAAGGTAGTCCTTTAACAAGATTGTCCTTAGATAGCCTAGCAATGGTTCTAAGGTTTATATGTCCTAATCTCTTCTGCAAAAGTTCATTTGGTTTACTAACAGAGTTGAACAAGAAAATATTTACCTTAGTTGAATGAAAATCTACAAGATAGATGTTACCTTTCCTTTTACCTATAAATACAGTTGTGTTGTCCTCTGATTTGATTTTGCAAGAGGATTTATTGAATGTCACCTGGTAGCCTTCATCACATAGTTGACTGATGCTGATTAGATTGTGCTTCAGACCTTCCACATATGCTACCTTCTTGAATGTACCTGTGCCTATTTGGACTGCACCATATCCCTTGGTTTGTCCAAAGTTTGAATCTCCAAATATTACTTTGGGTCCAAGCTTGGATTTGAAGGATGTTAGATTATCCTTGCTTCCTATCATGCGCTTTGAGTACCCACTATCCAGATACCATTACTGGTTTATTGTTGGATAGGTCTTCACCTGCATACATAATAATTTACTTGTTTTTGACCCAATTTACCTTGGGCCTAGGTTGATAACCTATAAATTCTGAAAAAAAAGACATCCCTGGTTGACTCTTAAAACCTTCAGGATGATATATCCTAGGAGGTATTATCCATTCAGTATAAGGGTTAAAGCTTTGGGATGTGGGACCACTAGGATTGAAGTTTGATTTACCCTTAAAACCTTGCTCAAAGCTCTTATCTCTGTTCGACGATCTCTGAGCTGAGTTCGACGATCTTGGGTTAGATCGTCGAGCTCCGTTCGAAGATCGACTTTTCCAGAGTTCAGAGTTCAGAGATCGTCGACCTGAGTTCGACGATTTAGCTTGAGATCGCTGAGCTCTGTTCGACGATCGTCGAGCTCTGTTCGATGTTTTCCATTGAACTTTGTTTTTCTTAGGTAAATCAAGATTCTTCCTAGCTACCTCTACAACTCCCTTCCCTTTATCTGAGATAAACTTAATTGGGGTTGTTAACACTATAGGTTGGCTGGATGAAGCACCCAAGCCCAGTGTACTGCTAAGTCTTGAGTACATTGTGCTTATGATGTCCATCAGTCTGATGCTTCTCTCATTGAAGGATTCTTCAAACTTCTTTTCCCTAGATAGTTAACTTTTCAGTGAAGTTATCTCCTCCCTACAACATTCCAACTCCTCAAAGAGTTTGAGGTTATCTGATTTTAAAGTGCTATGTTCAGACAATTGATTTCTGAGAGAGATAATCTCTTTCTCAGACTTTAGCAGGTCTAAATAAAGTGCCTTAAATTCAGATCTAAGTCCTCTGAATTGAAATCAAAGGAATCTATTACCTGATCTTCTTCAGCTTCATGTTCAGATTAAGATTCTGATTCTTGTTCTGCATCAGAATTATGTTGAGAGGCATTGATAGCCATCATACAGAACTCCTTCTCTTGAGCATCATCTTCATCATCACTTGAGCTTGATGATGCCTCTGAATCTTCTTCAGTTTCACTCCAAGTTTCAGCTACAAATCCCTTCCTGGTGTGTTTGTTCTTGCTGGAGGAGGATTTGTTATTGTTGTTTCTTCTGTAGTCTTTGTCTCTTCTCCTGTCTTTTTTATCTTTCTTGTCCTTATTTTGATTCTCTGGACAATCAGGCACAATGTGGCCTGGTTTCCTGCATCCAAAATAAATAATTTCTTTGTTACTGGACTTATCATACCTTGGCTTTTCATGAACTCTGGATGACCTTCTCCTGAAATCTTTTCTGGCCATCTTGTAAAATCTTTTGGCCAGTAGGCTCATTAGCTCTTCATTGCCTGTGACATTGTCTTCAGGCTGTTCTTCTGTAGCTTTTAAAGCAATTGTCTTCTCCTTCCTTGTTGCTGGAGAAGCTATCTTTTGCTCTTCTTCTCTATTCTTGATAAGCAGCTCATAAGACTTGAGCTTGCCCAATAGAGCTTCAGTGGTTATCTCATTTAGGCTTCTAGCATCCTTGATTGGACAGATCCTTGAATCCCAAGTGCTGGGGAAGAACATTAGGATCTTATCATTGAGTTCAGTTAATGAGATCTCCTTGTCTAAGGTCTTTAGTTCACTGGCAATTAGACTGAGCCTGTTGTATATGTCAGCAACTGACTCAGTTTCTCCCTTCTTGAAATTCTCATACTGGGTTATGAGATGGGATCTTCTATCCTTTCTTTCATCAGCTGATCCTAACACAAGCTCAGATAGCTTGCCCCATATTTCTTTTGCTGAGTTGTATTCTGCCACTTTTTGAAATATGTCATCAGACATAGTCTGAGCCAATATGTTCATTGCCTTGGCATCAACAACTTTCCACTTTTTAATTTCTACATCTGCTCCTGAGGGGGGTGGAACAACACTTGTACTTGTAGTTACTGGAGGTCTTGGACACTCTGTCAAAATAGAATTAAAGATGTCTTCATCAATAGAATTCATGTATAATTTAATCCTTGCCTTCCAAAGTGCAAACTTAGAAAGATTGCACACTGGAGGTCTGGTGCAAGCTGTTGGGTATTGTATTCACAATGTACCTGATTTGAAGAAGCCCCTGAACAAGCTAAGGTGAATTGACAATGTATTTGATTACTTGTTTTCAAGTTGTGCTTGCAGTTATTCATCGCTAAGTACACACCAATGTCAGGGTGCAGTAGGTCAATATACACGGGTCTGTGCAACGTAATCCCTCGTTGAGCAGATTAGTGTGTTGGCTTACGTGTACTCTCTCTATTGGAGTACTTATTTTCAAGCACAGGGTTATGTAAGATCAAGAGCAGTCAAGGAGCAAGGATGGGCCAAAGACCAGCTCACGGGAAGAAAGACGAAAATCGTCTAAGTACAAATCGACGAGAATCACTAAGTGATTCTCGCCGATTCGACGAGAATCACTAGTGATTCTTGCCGAATCGTCGAGAATCACGAACTGATTCTTGCCGATTGCTGTCGGTTGTCTCGAAGCCTCTTTTAATTCCTCTAAGGAAGAATCATCGAGAATCACGAAGTGATTCTCACCGACTCGTCGAGAATGACTCTGCATTCTCGACGATTCGGCAAGAATCAATTGTGATTCTCGCCGACTCTCACCGGCTTGTGTTATCAGTAGAGATTGAATTCTGTCAAGTAGAATTCGGCGAGAATCGTAGTTGATTCTCGTCGATTCGGCGAGAATCACCTACGATTCTCGCCAAATTTGACTTAGGCAATTTTCGCCTATTCTCTGGACCGGTCCAAGTTAACTGAACTATTTTGAACCGGTCTTAGGGTTTCCTTTTGGTGGGGCCCACAACGGTCATGTGGAATGACCTAATGTATAAATACCTCCGTCTGGTTGAGCGGAAGAGATACAGAGATATACGAATACACGATTCAAAAAGAACAGCCCCCGACGTGACCTAGATGCGATCTTGCTCCGCGACTGTCGTCGCCGCTCGTACAGTTAGTCGCCGTTGCTGATCAAGGTTATTTCAGATCTCCGGCGACAGAAGCTCAGCCTAGCAAGCGTCTCACGCGTCTAACCAAAGATCTTTTGTCTCTTGATTCGTAGATCGGGAAAACCATCCCCTTCCGAATCGATCGAGACGATCGATCCTAGTGTGACCGGTTGAAGACCTTGCTACCTTTGCTACGAAGGTTGAATCTCCATTGCATCGCCGCAGCACTCCGTTGCCGCCGCCAATCCCGAGAGCCAAGGCGCCGCCCTTTGCTGCCGCCGGTTACGGGGAGATTCTCTCCAAGAGAGATCTAGGGTTGTGGACTCTTCGTTGACTTCAAGAACACGTCGTCGAACGAAGAGGGACACCTTAGTCTCCATAAGTTGTTTGTATTTCTAATACATTCTATTTTCAATTTCATTGTAAAGGAACGATTGGTTCCTAGTTGTAAGGGTTGGGTGCAACCCGTGGCGTGGGAGTGGTGACTCCTACGTGTGGAAGGGTTCCTTCCGTTAGTGCAAGGATTGGGTTTCAATCCTATTGGTGAAGTGACCGAGTCGTCCCTGGTTGGGAGATAGGTCGAAGGGTGAAAGTGGACGTACCCAAATTCGGGAACCACTATAAATTGCTTGAGTCTTTTCTGTGCTGTGTTTTTTGATTTATTTGTGCAGGTACATTTTTTTTTAATTCCGCAAAAATGCTACAAGACACCTATTCCCCCCCCCCATAGGTGAAGCTAGTTGGCACTAGGTGGACTTTCAAGTGGTATCAGAGGGAGGTTGCTCATCAAAAGGGTTCGCACCTTGAGTAGAATCCTGCCACCAGTGTCAAGAAGAAGACAGATATCTACCATGGACGGACTCAAGTACTCCGGCAAAATCCCAGTGTGCACCAGACTGAACTTTCCTATCTGGAAGGAAAGAACCAGATTCTACATGGAAGCAGTCGACCCACGACTGTTTATGATTGTTGAGGAGGGACCTTATGTTCCCACAAAGCCCTCCACCATTGATCCTACTAAACAAGTGCCAAAGACGTTGTCAGAAATGGACAAGGACGAAATGGTGCTGGTAGGACTCGACAAGAAAGCACAGAACATCTTGGTAAGCGCAGTTGACGACTATATGATGCAGAACTTCTGCAACTGCAGGACAGCCAAGGATCTCTGGAACTGTCTGATTGTACTAATGGAGGGCACAGATGAAGTGAGGTACGATCGGAGATCCCTCCTCAACCAGAAATATGAGGCCTTCAGGCAAGGGCCCAAGGAGGAGATCGGAGTTACCTTCGAAAACTTCCTCAAGATCGTCAATGCACTCAAGGGATATGGAAGAGTGTTCACTGACGGTGAACTCAATGATAAATTCCTTAGGTCCCTTACTAAGAAATGGGACACAAAGATCTGCGCCATCCGAGAGTTTGGCAGACTTGCTGAAACCGACCCTCAAATTCTGTTCGGGAAGCTCATGTCCTATGAGCTTCAACTCAATACAAGGAAAACTGAAGAGGAAGCAGAGAAATCCGCAGCCAAAGAAAAGACGGTGGCCCTAAAAGCCATTCATTCCAGAAAGGGCAAGGGTGCTGCTTCTTCCCGTGCGTGGAAGAAAGATGAGGAGGAAGACTCCGAACCATGCTCCTCCGGCTCAGAATTGTCTGAAGAAGATTTCTCCCTCATCACCCGAGAATTCAAGAAGTTCCTCAAGATGAGGAATCAAAGAAAGAGAGACGGCTCCTCCACCAGATTTCAGAAGAAGAATTATTCTTCTGACAGGTATGAATCAAAACCGAACAAACATCGTAATACTGACATCATCTGTTTTGGATGCAATAAGCCAGGACACGTCGTGGCTGACTGCCATCAAGGCAAGAGGGAGAAGGGAAAGGGAGAGGAGCACAGGTCCTGAAAAGACAAGAAGAAGGAGAGCAATTACATCGCGAAGAAGCCAAATACGCTGAGTGAATCTGACACGTCAGACACCAGCGATGACGAGGAAGCGTATTTTGGGCTAATGGGTTGTTGTGACTCAGAAGGAGAATGCCCCCCATTTACTGGGAAGGTAAAAGCTCACACCCCTCTCTCCGACTCTGACTCTGATCCTGAGTCTCAGGATGATGACCCTGAGGATAGCCCTTCGGCCCGTGAAGCTGAGCTCCTCGATAAGTATGAGCTTCTGCTCAATACTTTCGAGGAGTGTCGAAAGAGACTGAAGGCTGAGAAAAAGGAAGTTAAATTCCTTAAAGGTGAGAGTGTATCCCTGAGGGAAGAGATTACCAGTTTTATCTCCCTCCGACAGGTGCACTTGGACCTGACTTCTAAGCATTCAGAGTCTCTTAAGCTCCTCGATCTTAAGAAGGAGGAAATTGACAGGGTTGGAAGAACAACTTGCGACAGAAAAGAAGATCGTTAAGAGCGTCTCTATGCCAAAGATAGTTCTTCCACTGGTTGATACCTTCACTGCTCAGGCCAAAGGAGCTGGTTTGGGGCATGTAGGGGTACCTGGTTCCTCATCCAGGAGAAACAGGAACCAGAGGAAGAATAAGGCTGCTAAGAAGGCCTCTGCTGCTGAAAAGGGAAAGGCCCCACTCAGTCCTGTTGCGTTCAGAAAGCTTAGCTTTCCCTATAACCAACATGACTTTGAGTCAACATATGGCCATCACTTCAGGCCCTCGGTTGCAGAGCCAAAGAGACGATATGATGGTTGGACCTTCCCCCGCAATTTTGGCGAGAGTGTCTTCAAGGAACCTTATGAGGAAGTTCAGATGAAGGATTATGGCCACTTCTCTAGCGGTCATAATAGGAAGCAGGTACCCAAGGCCAAGCCTGTTACACTGAGAAACCAGGAGGTGAAGAAATCATGCGACTGTTGTCATCATGATGCCTCCACCTCCAGGTCCGAGGCCCCTGCTGAACCTTCCGTTCTAAGAGTGAAGCAGGTGCCTAGGAGAAAGTATAACAGATTTGACTGTTGTTGCTGTGGCAAAGTTGGTCACTTTGCCATGGATTGCTGGTTTAATCCGAGGAATAACGAGACTCCTCACGTTGGCAATGCGAGGCAGACCACTCGTAGGGCTAACCATTCGAGGGGGAGCATGCTAACGAGGAATCTAGGACCCAAGTTCGATTGGGTTCCTAAGGCAAATTAATTCTGTTTTGCAGGAATGTCCAAAGGCCACCAAAACTCCCATATGGTATTTGGACAGTGGATGCTCCCGTCATATGACTGGGACAAGAAGCCTGCTGCGGGAGTACTCTCCAGTCGAGAATGGACCCAAAGTCATCTTTGGGGGATCTGATCGGGGAGTCACTAGAGGTTACGGTATGATTTCCAACGGTATACTCTCTATCACTGGCGTAGCTTATGTTGAAGGGTAAAATCATTACCTGATCAGTGTAAGCCAGTTATGTGATAAAGGGTATGACGTTAAGTTCTGCAAGGATAAATGCTTGATAATATCATGTGCCTCTTCGGAGACGGTATTAACCGGCATTAGGAGCAAAAATATTTTCTGTTTAGATTATCTCAGTCTAGATTCTTCTACCCCCGTATGCCTAGTAGCAAAAGGCAGTGCATCTCTTTGTGAACAATGGCACAAGAGATTGGCACATATTAATTACATGACAATTAATATGCTGTTTTCCAAAGATTTAGTAAGGGATGCTCCCATTATTAAGTGCATCAAAGATAGTCCCTGTCCTGCATGCCAGATGGGCAAACAGACTCGGGCTACCTTTAAGGGCATCTCAGACAAAGACTCCTCCAGATGTCTTTATCTTCTGCACATGGACTTGTTTAGTCCAATGCAAGTTCATAGCTTAGGAGGGAAGTCTTATACGCTAGTGATTGTAGATGATCACTCTCGGTTTACTTGGGTGTTCTTTTTAAAACGGAAGTCTGATACGTTTGACATCTTCACCAGCTTTGTCAAGCAGATTCAGAACGAACTTAACTGCTCAGTGGTCAAAATCAGAAGTTAACATGGAACAGAGTTCGAGTCTGGTGCTATGACAGAGTATTGTGAAGAACTTGGTATCTTTCATGAGTTTTCCTCCCCGCACACTCCTCAACAAAATGGAGTTGCGGAGAGGAGAAATAGAACACTCATTGAAGCCTGCACGACAATGTTGAATGACGCTTCACTCCCAGAATACTTCTGGGCCGAGGCTGTCAATACGGCTTGTCATGTTCAAAACCGGGCGTTGATCAACAAAAGTCATCGTAAGATGCCCTACGAGCTACTGAAAGGCGGGAAACCAACCATGTCCTATTTGAGGATCTTTGTTTGCAGATGTTATGTACTGAATAATGGGAAGTACCCGCGTACTAAGTTTGGTGAAAAATTCTTCGAAGGCATATTCATGGGCTATAGTAGCCATAGCCGGGCTTATAGAGTTTTCAACAGGAAAACCCTAGTGGTAGAGGAATCAATAAATGTTGTATTTGATGAAGGAAGTTTGCTTAATTACAAGTCTTCTAGTGGTCTTCTTGAAGATGCAGGTGCCAGACTCAAAAAGCTACACCTGGATGAGCTCGAGAAAGATGCAACTCCAAAATACGTCAAGGTCTCCACCTCAACGCCAATCGGAGAGGATGACAATCAGGATGGAGCAGTCCTCCCTGAAGAGGAAGGAGCCCCAGAAATTGCTAGAGCTCCTGATGCAAGACTTCTAGAGCTCCGACACGTGAGGGATCATCCTAGAGATCAGATCATCGGAGATCCTCGCGACGGTGTCAGAACTCAAAGAGGTAATATTAATGAGATTTTGCATCTTAGTTTCCTATCACAGGTTGAGCCAAAGAAGTTCGATGAGGCGAACAAAGATGCAGCATGGATATTGGCCATGCAAGATGAACTACATCAATTTGAAAGATGCAACGTCTGAACGCTGGATCCCAGACCAAAGGGGCAGAACGTGATCGACACCAAGTGGATTTTCAAAAAAAAAACCGGATGAACATGGTGTCATCATAAAGAATAAGGCCAGGCTGGTGGCTCAAGGATACAGACAGGTGGAGGAGATTGACTTTGACCAGACGTTTGCGCCAGTTGCACGACTCGAGGCAATCCGTCTGTTCCTAGCCTATGCCTCTCATAAAGGATTCACAGTCTATCAGATGGACGTGAAATCGACATTCTTGAATGGATACTTGAAAGAGGAAGTATACGTCGCTCAACCTCCAGGTTTTGTCAATCCTACTTATCCTAATCATGTCTACTTTCTTAATAAAGCTTTATATGGCTTAAAACAAGCTCCTCGAGCTTGGTATGAGACCTTGTCTAGTTTTCTTCTTGAGAACAAGTTCACTAGAGGAAAAATAGACAAGACATTGTTTCTCAGGGAAGTCAAAGGCAAGATCTTGCTAGTGCAAATCTATGTCGATGACATTATATTCGGGTCAACGGACAACAATCTTTGCAAAAAGTTTTCTAAACTTATGCAATGAAAGTTTGAAATGAGCAGTATGGGAGAGCTGAAGTATTTCTTGGGACTTCAAGTGAAACAGTCTGAGGAAGGAATTTTCATTTCTCAGACAAAGTTCACCAATGAACTCCTCAAGAAATTCGGAATGGAGAATGCAACCTCTATGAGGACTCCAATGGGATCCACCATGTCTCTGGATAAGGATGAGAAAGGGAAACGTTTTGATGAAACCAAATACAGAAGCATCATTGGATCCCTGCTCTACCTTACTGCTAGTAGACCGGATATCATGTTCTCCACTTGTGTTTGTGCCAGATATCAGGTGAACACTAAGGAATCTCATTATGTCGCTGCAAAGCGAATTCTTAGATACCTTATAGGTACCCCTAATCTTGGCTTGTGGTACCCGAGAAACAATGATGTCGAGCTAATAGGTTTTTCAGATGCTGATTTTGCAGGGAGTAGGGATGAAAGGAAAAGCACTTCCGGGACGTGTCAATTCCTCGGAAGAAGGCTCATCTCATGGAATAGCAAGAAGTAGAATTGTGTAGCAACCTCCACATCATATTCTGAGTACGTCTCGGCTGGCAGCTGTTGCGCACAACTCCTATGGATCAGAAATCAGTTAGCAGACTATGACCTTCAGTTCAAGAAAGTACCAATGTATTGCGACTCCTCCAGTGCAATTGCCATTGCCAACAATCTGGTATCGCACAGTAGAACGAAGCATATTGAAGTGCGCTACCACTTCATTCGGGAACACGTGGAGAACAAGGACATCTCTCTCTACTATGTCCCCACGGACAAGCAGATTGCAGATATTTTCACAAAGCCCTTAGACGAGGCCAAGTTCAGTCTTTTCAAAACTGAATTGGGGATGCTAAACTATGAGGAATGAATACTACAGAAGCTCCAGGCTCGTGCATCTAGGGGGAGCATCTGCCAGGAACTCAAGTGTAACCACAGGTGCAAGAACTGAGGGAGAGCATGGTGTCAATTGCACCAGACCCAGATTGTAGAAGCCGAAAAGGGGGAGATTACCCTCTCGGCTAAGGTGCTAAGGTGTATGCTCCAAATGCTCTAAAGATAATGGTATGGAATTTCAACTCACTCTCGTTTTTTTTAAAGTTGTGTTTTCTTCCAAGCCGTTATATTCACCTTAGCTTGTAGGGTTTAGGCTTCTTCAAATAGGGGGAGATTGTTGGGTATTTTATCCACAATATACCTGATTTGAAGAAGCCCCTGAACAAGCTAAGGTGAATTGACAATGTATTTGATTACTTGTTTTCAAGTTGTGCTTGCAGTTATTCATCGCTAAGTACACACCAATGTCAGGGTGCAGTAGGTCAATATACACAGGTCTGTGCAACGTAATCCCTCGTTGAGCAGATTAGTGTGTTGGCTTACGTGTACTCTCTCTATTGGAGTGTACTTATTTTCAAGCACAGGGTTATGTAAGATCAAGAGCAGTCAAGGAGCAAGGATGGGCCAAAGACCAGCTCACGGGAAGAAAGACGAAAATCGTCTAAGTACAAATCGACGAGAATCACTAAGTGATTCTCGCCGATTCGACTCTCGCCGAATCGTCGAGAATCACGAACTGATTCTTGGCGATTGCTGTCGGTTGTCTTGAAGCCGCCTTGAATTCCTCTAAGGAAGAATCGTCGAGAATCACGAAGTGATTCTCGCCGACTCATCAAGAATGACTCTGCATTCTCGACGATTCGGCAAGAATCAATTGTGATTCTCGCCGACTCTCACCGGCTTGTGTTATCAGTAGAGATTGAATTCTGTCAAGTAGAATTCAGCGAGAATCGTAGTTGATTCTCGCCGATTCGGCGAGAATCACCCACGATTCTCGCCAAATTTGACTTAGGCAATTTTCGCCTATTCTCTGGACCGGTCCAAGTTAACTGAACTATTTTGAACCGGTCTTAGGGTTTCCTTTTGGTGGGGCCCACAACGGTCATGTGGAATGACCTAATGTATAAATACCTCCATATGGTTGAGCGGAAGAGATACAGAGATATACGAATACATGATTCAAAAAGAACAGCCCCCGACGTGACCTAGAACGCGTTCTTGCTCCGCGACCGTCGTCGCCGCTCGTACAGTTAGTCGTCGTTGCTGATCAAGGTTCTTCCAGATATCCAGCGACAGAAGCTCAGCCTAGCAAGCGTCTCACGCTTCTAACCAGAGATCTTTTGTCTCTTGATTCATAGATCGGGAAAACCATCCCCTTCCGAATCGATCGAGACGATCGATCCTAGTGTGACCGTTGGAAGACCTTGCTACCTTTGCTACGAAAGTTGAATCTCCATTGCATCGCCGCAGCACTCCGTTGCCGCCTCCAATCCCGAGAGACAAGCCGCCGCCCTTTGCCGCCGCCGGTTACGGGGAGATTCTCTCCAAGAGAGATCTAGGGTTGTGGACTCTTCGTTGACTTCAAGAACACGTCGTCGAACGAAGAGGGACACCTTAGTCTCCATAAGTTGTTTGTATTTCTAATACATTCTATTTTCAATTTCATTGTAAAGGAAAGATTGGTTCCTAGTTGTAAGGGTTGGGTGCAACCCGTGGTGTGGGAGTGGTGACTCCTACGTGTGGAAGGGTTCCTTCCATTAGTGCAAGGATTGGGTTTCAATCCTGTTGGTGAAGTGACCGAGTCATCCCTGGTTGGGAGATAGGTCGAAGGGGGAAAGTGGACGTACCCAAATCGGGGAACCACTATAAATTGCTTGAGTCTTTTCTGTGCTGTGTTATTTGATTTATTTGTGCAGGTACAGTTTTTTTTAATTCCGCAAAAACGCTACAAGACACCTATTCCCCCCCCCCCCATAGGTGAAGCTAGTTGGCACTAGGTGGACTTTCACTAGCATAATCTTTGTTCTGTGCAATGGTTTTATATGAAAATAAATATAATGGAAATAATAACCCTCTATTAAAGATTGATCTTATTAGAGATCTTTTGGTTCAGGTGTTTGCCTGTAGGAACAACCAATCTGATGAGGATTTAGTTGTTGAATAACCAACCTCCCTCTGATACCAATTAAAAGTGAGGGTAAGATCTACCTTTACTCTAGAGGGGGGGGTGAATAGAGTATATTAAAATAATTTTCCAATTTAAAAATTATTTAGCTGTGGAAGACTTGATTTATATATATGTGTATTGTGCTTGTAGTAAATAAAAACTAAGCAAAAAAACAAATCACAGCACACAGCAAATCAAACATAGCAACCAGAAGACAAAAGGATCTATAGTGGTTCGCCAATGAACCTGGGTACATCCACTCTTCTACCACCCTAGGTAGGAATCCACTGCAGGAATAGTTGATCAGGTGTCGTGGGCACCAATGAGCTTTTGATAAGGTGCTCAAAAACCAAATCAGATTTTTTTGATCAGGTGTCTTGCCACCACTGAGTTTTGACAAGGTCTCAGAAACCAACCACAAAACTTTTGAAGGGAGTTTTGAGTAACCATTTTACAGCAGAATAAAAGAAAAAGAAAGAGTTAATGTTATTCTCTGTCAACAGTCAAAGAGAAGACTAGTGGATTGTTGTTGTCAAAGCTTTCCCTGAGATTTGTAGTTGTTCAAGAAGAGAAGCTTTGACCCGGGTGATAGGCCTTAAGTATGTTTGAGATCTCCAGTAAAGAATGTGAAAGTGCAGGATAAGATCAATCCTAACTCTAGAGGGGGGTGAATAGAGTTATTTAAAATAGTTTTGCAAATAAAAACTTGAGTGGAGAGAAAGTTTAGATTTACTTAGTGTATGGTGCTATAGCAAATAATCAGAGTAAAAAGAAATTCACAGCACAAAGCAAAACACAAAGAAACAAGCAATCCAGACGACACAAGGAGCTATAGTGGTTCCCCAAAATCCTGGGTAGTCCACTCTTCTATCACCCTTGATAGGAATCCACTTCAAGAAGAGTTAATCAGGTGTCTTGAGCACCAGAGAGTTTTTGACCAGGTTCTCACAAACCAAAGGAGCTGATTTTGACCAGGTTTCAGCAAAACCAAAGGTAACTTTTGAAGGGAGTTAAAACCCTGTACAGAAAGAAAAAGAAAAAGAGGTGATGTTGTCTTCTCTATCAACAAGTAAAGAGAAGCAAAGTGGATCTGTAGATGTTGTCAAAGCTCCCCCTGAGATCAAGAAGTAGTTCAGGAAGGAGAGCTCTGCACAAGGGTGACAGGTCTTCAAAGATCTGATTTGCTTCAGCAAGAGATGATCCAAGAAAGCTGGATGGTTGTGTCTGAAGCAATCAGAATTCCTGTGAGTGAGCTTTCAAAACAATATCACAGAGAGAGAGAGCTGAAGTCCTGTATTGTTGTTCTATGTATCTCTGTCTAGCTGAATGAATAATATATCTGAGTCTTCTTCTTCCTTTTTCTTTGATAGCCGTTGGCAGTCAGCATTAAATGCTTTCCTTAAATGTCCATGCCTCAAAGGAAATGTCAGGCAGACATTCCTTAGAAAATTCCTTGAGCCATGCACCAGATATGCCGTAACGGCCAATAAATCTTCAGCATTAATTGTCTGACAGAAGGAATTTGAATTCCTATTCAAAACTGATGGAAGTTTGGAAAACGTCGAGCTCACAGTAAAACGTCGATCTGAGCACGACACACGTCGGCCAGAGAGTGTTTTCTGTAAGTAGAATTGGGTTCGACGGAACGTCGAGCTGAGGTCGACTCCACGTCGAGCTGAGGTCGACTCTGCGTCGAGCTGAGATCGACTCTGCGTCGAGCTGAGGTCGACTCTACGTCGAGCTGAAGTCGACTCTGCGTCGATCTGAAGGTTACTCTAACTAGCCTATGTGACCTTTATAACAACAAGGAGGTCACAACACAAAATCCCTATAGAAATATAGTCAACCTGATCCAAATAGTAATAGGGTGTTCCAACAATCTCCCCCTATTTGGATTAGGATTACTATTTACATGAATTTAGGGATTCAAAGAGAAGTAAAGCAAAAATACAATTCAATACAATACAACCAGACATATGACAGAATAAAAAGCAGCATATATATAACACTATATAGCAGCAGTAATGTTTAAATGTCCTGTGTCCAGCAGATAGAAAGAATTAAAACACCTTACTTTACTTTTCCTGTGGGGCTTTGTCTTGATCACCTTTCTTGAAGATAATTTCTCTGTTAGGATTTGAAGCCTCCTTCTTGGATCTGTAATCATCAGCTGCACCTAAGGATTTCTGATCTCTTGCACTAGGTGGTACAGCTGTAGGATGGAGTTGCATATATCTGTCTGAGTCAAAGAACTTCTTTGAATTATATTTCTCCAATTCCTCTCTCCTTTGGTCTAACATTGTGCAGATGTGAGAGGTGTCCAGACCTCTTTCTCTAGCTTTGTTATTCTAATTTAGAGCAGCCATCTCAGTCATTCTAGCTTTCCAGTAAGCTGGAGTTTTGGTGGGATCTTCAAAAGGTACTACTGGTTCAAATCTGTTGGAGGAGAGTTCTTGAGTAGTTCTTGGGGTGAGGTCAGCTCTAGGTCTGTAAGGATAGGGACCAGAGGTTGGATCAATGGATCTTCCCCTTTGATAAGGTTGAGAACCTGATCTTCATCTGGACTGCCTGCCTCTGTTGTGTCCTCTTTGCTGATTTCCCCTTTGCTGACTATCTCCTTGGGATCTTCTTGATTGATAGGTCTTTCCATGTAGAGATGATGGGGCTGGATTAGAAGATAGACTTGCACCGACACCTGCATCTGGAGGAGGTGGAGGTGGAGGCTGATGGACAGGCTTGGAGGGGCCTTCATTAAACTTTCTTTTCTTCTTCATTGCCTTTCTTTGATTTTGAGAATACTGCATCCATGGCTCTGTAATTTCACAGTTGTATTTGATGTAATAGGGGATGTCATGGTCTGTGGCTCTAGCCATTGGAACTCTTTTCAAAGCTTTTGATCTTGCTTTCCTCTTCCTTGCAATGGTTGCAGAGGAGTCATCAGAATCAGTAGCAAACTCATCTTCTGAACTCTGAGATTCATCATAAGGATCTATGTACTTTCTTTTGGAGATCGGAAAAGTGATGGAGGCTGGAGCTGCTGAGGAGGTGACTGGAGGAAGATCTGCTGTCAGTGGGGAGGAGGAGTCTACCACTGTAGGAGAGGGAATAGCCTCAGGAGCCATAGAGACTGAAGAGGCTGGTTCCTGAAGGCCTGGTTCCTGAGGGCCTTGGGAGACATGGGTCTCAACTGCATCAGGTGTCTCAATTACTTCACCTGAAGTTTCAGCAGCTACAATTATTTCAACTTCATCACTAGCAGGAGCCACTGCTACCACTGCTACATCAGGGATCATGGACTTCTGAAAAGGGATAATAGCCCTAGACAGGTCTTCTTGAAGCTGTTCTGAATTTTGATGAGGAGCCTCAGATGCTATCTGAACTTCTGCTGCTGAGACTGTCTCTGAACAAGTCTGAACAAAGTGAACTGTTGAATGATGCAGCTCTTCTTCTGCTGACATCTCCCCCTACCTAGAATCAGTGGCAGCTGACTCTAGGCCCCAGAAGAAGGGCATGCCAGATGAGAGGAGAGGGAGGAGACAGAGGCAGAGAGAGTTCTCAGGGAAAGGAGGAGAGGAGCCAGCTTGGCATCCAAGAGGGAGGAGAGCCTAGGGTCCAAAAGGTCAAAAATCTGATTGGCCAAGGGCAGGAGAGCTACTTGCTCAAGTGGGACTTGAGTAGAGGTAGAGGGAGTGGCAGAAAATGTAAATGTAGAAGATGTAGTGGGTGGTGCAGACAAGGGAGGGGTAACTGGTTCATGGATGGAGGAAAAGAGCAGTTCTGAAAAAGTGGATGAATGGGGGAAGTCATGAGGAGAGGAGGTAGAGGCATCCATGAAGGCGTCTTCATGAATGTCAAAGGAGAAAAGGTCCTCATGAGATGAGGAATCCAAGCTTATGGGAAGGAAAGTTGTGTGTGGTGGAAGGGAGGATGCAATAGTGGAAATGGATGAAGGTATGGGTTGAGTGGATGAGAGGATTGTTGTTGAGGGGATGAAGGTGGATGGGAGGGAGAGGGAGGGAGATGGCAAAATCCCTGCTTCTGGACCAGTGGACTGAGGGAGAGTGACCTCTACAGTCCTGGTGTCTGCAGAAGTCCTCATTGCTGCTGCTGCCCTGGGATTCACAATTTTTCTGTCCCACTTGCCAATCAGTGCACAAGTGAGCCTCTTGGAAGCATTGATGTGCTTCTTTGAGGACACAAGCAGCTGGGGGCAGCAGTGGTTCAGAATCAACCCAAGAACCCTTCCAAAGTGGACAGAGTTCTTATCCAATTTCTTCTTAATCATTTCAAAAACAATCAATCCCCAGTTGGGATGTTTCTTATCCAAGATTGCAGCCATAAGGCAAAACTGATGCCTAGTAATGGCATCATGTGCAGTCCTCTTTGCATAGATTACTTTGCCTGTGATGTCTGCTAATAACCTATACTCAATAGCTAGGTTAACTTTTAGGAGTTTAGAGGGGTTACCAGCAGCATGCCCCATCCTGTCCAGCATCAAAGCATACTCTTCCAAAGAGAGTTCTATTCCATCATCTCCAGCAGCAAAACTGAAAACTTCTGAGATGATTTGAGGTGAGATGGCTACCTCATTCCTTGAAATTTTCCCGGTCAATGTATTGTTATCTGAGTTAACTGCTGTAAGGGTCCATTCTTTGATTTCCGACTCTGGAAGAGGGATCCTGGTTGACATAAAGTTGACCAGGTGCTGCTCCTTGAAAAGTTCCAGAATATCCAGAAAGTACTGTGGTGATCCATCAAATGAGTCGAAGTCGATGTCGAAGCCTAAATCGAACTTCATGGCCGCCAAAGCACCTGCAGTGATTGCCATTTTCCTGCAAAAAAAAATACCTTCCAAGATCAAGAGTAAAGTATTTGGAGGGAGAAAGCTTGAGTAGAAAATATGAAAGCGCAACTGCGAACGACGGAAAAAAAATGATTTTATACTTAGGGTTCGACGCAGAAATGGAAAGAACGTCGAGCTCAGTTCGACGCTCTAAGGCTCTAGAAGAACTGAAACGACTCAACAGCGTGCAGCTTAGGTCGACGTTCGACGCTTGGGCTGATGCTATACGTCGAGCTCAGGTCGACGTTGAACGAAAACGTCGACCGGAGAGAGAGAAACTCATGAAGCCGGGGAGCTGTGAACTTAGTTCGACGTTAGAAGTTGAGTTCGACGTTCGACGCTTTTGAGGGCGACGAACCGTCGATCTCCGTTCGACGCAGCGTCGAGCTTAGTTCAGAGCTCAGAAAAACCACTCAGACAGGGAAATTTTGAAATGAAATTTTTCTTATTCCTATTAATTATGGGTTTCAAAATCTTGGAGTTTTAATTTATGCTGTCTCCATCTAGCATTCCCAACTGATTGAGGAAGAAGAGGTGCTTCTTTTCATCCAAGGGCTTGGTGAAAATATCTCCTCTTTGTAGTTCAGTGGAAATGTATTCTAGTGCAATTTTCTTCTTTTCTACATTATCCCTTAAGATGTGATGTCTGATCTCTATGTGCTTAGTCCTACTATAGAGAACTGGATTTTGAGCAATTGATATTGCACTAGTATTATCACAAAAGATTTTAGACATCTCTAAGTTGTAGCCATAGTCTAGGAGCTGGTTTTGAATCCACAAAATCTGTGAGCAACAACTGCCTGCAGCCATGTATTCAGCTTCAGCAGTTGATGTGGACACAGAAGTTTGTTTCTTACAGAACCAGGAGACAAGTCTATCACCAAGGAATTGACAAGTTCCACTGGTGCTTTTCCTGTCTACTCTACATCCAGCATAATCAGAATCTAAAAATCCAGTTAGATCAAATCCTGAGTCATGTGGATACCAGAGACCTAGATTAGGACAACTTTTTACATACCTAAGAATCCTCTTAACTAATGTGAGGTGGGACTCTCTAGGGCTTACTTGGAATCTAGCACAAATGCATGTGGCAAACATTATATCTGGTCTAGTAGCTGTTAGATAAAGTAATGAGCCAATGATTGCTCTATAGCTTGTCTGATCAACTGGTTTTCCAGATTCATCAGCATCTAAAACAGCATTTGTAGGCATAGGTGTTTTCATAGAGGATGCTTCAGACATTCCAAATTTCTTAACCAGTTCTCTTGCATACTTGGTTTGAGAAATGAAAATGCCATCAACATGTTGTTTAACTTGCAATCCTAGAAAGAAGGCAAGCTCACCCATGCTACTCATTTCAAACTTTGAGTGCATAAGTTGTGAGAACTTTTTGCATAAGTTTGAATCCGTAGACCCAAATATGATATCGTCTACATAAACTTGTACTAGTAGGGTATGGGACCTATGGGTTCTAACAAAGAGAGTTTGGTCTACTCTACCCCTTTTAAAATCATTTTCCAACAAAAAACAAGCTAAGGTCTCATACCATGCTCTAGGGGCTTGCTTGAGACCATATAAAGCTTTATGCAGTTTAAAAACATGATCAGGAAAGGTTGGAGAGATAAAACCTGGAGGTTGTTTTACATAAACCTCTTCCTTGATGTCTCCATTGAGAAAAGCACTCTTGACATCCATCTGATATACCTTGAATCTCTTGTGAGCTACATATGCATGAAAGATTCTTATGGCCTCCAACCTTGCAACTGGTGCAAAGGTTTGGTCATAATCAATTCCTTCTTCTTGGCAATATCCTTGTGCAACAAGTCTTGCCTTGTTTCTCACAATTATTCCTTGATCATCCAACTTGTTCCTGAATACCCATTTGGTTCCAACAATTTGCTGGTTCCTTGGTCTTGGTACTAATTCCCAAACTTTATTCCTTTCAAATTGATTCAACTCTTCTTGCATTGCAATGATCCAGTTTGGATCTTGCTCTGCATCTTGTATGGTTTGAGGCTCAATTTGAGAAAGAAAGCAAGTGTGCATAATATTTTGATTAACTTGATTCCTTGTTTGCACACCTACTGAGATATCTCCAATTACTTGTGAAATTGGGTGATCTCTTGTTGTTGCAAAGTCAACAAGGGGTGTTGATGATGCACCAACCTGTGTTGTTGTTTCCTCTTGTGGAACAACAACTGGTTCTTCACTTTGTTGGCCTTTTGAACTTTCCAGAACCTGAGATTCCTCTTCATTGTCACTAAGTTCAGTGTCTTGCTGAATTGTTGAAGGTAATGACCCTTTGTCTGTGATGGTAAGCTGCTCCAGATTTTCTGAAATTGAATGTTCCTGCAAATTGCTTATGGTAGAAGTCTCCTTCTCCTTATAAGACATGTTAGTTTCATCAAATGTAACATGCATGGATTCTTCAATTTTATTTGAGCACTTGTTAAAAACCCTATAAGCCTTGCTAGTCATGGAGTATCCCAGAAACACTCCTTCATCAGCTTTGGCTTCAAATTTAGCTAGGTATTTCTTGTCATTATTGTGAATGAAACAAATGCAACCAAAGATTTTGAAGTAATTTACTTTAGGTTTCTTCCCTTTGAGTAACTCATAGGGAGTCTTACCCTTCAGTTTATGTATCAGGCTTCTATTCAAAACATAGTTGGAGGTGTTCACAGCCTCTGCCCAAAAGGTTAGAGGAAGGTGAGCATCTGTCAACAATGTTGTGGCAGATTCAATAAGGGTTCTGTTTTTCCTTTCAACTACCCCATTTTGTTGAGGAGTTCTTGGAGCTGAGAAAGTGTGCCTGATACCTTCCTTCTGACAGAACTCTAGCATAAGAAGAGAATCAAACTCTGTCCCATGATCACTTCTGATCAGGGCAATGTGAGTATTGAACTCAATCTGTATGCCTTTGAGAAAATCTGTCAAAATCTTGAAGTTATCAGACTTCTTTCTCAGAAAGAACACCCAAGTGAATCTTGAGAAGTCATCTACAACTACTAAAGCATAAGATTTCCCTCCTAGGCTTTGTACATTAATTGGTCCAAAAAGGTCCATGTGCAATAAGTACAAAATTCTAGGTGAGTCACTCTTATTAAGTGACTTGAAACTGTTTTTAGTTTGCTTGCCTAACTGACAGGCCTTGCAAAGTCCTTCCTTCTTGTAGGGACCAGAAGGTAGTCCTCTAACAAGGTTGTCTTTGGATAACTTAGCAATGGTTCTAAGGTTCACATGTCCTAGTCTTTTATGCCAAAGTTCATTAGGTTTGCTAAGGGAGTTAAATAAACATATATCTACTTTAGATGAATTGAAATCAACTAGGTATATGTTATCTTGTCTATTACCAATTAAAACAATGTTGTTGTTTAATGCAATATTGCATGCTGAGTTGGTAAACCAAACCTGATAACACGCATCACATAGCTGGCTGATGCTGATTAAGTTGTGCTTTAGTCCTTCCACATAGGCCACTTTCTTGAATGTAATTGACCCTATTTTGACTTGGCCATAGCCTTTTGTTTGTCCAAAGTTTGAATCTCCAAAGATTACTTTGGGTCCATGTTTAGCTTTGAAGGACACAAGGTTCTCTGTGTTTCCAGTCATGTGCTTTGAGCACCCACTGTCCAAGTACCACTGCTGGTTCTCAATTGGACAAGTCTTTATCTGCACATACAACAAATCAATTGTTTTTGACCCAGTTTACCTTGGGCCTTTCTTGATATCCTTTAAACTCTGAAATAAAAGACATCTCAGGTTGACTCTTATAGCCTACAGGATGATATCTCCTAGGAGGTATTATCCATTCAGCATAAGGGTTAAAGTGATGAGATGTGGAGCTGGAATTGAATTTTGAATTAACCCCTGAGAACTGACTTTTGCTCTGAACTTGGCTCGACGCACGTCGAGCTTCGGTCGACGGACTCTGGTGAGTGCGTCGAGCTCCATTCGACGATGAAGGCTTGCTTTGTTCAGAGGGTAGAAGGCGTCGACCTGAGTTCGACGTTTTCTTGCGATTACGTCGAGCTCTGGTCGACGTCCGTCGAGCTTCGTTCGACGCTTTTTGTCCAGTTTCCTGGGTTAAGTCAGCATTCTTCCTAGCCACTATCAAGACTCCTTTACCTTTGTCACTGGTAAATTTGATTGGAGTTGTCAGCACTATGGGTTGGCTGGATGAAGCACCCAAGCCCAGTGTACCATTCAATCTTGAGTTCACTGTACTTGTGATGTCCATTAATTTGATACTTCTCCCATTAAGGGTTTCTTCAAATTGTTTGGCCTTAGATAGCTCACCTTTCAGTGAAGCTATCTCCTCCCCACACTGCTTCAACTCTTCTAAGAGTCTAAGATTATCTGAGTTAATGGATTTGCATTCAATTAATTGTTCTCTGAGAGTTTTAATCAACTTTTGAGATTCAATCAAGTCAATGCACATAGATTTGAACTCAGATTTAAATTCATCAGAAGTAAAATCAAATGAATCTATTACCTGATCCTCAGTAAGTTCCTGATCAGATAGGTATTCAGCATCAGGCTCTGAATCAGTGTTCTTTTGAGATGCACTGATGGCCATCATGCAGAATCCTTTTTCTTCTGCATCATCCTCATCATCACTAGAGCTGGATGATGAATCAGACTCATCAGAGTCACTCCAGGATTCAGCCACAAATCCTTTTCTGGTGTGCTTACTGTTGTTGGAGGAAGGCTTGTCATGGTACTTCCTTGACTCCTTATCCTTCCTTTTATCTTTTCTTTCCTTCTTGTCCCTTCTGTCTTTATCTTGATTTTCTGGACAGTTGGGGAAAATGTGTCCTGGTTTCCTGCAGCCAAAGCAGATAATATCTTTATTAATAGATCTGTCATACCTTGGCTTGTCTTTGTCTTTGGATGACCATCTTCTGAAGTTCCTTTTATTCAGCTTATTGAACCTTTTGACCAGTAGGCTCATAAGCTCTTCATTTCCCAACACCTTTTCTTTAGGTTCTTCTTCCTGTGCTTTGAAGGCAATGGTTTTCTCAACCTTTTCTGTTGGTGTGGATGTCTTCTGCTCTTCTTCTCTCTTCTTAATGAATTGCTCATAACTCTTGAGCTTTCCTAGAAGAGCTTCTGTGGATAACTCACAGACATTTCTTCCATCTTTAATCGACCAGATTCTTGAGTCCCAAGAGCTAGGGAAACAAGTCAGTATCTTGTCATTTATCTCAGTGAGAGATATGTCCTTTTCTAGTGATCTAAGCTCACTGATGATTAGGCTCAGTCTGTTGTACATGTCAGCAACTGACTCAGACTCTGCCTTTTTGAAGTTCTCATACTGGGTGATAAGGTAGGATCTCCTATCCTTTCTTTCATCTGCAGAACCTGATACAATTTCTGAAAGTTTTTCCCAGATCTCTTTGGCAGTATTGCATTCAGCTACTTTCTAGAAAATGTCATCTGACATGGTTTGAGCCAAGATGTTCATGGCTTTAGCATCTGCTGCCTTCCACTTCTTTATGTCAGCATCAGTTCCTGAAGGAGGAGGAACAGCTGATGTACTTGTTTCTGTGGGAGGCCTTGGACAATCTATCAACACAGAATTAAAGATGTCCTCATCAAATGAATTCATGTAAAGTTTAATCCTTGCTTTCCATAGTGCAAACTTAGAGAGATTACACATAGGAGGTCTGGTGCTAGCAAAGTCCTTATTTTGTGCCATGAGTTTTAAAGATAAGTAAAACTAAAAGAAATAACCCTTTTGAGAGAAATGATCTTATCAGAGATCTTTTGATCCAGGTGTTAGCCTGTATGAATGATCAACCTCGCTCTGATACCAATTGAAAGTGCAGGATAAGATCAATCCTAACTCTAGAGGGGGGTGAATAGAGTTATTTAAAATAGTTTTGCAAATAAAAACTTGAGTGGAGAGAAAGTTTAGATTTACTTAGTGTATGGTGCTATAGAAAATAATCAGAGTAAAAAGAAATTCACAGTACAAAGCAAAACACAAAGAAACAAGCAATCCAGACGACACAAGGAGCTATAGTGGTTCCCCAAAATCCTGGGTAGTCCACTCTTCTATCACCCTTTATAGGAATCCACTTCAAGAAGAGTTGATCAGGTGTCTTGAGCACCAGAGAGTTTTTGACCAGGTTCTCACAAACCAAAGGAGCTGATTTTGACCTGGTTTCAGCAAAACCAAAGGTAACTTTTGAAGGGAGTTAAAACCCTGTACAGAACGAAAAAGAAAAAGAGGTGATGTTGTCTTCTCTATCAACAAGTAGAGAGAAGCAAAGTGGATCTGTAGATGTTGTCAAAGCTCCCCCTGAGATCAAGAAGTAGTTCAGGAAGGAGAGCTCTGCACAAGGGTGACAGGTCTTCAAAGATCTGATTTGCTTCAGCAAGTGATGATCCAAGAAAGCTGGATGGTTGTGTCTGAAGCAATCAGAATTCCTGTGAGTGAGCTTTCAAAACAATATCACGGAGAGAGAGAGAGCTGAAGTCCTGTATTGTTGTTCTATGTATCTCTGTCTAGCTGAATGAATAATATATCTGAGTCTTCTTCTTCCTTTTTCTTTGATAGCCATTGGCAGTCAGCATTAAATGCTTTCCTTAAATGTCCATGCCTCAAAGGAAATGTCAGGCAGACATTCCTTAGAAAATTCCTTGAGCCTTGCACGAGATATGCCGTAACGGCCAATAAATCTTCAGCATTAATTGTCTGACAGAAGGAATTTGAATTCCTATTCAAAACTGACGGAAGTCTGGAAAACGTCGAGCTCACAGTAAAACGTCGATCTGAGCACGACACACGTCGGCCAGAGAGTGTTTTCTGTAAGCAGAACTGGGTTCGACGGAACGTCGAGCTGAGGTCGACTCCACGTCGAGCTGAGGTCGACTCTGCGTCGAGCTGAGATCGACTCTGCGTCGAGCTGAGGTCGACTCTGCGTCGAGCTGAAGTCGACTCTGCGTCGAGCTGAAGGTTACTCTAACTAGCCTATGTGACCTTTATAACAACAAGGAGGTCACAACACAAAATCCCTATAGAAATATAGTCAACCTGATCCAAATAGTAATAGGGTGTTCTAACAGAATGATTTCAACAAAGGCTGAAATGTGATGTGTCTGGAGTCATTGATTGATGAAGCCTTGAACACTTGAATCAAAAGAGATCTTGAAAGAATAGAGGAATTCTTTTCTGTGTGGTGATTCCTTTACTGTTGTATTCCTTGTGTTCTGTAAGAATTCTAACTTGTAATCCTGTAGTACTGGTGTCTCAAAATCTATTACTTAGAATAAAAATCATCTCGCTGTCTCAATTACTCTGAGGGTATATATTGAAATTCAGTCTTCTAGATAGAAGTTAGCTAGTCATAAAGTACTTCCTTAAATGATATTTGTCTCTGGAGGAAAGTCCTAAGAGACATTCCTTTTAGTATACCTTGAAACTTGCTCCAGATTGATTGAAACGGCTACAAAATCCTTTGAAATAATTGTTGGATATGAAACAGATTGAATTCCATAACTGACTGAATTTGAATTATGAAATCGTCGATCTTTCAAGAGAAGTCGTCGATCTGAGCTCGACTATCGTCGACCTGAGCTCAGAGACTGGAACTTGACTTGAAATAAAAATCGTTGATCTGAGCTCAACTATCGTCGACCTGAGCTCAGAGATCTGGAATTTGGCTAGAGACAGAAACATCGATTTGAGCTCGGAGATCGTCGAACCGAGTTCGACGACTCGTTAAACTGAACTCAGAGATAGTCAAACTGAGTTCGACGCCTCGTCGATCTGAGCTCGATGATAATTGTATTAATCTTCTGCACTAGTATTCTGAACTAGAAGGTCTTGGGGGCAGCTTTCAAACCTAAGTTCTAAGTCTTTGACATATTCTAATTGACCTTTAGAACTATACAATGAGGTCAAGACATATTCCTAAAGATATAGTGATCCTTACCAAAATAAGTAATAGGGTGTTCCAACAGATCCTAACAGGGCCTTAAGCACCCAAGGTTAGACAACCATAATGAGGGTACAGATCCACCTTTCCCGTTGCTCAAAATCATCAGACTCAAGACTGTACTGACGCGGGTACAGCTTCACTTTGCCCATCCGCCACCAAGGAATTTTTCCAGTTGCAGCCTAATGGCTCAACTTCATAACATATGGCACTCACGACCACAAGAGTTGAACCCAACTCTCACCATTTCCTAGACTTCCTCCAGTACTTCCTGCGGCACTAAGCCACAGGTATCCACCACGGATTTCATGCATACAAGCAATGTTCAAGGAGTCTTCTCCGATGTGCAAACAAGCATCACCAATCCAGACCAACATGTCCAGATGGGCTTCACACAACATGCCTAACCGTACTCACACTTCCGGTTCTAATGCAATATAATAAGGGACGTACCGCCGACCCAAGGGAATCACTTCGCCATCCACCTTTTGATGGAGGATTTCTATGGAAATGCAGGAAAGAAGGACTTCACTTGTCCAAGAAGGAAATCGTTACCCTTGAAGGACGTTTTGGCACCATGGAGAAAAGTACACAGTTCGAAAGCTTTGTAGCGATCAAGCCTCCGCAGAGCTGAACTCGGCTCGCGATTTGGACCACCGTAGTACCACCGGAAGCCGACTTTCCATTCTTTTTCCACCCATTGCTCTCCTCTCTCTCTCTTCACTTAGGAAAGAGAATAGCACAACTCAAATGAGTTTTATCCATCTCAAATCCGGCCTTATAAACCAAGGGAACAGCCTAGGCCATTGGATCTTTGTCAAAGAAAATGGAAGGCTCAGATTAGCCCTGAAATTGAATTTCCTGGGCCGAACACTGGTTGTGACACGCTCGTATCACAGGCCGTGTTCCTTAAGAGGCGCACAACTGACTTAAAACAAACTAGAACACAGGCATCGACACGCCCGATTAAAGCCTGACTGTTGGGTTTCTCTTTGAGGATGGCACAACGCTTGTGCACGCAGCGGAAGGAATAAAACATCAAGAATAACCCAAAAGAGATGGGATCGGGCCATGATCATTGAATCAAGAAGTTAACAATAAGTAGGCAAAAATTACCTCAGTGGCGTTGAGTCACAACTCAACGGAGATGCTCCAAGCTTCGTGTCCCTGTCGGTGGCGAGTTCTATGTGGAATGATGTCCACGTCTCTGCAGAAATCCACACGAGCGGGAGAACACCGATCTTTCTGTCACACGGATAATCGGGAAGGAGATCGACCGCACCTTGCTCTTCCACGGACTGCTAGGTCCATGCCAGGAATAGCAGTACCAGCGACAATCGCCGGAGAGGAGGAAGTCGACGGAGCGAGCACGGCGGCGGAACACTTCCGTCGGCGGGATCCGGGAATCGGCGGAGCGAACGAAGAACGGCGGAACCCTTCTGTCGGTTTCATTTCGGTTAAAAGGAAAAAGCCGATGTTCGCCTGGATTCGATCAGAACCAATTCCCGAAAACCCTAAGTATCTATTTATACCAAAGGCATAAACAGACTTAGGAATATCGCTATCCGCAGACCACCTAGAAAATTAGGGTTCCAGAATCGGCGAGAATCACATAGGATCGGCGAGAATCAGTCGGCGAGTATCAGTCGGCGAGAATCAGAGTACAATACTCGACGATTCACGTCGAACTTGGTTGATGATAATCGTCATCCTGCTGTCGACGATCGTCGACCTTTCGATCGACGATAGTCGACCCGCGGTCGACGATTCTCGTCGACCCGCGGTCGACGACACTCGTCGACCCGCGGTCGACGACACTCGTCGACCCGCGGTCGACGACACTCGTCGACCCGCGGTCGACGACACTCGTCGACCCGCGGTCGACGACAGTCGTCGACCCGCGGTCGACGACACTCGTCGAACCGCGTTCGACGATTGTCGACCTTCAATCGACAATCCTGACCAAACCTTTCAAGGCAACATTTTGCCCAACCCGACGATCGTCTAAGGCAACACTTTGCCCATAACCCCATTCAAGGTCGGTGATTGGTAACCTTTACCAACACAGTCAATCATTCAACTTCTCCACATCTCTTATGTGCGACCCTGCAGGCTCATATCACGTTGGCCGTGAGATTACATGTTTGACCACTTCTAGATCACCATGGTAACTCCAACAGTCTCCCACTTGATCTTGAAAGTATCAAACCAAGAACTTCACAAACAATAAGCGGCATCTAGCAATGCATCATTGCTCCCCAAGCAATAAGAGTTCATAACTCATAAGCCTTCATGACCAATGTATCAGCGTTGTCTTTGTCCCTTTGTCCCTTACATCCGGAAAGAACTAGAGGCATGGACCGTGTCACCCTTGTAATAGCTCAATCCAAGTTTCTTGATTCAGGACGGACTTCCAGAGAATGGTGAGTCCAATATCACATATTGACTCAACCAAGCATGGCCATGCATTTCTCAGTCCAGTTCCATCAAGGGGCCCATGGATGCAACTCCTGTCATACAGGAGGACAAATTCCATATCTGCTCACACACAAACACCCAAATGATTCGTAACATGCCCAACAACCACCCTTATCATCAACCTTTCTCAAGGAAGACTTTAGATGGCATCAAAGCACGCTCTTCCTCACTTGATGAATGCTGTGACTTCAGGTCAAAGGACCACAACACCATTGTCAATTGAGACCTACTCGTGACACGATTGAATGACAATCCACAGAGTAGTCTCAGGTGGGGTCTGTCTAGTACAACTTGTTCACTAACAAGTACCCACGTGATGACTTGATATCACTATATCATGACCTGTGAGAACTGGTCATCAGTCAACACACGTGCTAGTCTTAAGGTATCATAATCACCCTTAGTTTCTATGATGATACAACGACCAGGGACCTTTTAAGAATGAAGCTTCAAATAAATCATAGGCTCTCACATTCAAGTCACGTACTTGATGTCCCATGGAAGTGAACATTCTAAGGGTATCTATTACGTTAACATTTAACTATCATATAGAAAAATCATAATAATAAGAACTTGCCATTAATTGTAAAAAGAAACAATTGGTACACAATTAATAATATGAATAAACAATAATCAGCCAACAGAATATATGTTTACATGCAACCCACAAGACTCCCACTAGAGTTGATCATTCAGGTATCGTATACCCATTGATCTTGTATGACCATCATGCTTTCTCTGCGCGAGAGCTTTTGTCAGTGGATCCGCAATATTCTCCTCAGTCGGCACTCTGCATATGTTCACATCTCCTCGTTCGACAATCTCACGAATAAGATGGAACCGCCGAAGTATGTGCTTGGAGTGCTGATGGGATCTAGGTTCCTTAGATTGTGCAATTGCACCATTGTTATCACAGTAGAGAACTACGGGACCAACAATGCTAGGAACTACATCAAGCTCGTCGATGAATTTCCTAATCCATACAGCCTCCTTTGCTGCATTAGCCGCAGCGATATACTCGGCCTCTGTTGTAGAATCAGCAACTGTCTCTTGCTTGGAACTCTTCCAGCTCACAGCTCCTCCATTAAGGCAAAACACAAAACCTTACTGAGACTTGGAGTCGTCCCTATCAGTTTGGAAGCTAGCATCCGTGTAACCACTTACAACGAGCTCTTCCTCTCCACCATACACCAAGAACACATCCTTAGTCCTTCTCAAGTACTTCAGGATATTCTTGACGGCAATCCAGTGACACTCACCGGGGTCTGAATGATACCTGCTAGTCATGCTCAAAGCAAAGGAGACATCGGGTCGAGTACACAACATCGCGTACATGATTGATCCAATTGCCGAAGCATATGGAATCAACTTCATGCGGTCCTTATCTTTACAAGATTTTGGACACTGGTCCTTAGAGAGATTCACACCATGAGACATGGGCAAAAATCCTTTCTTGGACTCAAGCATGTTGAACCGCTTCAACACCTTTTCGATGTACGTACTCTGGGTCAAACCCAGCAACTTCTTCGACCTATCTCTATAGATCTTAATACCGAGTATGTAAGTCGCTTCACCCAAGTCCTTCATAGAAAAGCAGTTCCCTAGGTTGTTCTTAACAACTTTCAGTGTAGGAATGTCATTCCCAATCAAAAGTATGTCATCTACATACAATATCAGGAAGACAACAATGCTCCCACTAATTCGCTTGTAAACACAAGGCTCATCTTCATTCTTGATGAAACCAAACTCTTTGATTTTCTCATCAAAACGAAGATTCCAACTTCGAGAGGCATGTTTCAGTCCATAGATGGACCTATTCATCTTGCATATTTTAGTGGCTTCATTTGGGGATACAAAACCCTCGGGTTGTGTCATATACACTTCCTCAAGGAGGTTTCCATTAAGGAAAGCCGTTTTGACATCCATCTGCCAGATCTCGTAGTCATAATACGCAGCAACAGCAAGCAATATCCTTATGTACTTTACCATGACAACAGGGGAAAAGGTCTCATCATAGTCGATACCATGAATTTGCTTGAAACCCTTAGCCACCAGTCGCCCTTTGAATGTCTGTACATTCCCATCCATGTTGGTCTTCTTCTTGAAGACCCACTTGCAACCTATGGGTCGAACCCCTTCAGGTGGTTCTACCAAGTTCCAAACTTGGTTTGCATACATGGAGTCCATTTCGGATTTCATAGCCTCAAGCCATTTGTCGGAGTCCGGTCCATTCATAGCCTCTTGGTAGGTTGCTGGCTCATCATCATAATCCATACGCAACACATTACCTATTTGAGACATGAGAACTCCATATCTCTCAGGCTCAAACCTCGGTCTACCAGATCTACGTAGGACTTGTGCTTCTTGAGTAGGTTCTCCAGCTATAACATCTTGTAGTCCTATCTCAGAATCCAATTCTGGTTCATTCACTACCTGTGGGTCTTGAACTTCTTCAAGTTCTACCTTTTCAGTCTTTCTTGATAAGAACTCTTTCTCCAAGAAGACGCCAGTCCTTACGACAAACACTTTGCCCTCGGACGGTAGGTAAAAGTAATACCCTTTCGTTTCCTTAGGATATCCCACCAGATAACATTTATCTGATTTGGGTTCCAGCTTGTCAGGCATTTGACGTCGCACGTATGCCTCACAGCCCCAAATTTTAATGAACGACATTTTAGGACGCTTCCCAGTCCATATCTCATATGGTGTCTTCAAAACCATTTTCGTTGGAGCGCGATTCAGTGTCATTGCAGCAGTCTCTAAAGCAAAACCCTAAAAGGAAACAGGAAAATCTGCATGACTCATCATCGAACGTACCATGTCTAACAGAGTACGATTTCTCCTCTCAGATACACCATTATGATGTGGTGTCCAAGGTGGAGTGAGCTGTGATACAATACCACACTCTTTCAGATGATCACGGAACTCATGACTCAGGTATTCGCCACCTCGATCAGATCGGAGTGCTTTAACCCTTTTACCCAATTGGTTCTCTACTTCATTCTTGAACTCTTTGAACTTTTCAAAGGTCTCGGATTTGCACTTCATAAGATACATATATCCGTATCTACTGAAATCATCAGTAAATGTAACAAAGTAGAAATACACGCCTCTAGCCATGGAACTCATGGGTCCGCATACATCACTATGTACAACACCCAAGAGATCCTCAGCCCTCTCAGTATAGCCCGTGAAAGGAGCTTTAGTCATCTTGCCTAACAAACAAGATTCGCATCGCTCAAATGATTCATAATCAAATGAGTCCAAAAGTCCATCTCTATGGAGCTTGGATATGCGCTTCTCATTTATATGGCCCAAACAACAATGCCAGAGATATGTAGGGTTTGAGTCATTTGTTCTTAGTCTTTTATTTTTTTCTACATTATAGATCAGATGGTCCAAGTTCAAAACATAAAGACCATTAAACAATTGGGCTACAGCATAACAAACATCATTCTTAAATATCTAACAACAGTTGTTCTTAAATATAAAAGAAAAACCAATCATGTCCAAACATGAAATGGATATAATATTTCTAGTTATGGCCGGAACAAAATAACAATTATCAAGTTCTATTACAAGCCCACTGGGCAAAGAAAGACGGTAAACCCGTACGGCCACAGCAGCAACTCTTACTCCATTGCCGACACGAAGGTCCACCTCCCCTTTACTCAGCAATCTTCTCCTTCCCAGTTCTTGCACAATTGTACAAATGTGAGAACCACATCCGGTATCCAATACCCAAGATGAAGGAGGAGAAAGGTTTATCTCTATAACGTAAATACTTGAAGCGGAAGTCATACCTCCCTTCATTTTCTGCAGACCCTCAATGTACGAAGGACATTTCCTCCTCCAATGACCAGCCTTGCCACAATGGTGACATTTCCCCTCCTTCACCGTGCTCTTCTTCTTCATCAGTGCAGAAGACTTGGGCTCAAGATGTGACTTAGGTCCCACCTTCGTCTTCTTGAAGCCCTTGTCCTTGGCCTTGCCCTTTTGCACCATCAGTATGGGGCTGGCAGGCTTGGCCTTCTTCATATTGATCTCGGCAATTCTCAACATGCCTAGGAGCACGGGCAATGTCTTGTCTATCTCATTCATGTTGTAGTTCAAGACAAACTGCTCGTAACTGTCCGGCAACGATTGCAGGATCAGATCTATGGCCAACTCTTGACCCAAAGGAAAACCCAGCCTTTCAAGGTTCTCTATATACCCAATCATCTTGAGTACGTGAGTCCCTACTGAGTCTCGAGCTCCCATCTTACACTGAAATAACGCTTTTGTGACATCAAACCTCTCATGATGAGCTTGCCCTTGAAACATTTTCTTGAGATGCTCGTCAATCTCCTTGCACCCCATGTTCTCATGTTGCTTCTAAAGTTCAGAGTTCATGGTGGCAAGCATAAGGCACTCGATGTCTAAAGCGTCATCAGTATACTTCTTATAAGTATCCTTATCAGCACGGGAAGAATTACCAGTCGGCACCTCGGGGGCTTCTTCTTCCAAGACATAGAGCTTTCTCTCTTGCCTGAGAACAATTCTCAGGTTCCTGTACCAGTCTATATAATTAGTCCCACTGAGCTTATCCTTCTCACGGATGGCTCTCAGAGACAACGTGGAGTGCGGACCACTTGCCATGGAATTCTACAAGAATTCATGCAGAATAAAATCAGCACCAACATTTCAAATACAATTTATTTTAATTTGGACTTCAATTAAAACTCCCACTATTTTATTCGAAATAATAACCCTCACTATCAATTCGGAGAGTTCATGTGAGCTACTCTCTTAGTGGACAAGATCCGTATTTCACCAACACAATGAGTCAGCTTTGGCTTTCCTCTCACGATGTGGTTATTTAGGTAGGCAACGCTTGCCAATTGCATCCTCATGCAATTCTTGTATGGTTGGTGAATAACTCCTTATTCGCATCCATCATATGGTGCATGCCAACCCTATGCCTCTAGGCACTCAACCTTTGAGGTCACCTAGTTAAGCTTGACCAGATATCAACAGTGGGATATCATAATTATCCGCTCGCACCCTTACCAAGATAGATTAATGCATCTTGCTTTGGCAAGCCCACACTTCATCGATTGAGGCAGGAAGAGTGTCATCCATCGGAAGGCATCCGAACACTTAATATTTGATGAAGGGATTTTATTGTAATAGGTTAACAATTAACCAAGATCAACATTTGATCAAAGTGCACATCCAAAGAAAAACACTTCACTAAAATCCTCATGCATCCCTTATGTGCACAACAGAACACTATCAACATTTGATAGAGGAAAAGGGATAAATCTGAACATCTGTACACTTCCAAATCTTCAGGTTTACATGCATTGGACAAGGGACAAAGGCAACTCAACTTCAAGCAGTAGACAGGCTCATCTCTCCTTGTTGGATTCAAAATCCAAAACAAAATCGAGGGATGGTTACTGCTAAGGAGACAGTAATTCCTAACGATTAGAAATTACCACAAGATTCCAGACGATCCTGGCGGGGCCCAAGATTAAATCTAGACATTTAGAACACTTCTAAATCCCTAGGTTTACTCGTACTGGAATAACCTAACTTCCAATACAACAAACATGGCCGCAACCTGGCTCTGATACCACTGTTGGGTTTCTCTTTGAGGATGGCACAACGCTTGCGCACGCAGCGGAAGGAATAAAAGATCAAGAATAACCCAAAAGAGATGGGATCGGGCCATGATCATTGAATCAAGAAGTTAACAATAACTAGGCAAAAATTACCTCAGTGGCGTTGAGTCACAACTCAACGGAGATGCTCCAAGCTTCGTGTCCCTGTCGGTGGCGAGTTCTACGTGGAATGATGTCCACGTCTCTGCAGAAATCCACATGAGCGGGAGAACACCGATCTTTCCGCCACACGGATAATCGGGAAGGAGATCGACTGCACCTTGCTCTTCAACGGACTGCTAGGTCCGCGCCAGGAATAGTAGTACCAGCGACAATCGCCAGAGAGGAGGAAGTCGACGGAGCGAGCACGGCGGCGGAACACTTCCGTCGGCGGGATCCGGGAATCGGCGGAGCGAACGAAGAACGGCGGAACCCTTTCGTCGGTTTCGTTTCGGTCAAAAGGAAAAAGCCGATTTTCGCCTAGATTCAATCAGAACCAATTCCCGAAAACCCTAAGTA